>CM038675.1:315125038-315725038 GCA_021605145.1 Aegilops bicornis | reverse complement strand
CTTACTGCATTGTTGAAGAATCGATATGGCCGACTAGAGGGAGGGGGTGAATAGGAGATTAATTTTTTAAATATCTTTTCCCATTTTAAGGGATAAAACAAGTATATAGGTTATCTAGATATGCAACTAGATGGACAACTATCTCAAGCTCACAAACAACAACAAGCTAGAAAAGATACACAATAAAGCTCCGGAGAGCGGCACTACCGCAACACGATTTCGAGAAGCACTACTAAGGCTGAGATGTACACCCGCTCAGGGTCTAGTAGTACCGGCTACAATTAAAATAGTCGGTACTGCTGTAGCAGTATCGCCCTAGTACAACTACAAAAATAGTGGGATTTCAACCCACCGCGGTAGGTAGTATAACACTTAGTCAGGTAGTACTGCATCCACATGGTAGCGGTACTTATGATGTGCCAAGCGGTACCACCGGCCTAGGGCAGTCAATAGTAGTATTGCTCACACGAAGGGAGCGGTACCATTGTCTGCTACCGCGGTACTACCGGGTAGATCAAAATATGGGCATTGGTAAAATCTGAAGATCGCGTCGAGTGGGAAGTTAATGTGGGAGAAACTTTGGTTTTGTGTACGTATTTTGATTCCACCCATAATTTCCAACGCGGACCCCTCTTAATAGTACGTTTTTCCTATAACCCAAAGAAAGTAAAAATGCTAGAACACCGTCTTCACCCTTTTTGTTTCAGAGTGGTACCTAACCATCTCGTGCCACCTATGAATACATCTGTGTAGCTCAAGCACATGGTTAGACCGCAGGTTGCATTGTCATCAACACCAAGAATCACTTAGGGAGGAAAATTCCCTTTCAATATTATGTCCACATGCTCCTCTTCATGGATTCCTCCGAGCATCTAGCATCACTGAAGAGTCTTGAGGTGCTACGCTTCTAGAGTTCTCCTACGGTTATGGTGTACGCCTTTGAGTAACATGTGATGTGCCATGCCTCTATATGATCCTCTGGAAGAGTGTTCCATAGAAGGATATCGAGAAAGGGATGAGTTCAGGCTAGGATGAAAGCCATCATGTCAATGCATGCTACGGGATGCAGTCGTTGCAGAGCTTTCAGGAGTGTCGCCCATCTTGTTTGCAGGTTGTGCAATGTTGACAGAAGGCTCCCGAAGGTGGTGGAGAAAAACATCAGGCTATAAGGCCCCGAAGGGGTCACATCTTAGCTAGAGTGTCTACTATTGGGAAATGTAGCAGAAAACAAAAATCGGCCTACGATCACCCAGGAACAATATGAAGATGCATAACGGGTTGTGATCAACGAACGTTACCAACTCCAGGAGTGCAGCGGAAGTAGACGAGCCGGTGTAGATCGTACTTGGAGTCCCTTGAACGCCGATGACAATCCCGTGAATTTCCCACGAACAGAAGACCGAAAGCACGACCTCTCTACTTGGTTGCAAGCATATGGTCTTCAAGATACAGCAGCGCTTCGTCGTCTAGAGCTAATCGTCGCCGGAGAATTAGAGGGGGGGGGGGCGAGATTAGAACACCACGGGGTTTCTAATTATGAGGATTAGAGGTGGCTAGGGCTAGCTCTAATTAGTCAACTAGGACCAACAAGAACTAGAACTAGATCAACTAGAGGAGGCTCCAAAACTTGGTCCACATAGGGTGGAAATCCTCTAGTATATATAGGTTAGAGGGGAGGGAGAGGGAAGCCACCATGGGGGAAAGTGCCCCCTTGGTGCGCCGGCCTAGCGGAGGAGTCCCTTCCCCTAGTACAATTTGCCCACCCCCCTCTCCCCCACAAGGAAAGGTGGGTGCCAACTCCACTAGGGCCCTTGTGGCCCAAGTTGCCTTCCACCTCTTGGCCTTTTAAGGACCATTGATATTTAAATTAAATATAAAATGTTCTAAACATTTCTGGACCATTATATATAATTTAACATCCCTAGAAACATTTTCATCTATATATAACTAACCAGTAATACCTGGTATTAGCTGATATTCCCCGAAACCCTTCCGGCGACCCCGAAACGCTTCCGGAACCCCTCGAAACTATTCTGGATATTAATGAAACAATTACACAAATATATTCTCATCACTACTGTCCTACTAATACTCAAAAGATCGTGATTACCTTAAGCTTGTGACCTCGTAGGTTCAGTAAATAATAGACATGAACGAAACCCCTTCGTTCAATGACCGATAGCGGAACCGTGGACATCCATATCAGTCCCTATGATTACACGAATAATATTTGAGTGGACCTTTGGTTATCATGTGATGTTCCCTTTGCTTCGTGATACTTTAAAAACCCGGTGTGCATTTGTATCCTCCTGAGTCATCACTATGCTCACTATATTGTTGCTCTCATTACCGGTTTTGTTCTTCTTTCTCGTTGATGTGTTCCGGCATCCCTGTGACGTAGTCACCAGTGTCTGGCCAGACCATGATGGATGCTGTCACACCGAGAGGGCCATAAGAATATCTCTCCCTCGTCGGAGGAGAAAATCCCACTCTCGAGCTATATGGTCACTTGTCAAACTTTCTGGTGTGCCTGAAAATTGTTGTTATGATCACCTTGTTATAGATGACGTTTGGGCAAACCCAAAGCCCACCGTCCTGTAGGAAGTGAACGAGACACTCTCATGGTATGAGGAACTAAAACACATACTAACGCTTCGTGTTATAATAGATGATTTCATACGATGTAATCACAAAGTATAACATACAAGGTTCACTTTTAACTTTTACACCAACGACAATCTAGTGCGAGTCCATGCTTTGCTTGTGGTATAGACTTCGTCCTATCAAATCTGACAACTTCAGATCTGTGTGTATCATTTGCATTTCAATGCATCCATCATGCTTTCACATAAATTCATAATTTGTGAGAAACAAGCTTAGTATATATTGAATCATCGGTAAGACCTTTGATTCCTTAGATTGAGCTACAAAACCACTATTTGAGAATAGTGTGTTTTTTGCACAATCGTCTAAAAACCATACCAAGTTCATAAGTGATCCTTTTGATTCATCACCCTCTATTGTTCCTTCTAAAGCGACAATATACTTAACTTTCTGTTATAGAATTCACCACAATAACTTTCTTGGACCAATTCCAATTTACCGTGCTACCATAAATCATTTAAACTGAAATTTGCTTGGAGCACCAGTTGAAGATTTTTCTTGATGTACTACTTACATCAAGCATGTATTGATGTAACTCTTTATAACAATCTCTTCATTCTCTCCATATGCAAGAAACATGTTGTTAATACTTAACAATATTTTCACTGTTGTCCTATGATCAACATTTTGACCATTCTGGTAACTTTACTCACAACTTACTTGGAGTACCTGAACATATCTGGTTATTACATACCATGGAATTAACACAAGTGTGATTGAAATCATGTATTTCACTCATCAATATTTCAAGATACCGATTCTTTCTAAGAACTCCTTCCATGTGACTTTGACAAGAAAAGCTCTTCTTGACATTTTTCATAGTAAACTGCTTTAGTATTTTTGTCAATATGCATTTTTGGCTAAGCCCATTAGACACTACTATCTCCATAGACTATTATGTCTAATACAAGGACTATATTGCCTAAGTACTTTACTGAAAAACTATTTTCAATAAAGCCTTAATCCATGTCAAGAAATTTATATAATTTCCAATCAACAATGTGTCATGCACACACAGTGTTTAGAAATATCATCATGCTCCCACTTACTTTCTTGTAAATACAAGCATCTTTGTTTCTGTCAATCATATTATTTGATCAATTTATCAAAACAAAGATACCAACTCCACTCTGCTTGCTTTAGACCATTACTAAATCTCTTGAGCTTTGCACACTTACTATCTTCTGGATCGATAAAATTAGCTTGGACCGTATCAAATATACATCCTCGGTTCTATTTCCATCTCATGGGAATCATTTTGACATCCATCTGTTATACCTCATAACTGAAATATTTAGTAATTGCTAGTTTAATCTGAACTGACTTTAAGTATTATTATGATGAGACAATCTCATCATAATCAACTCCTTGATCCTATCATAAACTATTTGCAATAAGTCAAGCATTATAAAACATTTTTATCTTTGTCAATTTATAGATCCATCACTACACTTTATACTTTAAGTCTTTCAGAGGGTCAATCGAGTTCTAAACTTGAATTATGTGTATGGATACTATCTCGGATTATTTTGGCGTATAGCCAATTCCGGAGTCAGGGCCCATCAACGCTTCTCTGTGTATTATAGATTCATTGTTTGTTTCAACAAATATTTCGTCTGCACACCACACATGTCTGCATGAATTTGCCCAACCTATATAGTTCAGCTGCAAGTTTGACCAAAATTACTACATCTTATGAAGAGGCTTCCGTATCAATCGAAGTATGAAATACTAGAACTAATTCTAGTGTTTCTTTTCTTTGACCTGATTACGAAGATTCTGCAATCTTATCGAGTTGCACTGTCCTCCCACTCACTATTTTGCAGAATTTTTTTTCTTCAAAATTACCGCATGATACGTCCAGTTTGCATCATGTTTTCCTATTGTTATTTATGATGTTTTATGCATAATAATGCTTTTTGGAGTAATTCTAATGCCTTTTTTCTCATTATATGCAAGTACACACAAAGAGGGAGAATTCCGGCAGCTGGAAATCTGGACCTGGAAAAGCTATGTCAGGCTACCTATTTTACACAACTCCAAACAAGTTGAAACTTTATGGAGAACTTTTATGGAATATATGAGGAATATTGGAGCCAATAAGTACCAGAGGGGGCCACCCTGGTGAGCACAAGACACCAGGGCGCGCCCTGGTGGGTTGTGCTCACCCAGGCCCACCTCTGGTGCCCATCTTCTGGTTTATAAGTCATTTTGAGCTAGGAAAAAATAAGGAGAGGACTTTCGGGATGGAGCGCTGCTGTCTCGAGGCAGAACTTGGCAGGAGCACTTTTGCCCTCCGGCGGAGCGATTCCGCCGGGGGAACTTCCCTCCCAGAGGGGGAAATCATCCAACAACTCTCCCATCTTGGGGAGGGAAATCTCCATCAACATCTCCAACAGCACCATCTCATCTCAAACCCTGGTTCATCTCTTGTGTTCAATCTTGTTACCGGAACTGTAGATTGGTGCTTGTGGGTGACTAGTAGTGTTGATTACATCTTGTAGTTGATTACTATATGGTTTATTTGGTGGAAGATTATATGTTGAGATCCAATATGCTATTTAATACCCCTCTGATCTTGAGCATGATTATCATTTGTGAGTAGTTACTTTTGTTCTTGAGGTCACGGGAGAAATCATGTTGCAAGTAATCATGTGAACTTGATGTGTGTTTGATATTTTGATAGTATGTATGTTGTGATTCCCTTAGTGGTGTCATGTGAACGTCGACTACATGGCACTTCACCATATTTGGGCCTAAGGGAATGCATTGTGGAGTAGTAATTAGATGATGTGTTGCGAGAGTGACAGAAGCTTAAACCCTAGTTTACACGCTATTCCGTAAGGGACCGATTGGATCCAAAAGTTTAATGCTATGGTTAGAATTTATTCTTAATACTTTTCTCGTAGTTGCGGATGCTTGGGAGAGGGTTAATCATAAGTAGGAGGTTTTTTCAAGTAAGAACAACACCTAAGCACCGGTCCACCCACATATCAAATTATCAAAGTAGCGAACACGAATCGAATCAACATGATGAAAGTGACTAGATGAAATTCCCGTGTACCCTCAAGAACGCTTTGCTTATTATAAGAGACGTTTTGGCCTGTCCTTTGCCTCAAAACGATTGGGCTACATTGCTGAACTTTTTTTACTACTATCATTACTTGCTCGTTAGAAATTATCTGGCTATCAAACTACTCTGTTACTTACAATTTCAGCACTTGCAGACATTACCTTGCTGAAAACCACTTGTCATTTCCTTCTGCTCCTCGTTGGGTTCGACACTCTTACTTATCAAAAAGAGCTACAATTGATCCCATATACTTGTGGGTCATCAAGGCTATTTTCTGGCACCGTTGGCGGGGAGTGAAGCGCCTTTGGTAAGTGGAATTTGGTAAGGAAACATTTATGTAGTGTGCTGAAATTTATTGCCACTTGTTACTATGGAGAACAATCCTTTGAGGGGTTTGTTCGGGGTATCTTCACCTTGACCGGAACCACAATTAGCTACCCTTCAACCTACTGCACCTACTAAAAATATTGAATATGAAATTCCTTCGGGTATGATAGAACAACTGCTAGCTAATCCTTATGTAGGAGATGTAACCGAACATCCTCATATGCACTTGATATATGTGGAATAAATTTTTGGATTGTTTAAACTTGCAGGTTTACCCGGAGATGAAGTTAAGAAGAAGGTTTTCCCTTTATCTTTGAAGGGAAAAGCATTGGCATGGTATAGGCCACGCGATGATATTGGATCTTGGAATCTAAATCGATTGAAATTGGAGTTTCGCCAAAAAAATTATCCTATGCATCTAGTTCATCGTGATCGGAATTATATATATAATTTTTTGCCTCATGAAGGAGAAAGTATCACTCTAGGTTGGAGGGGGGGGGGGCTTAAGTCAATGTTATATTCATGCCCCAATCATGAGCTCTTAAGAGAAATTATTATACAGAATTTTTATGCTCGGCTTTCTCATAATGATCGATCCATGCTTGATACTTCCTGTGTTGGTTCTTTTATTAAGAAGACTATTGAATTCCAGTGGGATCTTTTGGAAAGAATTAAACGCAACTTTGAATATTGGGAGCTCGACGAAGGTAAAGATTCAGGTATTAAGCTTAAGTATGATTGTGTTAAATCTTTTATGAATACCGATGCTTTTCAAAAGTTTAGCACTAAATATGAACTTGATTCTGAGATAGTAGCCTCCTTTTGTGAATCATTTGCTACTCATGTTGATCTCCCTAAAGAGAAGTGGTTTAAATATCACCCACCTATTAAGAAGAAATTAAAGAACCAGAACTAGCTAAAGAGGAAACTATACTTTATAATATTGATCCAGTTGTTCCTACTGCTTATATTGA
The DNA here is from genome assembly GCA_021605145.1 of Aegilops bicornis. Taxonomy (NCBI): domain Eukaryota; kingdom Viridiplantae; phylum Streptophyta; class Magnoliopsida; order Poales; family Poaceae; genus Aegilops; species Aegilops bicornis. Next base: position 315,718,000 of record CM038675.1, on the reverse strand, counting down.
GAAACCACCTTCCCCTGTTAGGATAAAGGAACATGCTAAAGTTTCAACTGTGGTCAACAAAAGTTATATTAGAATACCTAAACCTGATGAACAAATTAAAGTAGAACCTAGTGTTGCTATGGTTAAGGGTCTCCTGGAAGAAATGTAGATGGGCATGTTATTTACTTCTGTGAAGAAGCTGCTAGAATTGCCAAACCTGATAAAAAGGATAAACATAGACCTGTTGTTGGCATGCCCGTTGTCTCAGTGAAAATAGGAGATCACTGTTATCATGGTTTGTGTGACATAGGTGCTAGCGTGAGTGCTATTCCTTATTCCTTATATCAAGAAATTATGAATGACATAGCACCCGCAGAGATAGAAGACATAGATGTTACTATTAAACTTGCTAATAGAGATACCATATCACCAATTGGGATTGTTAGAGATGTTGAAGTATTGTGTGGGAAAATAAAATACCCTACTGATTTTCTTGTTCTTGGTTCCCCGCAAGATGACTTTTGTCCCATTATCTTTGGTAGACCTTTCTTGAACACCGTTAATGCTAAAATAGATTGTGAGAAACAAACTGTTGGTGTTAGTTTGGTGACGAGTCTCATGAGTTTAATTTTTCCAAGTTTAGTAGAAAGCTTCATGAAAAAGAATTGCCTAGTAAGTATGAAATAATTTGTGTTGCTTCTATTGCTGTGCCTCCTACTGATCCACTAGAACAATATTTGCTAGACCATGAAAATTATCTACATATACATGAAAGAAATGAAATATATCAGATTTTCTTTGAACAATGTCCTCTGCTTAAACACAATTTTCCTATTGAAACTCTAGGAGGTCCTCCTCCACCTAAAGGTGATCCTATGTTTGAATTAAAACATTTGCCAGACACTTTGAAATATGCTTATCTCGATGAGAAGAATATATATCCTGTTATTATTAGTGCTAACCTTTCAGAACATGAAGAAGAAAGACTATTGAAAGTTCTAAGGAAGCACATAGCTGCTATTGGATATACTCTTGATGATTTAAAGGGCATTAGTCCCACTCTGTGTCAGCACAAGGTTAATACAGGACCTGATGCTAAACCCGTTGTTGATCACCAACGTCGGTTAAATCAAAAATGAAGGAAGTGGTAAGAACAGAAATCTTAAAACTTCTGGACGCATGTATAATCTATCCTATAGCCGATAGTAGATGGGTAAGTCCTATTCATTGTGTCCCTAAGAAGGGAGGTATTACTATTGTTCCTAATGATAAGAATGAACTTATTCCACAAAGAATTATTACAGGATATAGAACGGTAATTGATTTTAGAAAAGTAAACAAAGCAACTAGAAAAGATCATTGCCCTCTGCCTTTTATCGATCAAATGCTAGAAATATTATCTAAGCACACACATTTTTGCTTCCTTGATGGATATTCTGTTTTTTCACAAATACTTGTTTCTCAACCTGATCAAGAAAAGACCACTTTCACTTGTCCCTTTGGAACTTTTGCTTATAGACGTATGCCTTTTGGTTTATGCAATGCACCTGCTACCTTTCAAAGATGTATGACTGCCATATTCTCTAACTTTTGTGAAAATATTGTTGAGGTTTTCATGGATGACTTTTCTGTTTATGGGAAGTCTTTTGATGATTGTTTAAGAAATCTTGATCGATTTTTGCAGAGATGCGAGCAAACAAATCTTGTCTTGAATTGGGAGAAGTGCCACTTTATGGTTAATGAAGGTATTGTTTTGGGCCATAAAATTTCTGAAAGAAGTATTGAAGTGGACAAAGCTAAGGTTGATGCAATTGAGAAAATGACATGTCCTAAAGATATCAAAGGCATTCGTAGTTTCCTAGGTCATGCTGGTTTCTATAGGAGATTTATCAAAGACTTTTCTAAAATTTCTAGGCCTATTACAAATCTTTTGCAAAAGGATGTTCCTTTTGTGTTTGATGATGATTGTTTAGAAGCCTTCTAAACACTCAAGAAAGCTTGAATTTCTGCACCTATTGTTCAACCACCTGATTGGAATTTGCCTTTTGAAATTATGTGTGATGCTAGTGATTATGATGTTGGTGCTGTTCTAGGACAAAGAGTTGATAAGAAACTGAATGTTATTCATTATGCTAGTAAAACTCTAGACATTGCTCAACGAAATTATGCAACTACTGAAAAAGAATTCCTAGCAGTGGTGTTGCTTGTGATAAATTTAGATCCTACATTGTTGATTCAAAAGTAATTGTTCACACCGATCATGTTGCTATAAAATATCTTATGGAAAAGAAAGATGCTAAACCTAGACTTATTCGATGGGTTCTCTTGCTACAAGAATTTGATTTACATATTACTGATAGAAAAGGAGCGGAGAACCACATGGTCGATAACTTGTCTAGGCTTGAAAATGTGCTTAATGACCCACTACCTATTGATGATAGTTTTCCTGATGAGCAGTTGGCTGCAATAAATGTTTCTCATAACACTCCTTGGTATCTTGACTATGCTAATTACATTGTTGCTAAATATTTACCACCTAGCTTTACATACCAGCAAAAGAAAAAAAATCTATGATTTAAGACATTACTTTTGGGATGACCCACATCTTTATAAAGAAGGAGTAGATGGTATTATTAGACGTTGTGTATCTGAGCATGAACATGGAAAAATCCTATGGAAATGTCACTCCGAAGCTTATGGAGGGCATCATGATGGAGATAGAACTGCTCACAAGGTATTGCAATCCATATTTTATTGGCCTGCTCTCTTCAAGGATGCCCGTAAGTTCGTCTTATCTTGTGATGAATGTCAAAGAATAGGTAGGTAATATCGATAAGTGTCAAGAAATGCCTATGAATTATTCACTTGCTGTTGAACCATTTGGTGTTTGGGGATTTGATTACATGGGACCTTTTCCTTCCTCTAATGGGTATACACATATTTTGGTTGTTGTTGATTATGTTACTAAGTGGGTAGAAGCTACTCCAACCAGTAGTGCTGATCACAACACCTCTATTAAAATGCTTAAAAGTTATTTTCCCAAGGTTTGGAGTCCCTAGATATTTAATGACTGATGGTGGTTCACACTTTATTCATGGTGCTTTCCGTAAAATGCTTGCCAAGTATGATGTTAACCATAGAATTGCATCACCTTATCATCCTCAGTCTAGTGGTCAAGTTGAACTTAGCAATAGAGAAATAAAATTAATCATGCAAAAGACTGTCAATAGGCCCCGGAAGAATTGGCCTAAGAAATTAGATGATGCACTTTGGGCTTATAGAACAACTTATAAAAATCCTATGGGTATGTCTCCTTATAAAATGGTTTATGGAAAAGCTTGTCATTTGCCTCTTGAGTTAGAACATAAAGCATATTGGGCAATCAAAGAACTCAACTATGATTTCAAAATTGCCGATGAAAAGAGGTTATTTGATATTAGCTCATTAGATGAATGGAGAACCCAAGCTTATGAAAATGCCAAGTTATTTAAAGAAAAGGTTAAAAGATGGCATGATGAAAGAATCCAAAAGCGTGAGTTTAAAGTTGGAGAATAAGTTCTTTCGTAGAACTCTCATTTTAGATTCTTCGCAGGAAATCTCCTCTCCAAATGAGAAGGACCCTATGTTATCAAGGAGGTTTATCAGTCTGGATATATGAAATAAATAATGCCGAGGTACTAACCCGAAGGTTGTTAAGGGCAACCAATACAACATTATATCTCAGGTATGCCATTAATGTTGAAAGTAATATTATCCAAACTTTGACACCGGAAGAACACATAAAAGAGTCCTTCCGGAACACTCCAGAATTGTGAAAATAAGGAGGTACGTGATACGGTAAGTAAACGGACTCCGAAAAATCCGCAAAAATATTTTTTTGTCAGTTTTAGAATATAACAAAAATTAGGAAAATAAGAAACAACCAGGAAGCGTACCCTGGTGGGCACACGGAACCAGGGCGCGCCCAGGTGGGTTGTTCCCACCCCGGGTACCTTCCGGACTCCATTTTTCTATAGTTTGCTTGTCTCCCAAGATAAAAAAAATCTTTATATACCCCCCGAACCTATTGATCATGGTATCACGGAGAAATCTTCTGTTTTCTTTTCCTTGCTATTTTTGGATAGATTCAGCTAGGCCAGCATCATGTCTTCCTCACCCTCCAACAACGGAGAATAAGATGCAAGGGTGGTTCAGGAGGATCTAAGGAGAGAGGAAGCTGAAGATGTTGCTGTGGAAGAAGAAGAGGAAAATCCTTTTGGGGTTCACTCTCCGGCTTCCGGGAGAGGCACATTGGCTGGCATCTCTACTCACCCGAATCCTCATCAAGCTATGGGATCATCAAATAATCAAGAGAGCCTCGAAGTGAAAGAAGAAATCCCACCAATAAGGCCTTTACACAGGTTACATCATAATAATTTTCGCAACTTGATTCACAACTATGGGTTCGAGAATACTCCTCGTAGGCACATACCGTCCAATTGGGACATATCTCAGCCAAGAGAAAACAGTGTAGGAACTAACCCCTGGGGCCCGGAAAATAAACATATAATGGCTGAGGCGAAGAAAAACAGTGAGTTACTTCATCGAGCCCTTCGGGAGATTCAAGGTTTGAAGGATCTACTCATGGTTATATTGGAGAATACCACTTCATCACCACCACCTTCTTCATCACCAAAAGAAAATTGCGTATCGGGTATGGGCACTCCCCTTGGCTTCCGCCAAGCTTGGGGGAGGTGCCCCGGTATCGTATCATCCCCACTATCTTTTGCCTTTACTTACTTTAGTTCGATCTTTTGCTTTAGATGAATAAAAGTTTAGTTCGATCCTTTCTTTTCGAGAGTTTGCTTAGTGATCTATCCTCGTAATCGTGTGCGAGATATATATAATAAAGTTTATTTTGAGTTTTTGCTTTCTTTACTTTCATGTTGCAATAAAAAGAAAGGAAATAAATAAAAAGTAAGGAAATAAATAAAAAGATCATATGCTAATATTATGGTAGGTGATGACACCACATAAGGAAAAGTATAAGTAGAAAATTTTATTAGAGATTGGCAAACATGGCATTGGTCAATGATGCAACTCATGAAAGAATTAATAAGGGAAGAGAAGATTCACATATAAATACACTATCCTAGAAATCTTTTGTGATTGCTGAGGGAGTCCCGAACTAAGGGGTCCTCAGGCGTCCGGCCTATTAGCCATGGGCCAGACTGATGGGCTGTGAAGATACGAAGACCGAAGACTGCACCCGTGTCCGGATGGGACTCTCCTTGGCGTGGAAGGCAAGATTGGCGACCGAATATGTAGATTCCTTTCTTTGTAACCAACCTTGTGTAACCCTAGATCCTCCCGGTGTCTATATAAACCGGAGAACTTAGTCCAGAGGGGGAGAGATACTCATTACCATAGTCATACAGGCTAGACTTCTAGGGTTTAGCCATTATGATCTCATGGTAGATCAACTCTTGTAATACTCATATTCATCAAGATCAATCAAGCAGGAAGTAGGGTATTACCTCCATAGAGAGGGCCCGAACCTGGGTAAACATTGTGTCCCCTGTCTCCTGTTACCATCGACCTTAGACGCATAGTTCGGGACCCCCTACCCGAGATCTGCTGGTTTTGACACCGACATTGGTGCTTTCATTGAGAGTTCCACTGTGCCGTCCCCAAAAGGTTTCAATGGCCCCTTCAATTGTCTACAATGACGTTGTCCAAGGAGAAACCTTTCTCCCCGGACAGATCTTCGTATTCGGCGGCTTCAGATCAAGGGCCAACTCTGCTATTGTCCGAACAGATCGATAGCTACGCCCCTGGCTTTCAGGTCAGATTTGGAAGCTTGAACTACGTTGCGGACATCCTTGGAGACTTGATCTCCGCCGGATTCGAAACCGCAGCGGCCGCTCCCTGTCACACCGATGCACACGATCTAAATCTGTCATCGGACCACACTCAAGAGATCGCTCCCGTGACGGCTCTGGCCTTAGACCTGGAGTAGATCGTGCCGTCTGAGGATGGGAAGCTCAACCCCACCATGAAGGCCACAGATTCCACGGTGTTGGAGCCGCACATAGACCTAAAGTCACGCGACGCCCTTGTCACCGGAACTCTAGACTCGTTTCTGGTCATAAATTCTGAGCCACGTGCATCCGCGGACGCCGAACTTGACCGCTTATCGATCCTTGAGTTCAGCGCCGCAGACATCTTCCAACATTCACCCTTTGGCGATGTGCTAAACTCATTAAAGAATCTGTCCTTGGCGGGGGACTCACGGCCGAACTATGTACGGTTCGAACTAGTGGTTGATGATGGGGAAGTTCGCTTCCCACCCGCCACCCACTTCATAGCCGCTGTCGAGGACTTAACCGACATGCTTGACTACGGCTCCGAAGACATCGTCAGTACGGACGACGATGCCGACAAGGAGCAAGGCCAAAACCCGCCATTCACTGGACGACGAACGACCACTTCTTCCTACGACGTATACATGGTGGATACGCGTGAAAAAACTAACAACAATGACCAAGAAAATCCAGTTGAGAATAAACCTCCTGAGACACACCCTCAGCGCCGCTCTAAGTCGCGTCGTTCCAAAGACAGCAATACTGGCACCGGAAAAAATAATACTCCGGACGATGCCGAAAATAATGAAGACCCCGTCAAGGTAACCTCCAAACAGGAGGAACGGGAAAATGGGCAAGTTAGCCCTGATGAACAGGCCATACACGAAAACTCAGATTACAGTAATTATCTTCCGCTCTCCGAGGAAGAGGAGAGCCTCGGCAACGAGGATTTCATCGTGCCTGAGGAACCTCTCGAGCAGGAGCGCTTTAAACGTTGGCTAATAGCCACTGCAAGGAGCCTGAAAAAGAAGCAGCTGCAGCTTCAAGCGGACCAGGATCTGCTCAATGATAGATTACCGAAGTCCTCGCAGCCGAAGAATACGGCCTTAGTGGCCCAGCCAAAAGTTACCCGAAGCATAGATTGCTACCTCAGTTCGATGACGAGGCGCTGGAGCCCGTACCATCATCACATAATGCGGTAGGCCGACCACAACTTGGTCAGGATAAAGCGGCAACTCAGGTCGAACACCAGACCGCCCCACCTCGCCGTACAGGCAAGAATAAAACAGCTTGGTGTTGTACATACGACTTTCGACAGGACTTGGACAGTAGAGCAGGATACACAAGATCGATCTACGGACCGCAGAACGTGCCTCGACACACGACGACGGCTACCTATTCGGACATGACAACCCTAGCCACGCCCGAGCCAAAAATGGCAAATGGACTCCATCGGAGGTATGTTGCAATGTGGCCCAATATAGAGGCGCCGCACACCCTCTTTGCTTCATAGACGAAGTAATGGAGCATGAATTCCCAAACGGGTTCCAACCCATGAATGTCGAATCATACAATGGAACAACGGATCCCACAGTATGGATCGAGGACTTCCTCCTCCATATCCACATGGCCCGTGGAGATGACCTTCATGCCATCAAATACCTACCACTAAAACTCAAAGTACCAGCCCGGTACTGGTTAAACAGTCTGCCGGAAAATTCTATTGGCAGCTGGGAAGATTTGGAAGACGCATGTCGCGACAACTTCCAAGGAACATATGTCCGGCCACCGGATGCCGATGACTTAAGTCACATTGTCCAGCAACCCGGAGAGTCAGCCAGGATGCTCTGGACTAGGTTCTTAGTTAAAAAGAACCAAATTTTCGACTGTTCGGACGCGGAAGCCCTTGCGGCCTTCAAACACAGCGTCCGGGATGAATGGCTTGCACGCCACCTCGGTCAAGAAGGACCTAAATCCATGACAGCCCTTACCGCTCTAATGACCCGCTTTTGCGCAGGAGAAGACAGATGGCTCGCTCGTAGAAGCAACAACGCCAGTGACTCGGGCACTTCCGAAATCCGAGACGGCAAGGGCAAGCCACGATGAAGCAAACACAACAGTCGCAATGATAATGAAAGATCACACGACACAACGGTCAACGCTGGATTCAGCAATCCCAAACCCGGTCAACGGAAAAAGCCATTCAAGGTGAACAGAGACGGACCATCCAACCTAGACAGGATATTGGACCGACCCTGCCAGATTCACGGCCACCATGATAAACCAGCTAATCATACCAACAGAAGTTGTTGGGTCCTCAAGCAGGCCGGCAAGCTCAACGCCGAACACAAGGGGAGGAGGCCGCCAGGCGATAGGGACAACGAAGAAATTCACCAGCCAAATACCAGGGGCCAGAAGCAATTTCCCCCCGAGGATCGACCAATCCTGGAGCGGAAATAGCAGTTCGGCTTCCGCCGCCCACCTCATATACCCATGAAATTTGTATCGTGCATACATCACTATGCACTTAAGATACCATGGGCATCGGCGGAAGTACAATATGGACAAGCCTGCAAGCATTCCCGTAACATTTTTATCTACATTACTCTTTCTTCCTTCATTATCTCTTAAAAACAGGTGACGCAAAGGAAAAACATCTAACTGACTCTATCGGAGTTCGGATCCGTACACTCACCTAAGGGGCTACTTCCGTCAAGGATTCCCTTCGCCGAGGACAGGCGGCGCAGACGTGCGACAGGAGGTCCAAAATAACTTTGTAAACTGCACTCTTTATTTCAAGCCTGTAATATGCCTTTTTCCTCCGCCTTCGACCCCGGGCATGTAAAATAGCTGGGGTTGTGGTCTTTCTACCTATAAAGTAACCATTGGCATATCACTCAGGTCCCAGTAAACATAATCCGCATTAATCGTTCATTTCTTTTTCTTAAATGAATTTGGCCCCTATAGTTGTTTCACAGACATACCTCGGCATAACCTGCCAGGGGCTCGGTATGGGAACAAATGAGTTGCCAACAAAGTCCGAACAATTTCATAGCATACTTCGGCGTCGCGAGTTTGTCCTTATATGCATCAGCTCCGAATCATGTCTTGGGTCAATGGTTGGGTTGCCCGGCTCCTGTGCTTGCTACCTTACGTTCCGCTCTATCGGCTAGGGTAGTAAAGGGAGAACTACTGCAATTGTGCTTCCGGTTCATCTGGTCAAGCACCTCAGTAGAGAAAGCCGAAAACCGACTGTCATGATGTTGCGAGAGCTAGTCAACCACTCGATGACTTATCGGAATCTGTCGCGATTCCCTCTGTATCACACGAAGGACCTTTTTTCAGGTCATATATGTAACACACCATATTGGAATAAGCCATACACATACCAGGGGCTATATCGTAGTCCCCCCTATAAAACTCCTATGGCTAAGTGAAAGTGTGAACGCCCTATAGTCTGATTGTTCAGTTCACGCATTATCACCTCCTTCATGGACCAAGACGTTGGGTCAAGAGTGATCAAATGCTTTTCCGAACAACCCCGTACTTCCTACGAGGGGGCTGAAGCCGACGACTGGAAAACTTTTAGATTATATAAAACAACCACACAGGAGGAACACAAGCTTTCGAGCAAAACATAAAAATAGATTAACCATAAATTTGTCTTTTACAATTCCCATACACCTCACTCGAATATTATGTCTTTCGAGCATTGACCCTCTATCAAGCGGGCGGCCTCTAAGACGTCTTCAAAATAATGCTCCGGTGCGTGACGGTCCTTGCCCTTGGGTGGACTCTTCGCCGCAACATCGATGGCCTTCATCTTCCCCCAGAATGTCTTGACACGGGCAAAGGCCATCCGTGCACCTTCAATGCACGCCGACCACTTCACAGCGTCGATACGTGGCACCGCATCAACAAGCCGCTGCGCCAAGCCGAAGTAGCTATTCGGAACAGGCTCAGTCGGCCATAGCCGGATTATGACGTTCTTCATGGCAGCGCTGAATATTCTATGAAGCTCGGCCCATTGGGACATCTGTTCATTCAGCAACATAGGGCGCTTTGACGCGCCAAATTGTGACCAGAAAAGCTTCTCCGTTGCATACCCTTCTCGCGCTAGGTAAAACTACGCAGCATCAGAAGAACTCTTCGGCAAGTCTAAAAACTCGTCCAGAGAACTCCACACTTGGTTAAGCTGAGCATAGTTCGGATCGCCGAACTTAGCCTGCAGCAAAAAGGGCTTACCGGCTACAATCTCCCCAGCTTGCCGGATCTCCTCGCGGGCTGCTCTGGATCTCCACACTTGGTTAAGCTGAGCATGTGAAAGGACTGCTCCGAATACATACCTTGCGACTCGTCAAGATGCATATTGATTAACGCAATGTCATCCCCTGCCACATCAAGCTTCCGCTGCAGCTTGGCAATATCCGTAGTCTGGGAAGTAGCCAGGGGGGAAGTAGCCTGTGTTCCAATTAATCAGATTAGTCCTTGAGTATTTCTTCTTGATCCTCCGTTCGCCTCCCATGGGAAGCCAACCCGAGTCTCAGGGGCTACGACCTATACACAGGTGCATCTTTGCAAATACAATATAGTTGAAAACATTACATCACAAACCTCGAAGCCTCTTAGCAAGCTCATGAAGGCTTCGTTCAATCCGCCCTTCGCGGACAGGATCTTCTCAACCACCGTACCCATCAAGGTACGTTGTTCCCCCGAGACAGATGCTTTTCGCAGCATATCCCTTGATATGTCTCCAACGTATCTATAATTTTTGATTGCTCCATGCTATATTATCTACTGTTTTAGGCAATATTGGGCTTTATTTTCCACTTCTATATTACTTTTGGGACTAACCTATTAACCGGAGGCCCAGCCCAGATTTGCTGTTTTATGCCTATTTCAGTGATTCGAAGAAAATGAATATCAAACGGAGTCAAAACGGAACAAAATCAACTGGAGAACTTATTTTTGGAAGGAAAGCCACCAGATAGGCTTGGGCTCTACGTCAGAAGATACGGGAGCTGGTCACGAGGGTGGGGGGCGCCCCCACCCCCCTAGGGCGCGCCCCTGCCTCGTGGGGCTCCCGAAGCTCCACCGACATACCCCTGCACCCATATATACCTACGTATCGTAAAACTTCCAGAATAGAAGATAGATCGGGAGTTCCGCCGCCGCAAGCCTCTGTAGACACAAAAAAACCTCTCGGGAGCCCGTTCCGGCACCCTGCCGGAGGGGGAACCCATCATCGGTGGCCATCTTCATCATCCCGGCGCTCTCCATGACGAGGAGGGAGTAGTTCACCCTCGGGGCTGAGGGTATGGACCAGTAGCTATGTGTTTGATCTCTCTCTCTCTCTCTCTCTCTCGTGTTCTTGATTTGGCACGATCTTGATGTATCGCGAGCTTTGCTCTTATAGTTGGATCTTATGATGTTTCTCCCCCTCTACTCTCTTGTGATGAATTGAGTTTCCCCTTTGAAGTTACCTTATCGGATTGAGTCTTTATGATGAGAACACTTGATGTATGTCTTGTCGTGTTTATCTGTGGTGACAATGGGATATCACGTGCCACTTGATGTATGTTTTGGTGACCAACTGGCGGGTTCCGCCCATGAACCTATGCATAGGGGTTGGCACACGTTCTTCACTCTCCGGTAGAAACTTTGGGGCACTCTTTGAAGTACTTTTGTGTTGGTTGGATGAATCTGAGATTGTGTGATGCATATCGTATAATCATGCCCATGGATACTTGAGGTGACAATGGAGTATCTAGGTGATATTAGGGTTTTGGTTGATTTGTGTCTTAAGGTGTTATTCTAGTACAAACTCTTTTATAGATTGATCCTAAAGAATAGCTTTGAGGTGGCTTCGTACCCTACCATAATCTCTATGTTTGTTCTCTGCTATTAGTGGCTTTGGAGTGACTCTTTGTTGCATCTTGAGGGATTGTTATATGATCAATCTATGTTATTATTGTTGAGAGAACTTGCACTAGTGAAAGTATGAACCCTAGGCCTTGTTTCATATCATTCCAATACCGTTTACGCTCACTTTTATCGCTTTCTACCTTGCTGTTTTTATATTTTCAGTTTACAAAAACCTATATCTACTATCCATATTGCAGTTGTATCACCATCTCTTCGCCGAACTAGTGCACCTATACAATTTACCATTGTATTGGGTGTGTTGGGGACACAAGAGACTCTTTGTTATTTGATTGCAGGGTTGTTTGAGAGAGACTATCTTCATCCTACGCCTCCCACGGATTGATAAACCTTAGGTCATCCACTTGAGGGAAATTTGCTACTGTCCTACAAACCTCTGCACTTGGAGGCCCAACAACATCTACAAGAAGAAGGTTGTGTAGTAGACATCAAGCTCTTTTCTGGCGCCGTTATCGGGGAGGCTAGGTAAGTGAAGGTATATCTTTAGATCTTGCAATCGAATCTTTTTGTTTCTTGTTTTAGCACTAGTTTAGTTTATAAAAGAAAACTACAAAAAAATGGAATTGAGTTTACGCTTCATCTTTTTAATATCTTTCGTGAGAATGATGGGAAGGAAAATTGTGCTCAAGTACTAGAAGAAGAATTACATATAATTCTTGGACCTAAATCTTTGAATGATGAGCATGATTGCAATGTTGTTAGTATGAATTCCTTGAATATCCATGATGCTAATGATATGCAAAGCCACAAGCTTGGGAAGCTTTGTTTGATGAGGATGATATTTTTTGTTCCCCAAGCTTTGATGAGCAAATTTACTATGATGAAAACATGCCTCCTATCTATGATGATTATTGTGATGACACATATGCTTTAAAGAATAATGATAACCATGAAACTTGTCATCTTGATCTTAATCTTCAATCACATGATAGTTATTTTGTTGAGTTTGCTCCCACTATTATTCATGAAGAATTTTGCTTATGTGGAGAGTAGTAAATTTTCTATGCAAGTAGATCATGAAAAGAATGCTTTAGGTGCTGGTTATATTGTTGAATTCATTCATGATGCTACTGAAAATTATTATGAGAGAGGATCATATGCTTATACATATTGCAATAATATCAAGTTTCCTCTCTATGTGCTTAAAGTTTTGAAGTTATGCTTGTTTTGTCTTCTTACGCTAGTTGACTATTGTTCCCATAAGTTTTTTGCTCACAAAATCCCTATGCATAGGAAGTGGGTTAGAATTAAATGTGCTAGTCATATTCTTCATAATGCTCTCTTTATGTTTCAATTCTTATCTTTTATGTGAGCATCATTGAAATCATAATGCCTAGCTAGGGGCGTTAAACGATAGCGCTTGTTGGGAGGCAACCCAATTTTATTTTAGTTTATTGCTTTTTGGTTCTGTTTAGTAATAATTAATCCATCTAGATTCTGTTTATATGTGGTTTTATGTTTTAATTAGTGTTTGTGCCAAGTAGAACCTTTGGGAAGACTTGGGTGAAGTCTTTATGATCATGCTGTAAAAAACAGAAACTTTAGCACTCACGAGATTAACTAGAACTTTTTACTGGAGAGTGCTATTTAGTTGATTATTTTTGCAAATGATTACTAGACAAATTCCTCAGGTCCAACAATTTATTTTAGAATTTTTGGAGTTCCAGAAGTTTGCGTTAGTTACAGATTACTACAGACTGTTCTGTTTTTGACAGATTCTGTTTTCATTGTGTTGTTTGCTTATTTTGATGAATCTATGGCTAATAAAATAGTTTACAAACCATAGAGAAGTTGGAATAAAGTAGGTTTAACACCAATATAAATAAATAATGAGTTCATTACAGTACCTTGAAGTGGTGTTTTTTTTCTTTCGCTAACGGAGCTTACAAGTTTTCTGTTAAGTTTTGTGTTGTGAAGTTTTCAAGTTTTGGGTAAAGATTCGACGGATTATGGAATAAGGAGTGGCAAGAGCCTAATCTTGGGGATGCCCAAGGCACACCAAGGTAATATTCAAGGATAACCAAGAGCCTAATCTTGGGGATACCCCGAAAGGCATCCCCTCTTTCGTCTTCGTTCATCGATAACTTTACTTGGAGCTATATTTTTATTCACCACATGATATGTGTTTTGCTTGGAGCGTCATTTTATTTTCTTTAGCTTTTCTTGCTGTTTTAATAAAGTATCAAGATCTGAAATTCTTAAATGAGTCTTCACATAGTTGCACAATTATTCGACTACTCATTGATCTTCACTCATATCTTTTTGGAGTAGTTTGTCGTTTGCTCTAGTGCTTCACTTATATCTTTTAGAGCACGATGGTAGTTTTATTTTGAAGAAATAGATGAACTCTCATGCTTCACTTAGATTATTTTGATAGTCTTAAATAGCATGGTAATTTGCTTAAATAATCATAATATGCTAAGCATACAAGATTTGTAAGAATTCTTATGAGTGCGTTACTAAGAAAAGTTTGATGCTTGATAATTGTTTTGAGATATGGAGGTAGTGATATTAAAGTCATGCTAGTTGGGTGATTATGAGTTTAAAGAATGCTTGTGTTGAAGTTAGCAAGTCCCGTAGAATGCACGTATGGTTAAAGTTGTGTAACAAATTTGAAACATGAAGTGCACCTGGCTTGTGCATCCTTATGAGTGGCGGTCGGGGACGAGCGATGGTCTTTTCCTACCAATCTATCCCCCTAGGAGCATGCGCGCAGTACTTGATTTTTGATGACTTCTAAATTTTTGCAATAAGTATATGAGTTCTTTTGACTAATGTTGAGTCCATGGATTATACGCACTTTTACCTTTCCTCCTTTGCTAGCCTCTTCGGTACCGTGCATTGCCCTTTCTCACCTTGAGAGTTGGTGCAAACTTCGCCGGTGCATCCAAACCCCGTGATATGATACGCTCTATCACACATAAACCTCCTTATATCTTCCTCAAAAAAGCCATCATACCTACCTATTATGGCATTTCCATAGCCATTCCGAGATATATTGCCATGCAACTTTCCACCGGTCCGTTCATCATCATCATGACATATTTTACTTTTGTCATATTGCCATTGCATGATCATGTAGTTGACATCGTATTTGTGGCAAATCCACCATGCATTATTTTTCATACATGTCACTCTTGATTCATTGCACCATCCTACACATCACGGAGGCATTCATATAGAGTCATATCTTGTTCTAGTTTCGAGTTGTAATCCTTATGTTGTAATCAATAGAAGTGTGATGATCATCATTATTAGAGCATTGCCCAATCAAAAAAGAGAAAGTCCAAAAGAAAAAAAGAAAGGCCCAAAAAAAGAAAATAAATAAAAAGGGCAATGCTACTATCTCTTTTTCCACTTGTGCTTCAAAGTAGCACCTTGTTCTTCATGTAGTGAGTCTCATATATTGTGCTTCAAAGTAGCACCATGTTTTTCATATAGTGAGTCTCATAAGTTGTCTTTTTATACTAGTGGGAATTTTTCATTATAGAACTTGGCTTGTATATTCCTCTGACGGGCTTCCTCAAATGCCCTAGGTCTTCATGAGCAAGCAAGTTGGATGCACATCCACTAGTTTTCTTTTGTTGAGCATTCATAGCTCTAGTGCATCCGTTGCATGGCAATCCCTACTCCTCATGTTGACATCAATTGATGGGAATCTCCATAGCCTGTTGATTATCCTCATCAATGTGAGACTTTCTCCTTTTTTTTGTCTTCTCCACACAATCCCCACCATCATATTCTATTCCACCCATAGTGCTATATCCATGGCTCACGCTCATGTATTGCGTGAAGGTTGAAAAAGTATGAGATTATTTAATTATGAAACAATTTCTTGGCTTGTCATCGGGGGTATAGAAAGTTGGGAACATCTTTGTGTGACGAAAATGAAGCATAGCCTAACTATATGATTTTGTAGGGATGAACTTTCTTCTGCCATGTTATTTTGAGAAGACATGATTACTTTGATTAGTATGATTGAAGTGTTACTATTTATTTTATCAATATGAATTTTTGTCTTGAATCTTATGGATCTGAATATTCATATCACAAGTAAGAAGAGTTATGTTGAAATTATGCCAAGTAGCACTCCGCATCAAAAATTATCTTTTTTATCATTTACCTACTCGAGGACGAGCAAGAATTAAGCTTGGGGATGCTTGATACGTCTCCAATGTATCTATAATTTTTGATTGCTCCATGCTATATTATCTACTGTTTTAGGCAATATTGGGCTTTATTTTCCACTTTTATATTACTCTTGGGACTAACCTATTAACCGGAGGCCCAGCCTGCATTTGTCGCTTTTATGCCTATTTCGGTGTTTCAAGAAAAGGAATATCAAACGGAGTCAAACGGAACGAAATCAACTGGAGAAGTTATTTTTGGAAGGAAAGCCACCGGATAGGCTTGGGCTTTCTACGTCAAGATACGGAGCTGGCCACGAGGGTGGGGGGCGCTCCACCCCCTAGGGCGCGCCCGCCTCATGGGGCCCCAAGCTCCACCGACGCACTTCGCACCCATATATACCTACGTATCGTAAAACTTCCAACAGAAGATAGATCGGGAGTTCCGCCGCCGCAAGCCTCAGAGACACAAAAACCTCTCGGGAGCCCGTTCGGCACCTCACGGAGGGGGAACCCATCACCGGTGGCCATCTT
Source organism: Aegilops bicornis (assembly GCA_021605145.1). Taxonomy (NCBI): domain Eukaryota; kingdom Viridiplantae; phylum Streptophyta; class Magnoliopsida; order Poales; family Poaceae; genus Aegilops; species Aegilops bicornis. The sequence continues at coordinate 315,701,574 of CM038675.1, read as the reverse complement.
CATCATCCCGGCGCTCTCCATGACGAGGAGGGAGTAGTCCACCCTCGGGGCCGAGGGTATGTACCAGTAGCTATGTGTTTGATCTCTCTCTCTCTCTCGTGTTCTTGATTTGGCACGATCTTGATGTATCACGAGCTTTGCTATTATAGTTGGATCTTATGATGTTTCTCCCCCTCTACTCTCTTGTGATGAATTGAGTTTCCCCTCTGAAGTTATCTTATCGGATTGAGTCTTTATGACGAGAACACATGATGTATGTCTTGCTGTGTTTATCTGTGGTGACAATGGGATATCACGTGCCACTTGATGTATGTTTTGGTGACCAACTTGCGGGTTCCGCCCATGAACCTATGCATAGGGGTTGGCACACGTTCTTGACTCTCCGGTAGAAACTTTGGGGCACTCTTTGAAGTACTTTTGTGTTGGTTGGATGAATCTGAGATTGTGTGATGCATATCGTATAATCATGCCCACGGATACTTGAGGTGACAATGGAGTATCTAGGTCACGTTAGGGTTTTGGTTGATTTGTGTCTTAAGGTGTTATTCTAGTACGAACTCTTTTATAGATTGATCCGAAAGAATAGCTTTGAGGTGGTTTCGTACCCTACCATAATCTCTATGTTTGTTCTCCGCTATTAGTGGCTTTGGAGTGACTCTTTGTTGCATCTTGAGGGATTGTTATATGATCTATCTATGTTATTATTGTTGAGAAAACTTGCACTAGTGAAAGTATGAACCCTAGGCCTTGTTTCCTATCATTGCAATACCGTTTACGCTCACTTTTATCGCTTGCTACCTTGCTGTTTTTATATTTTCAGTTTACAAAAACCTATATCTACTATCCATATTGCACTTGTATCACCATCTCTTCGCCGAACTAGTGCATCTATACAATTTACCATTGTATTGGGTGTGTTGGGGACACAAGAGACTCTTTTTATTTGGTTGCAGGGTTGTTTGAGAGAGACCATCTTCATCCTACGCCTCCCACGGATTGATAAACCTTAGGTCATCCACTTGAGGGAAATTTGCTACTGTCCTACAAACCTCTGCACTTGGAGGCCCAGCAACGTCTACAAGAAGAAGGTTGTGTAGTAGACATCATCCCTCAACATATCCGGCGCCGCCGGGTCTCCGGAAGCCGCTGTAGGAGCATGACCATCCTATGAAGGAACCCGTTCACCCGTCTCGAGAATCATTGTTGGCTGAAAACCGGATAGTCCGGGGCCTTCATTATTGGCCCCCGAGTCCCGGACGATCGGAGGTCCACCTTCGGGTACTGCCTCTTTCATCCCCTACACCGCTTGTTGATCGAGAAAAACCCTTCAAGATGACATTTCGGAGTCGTCCGCCTTATTGGGCGAGGAGGTCAGGGGAGGCGTCTCGCTTTCCATCATCTCTGGGAGGAGATCTCCCGAAGAAGAGGATTTCCCAGAAAAACCCTGTGCCGAATTGTAAAAATACACATGCACATTACATGTCTCTTCGGTAACAGGAAAGGAACGGGATGCTATCAAAGCACCCCGGATTCACTTACGACTTGGTTGAGGGTTTGTCCTCACGACGGGGCTATTCAGTGGCGTCACCTTCCAATCCCGAGCCGCTCGACGGTGGCATCTTGCCCCTCTTGGAAGACCGCCCCTCCCAACCTTCGGAGGCGGCCCTTTTCTTCCTAAATGGAGAAGGGATACTCGCTTCTCTTTCGCCTTTGTCTTCGGGCGAGGAAATGTCGATTTCTCCGGACTCAGTATCTAATTTATCTCCGGAGCGAAGGTCACCCCGGGTCTTCTCACTCTCCACCTTGCCCTCCCCTGCCGGCGCTTGGTACGGTGCCGGTGCCAGCATCCTTGTTAACATGGGGTCCGCTGAGTCTTCGGGAAGAGGGGCGAGACACCTAATCTGTTCCCTTTCTTTATCCAACCCTGAAAAAGATGGTTTGCCCAGTATCTTACCATAGGATATCTGACTATGAGGTGTTCGGCGGACGAGTACTTACGGTGGTATCCGGATGGTTACAGTCTAGGCCGGTATCTTCAATGGTGTCCGGCTATTGTTTTTGTTTCCCGAAAAATAATTTCCACATTCCTTCGTTCGTAGTGCCGAAGAAGTGCTGAAGAGTCTGTGGCCCTTCTGGGTTAAACTCCCACATGTGGAGAGGCCGTCGCTGGCACGGCAGGATCTGGCAGACTAGCATTACCTGAATAACATTGACAAGATCGATATCTTTCTTAATGAGGCTTCGAATGCAACTTTGCAGAGTCTGCACTTCGTCAACTGATCCCCAGTCCAACCCCTTATTAATCCATGATGCAAGCTGAATTGGGGGGCTGGATCAAAACGCAGGCGCAACTGCCCACTTGGAACTGCGGGGCTCGGTGATATAGAACCACTCCTGCTGACATAAGTCGGAAGATTCTTTCAAAGATCCTTTTAGCCAGATAGCGCTAGTAAGCTTGCTCACTGCGGCACCACCACACTCCGCCTGCTCCCCCTCTATCATTTGCGGTTTCACATTGAAGGTCTTGAGCCACAAGCCGAAGTGTGGAGGAGTTCGGAGGAAGGCTTCGCACGTGACGATAAACTCCGAGATGAGAAGAACAGAGTTCGGGGCGAGATCGTGAAAATCTAGTCCATAATAGAACATGAGCCCCCGGATGAAGGGATTAAGGGAGAACCATAATCCTCGGAGGAAGTGGGAAATGAACACGACCCTCTCGCCGGATCTAGGGGTAGGGATAACCTGCCCCTACGTGGGAAGCCGATGGAGGATTTCTGCGGTCAGATATCTTGCCACCCGAAGCTTCGCGATATCCTCCTCTGTGACAGAAGAAGCCACCCACCGGCCTTGACGGCCGGATCCGGACATGACTGGGGCTTGCGGAGGGTGAAACCTTGGTGTTGGAACTCGAGGTAGTAAGAGTCGAGGAAGAAGCAAGCGTGGAGAGGAAGGGCGGGTCTGTGCCCCTTTATAAAGGCCGAGAATATCAAACGCCTCCTCACGGGCCTTAAAATTTGCCTATTCCCAAGGAGTTGTACCCTACGGACGGTTGGGTTAACCACGTATGTGTCGATAAAAGAATCTCGTAATATGGGGACACAATCTATGCTTGGATAAGACGTGCCAATGACAACCGCGTCTTGGAACGTGGGGCCGCAGGTGAAAAAACGGTGCAAAAAAATGACCGGACTGACATGATGTCATGTTGTAAAAAGTTGCTAGAGGATTGGACTTATAAATTATTATGCCCTCTATGGGAGTATATGTTGCTCGTGCTTCCGAGCCAAACTTGATCATCCGAAGACCATTGTGAAGTATCCAGAAAGAAGGGAACCCGCCTTGCAATGCCGAAGACAAATCTGCGCGCCGGACTCCTCATCATTGAAGCCGTGTTCGTGGGCTATCGAGGAGTCCGGACTAAGGGGTCCTCGGGCGTCCGGCTTGTTAGCCATGGGCCGGACTGATGGGCTGTGAAGATACGAAGATCAAAGACTGCACCCGTGTCCGGATGTGATTCTCCTTGGCATGGAAGGCAAGCTTGGCGACCGAATTTGTAGATTCCTTTCTTTCTAACCGACCTTGTGTAACCCTAGATCCTCCCGGTGTCTATATAAACTGGAGGACTTAGTCCGGAGGGGGAGAGATACTCATTACCATAGTCATACAGGCTAGACTACTAGGGTTTAGCCATAACGATCTCGTGGTAGATCAACTCTTGTAATACTCATATTCATCAAGATCAATCAAGCAGGAAGTAGGGTATTACCTCCATAGAGAGGGCCCGAACCTGGGTAAACATTGTGTCCCCTGTCTCCTGTTACCATCGACCTTAGACGCATAGTTCGGGACCCCCTACCCGAGATCCGCCGGTTTTGACACCGACAATTGCGAGCCCCCATCAAAATATTATATGCCAAAATTGTTGACGTTGGACAAGGAAGACAACGTAATGATTATGTTTTTTCATATTCACATAGAAGTCATATTGTCATAGATCCTTTAAAATGTGGTGCTTGCCCCTATATTTGCTAGCCAAAAATTCCGCACAAAGTAGAGATACTACTTGTGCATCCAAAAACCCTTAAACCCAAATCTTATTTCCAAGAGTCCACCATACCTACCTAGGGATTGAGAAAGATTCCTCAAGTAAGTTGTCATTGGTGCAATAAGGCAATAAAAATTGCTTCTAAAAGTGTGAGATCATTTAGTGTAAGAGAAAATTGAGCGTTGTACGATCCTGTGATGGTGAAGAATAAAAGCGACATACCGCATAATAAAGGTTGCCATCACAAGTGGCAATACAATGTGACGTTCTTTTGCACTAAGGGGTTGAGCATACAAACAAATAAGCTCATGGCAACCTTTGCTTCCATCTGTGAAGGGCCTATCTTTTACTTTTATGTATTCACTTTTATGCAAGAGTCAAAGTTTTTCTCTCTATTCCTTTTATTTTCTCCTTTGGCAAGCATCATGTGGTGAGGAAAGATTTAGGCACATATGTCTAGTTGAATATGCGTAACATGAGTTATTATTGTTGATATCACCCTTGAGGTGAATACATTGGGAGGCGAAACTATAAGTGTTGGGGAACGTAGTAATTCAAAAAAATTCCTGTGATCATGCAAGATCTATCTAGGAGAAGCATAGCAACGAGACAGGAGAGTGTGTCCACGTACCCTCGTAGATAGAAAGCGGAAGCATTATGTAATGTGGTTGATGTAGTCGAAAGTATTCACGATCCAACCGATCCAAGCACCGAACGTACGGCACCTCCATTTTCAGCACACGTTCAGCACGACGATGTCCCTCGAGCTCTTGATCCAGTTGAGGGTCGAGGGAGAGTTCCTTCAGCACGACGATGTGGCGACGGTGTTGGTGATGTGATCCGCGCAGGCTTCACCTAAGCACTACAACAATATGACCGAGGTGGTAAACTGTGGAGGGGGGCACCGCACACGGCTAAGACAAATCTTGGTGTGTCTTTGGGGTGCCCCCCACCCCCGTATATAAAGGAGGAGGGGAGGAGGCGGCCGGCCTAGGGGGCACACTAAAGGGGGAGTACAACTAGGACTCCCAATCCAAGTTGGAGTCCCTTTCCTTTTCCGTAGGGGGGAAAGAGGGAAGGGAGAGGAAGAGGAGAAGGAAAGGGGGGTGTCGGTGTCAAAACCAGCGGATCTCGGGTAGGGGGACCCGAACTATGCGTCTAGGTAGATGGTAACAGGAGACAAGGGACACGATGTTTTTACCCAGGTTCGGGCCCTCTCAATGGAGGTAAAACCCTACTCCTGCTTGATTAATATTGATGATATGGGTAGTACAAGAGTAGATCTACCACGAGATCGGAGAGGCTAAACCCTAAAAGCTAGCCTATGGTATGATTTATGTTAGTCCCCACGGACTAAAACCCTCCGGTTTATATAGACACCGAGAGGGCTAGGGTTACATGAGTCGATTACAATGGGAGGAGATCTACATATCCAGATCGCCAAGCTTGCCTTCCACGCCAAGGAAAGTACCATCCAGGACACGGGACGAAGTCTTCAATCTTGTATCTTCATAGTCCAGGAGTCCGCCAAAGGTTATAGTCCCGCTATCCGGACACCCCTAATCCAGGACTCCTCAAGAGCCCGAACCAGGCTTCAATGACGACGAGTCCGGCGCGCAGATTGTCTTTGGCATTGCAAGGTGGGTTCCTCCTCCGAATACTTCATAGAAGATTTTGAACACAAGGATAGTGTCCGGCTCTGCAAAATAAGTTCCACATACCACCGTAGAGAGAATAATATTTACACAAATCCAATCTGCTGACGTATTCCGCGGCGTGACATCACACCACGGCCAAGTCTTTATTCGAATCGTTTTACTGTCCCACCTTAGCGCGTTTAGCGAGGCGGTTTCCTTGGCATGTCTTGTCGAAGCAGAGATCGTGTCGTGTCCCCTTATTCTGGGATTCTCATCAATACGGGCGTGGGTAACCAATCGTGCCCGTTGGTATGTCTCCTCAATCGAAGGCGAGCCCCAAACGGTCGCGGGGAGGGCTCTTGGTATTCAACCTCTTTATAAAGAGACCAAGGCTCTACTCCTTTCTTTCAATCTCAATCGAATCTGCCTCTCACCTTGAGTTCCAACACCCAAAAGCTCCAGATTCAGGCGCTTCGGACCTTCAACGATGTCCGGCTCCGACCCTCAAGGCCGGTGGATGCCTTCCTCCACATGTAAGAAGACGTGCTAAAGCTAAGAGATGCCGTGTATCTAACCGTGAAATCAGCATAGGCTGCCTGCTCAAGGGCAGGTTATTCCCACTCCCAAGCCCGGTGAGAGCATGGTGTTCGCGTCTCACTTCCTTCGGGGGCTAGGCTTCCCGACGGACCCCTTCGTGAGGGGGCTCAAGTTTTATTATGGGTCTGAATTTCACGACTTGGCTCCGACACTAGTAGGAAAAGGGCTATAGATGGGATGGACACTAATGGCACACTGTACATGTGGTGCGCCATTACTAAATACTAATGGCGCACCATGTGTTGGTGCGCCATTAGTGTGCAAATACTAATGGCGCACCACATCCCACGGTGCGCCATTAGTAATAAAACTTTTTTTTTCAAAACTACTAATGGCGCACCGTGGGAGTGGTGCGCCATTACTATGTTGACATAGTAATGGCGCACCACACCCACTGTGCGCCATTAGTAGTTTTGAAAAAAAAGTAAAAAAAATAAAAAATATTTGTTACTAATGGCGCACCATGTCTCGGTGCGCCATTACTAGTTTTAACTAGTAATGGCGCCGCCCAATCTGCGCCATTACTAAGTTTTTTCAAAAATATCAATCTTTTTTTCATTTTTTTTCAAAACTTGTAATGGTGCACCGTGGGTGTGGTGCGCCATTACTAGTTTAACTAGTAATGGCGCACCACCCCACGGTGCGCCATTACTAACTTGCCCCAACACCGAATGCACCCCCCCCCCCCAAGTGGATCGCCTTTTCAGTTTTAAAAAAATAAAAGAAAATGATGGAAATGTCAAAAAAATAAGTTTCCCATGTGATATGTGGTCTAGTTGTTGGGAAAATTTACAAATATGAATTTCGACTTTATTTGCAAAATCTCTCTGGAAATTTGTAAAATGGGCATAACTTTTGCATACGAACTCGGATGAAAAAGTTTTTTATTTGAAAAATCATCTACTCGAAAAGTTACATCCAAATTTAACAGGGGGAACCCCGTTAAACATTTTCAAAATCCCCAAAAACCTAACAGAAAAAAGTTACGGGCCTTTCAAGATCTAGAGGCAAAAAAATTCAAACTTACTAGTGGCGCACCATGGATGTGGTGCGCCACTAGTAACAGAAAAAAAATTGGTTTTGAATTTTTTTTAATTTTTTTTCAAAAAATGATACGTAATATGACCGCGAAGTATGAAATATTTTCAAACTTTCATCATAGTCATGAACATGAACAAAGTCCTAGACATCAACAAGGTATAATAGGATTGATATGCTAGATATATCAACAAGTGCCTATGAAGTGAGCTGTTGCTGGGGTTGGATAGAACTCTGAAGTTAAGCGTGCTTGGGTTGGAGTAGTGTGAGGATGGGTGACCTTTTGGGAAGTTTGACCACGGAGTGCGATTTGACCTTAGATTAAGCATATTGACCCGAGCTTAAGCCACAGTGAACTGAGATTAAGGAAAAAACGAAAAAAAATTGAAATACTTTTTAAAAAAAATCTGAATCTTTTTTTGAAAAAATATTGTTACTAATGGCGCACTTCTATGTGGTGCGCCATTAGTAGCGAAAACAGGTGCGCCACTAGCAGCCCTTTTCCTAGTAGTGCGGAGTCCATCCTCCACATCTCATCGTTCATTGTCGTGTGCGAAGCCTTCCTCCGTATTACTCCTCACTTCGGATTGTGGCTTAAGACCTTCAAAGTAGAGCCGAAGATGATCGAGGGGCAGCACGCAGAGTGCGGAGGTGCTGTCATAAGCAAGAATGCTGACGCTCCATGGCCCGAGGGCTCTTTTCAAGAGGAGTTCAGCTTATGGCAACGCGAGTGGTTTTATATCACAGCTCCCAGGAGCACCAAGTGGGTGGCGCCACTTGCCTTTCGCTCGGGTCCCCTACCACAGCTAGCATCATGGGTCAATAGAGGGTTTAACTGGGGGCCATCCAAGGACGTGCCCTTGTTGCAGGTCCGCATCGAGATCTCCTAGAAAGAGACATCAATCTGGTCGTAGTGACGCAGGTCATGTTGATTCGCCGCACCCTGCCCTGCAAACGTCGCCCCCTCCGCCTGTGGGAGTTTAATCCGGAGGGACCATGAGCCCTCCAACATTTTATGGGCGCGACGCCCATGGAGATGTACAAATTGTTCTTCGGATCACAAGCAATGTGTCCGGACTCGACCGAGGATGCAGGTCTGAGCTGCAATCGCCCGGATACTCAAGTAAGTAGCCTGCATGCCGGACACGCTTATCCGTATATTTATCATAAAATTGCCCTTGAAAGAGATGTCCCTTAAACAGGAGTGGATAGCGAAAGCAAAGCTAATCATGTGTCCGGACCTCCACGAGACCACGCCGGATCCCGTGTTAACCAGGATCTCGGAGGTTGCACCTTTGGAAGAAGGTGAAGGGGAACAAAGGCTACCGCCTCCCGAAGGAGGCTGTCGGAAAGGAGGAATCGAGAATTCCTCTATCCAGGGGAAGAAGAGGACCGCCTCAAGACCCGGAGACCATGATCTCAAAGCGGGGAAGAAATCTTCGCCAGAGGGTCTCAAGGCTGGGGATGCCTCGTCAAGACTGCGTGCCCCTAAGGGATCAGCCCTCCACCGAGCCATAAGTAGAGAGGGAGTTTTATAATAAGAGACATCCCTGTTCTATTTCTCGAGGAAGATAACCGAAATTTTACCTTGTAGTTCGGATCTCAGCCCTTCTCGCCAGAGCTCATCTTCGGGGATCTTCGTGACGGAGATGATGGAGAGCGGAACGCCTCCCCTGCCGTCTTGCCTTGCAGGCGGGCGACCACGAGGTGTCGCCACGGAGGGTTTCTCCGAATCCGCAGGCCGGAAGGCAATCGTATGGCCCCCCAAGGTCCTCAGTGTCCGGCCTTCGAAAAAGGCCATCGGACGAGTCCGGCACCGTCCGGTGCACGGTCGGAGGAGCTAAAGGATCTGCTCGGGCGAGCGTCTATCTCAGAAGAACACCGTACATTGATGGGTACGGTGATTGAAAGGATTTCATCCGCGGAGAGCGGGTTGTACGAGGCCATCAGGAGTTTACTGACAGGTTTTGAGGTACGCGAAATGATGTACCTTTTGACAGTTCCGCATGTATAAGATGCGCCCTATGTAGATAGTAGCCCCTGAGACTCGGTGCGTTGTCAAAAATGACGGCGCACCGAGGATCATAATCCCAGGTATAATATGTCGCCCTTCGTATGTAGGTGGCGAAGTGTTCGGTGGCTAGCCGGACTGATGAATTTGCCGAGCTAAAGCAACAACTTGACGTGGCAGATGCCAACATCGCGCTTGTCAACAAGTGGCTGGACGAGGCACAAGGTATGTAATTTCTCCGAAGACACCTGGTAAGAGGAGCTTGATACCCGTATCTTACAACATGTGTGCTTGATGCAGATGGTGCCGCTGCCACGGAGAACCTTCGGGCGGAACTTGCCCGAGCCAAGGAGCAGGCCAGGAAAAGCGATGCGGCTGCCTTAAAGGCGGCTGAAGAGATGAAAGCCGAACATGCTGCTCACTGCCGAAGCAAGAAGGAAATGGCCGAGATGGCTGTGAAGTTGAAGAATGCTGCCGACCGCTGCAAGCTTCTTGAAAAAGAAGATCGCGCGGAACATAAGGACCTGAAGAAGGCCACTACCAAGGCCAAGGATGCTCGCTCTGCAATGAGAGCTATGAAGGAGGAGCTACGTCGGTCGGAGATATCGCGGCCGGAAAGCCCTTTATGCTCGCGGATGAAGTTCGGGATCCTAAATATGCTCCGTTGGACCGGTTGTGGAGTGCGGCGGACACTTATCTGGACTTGGCGGCGAAAACGCGGACACGGCCGAACACTTCCGAGATCAAAAGGATCACGAAGTGGAAAAGCTTTTTGGTCGCAGTTCCACAATCCGTAGCGCTCACTTCCATTAACCGATCGTTTACGCATGGGCGGAGCTGAATAGGTTATCCGGACTCGCCATGAAGTATGCCGTGAGTCATCTGTGGCCGGAAAGGCCCGAGCCGAAGAGTTATTTTAGCTTGGTGCAGCAGTTCCTTGGTGCGGTGCCGCATATCAATGCAATGAAAAGGTCAGCGTGCATAGAGGGTGCGCGGATGGCTCTTGCCCGTGTCAAGACATACTGGGCGGAGATGAAGGCCGTCGCTGTTGCATCCCAAGATTCGGACGGGAGCCGAGTACCTGCCGAGCACTATTTTCAGGAAGTTTTGTAGGCCGCTCGTTTAATAGAGACGCAAAGGTTTCGAAGGATATTATGTTCGAATAACATGTATTATTGTAAAACAATGTTTCGGGGAATATAAAAGCTTTTATACTTGTGCCTTCAAGAATTAAAATACCTCCTGTGCGGCCGTTAATGTATATGTATATATATAACACGAAAGATGGCAGTTCGGCTTCAAATTTCCCCACGCATATAATGCGGGGGTGTTCGCAAAAGGCGCATTTTCACATTTGATCCAACGTCTTGGTCCTATTAAGGAGGTGATAGCACAGCGAACTAGGCAACCGGACTATAATGCTTTATCACTTTCACTTAGCCATAGGAGTTTGATAGTGGGGCTACTATATAGCCCCTAGGGGCACCGCGCTCACCCAAATTCGGGGCGCGTGTGTGCCTGGCCGGGAAACGGCCCTTCGTTAATGCGGAGGAATCCTAAAGATTCCGGTGGGTCGTCGAGTGGTTGACCAGTCTCACGCTATATCATGACGATCAGTTTTGGCTTTCTCTCGAGGTGCTACTTTGGCGAACCAGGGCACAATCGCAGTAGTTCTCCTAGTGCCGCCTTAGCCGATAGAGCGGAACGTAAGGCAGCAAAACACAGGAGCCGGGCAAACCCAACATTTGACCAAAGACATGATTCGGAGCTGATGCATATAAGACCAAACTCGCGACGCCGAACACTCCCTAAGGTATTCGGTGTTTATGAAAATGGGCTGAACAACGCCCTTGGTGTCCAGGTACGCACAAAATTCTGACGTGGCCACATGCCAAGACGCCAGCCTCCTCCTCGGTTATATCACAAAACCAGGGGATGTGTATCAACAAGAGACAGTAAAAAAGGTTTACGCAGGGTCTTAATCTAAAAAGAATCCTTGGAACGGGTCCCTACTGCACTCGATATTTCCCTTTAATGAGATGATGCCTCGCAGACCGGGCATTTTAAGTGTAAGAGATGCATAATGCGGTATTGCGTTAAAGCGGGCGAAAGCTTTCAAGGCCCCAAAGTAGTGCTTGATAGCTACTTGTAAATGGGGCGATGTGGAAGGTTAGCTTTTCGCGGCGGAAGTTGTTGGGGGAGCCGAACATAACTTCTAGCAGGAGAGAGCCCGTACAATGGGCATCTGGGCCTGGCGTTACCCCTTGAAAGGAAGTGTTGCTATGGCTAATTTTTGGTGGGTCTATCCCCATTTTGCGGATTGTGTCCTGATATAGCAGGTTTAGATCACTGCCGTCGTCCATTAGGACTTGTGTAAAGTGGAGTCCGTCAATTATTGGATCTAATATCAAGGCAGTCCAGCCTGCATTCCGGATACCTCTAGAGTAATCCTGATAGTCGAAGGTGATTGGTTTTAACAACCAGTGGCGGGACTCCTCTGGGATAGGCCGTATGGCGCGTATCTCTATAGGCGCCCACTGCTTTCCCCTTTTGTCACGTGAAGTGAGTTTACTGTTTTGACTTCTTGTGGGAAATTCTTTTGTTTTCCAGTGCTCTGCTTGTGGGGTTCGTCATCGTCCTCGCTTGGTGTGTCGAGCCTCTTGTGTTCGGTGTTGAGTTTGCCGGATTGCTTGAAGACCCAACAATCTCTGTGGGTATGGTTTGCGGTGCTTCCAGGAATCTTGTGGATTTGGCATATCTTGTCCAAGATTTTGTTTAGGTTAGATAGCTCGTCCTCAAGTTATCCTTGAGGGGAAGCTTTTTCCGATTCTGCCGAGAGCTTTTGAATCCGACGTTGATCGCCAGGTTGTTCGGGCTGTTTCCCTTGGTCCGCGCTATTTGGTCCTTGCTGCGTCGCGGTTTCCCGTTTCCATCCCTAACTTTGGATGTAGTTTGGTCACTAGTACTGCATCTTGCCAACCAGCTATCCTCTCCTGCGCAAAAGCGGGTCATGAGGCTTGTTAATGCGGCCATTGTTCTTGGCTTTTCTTGGCCGAGGTGTCTGGCGAGCCATTCGTCTCGGACGCTGTGTTTGAAAGCTGCTAAGGCTTCGGCTTTCGGATAGTCGACTATCTGATTCTTTTTAGTAAGGAATATGTTCCAGAATTTCCGGGCTGACTCTCCGGGTTGTTGAGTTATGTGACTTAAATCGTCTGCATCCGGAGGTCGGACATAGGTCCCTTGAAAATTTGCCCGAAAAGCATCCTCGAGCTCTTCCCAACTTCCAATGGTGCTTTCGGGAAGGCTTTTAAGCCAATGCCAGGCTGGCCCATTGAGCTTGAGGGGTAAGTATTTTACGGCGTGGAGGTCATCTCCTCTAGCCATGTGTATGTGGAGGATGTAATCCTCAATCCAGACTCCAGGGTCTGTTGTTCCGTCGTATGCCTCTATGTTTACGGGATTGAATCCCGCTGGAAATTCATGATCCAACACCTCATCGGTGAAACATAGGGGGTGTGCGGCACCCCTATATTTGGGTGTACTATGATGTTCGGATACTTAATGCGTTGCATTGCTTACTAGAGCTTGCTTTCTTGGCCCGTAGATAGATCTGGCTGGGCCATCTTTTTGATGCGAATCCTTGTGCGGATCGCGTGCCGGCTTGTGTGCGGTGCCCTTTGCCGCTCTATGTTGGCCATGGGGTTGTTCACCCGACCGGTGGCTTCCTTTATTTTTGATTGCGGGCTCTAAGGCCTCCTCATCAAATTCGCAGTAATTTTCGCCGGATAGCTCTTTGTGTGGCTATCGTCGCCCGTATTTGTCGGGCCGTGTTGAGTACTTTTCTCCATCTAATTTCGAGTGCATCTTCCGCTATTTTGAGCTTCCGCTTCGCTTTTTCAGTTACGCAGTGGCGACGAGCCTTTTGTGGAGGTTCTTCGCTCCAAAGAACTTGTCCAGCGTGAGGTCGTCTGACCGTTATTTTTGCCGGGACGGGTTGTTCGGTTTGTTCATCCAAGTTGCCCTGTTCGGACGGTTGCTTTCGATGGCATGTTCGTCGTCTCACCGTTCACCCTGCTCTATGGCTGGGTCTCAGATGGCTGCTGTCTCTCGCCGAGGTGGGGTTTGGAGTGGCGCTTACGCCGCCGCTTTGGCCTTTCGAGGGAACGATCCCTCGTTGCATCCCTTTGTTTCTCGTCGTCGTTTCTTTTAGGTGTGTCCACCATGTATACATCGTGAGATGAGGTGGTTGTCCAGTGCCCTATAGGCACTGGTTCCTGTTTTTCTCCTACATCGTCGTCCATACCGTTGATGTCTTCGGAGTCGAAGTCGAGCATGTCAGTTAAATCATCAACAGTGGCTACGAAGTGGGTGGTGGGTGGGCTCTGAATTTCTTCGTCATCCGTATCCCAACCTTGCTGACCATAGTCCGGCCAGGGCTCTCCTGATAAAGAGAGAGACTTCAGTGAATTCAGAATGTCGCCGAAGGGCGAGTGCTGAAAGATGTCCGTGTCGGCGAACTCCATGATTGGCGGCCCATCGGATTCAATCGGCAGACGCGCGGAAGGTTCGGAGTCCGGAGAGGAGTCCGACACCTTGGAGTCACGAGCTTCGCAGAGGACAAAGCTGGTGTTCGGCTCGATCGCTGTAGAGATTCTAGCCCCCGAGGCGGTGTTCAGCCACCCGTCCTCGATTGGCGCAGTCGGCTCCGAGCTAAGGGTCGGAGCGGACACGGGTGCGGCCTCCAGGGCACTATTCGGTGGCAGAGCTAAATCATGCCCATCGAGACAGTGCGGCTCGCTCAGCTGTGGCTCGGATCCGTCGAAGATCAAGTCTCCGTGGACGTCAGCCGTGCAGTTTAAACTTCCAAATCTGACCTGATGGCCAGGGCGAGCTTTGATCTCGCTCCAGATGGCCAAGCGAATTGGCCCGCAGTGCAAAGCCGCCGAGTACAAAGATCTGTCCGGGGAGAAAAGTCTCACCCTGGACTGCATCATTGTCGATGATGGGAGGAGCCATCGGGCCTAAAGATGACGACACAGAGGAACTCTCAATGAAAGCACCAATGTCGGTGTCAAAACCGGTGGATCTCGGGTAGGGGTCCCGAATCGCATGCGTCTAGGCGAATGGTAACAGGGAGACAAGGGACACGATGTTTTTACCAGGTTTGGGCCCTCTCGATGGAGGTAAAACCCTACTCCTGCTTGATTAATATTGATGATATGGGTAGTACAAGAGTAGATCTACCACGAGACCGGAGAGGCAAAACCCTAGAAGCTAGCCTATGGTATCATTGTTGTTCGTCCTACGGACTAAAACTCTCCGGTTTATATAGACACCGGAGAGGGCTAGGGTTACACAGAGTCGGTTACAATGGGAGGAGATCTACACATCCATATCACCAAGCTTGCCTTCGACGCCAAGGAAAGTCCCATCCGGACACGGGACGAAGTCTTCAATCTTGTATCTTCATAGTCCAGGAGTCCGGCCGAAGGTTATAGTCCGGCTATCCGGACACCCCCTAATCCAGGACTCCCTCGAGGGGCGTGCCCTCCTAGTCCAATTCGGACACCCTATAGGGAGGGGGCATGGCCACCCCTTGTGGGCTGCCTCCCCTCTCCCCTATGGCCCATGTAGGCCCAATATTCCCCCGGGGGGTTCCGGTAACCCCTCGGTACTCCGGTAAAATACCCGAATCACCCGGAACCATTCCGATGTCCGAATACAACCTTCCTATATATGAATCTTTACCTCTCAACCATTCCGAGACTCCTCATCATGTCCGTGATCTCATATGGGACTCCGAAAAACTTCATTCACTGAAACACATAACTCATAATACAAATCGTCATTGAACGTTAAGCGTGCGAACCCTACGGGTTCGAGAACTATGTAGACGTGACCGAGACACATCTCCGGTCAACAACCAATAGCGGAACCTGGATGATCATATTGGCTCCTACATATTCTATGAAGATCTTTATCGGTCAAACCGCATAACAAAACATGTTATTCCCTTTATCATCGGTCTGTTACTTGCCCGAGATTCGATCGTCGGTATCATTATACCTAGTTCAATCTCATTACCGTCAAGTCTCTTTACTCATTCCGTAATGCATCATCACGCAACTAACTCATTAGTCACATTGCTTGCAAGGCTTATAGTGATGTGCATTACCGAGAGGGCCCAAAGGTACCTCTCCGATACACGGAGTGGCAAATCCTAATCTCGATCTATGCCAACTCAACAAACACCATCAGAGACACCTGTAGAGCATCTCTATAATCACCCAGTTACGTTGTGATGTTTGATAGCACACAAAGTGTTCCTCCGCTATTCGGGAGTTGCATAATCTCATAGTCAAAGGAATATGTATAAGTCATGAAGAAAGCAATAGCAATAAAACTAAACGATCATTATGCCAAGCTACGGATGGGTCTTGTCCATCACATCATTCTCTAGTGATGTGATCCCATTCATCAAATGACAACACATGTCTATGTTCAGGAAACTTAACCATCTGTGATTAACGAGCTAGTCAAGTAGAGGCATACTAGGGACACTCTGCTTGTGTATGTATTCACACATGTACTAAGTTTCCGATTAATACAATTCTAGCATGAATAATAAACATTTATCATGATATAAGGAAATATAAATAACAACTTTATTATTGCCTCTAGGGCATATTTCCTTCAGTCTCCCACTTGCACTAGAGTCAATAATCTAGATTACATTGTAATGATTCTAACATCCATGGAGTCTTGGTGCTGATCATTTTTTGCTCGTGGAAGAGGCATAGTCAACGGGTCTGCAACATTCAGATATGTATGTATCTTGCAAATCTCTATGTCTCCCTCCTTGACTTGACCGTGGATGGAACTGAAGCGTCTCTTGATTTGTTTGGTTCTGTTGTGAAATCTGGATTCCTTCGCCAAGGCTATTGCTCCAGTATTGTCACAAAAGATTTTCATTAGACCCGATGCACTAGGTATTACACCTAGATCAGATATGAACTCCTTCATCCAGACTCCTTCATTTGCTGCTTCCGAAGCAGCTATATACTCCGCTTCACACGTAGATCCTGCCACGACGCTCTGCTTGGAACTGCACCAACTTACAGCTACACCATTCAATATAAATACGTATCCGGTTTGCGACTTAGAGTCATCCGAATCAGTGTCAATGCTTGCATCGACGTAACCATTTACGACAAGCTCTTTGTCACCTCCATAAATGATAAATATATCCTTAGTCCTTTTCAGGTATTTCAGGATGTTCTTGACCGCTGTCCAGTGATCCACTCCTGGATTACTTTTGTACCTCCCTGCTAAACTTATAGCAAGGCACACATCAGGTCTGGTACACAACATTGCACACATGATAAAACCTATGGCTGAGGCATAGGGAATGACCTTCATTTTCTCTCTATCTTCTGCAGTGGTCGGACATTGAGTCTGACTCAACTTCACACCTTGTAACACAGGCAAGAACCCTTTCTTTGACTGATCCATTTTGAACTTCTTCAAAACTTTATCAAGGTATGTGCTTTGTGAAAGTCCAATTAAGCGTCTTGATCTATCTCTATAGATCTTGATGCACAATATATAAGAAGCTTCACCGAGGTCTTTCATTGAAAAATTCTTATTCAAGTATCCTTTTATGCTATCCATAAATTATGTATTATTTCCAATAAACAATATGTCATCCACATATAATATTTGAAATGCTATAGAGCTCCCACTCACTTTCTTGTAAATACAGGCTTCTCCAAAAGTCTGTATAAAACCATATGCTTTGATCACAATATCAAAGCGTATATTCCAACTCCGAGAGGCTTGCACCAGTCCATAAATGGATCGTTGGAGCTTGCACACTTTGTTAGCACCTTTAGGATCGACAAAACCTTCTGGTTGCATCATATATAAATCTTCTTTAAGATATCCATTAAGGAATGCAGTTTTGACATCCATTTGCCAAATTTCATAATCATAAAATGCAGCAATTGCTAACATGATTCGGACAGACTTAAGCATCTCTATGGGTGAGAAGGTCTCATCTTAGTCAACCCCTTGAACTTGTCGAAAACCTTTCGCAACAAGTCGAGCTTTGTAGATAGTAACATTACCATCAGCGTCAGTCTTCTTCTTGAAGATCCATTTATTTTCTATGGCTTGCCGATCATCGGGCAAGTCAACCAAAGTCCATACTTTGTTCTCATACATGGATCCCATCTTAGATTTCATGGCCTCAAGCCATTTTGTGGAATCTGGGCTCATCATCGCTTCCTCATAGTTTGTAGGTTCATCATGGTCAAGTAACATGACCTCCAACACAAGATTACCGTACCACTCTGGTGCGGATCTTACTCTGGTTGACCTACGAGGTTCAGTAGTAACATGATCAGAAGTTTCATGATCATCATCATTAACTTCCTCACTGATTGGTGTAGGAATCACTGGAACTAATTTCTGTGATGAACTACTTTCCAATAAGGGAGAAGGTACAATTACCTCATCAAGTTCTACTTTCCTCCCACTCGATTATTTCGAGAGAAACTCCTTCTCTAGAAAGGATTCATTCTTAGCAAAAAATATCTTGCCTTTGGATCTGTGATAGAAGGTGTACCCAGCAGTCTATTTTGGGTATCCTATGAAGACACATTTCTCCGATTTGGGTTCGAGCTTATCATCTTAGTCAACCCCTTGAACTTGTCGAAAAACTTCGCAACAAGTCGAGCTTTGTAGACAGTAACATTACTGTTTGCGTTAGTCTTCTTCTTGAAGATCCATTTATTCTCTATGGCTTGCCGATCATCGGGCAAGTCAACCAAAGTCCACACTTTGTTCTCATACGTGGATCCCATCTCAGATTTCATGGCCTCAAGCCATTTCGCGGAATCTGGGCTCATCATCGTGTCCTCATAGTTCGTAGGTTCGTCATGGTAAAGTAACATGACCTCCATAACAGGGTTACCATACCACTCTGGTGTGGACCATACTCTGGTTGACCTACGAGGTTCAGTAGTAACTTGATCTGAAGTTCCATGATCATCATCATTAGCTTCCTCACTAATTGGTGTAGGAATCACCGGAACTGATTTTTCTGATGAACTACATTCCAATTCGGGAGAAGGTACAATTACCTCATCAAGTTCTACTTTCCTCCCACTCACTTCTATCGAGAGAAACTCCTTCTCTAGAAAGGATCCATTCTTAGCAACGGATATCTTGCCTTTGGATCTGTGATAGAAGGTGTACCCAAAAGTCTCCTTCGGGTATCCTATGAAGACACATTTCTACGATTTGGGTTCGAGCCTATCAGGTTGAAGCTTTTTCGCATAAGCATCGCAGCCCGAAACTTTAAGAAATGACAGCTTAGGTTTCTTGCTAAACCACAGTTCATATGGTGTCGTCTCAACGGATTTAGATGGAGCCCTATTTAACGTGAATGCAGCCATCTCTAAAGCATAACCCCAAAACGAAAGCGGTAAATCGGTAAGAGACATCATAGATCGCACAATATCTAATAAAGTACGGTTACGACATTCGGACACACCATTACACTGTGGTGTTCCAGGTGGCGTGAGTTGTGAACCTATTCCACATTGTTTCAAATGAAGACCAAACTCTCACCTCCACGATTAGATCATAGAAACTTTATTTTCTTGGTACGATGATTTTCCACTTCACTCTGAAATTCTCTGAACGTTTCAAATGTTTCAGACTTATGTTTCATTAAGTAGATATACCCATATCTGCTCAAATCATCTGTGAAGGTCAGAAAATAATGATACCCGCCACGAGCCTCAACACTCATCGGACCGCATACATCAGTATGTATTATTTCCAATAAGTTAGTTGCTCGCTCCGTTGTTCCGGAGAACGGAGTCTTAGTCATCTTGCCCATGAGGCATGGTTCGCAAGCATCAAGTGATCCCAAAATACCATCAACATGGAGTTTCTTCATGCGCTTTACACCAATATGACCTAAACGGTAGTGCCACAAATAAGTTGCACTATCATTATTAACTTTGCATCTTTTGGCTTTAATATTATGAATATGTGTATCACTACAATCGAGATTCAACAAAAATAGAGCACTCTTCAAGGGTGCATGACCATAAAAGATATTACTCATATAAATAGAACAACCATTATTCTCTGATTTAAATGAATAACCGTCTCGCATCAAACAAGATCCGGATATAATGTTCATGCTCAACGCTGGCACCAAATAACAATTATTCGGGTCTAAAACTAATCCCGACGGTAGATGTAGAGGTAGCGTGCCAACGGCGATCACATCAACCTTGGAACCATTTCCCACGTGCATCATCATCTCGTCCTTAGCCAACCTTCGTTTAATCTGTAGCCCCGTTTCGAGTTGCAAATATGAGCAACGGAACCAGTATCAAATACCCAGGCGCTACTACGAGCATTAGCAAGGTACACATCAATAACATGTATATTAAATATACCTTTCACTTTGCCATCCTTCTTATCCGCCAAATACTTGGGGCAGTTCCGCTTCCAGTGACCAGTCCCTTTGGAGTAGAAGCACTCAATCTCAGGCTTAGGTCTAGACTTGGGTTTCTTCCCTTGAGCAGCAACTTGCTTGTTGTTCTGCTTGAAGTTCCCTTCTTCCCTTTGCCCTTTTTCTTGAAACTAGTGGTCTTGTTAACCATCAACACTTGATGCTCCTTCTTGATTTCTACCTCCACATCCTTTAGCATCGCGAAGAGCTCGGGAATTGTCTTTTCCATCCCTTGCATATTATAGTTCATCACGAAGCCTTTATAGCTTGGTGGCACTGATTGAAGAACTCTGTCAATGACACTACCATCAGGAAGATTAACTGCTAGATGAGTCAAGTGGTTGTGGTACCTAGACATTCTGAGTATGTGTTCACTGACAGAACTATTCTCCTCCATTTTGCAGCTATAGAACTTGTTGGAGACTTCATATCTCTCAACTCGGGCATTTGCTTGAAATATTAACTTCAACTCCTGGAACATCTCATATGCTCCATCATGTTCAAAACGTCTTTGAAGTCCCAATTCTAAGCCGTAAAGCATGGCACACTGAACTATCGAGTAGTGATCAGCTTTGCTCTGCCAGACGTTCATAACGTCCGGAGTTGCTCCTGCAGCGGGTCTTGCACCTAGCGGTGCTTCCAAGACGTAATTCTTCTGTGCTGCAATGAGGATAATCCTCAAGTTATGGACCTAGTCCGTGTAGTTGCTACCATCATCTTTCAGCTTAGCTTTCTCTAGGAACGCGTTAAAATTCAAGGGAATGGTAGCACGGGCCATTGATCTACAACAACATAGATATGCAAAAACTATCAGGTACTAAGATCATGATAAATTGAAGTTCAATTAATCATATTACTTAAGAACTCCCACTTAGATAGGCATCCCTCTAGTCATCTAAATGATCACGTGATCCATATCAACTAAACCATGTCCGATCATCACGTGAGATGGAGTAGTTTTCAATAGTGAACATCTCTATGTTGATCATATCTACTATACGATTCACGTTCGACCTTTCAGTCTTAGTGTTCTGAGGTCATATCTGCATATGCTAGGCTCGTCAAGTTTAACCTGAGTATTCTGCACGTGCAAAACTGGCTTGCACCCGTTGTATGTGAACGTAGAGCTTATCACACCCGATCATCATGTGTTTTCTCGGCACGATGAACTGTAGCAACGATGCATACTCAAGGAGAACACTTATACCTTGAAATTTAGTGAGGGATCATCTTATAATGCTACCGCCGTACTAAGCAAAATAAGATGCATAAAGGATAAACGTCACATGCAATCAAAATATGTGACATGATATGGCCATCATCATCTTGTGCCTTTGATCTCTATCTCCAAAGCACCGTCATGATCTCCATCGTCACCGGCTTGACACCTTGATCTCCATCGTAGCATCGTTGTCGTCTCGCCAACTATTGCTTCTACGACTATCGCTACCGCTTAGTGACAAAGTAAAGCAATTACATGGCGATTGCATTTCATACAATAAAGCGACAACCATAAGGCTCCTGCCAGTTTCCGATAACTTCTACAAAACATGATCATCTCATACAACAATTTATATCTCATCATGTCTTGACCATATCACATCATAACATGCCCTGCAAAAACAAGGTAGACGTCCTCTACTTTGTTGTTGCAAGTTTTACATGGCTGCTACGGGCTTCTAGCAACTATTCTTACCTACGCATCGAAACCACAACGATTTTTTGTCAAGTGTGCTGTTTTAACCTTCAATAAGGACCGGCCGTAGTCAAACTCGATTCAACTAAAGTTGGAGAAACAGACACCCGCTAGCCACATGTGTGTGAAGTACATCGATATAACCAGTCTCATGAATGCGGTCATGTAATGTTGGTCCGGGCCGCTTCATCCAACAATACCGCCGAATCAAAGTAAGATGTTGGTGGTAAGCAGTATTACTATTATCGCTCATAACTCCTTGAATTCTACTCCTGCATATCATCTACGCATAGACCTGGCTCGGATTCCACTGTTGGGGAGTTGCATAATCTCATAGTAAAAGGAATATGTATAAGTCATGAAGAAAGCAATAGCAATAAAACTAAATGATCATTATGCCAAGCTAACGGATGGGTCTTGTCCATCACATCATTCTCTAATGATGTGATCCCGTTCATAAAATGACAACACATGTCTATGGTCAGGAAACTTAACCATCTTTGATTAACGAGCTAGTCAAGTAGAGGCATACTAGGGACACTCTGTTTGTCTATGTATTCACACATGTATTAAGTTTCCATTTAATACAATTCTAGCATGAATAATAAACATTTATCATGATATAAGGTAATATATATAACAACTTTATTATTGCCTCTATAGCATATTTCCTTCAATAAGCCCCTATCTTTCTATGTGTCCGGTTGAAACGTTTTGCTCATGTGTATGCGGTGAGTGTTAGCAATCATATAAGACTATATGATGGTTGAGTATGTGGACTTTCCTAAAGGCTCCTATATGTGACCCTTCCTGAAAAGATGATGAATTGTAGTTGCAAAGTTGACTGGGAACATAGTTTGTTGGCTTCTAATGGAGTTTATGCTTTATACTTTGATAAGTGTGATGAATTGTCACATGTTCATGAGAAGTTTATGATAAAAGGTCTATTATAAAAGTCTTATGTTTAAGTTTGTTGCTCTTATAAAAATCAACATGATGCTTCTATGTACATATTTTGCTTTTATAGACACCTCTCTCTAAGCATGTGGACATGTTTTCGATTTCGGTTTTCGCTTGAGGATAAGCGATGTCTAAGCTTGGGGGAGTTGATACGTCCATTTTGCATCATGTTTTCTGACACGTCTCCGTCGTATCTACTTTTCCAAACAATTTTGCCCTTGTTTTGGACTCTAACTTGCATGATTTGAATGGAACTAACCCGGACTGACGTTGTTTTCAACAGAATTGACATGGTGTTATTTATGTGCAGAAACAAAAGTTCTCGGAATAACCTGAAACTCCACGGAACTTATTTTTGGAAAATATTAAAAATATTGGCGAAAGAATCAAGGTCAGGGGCCCACCACCTGTCCACGAGGGTGGGGGGTGCGCCTGCCCCCCTGGGCGCGCCCCCTGCCTCATGGGCCCCCTGTTGCTCCACCGACCTCAACTCCAACTCCATATATTCGTGTTCGTGGAGAAAAAAATCAGAGAGAAAGATTCATCGCGTTTTACGATACGGAGCCGCCGCCATGCCCTAAACTCTATAGGGAGGGCTGATCTGGAGTCCGTTCGGGGCTCTGGAGAGGGGAATCCGTCGCCGTCGTCATCATCAACCATCCTCCATCACCAATTTCATGATGCTCACCGCCGTGCATGAGTAATTCCATCGTAGGCTTGCCGGACGGTGATGGGTTGGATGAGATCTATCATGTAATCGAGTTAGTTTTGTTAGGGTTTGATCCTAGTATCCATTATGTTCTGAGATTGATGTTGCTATGACTTTGCTATGCTTAATGCTTGTCACTAGGGCCAGTGTGCCATGATTTTAGATATGAACCTATTATGTTTTCATGAATATATGTGAGTTCTTGATCCTATCTTGCAAGTCTATAGTCACCTACTATGTGTTATGATCCGCAACCCTCAAGTGACAATAATCGGGACCACTCCCAGTGATGACCGTAGTTTGAGGAGTTCATGTATTCACTATGTGTTAATGCTTTGGTCCGGTACTCTATTAAAAGGAGGCCTTAATATCCCTTAGTTTCCATTAGGAACCCGCTGCCACGGGAGGGTAGGACAAAAGATGTCATGCAAGTTCTTTTCCATAAGCACGTATGACTATATTCGGAATACATGCCTACATTACATTGATGAATTGGAGCTAGTTCTGTGTCACCCGAACCGCATCCGACATAATTCTCTATCACCGATCCAATGCCTACGAGCTTTTCACATATTGTTCTTCGCTTATTTACTTTTCCGTTGCTACTGTTACAATCACTACAAAACCCAAAAATATAACTTTGGTATCGTTACCATCACTTCCATACTACTTTGCTACTAAATACTTTGCTGCAGATATTAAGTTATCCAGGTGTGGTTGAATTGACAACTCAACTGCTAATACTTGAGAATATTCTTTGGCTCCCCTTGTGTCGAATCAATAAATTTGGGTTGAATACTCTACCCTCGAAAAGCTATTGCGATCCCCTATACTTGTGGGTTATCAAGACTATTTTGTGGCACTGCTGTTGGGAGCATAGCTCTATTCTTTGAGTCACTTGGGATTTATATCTGCTGGTCACTATGAGGAACTTGAAAGATGAGAAAACAAAAATTTATCCCTCAACTACGAGGGGAGGTAAGGAACTGCCATCTAGCTTGCACTTGATTCACCTTATGTTTTTAGTAAGCTTGCGACACCTAAACCTGCTTCTGCTATTAATCGTGATATGTCGCATGTTATTAATGATGCCACTTCTACTATGCATGATACTTATGATGAAACTACTTCTATGCTTGATACTACCGTGCCACTTGGTGAATTTCTTGATGAACAACTTGCTAGGGCTAGAGAGAATGAAATTATTGAAACTGATAATATTGATGAAAGTGATGATGAAGGCTCTCCCAATAAATATGAATTGCCTATTGTACCTGAGGGCTATGTTCTGGATGAAGAAACTCAAAGAGACTTTCTTGCTTGAAATGATAGAAGTGATCTTAAGAAATTATTAGCTAAGCTTAAACAAAAAACTCTGAATGCTAGAATGAAATATGATCCTGCTTATGCTACTTCACCTATCTTTGTTACTGATAAGGATTATGAATTCTCTATTGATCCTGATATAATTACTTTGGTTGAATCTGATCCTTTCTATGGCTATGAATCTGAAACTGTTGTGGCACATCTTACTAAATTGAATGATATAGCCACCCTGTTCACTAATGATGAGAGAACTCACTACTTTTATATCCTTAAAATATTTCCGTTCTCATTAAAGGGTGATGCTAAGATATGGTTTAATTCTCTTGATCCTGGTTGTGTGCGTAGTCCCCAGGATATGATTTATTACTTCTCTGCTAAATATTTTCCTGCTCATAAGAAACAAGCTGCTTTACGGGAAATATATAATTTTGTGCAAATTGAAGAAGAGAGTCTCCCACAAGCTTGGGGGAGGCTTCTCCAATTATTTAATGCTTTGCCTGATCATCCTCTTAAGAAAAATGAAATACTTGGTGTCTTTTATAATGGACTAACCGATGCTTCCAGAGATTACCTGGATAGTTGTGCTGGTTCTGTTTTCAGGGAAAGAACACCGGATGAAGCTGAAATTCTATTGAATAATATGTTGACCAGTGAAAATAATTGGACACTTCTTGAGCCAGCTCCTGAGCCTATTCCTAAACCAACCCCGAAGAAAAGAGGTGTTCTATTTCTCCGTCCTGAAGATATGCAAGAGGCAAAGAAATCTATGAAATAAAAAGGTATTAAAGCTGAAGATGTTAAGAATTTACCTCCTATTGAAGAAATACATGGTCTTAATTTACCGCATGCTGAAGAAACATATGGTCTTGATAACCCGACACAGGTAGTAAAGGTAAATTCTCTCTATAGATTTGATGAAGGTGATATTCCTCGTTATAAGTCTGCTAGACAATGCTTAGATGAGTTTGACAATTTTATTGTTAAACAAGAGAACTTCAATGCTTATATTGGTAGACAATTGAAATATAATTCCGATACGCTTGAACACTTGGGTGAGTATATGTATAGAGTTAAAGGTGAACTTAAACTCATTAGTAAACATGCTTCTATGGTTACCACTCAAGTAGAACAAGTACTTAAGGCTCAGAATGATTTGCTCAATGAAATGAATAATAAGAATAATGATTATGCTATTAGAGTGGCTACTAGAACTGGTAAAATGACTCAGGAACCTTGTATCCTGAAGGCCATCCTAAGAGAATTGAGCAGAACTCTCAGAGAAATAATATTAATGCACCTAGTCCTTCTAAAAACAGGAAAAATAAAAATGATAGGACTTTGCATGCTTCTAGTGAGCCTGTTGTAGAAACACCTGAGAATCCAAACGATATTTCTATTTCTGATGCTGAAACACAATCTGGTAATGAACATGAACCTAGTAATAATGTTAATGATAATTTTCATGTTGATGCTCAACCTAGCAATGACAACGAAGTAGAAATGGAACCTGTTGTTGATCTTGATAACCCACAATCAAAGAATCAATGTTATGATAAAAGAGAATTTGTTGCTAGGAAACATGGTAAAGAAAGAGAACCATGGGTTCAGAAACCCATGCCTTTTCCTCCAAAACCATCCAAGAAAAAGGATGATGAGGATTTGAGCGCTTTGCTGAAATGATTAGGCCTATCTTTTTGCGTATGTGATTGACCGATATGCTCAAAATGAATCCTTATGCTAAGTACATGAAAGAAATTGTTACAAATAAAAGAAAGATACCGAAAGCTGAAATTTCCACCATGCTTGCTATTTACACTTTTAAGGGTGGAATACCAAAGAAACTTGGAGATCCAGGAGTACCCACTATACCATCCTCCATTAAAAGAAACTATGTTAAAACTACTTTATGTGATCTTGGAGTCGGTGTTAGTGTTATGCCTCCCTCTTTATATCATAGACTTGACTTGAATAAGTTGACACCTACTAAAATATCTTTGCAAATGGCTGATATATCAACTGCTATACCTGTCGGTATTTGTGAGGATGTGCCTATTGTGGTTGCAAACGTTACTATTTTAACGGACTTTGTTATTCTTGATATTCCCGAGGACAATAGTATGTCTATTATTCTTGCAAGACCCTTTTTGAATACTGCAGGGGCTGTTATTGATTGCAACAAAGGCAATGTCACTTTTCATGTTAATGGTAATGAGCATACGGTACACTTTCCAAGGAAACAACCTCAAGTTCATAGTATCAATTCTATTAGAAAAATTCCATCGATTATTTTTGGAGGTTTTGAATTTCCTCTTTCTACTGTCAAAAAGAGATATGATATTCTTATTATTGGGGACGTGCATATCCCCGTTGAGGTAACATAGTGTTATTCGAAATTTCTCCGGTTCCATATTAGTCGGAATGAGTTTGTTAACAAGACTTGATCAACTTTGTTAGTGGATTCCTTTTGATGAGCATGAGATGGATGAAGTTAGAAAGCACAACCTTCTGTACCCTCCTTTTATTTTCTACTATTTAGTTGAAATAAAGTAAAAATAGTATTTTCTGTCTGTTTTCTGAATTATCCGTGCAATATAAAAATACCCCAAAAAAAGTTCTCCAAATGCCCCGAAATTGAAATATGATTTTTTCTGGAATATTTGAGAATATCATGCTTGAGAACACAAAGTTGGAGCAAGCACACAGCCACGAGGGTCCAGTGCGCCCGCCTCACAGGCGCGCCCCCTGCCTCATGGGCCCACGGTGGCCCCCTCCACTTATTCCTGCACCCACACACTTCTTCTTCCTCCCAAAAAAATCACCATCCAGCTCAAGCACGAGTTCTAGCTCATTTTGCTGCGATTTTCGATCTCCTTGCTAAAAGCACCTCTCACAAAACTGCTTTGGGAGATTGTTCCTTGGTATGTGACTCCTCCATTGGTCCAATTAGTTTTTGTTCTAGTGCTTTATTCATTGCAAAATTTTGCTTCCTAGGTGACCATGTTCTTAAGCTTGCATGTCAAATTTATATGGTTCCAAGTAGTTCCAATGCATGATATAGGCTCTAGGCACTTGTAGGAGTAGTTGCAATCAATTTTGTTGAGCTTGGTTCAATTTTATTTGAAGTTACTAAAAATTTCAGAAATTTTCAGAAAATAATGAAGAGATTTTTGAGGGGCTCATCGAGCCGAAGCTCGAAGGAAAAGCAAAGTGAAGAAGCAGAGAGGCCCAAATATAATCTGCCTCGCACCGCGGAGGTTCGGCCGTGTGAATGGCCTTCCGATGATTTCTTGAGAGCAGCCGGGATTTATGATGATTTTTATTAATTGGCTGCGAATGCAGGCCTCACCGACTTCCTCCGCGACCAACACGAACAATATCTCATACTCACCAATACTTTTGTGCAAAACTTCTACTATTATCCTAAGGAATCACCTCCTTCAGTAGAGTTTCATTTATATGATGTGGTTAAGAAGATGTCACTATATGAATTTTGCAAGGTTTTCAAAATACCTTTCGAGGGTAGCTTAGAGGAACCACATCGTAAAGATGTGGACGGGTTTATTGACACTATTACTGTAGGGAAAACTAGGAAGGTTTCCGATGCAAGAATCACTAGCATACATTTTTCCTGTTTTACGCTACTTTGCAATATTTGCTAGTCGTTGCTTAATTGGTCGCGGGAACTGTGGAAACCTTAGTGTTCCTGATATTATTATTTTGTTCCAAGGTTTATTCCGTGATGACTCTGTTAGTATGGGCGGTATTATTGCCAAATGGTAAAGTCTGAACCGTACAAAGGGCCCCATCTTTGGAGGTGTTTATTCTTCACGCCTTGCTGCATACTATAACATACCTATTAGGCACTATGAAAAAGAAGAAAAATTGCTGCCTACTGTTTATTTAGGTTATAAGAGTATGGTAGCGCATGATTTTATTGTAAAGAATAGGGAGAGGGAGCTTAAATACAAATTGTTCTTTGATAAACATCATCCTGAGACTATTACCTTGCCTGCTCCTTCCTTGTTTGATTTATCTGCAGAATGATATCTCGTTCCGTGGCGGCCATTCACGCCTCGGAACCCTACATCAGCCATGACCAGTCGGAACCACAGTTTGATCCTCCACGACAATCTAATTACGGTGGGATCCGGAGATGATTGACAACGGTGGCAATCGTAGTCTTCTTCATCTCAGTATGACCCCAACTACAACTATGGATATCCGCCAGGCCATCCGTGGCAATAAACCAACTTAGGCCAAAAGCCTAAGCTTGGGGGAGTACATATTTCCCACCGACATTACATTTATGTTCACACACTCATTGCTAGATGCCGGTGCTCATACTCTTTCATTGTAATATCCATGCTAGATTATTTTCCTTTTTCTTGCTTTCTTCTTGTGTGTTTGATAAACCTTAAGAAAACCAAAAAAATTTAGTTGTAGCTTTAAGCTAGTTTACTTTCTTGCTGTAGTGGTACTAATTAAAAAGAAAACCCAAAAATATTTCCCGTTCTTCTTTTGCTTGTTGGGAGCTTTCCCGTGTAAATAGTTTTATTTCTTTTCTTTTCTTTGGGGGTCGATAGGAGAAGACCATGATTAAATTGTTGAAGTGGCTCTTATATGAATTATTGTTGATTTAGCCAAGAGCCCATATTGTCTTGTCTTCTCCTGTTTATTAAATGCTCGCAGATTCTAGCTTAGTCCAATGCACGTGCACTATTATTATTATTCACATCATTCGGTCGTGCAAGTGAAAGGAAATTATGATGATATATGATGGACTGATTGAGATGAGAGAAGCTGGTATGAACTCGACCTCTCTTGTTTTTGTAAATATGATTAGTTCATCGTTCCTGATTTAGCTTATTATGATTAAACATGTTTGTAATGACAATTAGAGATTATAGTTGCTTATGCCATGCTTAATTAGCTAGGAGCTTATAATGGTTTACCTTGCGTGCCAACATGCTATTAAAATGGTTGTGATGTGGTATGATGGGGTGGTATCCTCCTTTGAATGATTCAAGTGGCTTGACTTGGCACATGTTCATGCATGTAGTTGAAACAAATCAACATAGCGTTCACGATATTTATGTTCATGGTGGATTATATCCTACTCATGCTTGCACTCAATGTTTATTAATTTTAATGCATGTTCATGACTGTTGTCGCTCTCTAGTTGGTCGCTTCAGGTCTTTTGCTAGCCTTCACTTGTACTAAGCGGGAATACTGCTTGTGCATCCAATCCCTTAAACCCCAAAGTTATTCCATATGAGTCCACTATACCTTCCTATATGCGGTATCTACCTGCCGTTCCAAGTAACTTTGTATGTGCCAAACTCTAAACCTTCAAATGAAATTCTGTTTTGTATGCTCGAATATCTCATGTATCAACTAGGGTTGTCCTTATCTTCCATGCCAGGCAGGTTATTCTCAAGAGGAGTGGACTCCACTCCTCACTCACGAGAAAATGGCTGGTCACCGGGATGCCCAGTCCCATGCTTTATGCAAATAAAATCAAAATAATTGCAAACAAAACTCCCCCTGGGACTGTTGTTAGTTGGAGGCACTCGTTGTTTCGAGCAAGCCATGGATTGATGCTTGTTGGTGGAGGGGGAGTATAAACTTTACCATTCTGTTTGGGAACTGCCTATAATGTGTGTAGCATGGAAGATATCACCATATCTTGGTTGTTATGTTGACAATGAAAGTATGCCGCTCAAAATATTATTTATCTCTATTTCAAAATCGAGCTCTGGCACCTCTACAAATCCCTGCTTCCCTCTGTGAAGGGCCTATCCATTTACTTTTATGTTGAGTCATCACCCTCTTATTAAAAGCACCAGCTGGAGAGCACCGCTGTCATTTGCATCCATTACTATTAATTTATATTGGGTATGACTATGACTGGATCTCTTTTACCATGAATTACAATGTTTAGTCAGTCCTTGATCTTTAAAGGTGCTCTGCATTTATGTTTTGCAGTCTCAGAAAGGGCTAGCGAGATACCATCTTGTTATATCATATCATGATTGTTTTGAGAAAGTGTTGTCATCTGAGATTTATTATTATTGCTCGCTAGTTGATTATGCCATTGATATGAGTAAACATGAGACCTAAGTGTTATTGTGAATATGGTTAGTCATAATCTTTCTTTGAAAACTTGAATGCTGGCTTTACATATTTACAACAACAAGAGCAAACAGAGTTTGTAAAAGTTTTTGTTTATCACTTTAAGTTTATCAACTGAATTGCTTGGGGACAAGCAAAGGTTTAAGCTTGGGGGAGTTTATACGTCTTCGTCGTATCTACTTTTCCAAACACTTTTGCCCTTGTTTTGGACTCTAACTTGCATGATTTGAATGGAACTAACCCGGACTGACGCTGTTTTCAGCAGAATTGCCATGGTGTTATTTATGTGCGGAAACAAAAGTTCTCGGAATAACCTGAAACTCCACGGAACTTATTTTTGGAAAATATTAAAAATATTGGCGAAAAAATCAAGGACAGGGGGGCCACCACCTGTCCACGAGGGTGGGGGCGCGCCCCCTGCCTCATGGGCCCCCTGTTGCTCCACCGACCTCAACTCCAACTCCATATATTCGTGTTCGTGGAGAAAAAAATCAGAGAGAAAGATTCATCGCGTTTTACGATACGGAGCCGCCGCCATGCCCTAAACTCTATAGGGAGGGCTGATCTGGCGTCCGTTCCGGGCTCCGGAGAGGGGAATCCGTCGCCGTCGTCATCATCAACCATCCTCCATCACCAATTTCATGATGCTCACCGCCGTGCATGAGTAATTCCATCGTAGGCTTGCCGGACGGTGATGGGTTGGATGAGATCTATCATGTAATCGAGTTAGTTTTGTTAGGGTTTGATCCCTAGTATCCATTATGTTCTGAGATTGATGTTGCTATGACTTTGCTATGCTTAATGCTTGTCACTAGGGCCAGTGTGCCATGATTTTAGATATGAACCTATTATGTTTTCATGAATATATGTGAGTTCTTGATCCTATCTTGCAAGTCTATAGTCACCTACTATGTGTTATGATCCGGCAACCCCGAATTGACAATAATCGGGACCACTCCCGGTGATGACCGTAGTTTGAGGAGTTCATGTATTCACTATGTGTTAATGCTTTGATCCGGTACTCTATTAAAAGGAGGCCTTAATATCCCTTAGTTTCCATTAGGAACCGCTGCCACGGAGGGTAGGACAAAAGATGTCATGCAAGTTCTTTTCCATAAGCACGTATGACTATATTCGGAATACATGCCTACATTACATTGATGAATTGGAGCTAGTTCTGTGTCACCCGAACCGCATCCGACATAATTCTCTATCACCGATCCAATGCCTACGAGCTTTTCACATATTGTTCTTCGCTTATTTACTTTTCCGTTGCTACTGTTACAATCACTACAAAACCCAAAAATATTACTTTTGCTATCGTTACCGTCACTTCCATACTACTTTGCTGCAGATATTAAGTTATCCAGGTGTGGTTGAATTGACAACTCAACTGCTAATACTTGAGAATATTCTTTGGCTCCCCTTGTGTCGAATCAATAAATTTGGGTTGAATACTCTACCCTCGATAACTGTTGTGATCCCCTATACTTGTGGGTTATCATTTTCCTACTGTTATTTCTGATGTTTTATGCATAATAATGCTTTTTGGAGTAATTCTAATGCCTTTTCTCTCATAATATGCAAGGCACACACAAAGAGGGAGAATTCCGCGAGCTGGAAATCTGGACCTGGAAAAGCTAGGTCAGGCTACCTATTTTGCACAACTCCAAATAAGCTGAAACTTTACGGAGAACTTTTATGGAATATATGATGAATCTTGGAGCCAATAAGTATCAGAGGGGGCCACCCTGGTGAGCTCAAGACATCAGGGCGCGCCTGGGCCCCTAGGCACGCCCTAGTGGGTTGTGCTCACCTAGTCCCACCTCTGGTGCCTATATTCTGGTATATAAGTCATTTTGACATAAAATAAGGAGAGGAATTTCGGGACGGAGCGCCGCCGTCTTGAGGCGGAACTTGGGCAGGAGCACTTTTGCCCTCCGGCGGAGCGATTCCACCGGGGGAACTTCCCTCCCGAAGGGGGAAATCATCGTCATCATCATCATCATCAGCAACAACTCTCCCATCTTGGGGAGGGCAATCTCCATCAACAACTCGAACAACACCATCTCATCTCAAACCCTAGTTCATCTCTTGTGTTCAATCTTGTTACCGGAACTATAGATTGGTGCTTGTGGGTGACTACTAGTGTTGATTACATCTTGTAGTTGATTACTATATGGTTTATTTGGTGGAAGATATATGTTAAGATCCAATATGCTATTTAATAACCCTCTGATCTTGAGCATGATTATCAGTTGTGAGTAGTTACTTTTTTCTTGAGGTCACGGGAGAAATCATGTTGCAAGTAATCATGTGAACTTGATGTGTGTTCGATATTTTGATAGTATGTATGCTGTGATTCCCTTAGTGGTGTCATGTGAACGTCGACTACATGACACTTCACCATATTTGGGCCTAAGGGAATGCATTGTGGATTAGTGATTAGATGATGGGTTGCGAGAGTGACAAAAGCTTAAACGCTAGTTTATGCGCTATTCCATAAGGGACCGATTCGATCCAAAAGTTTAATGCTATGGTTAGAATTTATTCTTAATACTTTTCTCGTAGTTATGGATGCTTGCGAGAGGGTTAATCATAAGTATGAGGTTTGTTCAATTAAGAACAATACCTAAGCACGGGTCCACCCACATATCAAATTATTAAAGTAGCGAACACGAATCGAATCAACATGATGGAAGTGATTAGTTGAAATTCCCATGTACCCTCTAGAACGCTTTGCTTTTTATAAGAGACAGTTTTGGCCTGTCCTTTGCCTCAAAAGGATTGGGCTACCTTGCTGCACTTTTGTTACTACTATCATTACTTGCTCGTTGCAAATTATCTGGCTATCAAACTACTCTATTACTTACAATTTCAGCACTTGCACTCATTACCTTGCTGAAACCACTTGTCATTTCCTTCTGCTCCTCGTTGGGTTTGACACTCTTATTTATCGAAAAGAGCTACAATTGATCCCATATACTTGTGGGTCATCACCGCACTCACTCTCTAGCAAAACACTTTGCCTTGGCGTAGTGATAGAGGAATACCCAACCATTTGGGATAACCTACAAAGTAGCACTTATTTCAACAAATTTGATGGCACTCTTTTAGTGTAAAAGCCATAGTCTCTGAAGCACCACATTAAAAGTATATTGGCGGAACAATCAATGTCATCTATGATCTCACCATCTCATACATAGCTTGATTACATCTACTCAAAACATTCTAGTCTCAGTAGTGTTTCTTAGGAGGTGCAAGCTATGAATTTTTTTATAGCTCATCAGACATTCGCTAAAGTTGTAACTCAAATATTCTTTTCTGCAATCCAATTGTAGAAACATAATTTTCTTGTTACGATAATTTCTACTTCATTATGAAAATATTTTTGAAACATTTCAAAAGATCCATATTTATGTCTCAATTAGTAAATATAAACATCTACTTGAGTCATCTTGAAGATAGATAAAAACACCGCTTGCAACAACACTTATTGGATTACATACATCAATAGGCATATTTCCAATTATTTTTATTGCTCGTTCTTTATGTCTTGTGAACGTATTTCAGTTTAATTCACTAAATGGACGAATTTGCAAGTGTTGGATGATTCTTAATCAGATGACTTCAGAATTCATCACTAAGAAATTTCTCCATGCTAGTTTCTCCAATGTGACTAAATGCAGTGCCACGCAGATGTGGTATTCTTTTATTATTGTGACATTTAACATCAGTGTTTGGATGTTCAATTTTATTATCAATATTCATATCATACATCTTATTCACAATAAGAGTATGGCCTTTTGCTCATGACATCAAACAACTATTGTTCTCTCATGAACAACCTGCTTGTAACTTCTATGCAATGAGCTAGAATGTACAAAAACTCTAAAATGAATTATGATAATAAATATAGAAGAAATACACTTATGGAAATATTATAACCTTTTACACTTCATCAAATATTTTAACCTCATTATCTGTTGGTCATTTAGGTTGTTCAAAGTTTCTTGGAATGATCCGCAATAATATGCAATCGATTCGTTATCCTTGTGATCAACCTTTTAACCACAATACCGAAAATCAATGATCAACAAATTGATCATATTTCCCAAGAACTACACTTTACCTGACCAACAATCTCTATATCTCATAACTTGTATGACATTCATACCTGAGCTGGACATTCCAGTCTTTTTTCTTTCCGCCTTTTACTTTTATAGTTTTACTTCAATACTTCTCTTACTCTCAGAAGAAACATCTAATTTAAGAGTGGCATGTGCCCCGAACTTCCCTAGGCATGTAAGTCTCATTACACCCTTCAGTTTTCTTCTTTCTCTATAAGTTCTCACCGTCAACACATGGATGGTGTTCTTACGGATCTTACGCATTTCAATCTTAAACATAGTTGAACACTTCACTAGAAAAAACACTTCTTTAGATGTCACATATATTTTTAGCCTTTTTTTGTTTCTAAAAACAATTTTCAGTTCCAAGAATATCACATAACTATCCCAAACATTTTGAAGTTCGAGTTTCTCGGAAGCAAGCAAACTGTAATGCAATTCTAGCTTTTGGACCGAAGGACGTGAGTCTCGTCATCCATAGCATCAGCAAGAGAGTATTATAAACATGCAGTAGGACAAAATCCTTCTTGGCACTTTTAGAGGACAATCCTCTCAAACATAAAGTTTCAACCAGATAAATAACAGTCAAAAAAGGTGGAACCATGAGCCATAACTCTACAACTATAATGCAAACTACACATAGACATTATTCATAATTAATTTGCACTAGTTATTAAACTTAATTAACACATAGTTATGGTCCGACTCAAATTAATATCTCTCATAATTGATAGTGAGTGATTAAAGATCAAAGTTTAGTTCTTAGCCATTGATGTGGACAACACTGATGACAAGAATTTTGACCGGTAGGCAAACTTTTGCCGATCATATCTCCATATGACTCTTGTTCATCTTTCAATGCTTTGTGCTCCGAGCTCAGAACAATTCTGCTAGAACTTCAAGACAACCGAGTGCTATCTGCATACATGGTCTGACCATCCCCATCTTACATCTCACGTACTCATGTGGACATGACGCACTCCGGAATGCAACGTCTTATAGACGGTTGCAACATTGGGAAGAGCACATTTTAACTTGATATTTACAGTGAGATATCACCCTAATAATTAACTACTACGCAATCAAGGGGTGCAAACAACAAAGGGATAAACATCTCAGGCAATTCATAATAGCATGATATGGTATAGCCCTGGGCGTCGGGAGTTCTCCATGATTGTCTTCAATCTCCGGTTGAAGCGACGTGACGACCAATATTTTGTTGCTGTGGCAACCATTTCAAAAACGTTGTTGTGGTGGCAATCTTAGAAAACATTGCCATGGAAGCTCTGTCAGAAATCGTTGACATGGCACCAAAATCTGAAATTTTGTCATGGTACGAATTAGCTCCTCGTCCGCGCCTGGTACACCTTCTCCTCGTCGGGGTCCTCCATGTACGTCTTGCAACCGTCACATGTAACCTATCTCTATGATATTTACATTAATGTGGCAATCTCGTGGCTCTAGCCATCATGCCATGACGCGCATGCCACTTAACATCACAACATATAACCATCTCATACATAAACTCATTATCATGACGAAGGCTATACCACATCATATGCAAACCCTAGAAAACCAACTTAGACATCCTCTAATCGGTTTGACAAATTTTAATTACGTGGCTTCTAGGGTTTCCGGATAAACCTTGCTACCTATGTGCACACCATAAGCGATAATCCTTGTTACTAGATTAACTTTCGGTGTGTGAAAGAAGAGACATAATTAAAAATCTCGTCCCCCACACTAAACTTCATCTAATAAGCATGACCCCCTAGAAGATCATCCATCTTCATCGCCCTCTTGTGTACGTGACAGTTCACTATTCTTGACCATGTGAAGCCCAAGGAATGGTTAGCAGATCGTCGACAACCAGAGTCGAGCGATTGTCAGAACCTTGTAAAAAGCGACACCATGTCGTCAATGAACTGAACCGAAGCAACACTCGAGGGAAGCATATCAAGAACATCACCCTCACATCCACATGTGATCTAGATCGCAACCTGCATCTACTCATAGAAACACTCATGATGCCACTGTTGCGGAACATAGTAGAAAACAAATTTGGTTGCCCTACGATCACCCAGGAACAATATGAAGATGCATAATGGGTTGTGATCAACGATCTTTACCGACTCCGAGAGTGCGGTGGAAGTAGACGAGCCAGTGTAGATCGTATGTGGAGTCGCTCGAACGTCGATGACGATCCCACGAACTTCCCTATACGATCCCTCGAATAGAAGACCGAACGCACAACCTCTATACTTGGTTGAAAGAGTATGGTCTTCATGATTCGGCGGTGCTTCACCGTCCAGAGCTAATTGTCGCCGGTAGAGGGAGGAGATTAGAACCACATGGGGCTTCTAATTATGAGGATTAGAGGTGGCTAGGGCTAGCTCTAATTAGACAACTAGGACCAACAAGAACTAGAACTAGATCAACTAGAGGAGGCTCCAAAACTTGTGTCCACATAGGGTGTAAATCCTCTAGTATATATAGGTTAGAGGGGAGGGAGAGGGCAGCCACCAAGTGGGGAAAGTGCCCCCTTGGTGCGCCGGCCTAGGGGAGAAGTCCTACTCCCTCCCCTAGTCCAGTTCGCCCCCCACAAGGAAAGGGGGTGATGACCCACAAGTATAGGGGATCAATTGTAGCTCTTTTAGATAAGTAAGAGTGTCAAACCCAACGAGGAACAGAAGGAAATGACAAGTAGTTTTCAGTAAGGTAATGTCTGCAAGTGCTGAAACTGTAAGTAGCGGAGTAGTTTGATAGCCAGGTAATTTGTAACGAGAAAGTAATGATAGTAGTAACAAAAGTGCAGCAAGGTAGCCCAATCCTTTTGAGGCAAAGGACATGCTAAAACGGTCTCTTATGATAAGCAAAGTGTTCTTGAGGGTACACGGGAATTTCATCTAGTCACTTTCATCATGTTGGTTCGATTGTGTTCGATACTGATAATTTGATATGTGGGTGGACCGGTGCTTAGGTGTTGTTCTTACTTGAACAAACCTCCTACTTATGATTAACCCTTCCGCAAGCATCCGCAACTACGAGAAAAGTATTAAGAACAAAATTCTAACCATAGCATTAAAATTTTGGATCCAATCGGTCCCTTACGGGATAGCACATAAACTGGGGTTTAAGATTCTGTCACTCTCGCAACCCATCATCTAATTGCTACTCCACAATGCATTCCCTAGGCCCAAATATGGTGAAGTGTCATGTAGTCGACAATCACATGACACCACCAAGGGAATCACAACATACACACTGTCAAAATATTGAACACATATCAAGTTCACATGATTACTTGCAACATGATTTCTCCCGTGACCTCAAGAACTAAAGTAACTACTCACAAATGATAAACATGCTCATGAAAAGAGGGGTATTAAATAGCATATTGGATCTGAACATATAATCTTCCACCAAATAAACCATATAGTAATCAACTAGAAGATGTAATCAACACTACTAGTCGCCCACAAGCACCAATCTATAGTTCCGGTAACAAGATTGAACACAAGAGATGAACTAGGGTTTGAGATGAGATGGTACTGTTGAAGATGTTGATGGATATTGCCCTCCCCAAGATGGGAGAGTTGTTGGTGATGATGATGATGATGATTTCCCCCTCCGGGAGGAAAGTTCCCCCGGCGGAGTCGCTCTGCCGGAGGGCAAAAGCGCTCCTGCCCAAGTTCCGCCTCGAGGCAGCGGTGCTCCATCCCGAAAGTACTCTCCTTATTTTTTATAGGTCAAAATGACCTATATACCAGAAGATGGGCACCGGAGGTGGGCTTGGGTGAGCACAACCCACCAGGGCGCGGCTTGGCTCCCTGGCGTGCCCAGGTGGGTTGTGCCCACCTGGTGGGCCGCCATGGTAGTTATTTGCTCCAATAATTCTTATATATTCCATACAAAATCCTCGTGAAGTTTCAGCTTATTTGGAGTTGTGCAGAATAGGTAGCCTAACGTAGCCTTTTCAGGTCCAGATTTCCAGCTGCCGGAATTCTCCCTCTTTGTGTATACCTTGCATATTATGAGAGAAAAGGCATTAGAATTAATCCCAAAAGAATTATTATGGATAAAAACATTATAAATAACAGTAAGAAAACATGATGCAAAATGGACGTATCAACACCCCAAACTTAGACCTCGCTTGTCCTCAAGCGAAAACCGAAATCAAAAAACATGTCCACATGCTTTGAGAGAGAGGTGTCGATAAAAACAAAATACAGAAATATAAGCATCATGTTGATTATTATAACAACAAAAAAAATTAAACATAAGACTTCTATCATAGAACTTCTATCATATAATTCTCATGAATAAGTAACAATTCATCACACAATCGAAGTATAAAGCAAAAAATCTATTAAAAACCAACAAACTATGTTCTCAGTCAACTCTGTAACTACAATTCATCATCTTTTCAGGAAGGATCACGTATCGGAGCCTTTAGGCAACTCCACATACTCAACCATCATATAGTCTTCTATGATTGCTAACACTCACCGCGTACACATGAGCAAAACGTTTCAACCGGACACATAGAAAGATAGGGGCTTATAGTTTCGCCTCCCAACGTATTCACCTCAAGGGTGATGTCAACAATAATAACTCATGCTATCTATATTCAACTGGACATATGTGCCTAGATATTTCCTCACCACATGATGCTTGCCAAAGGAGAGAAATAAAAAGGAATAGAAGGAAAACTTTGACTCTTGCATAAAAGTGAATACATAAAAGTAAAAGATAGGCCCTTCGCAGAGGGAAGCAAAGGTTGCCATGAGCTTATTTGTTTGTATGCTCAACCCCTTAGTGCAAAAGAACGTCACGTTGTATTGCCACTTGTGATGGCAACCTTTATTATGCGGTCTGTTGCTTTTATTCTTCACCATCACAGGATCGTACAACGCTCAATTTTCTCTTACACTAAATGATCTCACACTTCTAGAAGCAATTTTGATTGCCTTTTGCACATATTACAACTTACTTGAGGGATCTTGCTCAATGCCTAGGTAGGTATGGTGGACACTTGAGAATAAGATTTGGGTTTAAGGGTTTTTGGATGCACAAGTAGTATCTCTACTTAGTGTGGAATTTTTGGCTAGCAAAGATAGGGGGCAAGCACCACATGTTGAAGGATCTATGAAAATATGACTTCTATGTGAATATAAACAAACATAAATCATTAAGTTGTCTTCCTTGTCCAACTCCAACAATTTTGGCATATAATATTTTGATGAGGGCTCACAATCACAAAAGATTTATAGGATAGTATATTTACATGTGAATCTTCTCTTCCCTTATTAATTCTTTCATGAGTTGCATCATTAACTAATGCTATGTTTGTCAATCTCTAATAAAATTTTCTACTTATACTTTTCCTTGTGTGGTGTCATCACCTACTGATACGTCTCCAACGTATCTATAATTTATGAAGTATTCATGCTATTATATTATCCATCTTGGATGTTTAATGGGCTTTATTATGCACTTTTATATTATTTTTGGGACTAACCTATTAACCCAGAGACCAGTGCTAGTTTCTGTTTTTCTCCTTGTTTCAGTGTTTCGCAGAAAAGGAATATCAAATGGAGTCCAAACGGAATGAAACCTTCGGGAGAGTTATTTTTGGAACGGAAGCAATCCAGAAGACTTGGAGTGTACGTAAGGGAAGCAGCGAGGAACGCACGAGGCAGGGGGGCGCGCCCACCCCCCTGGGCGCGCCCTCCACCCTCGTGGCTCCCCTGATGTATTTATTCCTCCTATAAATATCCATATACCCTAAAAACTTCAGGGAACAGAATAGATCGGGAGCTCCACCGCCACAAGCCTCTGTAGCCACCAAAAACCAATGGAGACCCTGTTTCGGCACCCTGCCGGAGGGGGGATCCCTCACCGGTAGCCATCTTCATCATCCCGGCGCTCTCCATGACGAGGAGGGAGTAGTTCACCCTCGGGGCTGAGGGTATGTGCCAATAGCTATGTGTTTGATCTCTCTCTCTCTCTCTCTCTCTCTCTCTCTCTCTCTCTCTCTCTCTCTCTCTCTCTCTCTCTCTCGTGTTCTTGAGGTGGTACGATCTTGATGTATCGCGAGCTTTGCTATTATAGTAGGATCTTATGATGTTTCTCCCCCTCTACCCTCTTGTAATGGATTGAGTCTTCCCTTTGAAGTAATCTTATCGGATTGAGTCTTTAAGGATTTGAGAACACTTGATGTATGTCTTGTCGTTCTTGTCTGTGGTGACAATGGGATATCACATGATCCACTTGATGTATGTTTTGGTGATCAACTTGCGGGTTCCTCCCATGAACCTATGCATAGGGATTGGCACATGTTTTTGTCTTGACTCTCCGGTAGAAACTTTGGGGCACTCTTTGAAGTACTTTGTGTTGGTTGAATAGATGAATCTGAGATTGTGTGATGCATATCGTATAATCATACCCACGGATACTTGAGGTGACATTGGAGCATCTAGGCGACATTAAGGTTTTGGTGTATATGTGTCTTAAGGTGTTATTCTAGTACGAACTCTATGATAGATTGAACAGAAAGAATAGCTTCGTGTTATTTTACTACGGACTCTTGAATAGGTCGATCAGAAAGGATAACTTTGAGGTGGTTTCGTACCCTACCATAATCTCTTCGTTTGTTCTCCGCTATTAGCGACTTTGGAGTGACTCTTTGTTGCATGTTGAGGGATAGTTATATGATCCAATTATGTTATTATTGTTGAGAGAACTTGCACTAGTGAAAGTATGAACCCTAGGCCTTGTTTCCTAGCATTGCAATATTGTTTACACTCACTTTTATCATTAGTTACCATGCTGTTTTTATATTTTCAGATTACAAAAACCTATATCTACCATCCATACTGCACTTGTATCACCATCTCATCGCCGAACTAGTGCACCTATACAATTTACCATTGTATTGGGTGTGTTGGGGACACAAGAGACTCTTTGTTATTTGGTTGCAGGGTTGTTTGAGAGATACCATCTTCATCCTACGCCTCCCACAGATTGATAAACCTTAGGTCATCCACTTGAGGGAAATTTGCTACTGTCC
This sequence comes from Aegilops bicornis, assembly GCA_021605145.1. Taxonomy (NCBI): domain Eukaryota; kingdom Viridiplantae; phylum Streptophyta; class Magnoliopsida; order Poales; family Poaceae; genus Aegilops; species Aegilops bicornis. The sequence goes on along the minus strand of CM038675.1, from coordinate 315,659,687 downwards.
TACAAACCTCTGCACTTGGAGGCCCAACAACATCTACAAGAAGAAGGTTGTGTAGTAGACATCAAGCTCTTTTCTGGCGCCGTTGCCGGGGAGGTGAGTGCTTGAAGGTATATCTTTAGATAATCGAATCTTTTAGTTTCTTGTTTTATCACTAATTTAGTTCATAAAAGAAAACTACAAAAAATGGAATTAAGGGTGCCTCATATTCTTCATCTTTTTAATGTCTTTCGTGAAAATGATGGAAAGGAAAATTGTGCTCAAGTTCTAGAAGAAGAATTACATAGAATGCTTGGCATAAAATATGTGAATGATGAGCATGATTGAAATGTTGTTAGTATGAATTCTTTGAATACCCATGATGCTAATGATATGCAAAGCCACAAGCTTGGGGATGCTATGTTTGATGAAGATGATATTTTTTGTCCCCCATGTTTTGATGAGCAAATTTATTATGACGAAAGCATGCCTCCTATCTATGATGATTATTGTCATGACACGTATGCTATAAAGAATAATGATAACCATGAAACTTGTCATCTTGATCTTAATTTTGAATCACATGATAGTTGTTTTGTTGAGTTTGCTCCCACTACTATTCATGAGAACAAATTTGCTTTTGTGGAGAGTAATAAAAATTCTATGCTTGTAGATCATGAAAAGAATGCTTTATGTGCTGGTTATATTGTTGAATTCATTCATGATGCTACTGAAAATTATTATGAGGGAGGAACATATGCTTGTAGGAATTGGAATAATATCAAGTTTCCTCTCTATGTGCTTAAAGTTTTAAAATTATGCTTGTTTTTCCTTCCTGTGCTAGTTGATTATTGTTCCCATAAGTCGTTTGCTCACAAAATCCCTATGCATAGGAAGTGGGTTAGACTTAAATGTGCTAGTCATATTCTCCATGATGCTCTCTTTATGTTTCAATTCCTATCTTTTATGTGAGCATCATTGAAATCATCATGCCTAGCTAGGGGCGTTAAACATTAGCGCTTGTTGGGAGGCAACCCAATTTTATTTTAGTTCTTCGCTTTTTGTTTCTGTATAGTAATAAATTTTTCATCTAGCCTCTGGTTAGATGTTGTTTTATGTTTTAATTAGTGTTTGTGCCAAGTAAGACCTATATGATCTTCTTGGATGATAACTATTTGATCTTGCTGATAAAGACAGAACCTTTCTGCTCACGAAAAAATTGTTAAAAATCACCAGAAAGTGATAAAATACTGATTCCAATTGAAGTAGATCAATAATAAAATTATCTAGGTCTTCCTATTTTGGCAGATTTTTCCGAGTTCCATAATTTTGCGTTTGATGCAGATTACTACAGACTGTTCTGTTTTTGACAGATTCTGTTTTCTATGTGTTGTTTGCTTATTTTGATGAATCTATGAGTAGTATCGGAGGGTATGAACCATAGATAAGTTGGAATACAGTAGATATTACACCAATATGAATTTATAATGAGTTCACAACAGTATCTATGTGGTGATTTATTTTCTTATACTAACGGAGCTTACGAGTTTTCTGTTGAGTTTTGTGTTGTGAAGTTTTCAAGTTTTGGGTAAAGATTCGATGGATTATGGAATAAGGAGTGGCAAGAGCCTAAGCTTGGGGTTGAAAAAGGCACCCCAAGGCAATATTCAAGGACAACCAAGAGCCTAAGCTTGGGGATGCCCCGGAAGGCATCCCCTCTTTTGTCTTCGTTCATCGGTAACTTTACTTGGAGCTATATTTTTATTCACCACATGATATGTGTTTTGCTTGGAGCATAAATTTATTCTGTTAGGATTTGCTTGCTGTTATTTAGAACAATGTTTTGCATCTTTTATTTCAATAAAAGTGGCATTGATAGCCTTTACTATGCCTATTTTACAAGTCTACATGTTGCTGTTTGAAAACAGAAAGTTTACCGCTGTTGCAAAAATTCCCTAGAAAAGTCAGAATGTGATAAAATGTTGAAACCTTTTGCATAATAAGCTCTGATAAATTTACTACAGTGAGAATTTTCTTTCATAATTTTTGGAGCTAGGGAAGTATGGATCTTTCTGCATTGTTGACAGACTGTTCTGTTTAGACAGATTGCTGTTATGTTGGCATTGTTTGCATATGATTGCTTGTTTAATGATTCTATTTGAGGATAGGAATTTTAAATATGCAGAGGAATTTAGTATTCAATGTTAAATAATAATTTTAGTGATTGCTACAGTAGAGAATGATAAGGTTTTGCATGGATTTATACTAACTTATCTCACAAGTTCTTGTTGAGTTTTGTGTGGATGAAGCTTTTAAGATTTAGGAAAACCGTGATATGAAAGGAATTAAGGAGACACAAATTCTCAAGCTTGGGGATGCCCAAGGCATCCAAAGATAATATTTCAAGAAGTCTCAAGTGTCTAAACTTGGGGATGCCCCGGTTGGCATCCCACCTTTCTTCTTCGACAACTATCGGTTAGTATCAGTTTATCCTAAGTTTTTGCTTCTTCACATGATGTTTGCTATTCTTAGATGTCATTTTATTTTCTTTAGCCTTGCTTGCTGTTTGAATAAAATACCAAGATCTGAAATTCTTAAATGAGAGAGAGTCTTCACATAGCTACATAATTATTTAACTACTCATTGATCTTCACATATATCTTTTTGGAGTAGTTTGTCATTTACTCGTGTGCTTCACTTATATCCTATGAGTAAATGGTTGAATGATTTGAATGTCATAAATCTGAAATTATATATGTTTCATATGCCTTTCCCATGGGGATTAATGCCTTCACATATAAGAAGTAGAGGTGGTAAAATTTTTGAAGGTTAGCAAACATTGTATTGGTCACTTGAACAATTCATGAAAGAATATTGAAGGAAGAGAGATTTCACATATAAATATACTATCTTGGACATCTTCTATGATTGTGAGCCCCATTTATTATTTTCAAACCTGAACAAATTAGTTGAAGTTGGACAAGGAAGACAACATAATGAGTTATGCTTGGGTATATTTGTATAGAAGTTATATTGTTATGGATCCTCTAACATGTGGTGCTTGCTAGTTAGAATCCTTTGCTAGCCAAAATATCTGTACTAAGCGGGAATACTGCTTGTGCATCCAAATTCCTTGAACCAAGTTTCTTCCATGAGTGTCCACTATATCTACCTATATGCGGTATTTACCTGCCGTTCCAAGTAAATTTGCATGTGCCAGACTCTAAACCTTCAAATAATAATCTGTTTTATATGCTCGAATCACTCATGTAGCGACTAGGGGCTGTCAGTATCTTCCATGCTAGGTGGGTTATTCTCACGATGACTGGACTCCGCTCATCATTCACGAGAAAATGGCTGGTAACTGGGATGCCCAGTCCTATGATCAAAAGATCAAAAACAAATTCGCAAATAATTTAAACAAAACTCCCCCAGGAATGTTCATAGTTGGACGGAACCCATTGTTTCGGACAAGCCGTGGAGTGTGCATGTTGGTGGAGGGGGAGTAAAAACTTTACCTTTCTGCGTGGGAACCGCCTATAATGTATCTAGTATGGAAGATATTGGGAACTCTTGGTCGTTATGTTGACAATGAAAGCATACCTCTCAAAATTACTTTCATCTCTGTTTTAGCTTCGAGCTCTGGTACCTATGGAAATCCCTACTTCCCTCTGCGAAGGGCCTATCTTTTACCTTTATGCAAGAGTCAGTAGTATTCCTTCTCATTCAAACCTACTCTTTAGTTGGCAAGCATCATGTGATGGAAATATCTAAGCATATATGGCCATTCAAATATATTTGATCATGAATTATTATTGTTGACAATTATCTATATGATAAATAAGTTTGGGAGGCGAAACATTAAGCCCCTATCTTTCTCTGTGTTCGATGGATGCTATTTGTTCTAAAAATATGCTTTGAGTGGTAGCAATCATGGAAGACTATATGATAGTTGAGTATGTGGGATTTGGTAAATCAAAGCTCTGACATAGACTCTTCCTGAAAATAAGATGAATTTTAATTGTTTGATGACTAATAACATAGTTTGTTAGTTTTCAAGAAAGTTTATGATCTATACTTTAACATGTGAATAGCTTGTTACTTGATCATGAGAAGCTTTATGATATGAGCTACTGTTATGACATATAATGATGCTAGAAAAGGTGATTGAAATTATCATTAATCAAACGTGTGCACCTGCTAGCATTCACACTTCATAAATTATTTCTTTTATCATTTACCTACTCGAGGTCGAGCAGGAATTAAGCTTGGGGATGCTGATACGTCTCCAACGTATCTATAATTTCTGAAGTATTCATGCTATTACATTATCCATATTGGATGTTTAATGGGCTTTATTATGCACTTTTATATTATTTTTGGGACTAACCTATTAACCCAGAGCCCGGTGCTAGTTTCCGTTTTTCTCCTTGTTTTAGTGTTTCGCATAAAAGGAGTATAAAACGGAGTCCAAATGGAATGAAACCTTCGGGAAAGTTATTTTTGGAACGGAAGCAATCCAGAAGACATGGAGTGTACGTAAGGAAAGCAACGAGGAAGGCATGAGGCAGGGCGCGCCCACCCCCCCTGGGCACGCCCTCCACCCTCATGGGCCCCTCGTGGCTCCCCTGATGTATTTCTTCCGCATATATATATATATATATCCATATACCCTAAAACTTCAGGGAACAAAATAGATCGGGAGTTCCACCGTCGCAAGCCTCTGTAGCCACCAAAAACCAATCGGGACCTGTTAGGCACCTGCTTGGAGGGGATCCTCACCGGTGGCCATCTTCATCATACGGGCGCTCTCCACGACGAGGAGGGAGTAGTTCACCCTCGGGGCTGAGGGTATGTACCAGTAGCTATGTGTTTGATCTCTCTCTCTCTCTCTCTCTCGTGTTCTTGAGGTGGTACGATCTTGATGTATCGCGAGCTTTGCTATTATAGTTGGATCTTATGATGTTTCTCCCCCTCTACTCTCTTGTAATGGATTGAGTTTTCCTTTGAAGTAATCTTATCGAATTGAGTCTTTAAGGATTTGAGAACACTTGATGTATGTCTTGCCGTGCTTATCTGTGGTGACAATGGGATATCACGTGATCCATTTGATGTATGTTTTGGTGATCAACTTGCGGGTTCCCCCCATGAACCTATGCATAGGGGTTGGCACACATTTTCTTCTTGACTCTCTGGTAGAAACTTTGGGGCACTCTTTGAAGTACTTTGTGTTGGTTGAATAGATGAATCTGAGATAGTGTGATGCATATCGTATAATCATACCCACAGATACTTGAGGTGACATTGGAGTATCTAGGTGACATTAGGGTTTTGGTTGATTTGTGTCTTAAGGTGTTATTCTAGTACGAACTCTATGATAGATTGAACGGAAAGAATAGCTTCGTGTTATTTTACTACGGACTCTTGAATAGATCGATCAGAAAGGATAACTTTGAGGTGGTTTCGTACCCTACCATAATCTCTTCGTTTGTTCTCCGCTATTAGTGACTTTGGAGTAACTCTTTGTTGCATGTTGAGGGATAGTTATATGATCCAATTATGTTATTATTGTTGAGAGAACTTGCAATAGTGAAAGTATGAACCCTAGGCCTTGTTTCCTAGCATTGCAATACCGTTTACGCTCACTTTTATCATTAGTTACCTTGCTGTTTTTATATTTTCAGATTACAAAAACCTATATCTACCATCCATACTGCACTTGTATCACCATATCTTCGCCGAAATAGTGCACCTATACAATTTACCATTGTATTGGGTGTGTTGGGGACACAAGAGACTCTTTGTTATTTGGTTGCAGGGTTGTTTGAGAGAGACCATCTTCATCCTACGACTCCCACGGATTGATAAACCTTAGGTCATCCACTTGAGGTAAATTTGCTACTGTCCTACAAACCTCTGCACTTGGAGGCCCAACAACGTCTACAAGAAGAATGTTGTGTAGTAGACATCACCTACCATAGGATTAGTATATGATCTTTTCTTTATTCATTTCCTTTCTTTCATTTATATCCTTTCTCTTTTTCTTTCTTTCTTTCTTTTCTTTTATTTGCAACATGAAAGTAAAGAAAGCAAAAACTCAAACTAAACTTTATTATATAACTTGCACATGATTACAAGGATAGATCACTAAGCAAAACTCTCAGAGAAGAAAGGATCAAACTAAACTTTTATGCATCTAAAGCAAATGATCGAACAAAAATAAGTAAAGGCAAAAAGATAGTGGGATGATACGATACCCATGGAGGGGTGGTTGAACAGTAGCCGGTGGAGTAGCGCGCGGTGGAGGCTGGATGAACAGGAACCCGTGGAGGCTGGAGGAGGTCGACGGTAGCCCGTGGAGGCTGGAGGAGGTCGACGGTGGATATGAACAGTATCCCATGGAGTCCCGTTTTGTGGTACGCCACACCCCTCCCGATGAACAGGACCCCCGTTTCGACCGTAGCGCTCCAACACAAGTCCGCTTTCGTCTGCTTTTGGCGGCACGCCACACCCTCCACCCCGTTTCGACCGTAGGAGGTCCGTTTCGTCCGTTTTGCGATGCGCCACACCCTCCCGATCAACAGGACCCCGTTTCGACCGTGGGAGGTCCGTTTCCTCCGTTTTGCACGCCACACCCTCTCGATCAACAGGACCCTGTTAGAACGTGGCGGTCGAACACAAGGCCGTTTCCTCCGTTCTGCGATACGCCAGCCTTGTTTCCATCGCTGTTCCGTCCAAGCGGTTGGCTCCCATGCGTTCCGTTGCCTCCCGATGAACACGACGCATTCGTTGCCTCCCCATGAACACGACGCGTTACATTGCCTCCCCATGAACACGGCGATGATGTTGTTTCTCCGTTCCGACCCAGCCATGTACACGAGCCCCGGCCAGACGTATGCGCCGAGTAGGCCTTCGAGACCCGCCCGTATGTACACATACGTGGCGTATTTTCTTTCTTGCACCTGGCGTATGCGTGCGTGTACATGCTACGTGCGGCGCCTCTACTATGACTGCGTCGCGGCGCCTCTACTACGACACGTGCGCGCCTCTACATCGACCAGTATGGACGTACACATTCGCGACCAGGATGACACCGCTACGTCCGCTTCCACCAGGTGGGTCCCGGTAGCCGACCCACTTCCTTGCGTGCGAAGATGTAGCTGGTGGGTCCCAGCAGTCAGGGGGGCGAATCGTTTTTTTGCCTGGACGCACTTCCTTGCGTGCGAAGATGTAGCCGGTGGGTCCCAGCGGTCAGGAGGCGAATCGTTTTTTTTGCCCGGACGCACTTCCTTGCGTGCGAAGATGTAGCTGGTGGGTCCCAGCAGTCAGGGGGGCGAATCATTTTGGTTTTTTTGCCCGGACGCAATTCCTTGTGTGCGAAGGTGTAGCTGCTGGGTCCTAGCAGTCAGGGGGGCGAATCGTTTTTTTTCTTCGGACGCACTTCCTTGCGTGCGATGGTGTAGCAGGTGGGTCCCAGCAGTCGGGGGGCGAATCGTTTTTTTCTCTGGACGCACTTCCTTGCGTGCGAAGATGTAGCTGGTGGGTCCCAGCAGTCAGGGGGGCGAATCATTTTTTCCCAGACGCACTTCCTAGCGAGCGAAGAAGTAGCTTGTGGGTCCCAGAATGTGGGTGAATCATTTTTTTGCGAAATCTGAGGCCGTCCGGTGGGTCCCCATTGTCGGTGGAGGAATAATTATTTTGCGGCGTAATAAGGAGGCACTTCCTTGCATTGCCGTGGACCCGGTGTCGGCCTCTCCACGTACAGTCCACGTCCGATGGAAGTCGTTCCTTGACCATGTTGACCATGCAGCGTCGAGAGCACCACGGCGGTGGACGACGGCGAGGCCTAGGAAGGGGACGACACGGAGCCGGGGAAGACGCGGCAGTGGATGCACACGCGGAGAGGAGTACAAGCATTCACTGGTTCGGCTGCGCTGCCGTCGCCGTAGATTAACAGGGGGTGTGGGTGAGTGGAGGGATGGCTTGGCCAGCGGTGGGAGTAGTAGGGGCGGTGAGGCCTCCGCGGCAGCACAGCCGGCCACGGGAGGCAGGAGCAGGCGACACGACCGGCGCTGCTTTGGGCGGCTGGAGCAAGAAGACCAGAGGTTGAAGAAGCACGACGGCCGTTGGATGGACATCGTACGGTCACTGCAGCTAGAATCGTTTATATTGACTCAGTTGACAAATCCCTTGGCACGTCAACTTAGTAGGCCCACGTGTCGACTTCAAACGGTGCGCCCGGATGTCGGGGAGGAATCATTTTTGGGCGGGTGAAGCTAGAATATCCGAGATTGAAGAAGAAGCATGACATCTGTTGGATGGACATCCAACGGCCACTGCTGCTAGAACCTTGTGTTGACTATAAGTTGACAAAGCCTTGCATACGCGTCAACTCTGTTTTTTCTGGGGACGCGTCAACTTAGTAAGGCCAGAAGTGTGTGGTAGAGAACTTATAGCCCATTTGAGATTTGTAAGAATGTGTAGCCCATTTTTGAATTCTAATGGAATTTACTACAGCCCATCTACAATTTGTTATAAGTACAACCCATATCAACCAACCGTTCAAAACAGAATTCAATAAAAATTCCCACATTTTGATGGGATCCGAAATATTTTTATCCCGAAATTTCTAGTCGGATTAAATACAATTTCAATATAAATTTATATTACGTAAAAATCCAACAAAACATTGGTCATGCAACAATCAATGAAATTAAAATTTTCAATATCCAAAAATAATAATTTATAATGTAATCACGTGTTTGGTGCATTTTTATAGTTCTTGCCAGCTTTTTACAATTACATCCCATTTATTATTTCTTAAAGCCCATTTTCTTGTTAAGCCTAATGCATCCCTCATAGGAAAGATTTGCAGCCCAGCGGGGCGGAGAATAACAACTTGACCTTGCTTGGGTATTCCTAAAAAAAGTATAGCTGGGCTAGCCATTTTCAGCTTGAAAAAAATTAATATCTGGGCTGGATATCTGGCCTGGGCTAGACGGGCCACAACCCGCCAAGTTAATACATGCAGCGATGTTTTCGTTGTTGTTCAGAGGAGAAAAATTAATATCTGGGCTAAACATCAAAAAACTCTGCACAAATCGCTTGAGCTGCTTGGTCCCGGTATCGGCCGCTTCTTGTGCAATTCTCTCGTTTATTGACTACTCCAGGAGGTTGACAATGGTGTGGGACCGTGATGTCAGGAAACCAGGAGGAAGAAAAATAAATTATATATATATATATAATAAGGAGGCACTTGCGTACGTGAGGCTATGGACCTGGTGGGTCCCCATTGTCATCCTCTCCAAGTAAAGTCATCTCCTCGCCCGCGCGCGCTTTCCGCCCGAAACAGTCAGCGCCGCCCGCCCCGCTTCCCGATGCACGCGATTGCTCCGCCTTCAAACGACACAAGTGCCGTCCATCCGTCCATCTGGCGCCCACATTAATGATACGCGGTTGCTGAGGCGGCTACTCCGACGCCACACGTCCGTCCCTCCGCCCGCCCACCATTGCTATGTAAACTGCTGCGCCGGCCATAGCCGCAGTCATCCACATCCGTTCCCTTTCTCCTATCCACACCACTACTGCCCACCATGGCTTCCTTGCGCTCCAGCGCTCTTCGGGATAGGCGCACGATGGACCACAAGGAGATGTCAACCATTCTTTGTCGACGGCTGGCGGCAGGCGGCCGAGGACGCAACGACGTCCCAATGGAGAACATGGTAGTCGACGATCCGGTGCCAACCACCTCCTCCGCGCCATCCTCGTTGGTGCGTTGCACCATGACCATCGGCGAGGCTCGTGCCCAATATATGGACACAGTGAGGCAGAAGCGTGAGGAGCAGTTTTGGGAGGCGCAGGCCAACGCCGCCTACAACCACCATCTCCTCCAGGAGCACCTGCAGGCGGAGGAGCAGATCACCACGGAGCGGGCGGAGCAGGAGGCGTTGCTCGACTCATACCGCTCCGCCCGCAAGGGCCGTCTCGAGCGCTGGCGGTATCGCATGCGGGTGGCGGAGGCTGCGGCCGCCTAGAAAGAGGCTAGCAAAGAGGGCGATGAAGCGGGCGAGGCGTTGTTTGGCGAGACCGAGGACGAGGCAGAGGACGATGCCGGCTCCGACGAGTCCCCGCTCCGCTGGCGTCGACGAGGCAGAGGACATCGCCGGCTCAGCCGAGGCCCCACCCTGACGGCAACGTGGGGGAGGATTTCCACCGCTCCGCTGAGGCGCCGCCCGCCGACAACGAGATAGAGGACATCGCCGGCTCCGCCAAGGCCCCTCCCCGCTACCAACGAGGCCGCGCCACATAGAAAACGAGGAAGAGTAGAACACGGTAGGTCGCCGCCGCTCGGGTCCAAGTAAGGCCATCGCTGCTACCCTCCGGTTGAAGCCAAGCTAGACGGGTTGACCATTGATGGCCGGTTAGCTTCTTGGCGGCGGCGTGGAGTCGGAGAGCTGCGCTGGAGAAGAACGCTGCTTCTACTTAAATCTTTGGTGCGATTGGCTGGCCGACACGTGGGCCCAATAGGCCACATGTCGATTACGCAATCGCACCTGCAGCTAAGTCATCAAGCTTCTGCTCGGCCTGGACACAGGTGGGTAACCGGTTAATTAATTATACCTCCAGTAGCACCTTTTATTTTAAGAATGTATGAAATGTAATGAAATCCAGCATGTTTATATGAAATCCGACCGTGTATTAATGAATTTATTTCGATTAGTTCGAATTCCTGTATCACTGGCATTGGATGAACATGCAAAACAATACGTACTAGCATTATTCCTGTGGTGATCACCTCGCTTGCAGTAGTTTCACATGTACTCCCTCCGGTCCTTTCTATTACGCATACATATTTTGTCTGCGGTCAAAGTATCTCTAATTTGACCAATCTTATACAAAAAGTATGCACTTTCACAATGTGCGAAGTAAAAAGGAAATGTATGAGTACAAAGAGTTTGAGCAGCTTTTTAGCGTTTCTGTACATTGCAATCAAACACACAGGCCTGGCAATTCATAGAAAACTTTCAAAACAATCGATGATTATGCATCTCAGCGACTCACATGTTATAGGCAATATTTACTTCACAACTAAAGAATAAAGAAAAAATTGATCGACGCTGCTGACAGCAAAGGGCGTCCCATTCGAAAATATCAAACGCATGTCTTGCTAAAATCAATGAGTAAAATTTGACAAGGTTGTCCCATTCCAAAATATCAAATGCCTACGATTGTGAAATGGGCAGGGTTTGCCATCAGTTCGGACATTGACATGGCACCTCGTGCTAAATAAACCAACTGTTCTTTTTGTGCAGTTCCACCAAAATCAACCAAATTCGCGCGTAGCTTGTATGATTTCGCCCTTATATGTTGCAACGCCTTGAACTTACCGGCACCTCCTTTCTTGTGGTGGAAATGAATGATTCGATGTATTCATGAACATTTTGTGCAGTTCCCATGAAACCAAGCTGAGCACCCCTGTTTGCACAAATACAAAAAAATGATTAGTATAAAGCAAACTGTACTATGATTTGACAGTTTAAACAGGCACATAGATGGTCCATGTAGAGCACACTTTTAGAAAAATGGAACTCACCAGAAAGAATCCTAGAACAACATTGTACTCGCGGATCATAGCAAAAAAATGGAGATTTGTCAGTCCTTCTGAGCTGAAGTTGGTTTGGTCTTGTGGGGAGTAATGTAACCATCCTTAAACCGCTCCTTCTGATGAGAAGATAGACAGGGCTTCTTCATCACGCATAATCGGAACTAGTCACTTCACGTACTCCATATTCTTCTTGAGAGGAAGATGATCCTGTTGTGCAAAGACAAGAGGACTACTAAATGCTAGCATCCATGTTTGCTCGAAAAAAGAAAGGAAATATTTAAAACAACACAGATGAAGCACTTCTCAAGGACAATACCACTTTTTCATGTGATTATCTAAACAGGTAGCACAACACCAATAGAAATGACAAAGCTCAATCAGATGGATGAAATCGGTGGTAAGTACCAACCTTTGTCGAGGCTGATTGTGTAGAGCATACAGATGAAGCACTTCTCCGTAACCATCTGTTGCTATCTACGGGGTGGCCATGCTTACTATATACTCCTCGATTAGTTAAATGTTTCCAACATCTTCTTGTGCAGTTCCACTAAAATATATGGTATCTTCAAAGAAGATCCTGTTTGCACAAGTAGAGATAATTACGTATGGCATCAAATCAGTGGCAAAACAATTGCTCGTTCCAGCCATAGCAATAAATTAAGATGCAAAACTATATCATTACTTGTGTCATCACAGTTCCAGTGCTTCATTACAGCATCGGGAGTTGATTTTTGTTTTTCTTCCGCTTGTTCTTCCCCTTCATCACTTGGTTCAATAACAGACAAGCTTCGCCTTCAATGTAAGATTTGGCATGTCAATTAGGGAGCACAAGTATAGTACTAAACTTAATTTTCTGATGAAAGTGGCAAAATACAGTGCCAACAGTTGTGAAATATCCTTATCTTACCTCAATGGGATATTACGGATTGCACATCTGATTGGAAGTCTTGTCTCCATTTATGCAGTTCACTAAAATCAAGCAACATTATCGTACAAGTAGCACAACATATGAAAGCACACTGCAGAATTATGTGAAAGAAGGCTAGTACTGACCTCTCATGAAGCAGAATTCAAACAACTCACAAGAAGAAGATCTGAACCAAATTCGCCTTAACAGATAGGAAGTAAGATCTCCTCTTTTGCAGTTCCACTAAGATCATGTAATCAAGCAACGTTGTCGGTGTGACATTTTGGTTGAACTGCACAAAACACTCTTAAAACAAAAGTGTTTTGTGCAAAGGCAACAAAAGGTCACAATGGCAACGAGGTGAAGTAGATAACCCTGTTTACACAGAGGTGCAAAGGAAACAATTAGTGGTCAATAACGGTGGATGACACAGAAGCCAACAAAAAGAAGCATCTACCTTATCTAAATGGGAAAGAAAGCAAGACAGTAGCATTTCTCAAACGGGGCATTGATTAATATTAACATAGAAATTATATTAACAATAAAATTCGTTAAACATGTAATTTGCTTTTAAGCGTGGCATTGCATCAATTTTCCAAATGACATTATTAGAGGGTGTTTGTTTATAGGGACATTTTGGTGTAGGGACTAAAAAAACTCCGTGTCAGTCCCATCTAAACCTAACAGGAGGGACTTTTAGGGACTAAAAGTGGACATTTGGGACTAAAGAAAGAAGACCCCGAGGGAGTCTTTTTGGGACTTTTTCCAACTGTTGCCCCTGCCACGCATCGCACCTTGTTTCTATTAGTTCATTACTAGGGGTAACATGATCTTTTAGCATGTCATTTAATAACCTCTAGTCCATGTTTAGTCCCTGGAACCAAGCACGTAGGGACTAGGGAGTTTTTAACCATACAGGGCCTTAGATTAACAACAGCTAATGAGTTGCACGAGACAGTGGACGCACCAGCACCATGTGCATCTACCGATGTACTGTGGTCATGCACAGTCTGTTGCAACAAAGAACAAACAACCAAGGAGCATATTTGTGTTGGTCCCAGTTTTGTTATCTTTAGACACCTTTCCCTATGTGAGCGCAGAAAATCTAGTCCTGCTCAAACTCTACAGCCTTGTCCCTTCCTTTCCTTTTTGAACTAGTACTTTCGCCCCTTCCTTTCCTCTTTGAACCACGTGCTAGATTTATGCGATCAACTTTCCCCACTACTTTCCCACATTCCTTTCCTCTTTGAACCACGTCCTAGATTCATGGTATACAACTTTCCCCCCTTCATTTCCTCTTTGAACCACATCCTAGATTCATGCTATATACTTCCTCCGTTCCTAAATATAAGTCTTTGTAAAGATTCCACTATGAACCACATACGGATGTATATAGATGCATTTTAGAGTGTAGATTCATTCATTTTGCTCCGTATGTAGTCCTAGTAAAATCTCTACAAAGACTTATATTTAGGAGCGGAGGGAGTACAACTTTTCCCACTACTTTCCCCCACTCCTTTCCTCTTTGAACCACGTCCTAGATTCATGGTATACATGCAGCTAGAGCAATGCATGTGGAGTAAGTAAATTATACCTTAAGGTTCTTGGGGCATGGTTCGGTGGGCGACGGGACGGCGGCGAAGAAGAAGGGGTCGGAGGCCCTCCCGCGCCACCGCTGGGTGGAAAGTGAACAGCTGCGCCGGTAGTGGATTCCCTCCCTCGCCGACGGCGACAGCGTTAAGCCTCCTTCCCTTCCTGGCGGACGGATCCTGCCGGCTCTTTGAGCAGCAGTGAGGGGAGAGAGAGAGGCCAACGAAGTCTTGTTTAGATCTGGAGAGGGCGAAAGAGTGTGAAGAGAGCAACTACAAGTGCTGAGGCTCCAGCAGGAGAGGGAGAGAGAGTGTGAAGAGAGCAACTAGAAGCACTGAGGCTCCAGCGTGTATACATATACTGGAGAGAGAGCGTGAAGCGTGCAAACCGTAGAAAACATTTTGACCAGTCAAAGAATCCTCCTGGCAAGGACTATGCTCAAGTGTAGTTATCGAACCCGAGACCTCAAGTTTGATGAGCGAACAGGCTAACCAGCTACACAACCCTCCCATTATGTTCAACGAGAGGAAAATAACCTTTTATATGTTCCTGCATTCGTGTGACAAGCTTGCCGTGCTTTTTTGTGTGTGGGAGTCATTGGGATTTCAATCATAATCGTGTCATGTGGCTTTGGTGGTAAGACTATCCACAGTGGTGCAGAAATAATGCAGCCTTAGTCACCTTACCTCTCTCCACGTAGTACGTTGGGTCCCACCAGTCAGAGGGTGAAACAAACAAATTAATAAGAAAAATTAAAAGCGCCAGCGGTGTATCTTACCTCACACATCTCGCTACTGCCCGGGAGCACTGTCCAATTCATCCCTCTGTTTGCTCACGTACTATTTTAAGTGAATCCTTATTATAACATGCACACAATTTTCGGGCACTTGTTTTCGACTTAAGTCAGTATGCCACTGTATCTCGTATACTTACTACTCCCTCCGTCTAGGTGTAATAAGTCACGTTAGAAGGTGCAACGGGACCAAGGTGCGTGCGTGTGCGTGTGTGTGTGTGTTTAACAGCATGTGTGTGTTAGAGAGAGCGACAGATCGACCTACTCCTACAGAGAGATGGTGTGTAGTGTACGATTTTAGCCGCGAGAGTCGGTGCATCCTCTTGTTTTCGGGCGTGTCCGGTAGGGACATGCGGACAGCTGCCACGCCCGCTCCTGACCAGCCTGGCCCACCCAAAGCCCCTCCATCGCTCAAGGCTTCTTCCCGAAGCAGTCGGCGCCGCTCCAAAGAATCGGTGCCGCATTCATGCCCGGGCAGAGCGGACGCGATCTCTCACTAGCGCAAGAGTGATGGTTGTTTCGTCCGTCCAACTTACTGCTGGGTCTATGTGATTTGACGGCTCATTGGTCTTTATTACTGAGGTGATAGGACTGCTGGATGTCCCACGCTTTCGGCGTACTAGATTACAATTTTCTCCATTCTTACGCCGGAGGAGTGCAAGAGCAGTGAAAACACGCAGCTCGGTGATTACATGGCCCACCTCACACTATCACCGCGCGACACCTAACTCTTTACACAAGTACTCCTTCGCTCCTAAATATTACTAGATAAGTCCTCGCTGTTGCATGAATAGCGTATATCTCTCTGCATAAAATTATCGATTTCATAGAACTAAAAAACTCTATAACCGCATGACAAATGTGGTAGCCAAACTAAATAAACTCCCATCATCATTTAGATCATCCCACGTAAGGAAAAAAGATCGACATAACTCCTACTGCATAATGGGATTATATTTTCTTTTTGACATGTTAATGGGACTTAAAAGCTCACTTACATGCATGCTACGGTGCATGCTTGCGTGCGAACATGTTGATGTGATTTAAAACCCACTCACATGCATGTGCCATGGTATTTCGCATGCATGCATGTGGCTTAGTGCGGAGCCTCTCAACGTCTAGATCAGACGGCTATTATGGACTGATTTACTTCATCTAATGGCTACATCAATTTTGATGATGTGGCTCGAGGAGAGGATAGAGAATTCCTAGTAGTGGGGGCTAGCTATTACTAGTAGATATGTCTTTGTAGAGATTCCACTAGGTGAACTACATACGGAACAAAATGAATGAATCTACACTTAAAATGCATCTATATACATCCGCATGTGGTTCATGGTGAAATCTCTACAAAGACTTATATTTAGGAACGGAGGAAGTACTAGTATAGTACGTCTTGTAATTTATCAATGAGATAAATTTGTACAATGCTATGAAGCTTCTAGCTTCATTACATGTATCTTAAGTCCCAAGGTTGCCCGTTGCAACATTTTATCAAATACAAAGTAGACTAACATGCATGCTATTGCATCTCAATGATTGACAGATCATATCAAATATGTACTCCCTCCGTTCCAAAATAAGTGTCTCAACTTTGTG
The DNA here is from genome assembly GCA_021605145.1 of Aegilops bicornis. Classification (NCBI taxonomy): domain Eukaryota; kingdom Viridiplantae; phylum Streptophyta; class Magnoliopsida; order Poales; family Poaceae; genus Aegilops; species Aegilops bicornis. The sequence goes on along the minus strand of CM038675.1, from coordinate 315,643,217 downwards.
AAAACTTTAGTACAAAGTTGTACTACTACTAAAGTTGACACTTATTTTGGAACAGAGGCAGCTAAAGAAAAAACAATCCATGCAGTCCCTAGCCCTTGAACCGTGAACCCTGACCAGCCTTCAATTTGCTGGCAATGTTCGAGCTTCCTAATAAATGAAGTTTGCAAACTTTTGACCATCGGATCATTTTGTGCAGTTTCACCAAAATTGAGATGAGCATCCCTGTGGCAAAGAAATTGAAGAAGCGTGATTAGAATAAGATTACTGGGACCAGTTGATGAGACATAAACTCATCACAAATACAGTACGTAGAAGTCAGTAGAGGTATGTGCGGGGCAAAGAAGTAGAGAAATATCCACAGGGAGTGATGTGGGCAATGGAGCGATGGTGCAAGCCGGCTGTAAAGGAGTTGTACACGAGGGACGCAGCTCAACCTTGAGGAGGGCGGCGAGGCGGCAACTACCCACGCCATGCGTAGTGAGCAAGGGACGAAGGCAACCTCACCGGCTTTGTGAGAGAGAACGGCAGGGACCCCGATCGGGACGCATGGGTTTTCGCTGCCTAAGCAACGGCCACCGCATCTACACTAAGCATCCACCCTTCCCCAAGCGGATGTGATCCTCCGGATGTTAGAGATGTGGCCATCACGCGTTTTGTGCGAGAGAGTGTGAAGAGAGCAACCCCAAAGAAGCAACCGTGTAGGCTGGCCCGTCCCCGACTATGTATATAGTGGAGCGGTTTCCTTTTCTCTCCATATGAACCTATCATATTGCGACGTGCCTTTGAAGAAAAAAAAACTTTATTTATAAATGACGCGGCACCTACTACTCGTTCTCCTATAACCTTGCGCTTGGCATCTCCAAAATACTAACCTTGCGATTGGCTCTTCGCCTCTTCGGAAGTCGAGCAATAATGGTAGTGCAAAGATATATCGCTCGCTATATGAGACCGAATGAATTGTTGCACGTCCACCACGCAGCGTAGGGTCGAGGGGCGAGGGAGAGTGCTACATACGGAGCAAAATGAGTGAATCTACACTCTAAAATACGCCTATATACATCGGTGTTTGGAGTATGTACTAGTAGTTCATATTGAAATCTACTAAAGGACATATATATTCCAAACAATATGATATAATCTCTATAACCAAGGTAGTAGGGACGAGGAGTAAACGGAGGGAGTAGTAAATTTTTCTCCTCGTCCTGCGAGCCACCGCGCGCATGGGCGAGGGAGCGGGTGTAAGGCGGAGCAAGCTTCACCTCATCCTGCGAGCCACCGCACCCGTGGGCGGGGGAGACAGCATACTAAGCAAGCTTCTCGTCGTTCTGTGAGTTGACGGGACATATCAAAAGTCTTGCCTCTAAGGTAGGACCCGCATGGTTTGCCTTTTTTTAACATAACATGTCAAGTTGCAATTTGTTTGTTCACCCGTGGTAGACGATCCTCCCTCCACCAAGTGGACAACCAGTACACGTGCCAAATTACCACGTGGGCTGCCTTTTTCGTACAGAATTGAGCTCCACCGTGTACCCGTGCGGGTGTGGTTGGGAAAGAGACGGGAGTACGTGCGCCGTGCATGCACCTCTTCTCTTCCTGCACGTCCCCCACCTATGTGGGTGTGTGTGAGAGATACAAACCGCGTTCGTGAGTGTTTTTTGTTTTGGGGTGGGGTGGGGGTGGGGTGGGGGGTTGATTTCGTGAATTATTTGTGGGAATATGTGTCGATGACATCTCAAACAAAATTTTGCATGAAATGTGTGTGTGAAATGGAGGCTTATCCATATCATACATAGAGGGTCGGGCAATCCACAAGAAGAGAGGGAGGGGTCATAGCTATCGATAGAGTCGAAGAGAGGATCAAGTGGGTGGGTGCGAGATTGATGAAGAGAGCCATCGAAATTGTGTGTATGCAAGTCAAAGATATAGGGCGATTGGCCTACCGGAATGTTAGAGGGCACATGTCAAGTTTGTGTGTGGCAGGGAGACATGACTAGAGCGCTCGATGTATCGGTGTGGGTGGGGGAGGGGTGGGGAGGGGTAGGGAGAGGCCTAATCAGAGAGGTAGAACGACTCAGTATATGTGTTGAGAAGGAGAGACCCAGCTATGTCTTGAGGGAGATCGGTCGACATCCATACATAATCGGAGGACGGGAAATATGATGGGATAGAGAGAGAGGAGAGAGAGAGGAGGGAGAGGGAGGAAAGGGGTAGAGTGCTAGATGGGTGATGGAGTTGCTTCTAGGAGATGGTGGGAGAGGCCTACTAGACAAACCGAGGGTGGAATTGCAATGTTATCAATAAGAGTGGGGATGTGTTTCGTGTGTGCCTGCATGTGATAGATCTGTCGGGACGCATCCATGGATGATGAAGGGGAACCATGTGTTTGGTAAGCAAACCTAACTAGATTGGTAGATCAATTGTTGTTTGTCGGAGGAAGGGAGAGACACAACTAATGAGGTAGATCGACCGACGTGTGGGTAAAAACGAGTTATAAGGACCTAGCTAGCTATATGTATAGCGAGAGACCGGTCAGTGTACATCCTTTTTTTAGAGGCAAATAATGCCCAGCGAGACGGATAGACAGAGAGAATGGAGCTAGGAGGTGGTGCAAGAGGCCCAACTACTAGCTAGATAGGGGAGGAGGTGCTTTGTTGTGAGATCGATGAAAAGAGGGGCGAGAGTTTACACGTGTGTCTGACCGTATGAGAGACACGAGGCAAGGACACATAAAGGATGAGATTGAAGGTGTGTGTGTGTATGTTGTAGGCAGGCATCACTGCAGAGGTTTATCGATCGGTGTGTGTCGGAAAGGAGTTGTGGAGACTACGGGAGAACGACCTAAAGAAAAAAATTAATGTGCCCGGTGGATAGAATGCCGAGGGAGGGGGAGGGCGAGGAGGGCGTGTGCATGCACGAGAGAAAGTTAGTGGTAGCTACAAAGGTTAGAGGATTGTGTGGGTGTAAGAGACTAACAAAGATCATAATTTGATATGAAAGCGGATCCATATATTTGAACAGGAGATCATAGTGTTTTAAACATTGCATGCATGAATATAGCGGTGATACACGTGCTGTGCACGTGTTATATCATAATGAATAATGCATGGCGTTTGCAACTCACAACTAAATGCCGAACAATCTAAACCATACTATACATCAAACAATCTCACATTTTATTTGAATTTGTGATAATGTGTGGCGTTTGCAGCTTACAACTAAATATCAAACAATCTAAACAATACTATATATCGAACATTCTCACTTTTTATTTGAATTTGTGGTAATGTGTGCTGTTTGCAATTCACATCTAAATACTTGTAGGTGTAGGGGGCGGGGCACCATACATAATGTGATAAACACATTATACATATGAGACATGGTTTAGATTATGAAGATCTATCTAGAGCTACAAATGTAATGTGATTTGAAATCAAAATAAAGTGGATTCAAAAAATCTAGTTTGAGTTCATATAGTACACATAGTTCATATGTAACTCGAGGCTAATCATGTGGTGTGCTGTGAAGATAATACACAAACGATGGTTTAACTTGACAATAATGATGATTGTAGATCTTATTAAAATAGAGAAACGAATTCAAATGCTTTGACTTCACAACAATCATTACTGTAGATCTTATTCAAATAGAGAAACGAATTCAAATTTAGTTCATACTGAAGCGGTAGTATATACGTTTGGAATGCACTAAAACGTTCATTTGAATAGTAGGTTGCATGTATTATACACGTAGCGAATATTTTAATTGAACATAACATGACTTCAAAGTTTTGAATGACATTTGTAGTGCGCATTGATTTGGTACAGTACACGTTAGGCTTGTCCGGAAATTTCAACCCGCGCCTTGTTAGCCCGAAATATTTAAGATATATCTTTCTCTCGTTGTGCTCGACAACTCCCTCCATCTCAACCCGCCTTTGCTATTCCGAAATTACAACGGCATAAAAACTCCCACCTCTGTGAAATCCCGACACGCCGAAATGCCCGTGGTACCACCGAACCGAAAGAACCGCCTCAAATCGGTGGGGGTACTTTCATAACTTACCCCACATTTCGGACAAGCGGCCTGCAAGCCATGGTTCCCCACTGCCATCCCATCCGCCCACCCATTCATACACCGAGGCCGCGATAACCCGTGATGAAGCCCCACACCCTACTCCGTCCGCCACCCAGCCGGAGCCTCTTCCCCGACGACGTCGTCCACAGCAACACCTCGACGTCCCTCATCCACCGTACCGGATGAGGATCCGTCGTCGATCTCATTGTCCCGCCGGTTCAGCCACCCCGTCCTCCACCTCCAAGGAGCTGCCCCGATGTTCCCCTCGTCTTTCGCGCCACCTCCATTCCCACACCGCCGTCTTCACCTGCACCACCGGAAGAGCATCATCATCACCGTTTCCTCGATGAAGCTGCGGCCTAATCGGCGCCACCAAAGAGGTTGTACACTAATCGCCGCATTTTCTTCTTGATTCGATCTCACGGTGCTGCCGGCGCTCGGTCCCGAGCCGACACGGCGCGGCTCCATCCACGGCGGTGTCGCTGGCCACTTCCTCCACGGCATCGCTCCCTCGGCGGCGACGTCCACATCAATAGGAGCTGCTGCTGCTTTAGCTCTCGCTCGCGCTATTGCTCTGTTCTTGCTCTCGGTCCCCTGCTCGTCCGCTCTTGCTCTGCTTTGCTCTCGCTCTTGCTTGCGATGCTCTCGATGAAGCTACACTTGATCGGTGATTCGACTTTTGGGTCATCGATTTTGGGGTGGGGGTGGGGCTCGCCGGGGTGAAGGAAGAACCAGCCGCAGGGAGGGGGCTCACGGAGAGGTACCCCACTATCTATCTTAGGGTTCAAGATGGGGCGGTGGTCGCCGGCGGTGGCGGGGCGTTGGCGGGGCGGTGGCGTGGGGATCGCCGGAGAAAAAGCTCGGCATGTGGGGGCCTAGAGAGATGGCCGGGGCGCGGAGGACCGCCGGTGGGGAGTGTTTTCGGGGCGGGCGGGGCGGCGCACCGCCGGCCGCGGGCAGCGGGGGGCTGCTGTTTGGCCGGTGGTGGCTGGCGGCTCTGTGGGTGGAGGTTGAAGATGAACCGCAGACTTTGATTTCAGATCCAACGGCTGCAAAATTGGTGACCAGAGATGAAAAAGTTAGTCGACCGACGTGTAGCCTCACCTTGCTAGTGCGTTCGGTTTCGGAAAAATTCAGTTTCGATTAAGTTCGGGCCGATGCTTAAGTTCAGTTTTGTGATTAAGTTCAGAGATGAGCGGCTGATGTATTTTACATCTAGCACTTTGTGGTTATGTATTTTACGTCATGTATTGGAGATGCTATTAGAATTCCACTCAGGTTAACGTTGTTCGTTGTCTCTCTTGTCCTGCTTCAGCCTCGGCGTCGTACAACTCATCGAGTTGCTCCAACGATTAAAACCCTCCATCACAATGAGCAAAGACTCGGCTCCATCTCCAGACGCCAAAGATCTTCTTCCTCCCCGACAAAGAAAGTCACCGAAGCATCCTCACCGCCAACCCAATCACGCCGAGATCGACATGGCTTCACCAAAGAGGTTGTACACTTGTTGCATCTCTTTTTACTCTACATGTTATATATATTGTCCATCGAGCACACGGATTTGTTCCTTTAGTGTCTCCTTGAAAGAAAAAATGTAGGAATTAATTTTCACGTGTCCTCCTTTTCAAATTCCTATTCATGAAGCATAAGACTAAGAGATAGTAGCATAATAGCATTATAACCGTACATTTTCTTGTGGTTTGACTTAATCTCACCATGCTTCTTTGCATCCTGTGATCTTCCAATTGTTGTGAATCAAACACCCAGATTGGCAGAAATCCTGTGTTTTTAAATTCTCTGTTTTGCACGTGCATTCCAATCCTATTCATGTCTATTTCCTATCCGTGCATTGTTGGAATCCTCCAATTCAAATGAGCACTTACATAATTACTTCTCTTACAGATAGTTGTCAAAGAAAACCTTGCGTGGTTTGTCCCGCCTCGCCGCGCCATCGTCCCACCCCAACTCACCGCTCCAACGATGTAAGGGTCCAAAGATAGCAGGGGATCCGCCTCCAGACTGTCTTTCGCCGCCTCAGATCTTTCTTCCCATTACCGGGCAGCCATGAAAACTGCATTACCATCATCAACCGGCAGATGACCTCGAGGACTACACGGGTCCGCAAGAGAGGTCGCACTCTTCGTGGTTCCGCCACGTTATGCATCGCTAATATTACATGCTACTTTATCGCCCTGTTCACCGATTAGACTCGAGTCACCCAAACTAATGGTCAAACTTGAGTTTTTAAATGGTTGTGCGGTACATATCGGGGCCGCTATCAATAGTATCTATCTACTATCCGGTTAATCTCGGTGTCTACTATGAGTTTCATGTTGGATGGGAAACAAACAAAGAAAGAAGCCATTATCTGTATTTTTAATTGAAGCCATTATCTGCCTCGCTATTATTGGTTTTGGGTCTATCCACAGGTTGCTACCATCACTCTGGATTTCTGCATGCACTCCTTACATAATCTCACTATGTTTTATTCCTATGCATGACAATTATTGTAAACAATGGAACTGAACATGTAGATAAAAAGAGACGAGCCTTGAGTGGCAATAAAATTTCATGCAGACGTTGCTCCATGGTAGGCGCAAAGGCAGCCCCCCTCCATGCATTTCGGATTGTAATCGAGAGGAAGATATCTGTTCTGAGGGGGATTCAGAAGGAGAATACAACTCCTATTTACCCCTTGAGGTCTTTGCTCTAACTTGGCATGCTGACGTTGGTTATATCGTGCATATGGTGTCTTGCATTGCTTACTTTATACATCAAATATGTCATCTGCTTAGTTTAGACATCCTTTGTGTGAATGCCATCTGTTTAGTTTATTCACCGTTTATGTGAATTATGCAACGCCATCTTGTTTAGCCAGGCATAATATATGTGAATTTTGCAATGCCATCCTGCTTAGCTAGTCATCTTATATGTAAATTATATCAGGTCGTCCTTTTTTTGCGTTACATATTACATTTGTCAACAATGTTAGTACATTCAACTGCTCTTCGTGTGCATTAGCCATTTGACTCGGTGATGGCAAATTCTGGAGTGAAAACAAGGTCTTCAGAGCAGAGTATGCTATCTGACGAAGCGCATATCTCGCTGGTTACGGATAGCTCCTCAGAGGAGGATTCAGAGACAGATGACCAGTCCTATCCCCCCCCCGAGGTGTATGATCTAACTTGGCAGGGTTATGTTGCCCATATCGTGCGTATGGTGTCTAGCATTGCTATGTCATTTGATTAGTTTAGACATGCTATGTGTGAATGCCACCTGTTCAGTGTCTAATTACCATATATGTGAATTATGCATTGCCATCTTGTTGCAAGACATTATATATGTGAATTATACAATGCTATCTTGTTGCAAAGGCATTATATATGTGAATTATGCAATGCCATGCTGTTTAGCCAATCATCATGTATGTGAATTATATCATGCTATCATTTCTTTGTATTACGTGTTCCATTTGTCGACAACGTTTGTATATTCAACTACTCTTCCTGTGCATCAGCCATTTAAAGCGGTGATGGAAGTATCTGGAGTGAAAACAAGGTATTCGTGAGTAGACAATGCTACTGCTTTGAAGCAGACATCTTGCTGGTTATAGAGAGCTCCTCGAGGAGGATTCGTAGACTGATGACCAGTCCTATTTCCCGAGGTCTATTCTCAAACTTGGCAGGTGGTTATATTACCCATGTCATGCATGTTGTCTTGCATTGCTTAGTTTTTACATCATATATGGATTGCCATCTGCTTACTTGCTTAAAATATAAATCATATATTTGAATTATATCATGCCATCATGTTTACATAGTACATACACATCATCTATCTAAATTATGGCATGGCAACCCATTTAATAAAGACATCATATAGTTATATCATCTCATCTTATTTAGTGTTACAGTCATCATATTTTGAATTATGGCATTCTATCCGTGAATGTATGTGAATTATGGCATGCCAACCTATTTAATAAACACATTATATAGTTATGTCATGTCATCCTATTTACATAGTCTCACATTTTAAACTATGTCTTTCCATCTTTTTGAGTTAGCCATCATAATGTGAAATTGTGTCATGCTATCCTATTTAGTTAGCCATCATATATGTGAAATTGTGTCATGCTATCCTGTTTGGTTAGACAACATAAATATGAATTATTTCATGCCCTCTTTTATTCCCCACTATCCATTGCACCTGTCTATCACACAATGTCTATACTTTCAACTACTTTTCTTGTTTATCAGCCATTTGAATTGGAGAGCGTGATGGTAGTTGTCGGTGTCAAAACCGGCGGATCTCGGGTAGGGGGTTCCGAACTGTGCGTCTAGGCGGATGGTAACAGGAGACAAGGGACACGATGTTTTTACCCAGGTTCGGGCCCTCTCGATGGAGGTAAAACCCTACTCCGCTTGATGAATATTGATGATATGGGTAGTACAAGAGTAGATCTACCACGAGATCAGAGAGGCTAAACCCTAGAAGCTAGCCTATGGTATGATTGTTGTTCGTCCCCACGGACTAAAACCCTCCGGTTTATATAGACACCGGAGAGGGCTAGGGTTACACAGAGTCGGTTACAATGGGAGGAGATCTACATATCCGTATCGCCAAACTTGCCTTCCACGCAAAGGAAAGTCCCATCCAGACACGGGACGAAGTCTTCAATCTTGTATCTTCATAGTCCAGGAGTCCGGCTATCCGGACACCCCCTAATCCAGGACTCCTCAAGAGCCTCGAACCAGGCTTCAATGACGACGAGTCCGGGCGCAAGCAGATTGTCTTCGGCATTGCGTAGGCGGGTTCCTCCTCCGAATACTTCATAGAAGATTTTGAATACAAGGATAGTGTCCGCTCGCAAAATAAGTTCCACATACCATCGTAGAGAATAATATTTACACAAATCCAACTCACGACGTATTCCGCGTAAGTGACATCACACCACGCCAAGCCTTTATTCGAATCGCTTTTACTATCCCACCTCAACAAGACTTAGCGAGGCGGTTTCCTTTGGCACGCCTTGTCGAAGCAGTAGATCGTGTCCCCTTATTCCGGATTCACATCAATACGGGCGTAGTAACCCAATCGTGCTCGCTGGTATGTCTCCTCAATCGGGCGAGTCCCAAACGGTCACGGGAGGGCTCTTGGTATTCAACCTCTTTATAAAGAGACCAAGGCTCTACTCATTTCTTTCAATCTCAATCGAATCCGCCTCTCACCTCGAAGTTCCAACACCCAAAGCTCCAGATTCAGCGCCGGACCTTCGATGATGTCCGGCTCCGACCTTCAAGGCTGGTGGATGCCTTCCTCCGTTACGAAAGAAGACGTGCTAAAGCTAAGAGATGCCAGGTATCTAACCGGCGAAATCCCGCATAGGCTGCCTGCTCCTACTCCCAAGCCTGGCGAGAGCATGGTGTTCGCGTCCCATTTCCTTCGGGGGCTAGGCTTCCCAACGGACCCCTTTGTGAGGGGGCTCCTGTTTTATTATGGGCTGGAATTTCACGACTTGGCTCCGGAGTCCATCCTCCACATCTCATCGTTCATTGTCGTAGGTTTTATTATGGGCTGGAATTTCACGACTTGGCTCTGGAGTCCATCCTCCACTCCAATATTTTTGATTGGTGCAATTTATTCTCTGCCGAGATACATAGCCAGTAGCCCTCAAGGTGGGTATCGGTCTAAAACCCGAGATGCACATGAAGGATGACATAAGACCGCCGATCCTCAGAGTCACGAGACTCAAAGTTGATTTGCAAAATCGGTCTGAGGAAGCTCGGCAGAATACTTTGGGACACAAAAAGCGGCGTGCTCAGTCCTGAAGACTCAGGTTGGGTGCGACCGACCAACCTTAGGATCAAAATCTCCTCGGAGACTGTATTACACTTAAAATTTTCTGCATTGGACAGGCAATGCAGTAACCCCCGAGACACTGGTCGGGTGGCAACACCAGATCAGGGGATCGATGTGCCCTTTAATATTTGTAAATAATAAGCCCGAAGCCCAAGAGCCCTCGAGCCTTAATGCGGGCACGGGTGGTCAATTAAGGATTGATATCCATAGTAAAATCACAAATTATGTGTAATGACTCTATGTATCCAAGTACTTTACGTCATTAATGCTCGGATCCGCATTGTACACAACTTTGTTGACCGACCATCGGCTTCCACCTCCTCGGCCAATAGCCGAGGAGTGTTTGTCCTACTTTATAAAGCCTTTATGAGGGCAAAGATTTACAACAAACAAGGCAATCCGCCATACAGTTTTATAAACAACGGTACGCAGAGAGATATGTTATATTACTGTTTAATGTAAGAAATGTCTTGAAAGAAAATAGTCCTCGCTATCGGTTCCTTTCTTTGGGTTGTCATGCTAAGCATGATCATGAAACCTCAGCTCCAATGTAAGAGCAAAATATCGAGGATTTAGTTTGGGAGGCCGGTTAATAGCCCCGGTAGTGTTCGGGCGACAATCGAGGTCAAGCCGTAAACACTTCAGCCATTGTTATGAATGGCCCGTTGCTTAACACCGTCATCGGATCGCTGACCAGTTTACGCTTATTGTGACAAATGGTTCGGCTTTCTCCTTTGAGGTGCTTAACCATGTGAGCTGGAAGCACAATCGCAGTGGTTCTCCTTTGCACACCTAGCCGAACAAAGCGGAACGTAGGAGGCAAGCGCAGGAGCCGCAACCCAACTATTGATCAAGACACAATTCAAACCGATGCATATATAGCAATATCCGAGAATGTTTTTGCGAATCTCTAAAGGTGTCCGGCGTTGATCATGAGACTTGTGCTGAAAACACACAAATAGTTTAAAAGTGCCATAAGCTTGGAAAACCAAAAACGCCAAGAAAACTTGACGTCCGAACGAGATCAAGTGTTCGGTGCCAATCCGAAAATTGGCCTTAGCAAAAGAAGTGCTTCAGTCGTGCTTGAACATGATACATCCTATCTCAAGACTTCAAGTGGGTCAGCCTACGGCTTCAACCTCCTACCCCGAGGGCGGAGTACTTCTCATTAGGCCAGTTTAGCAAACTAAACTCTAGCGGCTCTGAGAGAGAAATTAGGCTCCCAGGCTAGTGACCACACGCTCGTGTCGAAAAAAGGAGTGATAGATAATAATAAAACTTTGCAACGACTAAGAAGAAGAACACTTATCATAAAACGGCTCATATAAATTTAAGAGCCCCCAAGTGACTTGGGTAAAAGAATGATTGCATGTACTGAAGTACTTATACCATATCTATGTTCAACCGAACTTTAAACGCGTCTTAACCGACCGTCGGCTTCTCCCTCTTCGGTCAAGGACCGAAAAGTGTTATGTACTCCATCTGTCAAGAATATCGACGGTGTTTCCAATAACTAGGCAATCAGGCCATAAGGTTGTAACAGACAAAGTGCGCTCAGGGAACTTATGCTATATTACTGCGAAGTGTAAGAAGCATCTTCGAAGAAAATAGTATCCCCACTGATACCTTTCTTCGGTGCTCATTGTTATTATGAGACTTGTGCAATAGATTTTTTGTACTCATGAGTTCCGTTGTGTGCCGACCATTATTGAAAATAGTAAGAGCGCTTAGCTTCGAAGTTCACCGGTCCGAGGTCCGGCTCGGGTGACCCGATCGTAACAATCGCAGAGGTGCTCCCTTTACTCCCTAGCCGAACAATCGGGAACGTAGGGGTAAACACAGGAGCAAGGCAACCCAGCTTGCAATAGGTCAATATGGTGCATATTGTGGCATAATACACAAACAAGGAACAAAGCCGTACAAGTATAATCATATGCAAGAGGAAAAGCTCCAGCAAGGGAGCCCCCAAGTAAACGGGGTATTTGAATTTGTGCGTCACAAACAAAGTTTGGACAAGAAATTTTTTTACAAGCAACATTTTTTCAAAAAAGTATAATGCTTGGTCGAACCGAACACAAGTTAGAAATTAAAGCTTTGAGCATGAAAGCGACTTAGCTGGTTAATGTGTTTGGTATTGATGACGTGGTTCGAGCTTGATAAGGGACAAGGTTCCATCCCCCAAGCTGGTCCCGAGGTGGCGGAGCAGAGAGCTCGACACGCCGAAGTGGTGACATAGCACGGTCAATGCAGCCGGCAGAGTGACGCCGAAGTCCCCGGATCATTTTCCTGTGCATAAAAAATGGTGCAAACCGGAGATAATAGTAATAATGATAATTTAAAAAATCGTTGCATAATAAATAAGTTATGCAAAGTGAGTAATAAAAGAAATATGTCCTGGCGCCAAAGTCAATGTCGATGCAGGGCGTCGGCGTGATGCGGTAAAGGCGTGGCAAAGCCTGAATTCACAGGTCCGTCCGAGCTCCGGATGTGGCGTTCACGGACTATGTACTGAAACCGACCGAACCACCATGCGATTGCCGTTAACGCGGCCACCATTTGATAGACCTGTGTACATATGATGGACAAACCAGAGTAATAATTCCTTGGGAAAAATGAACCCAAACAAGCAAAAAATACCGGGATTAATAGCACCTGGTTTATTTGTTGTAGCAATCCGAAGGAAGGCGATTCCCAAAATTGGGACTCGATCCGCGCACCCATTGCCTGATGAGCGATAAAACGACGGCATGGCAATACTGGCAAAGGTTGGCTTGCCGAGGCAAAGCCCTCGGTCCAGCTAACGTGACGGAGCTGGTCGCTTAGTGACGCCGAAGTGTCCGGAGTAGGTTGATGAAGAGATGGCGGAGCCCCCGGTCCAGCCGAGATGTCGAAGTAGGTTGGCGTGATGGACACCAGCTTGAAGAAGCAATAGTGCGGCCCTGCCGATGCAGGTCGTGACGTGGTCGATGCCGGCTTGATGAAGCGACCGTGCGGGCGATGCCGGTATGCCCGCCCGTGTAATCCGTGGGCGGCGATGTTGGTGATGGTTTATCCTTCGCGATGCCGGACTCTTGTTCGGCTTGCCGAGATGATGATCCGAAGAAGTTGAGCTCGGCTCAACAAAGTGACGACATGTCTAAGCGCAGTCGGCACCGTGGAGCAATATTGCCAGACTGGTTTGACACCAGCATGATATTGAAGATCATGTTCAAAAGATTTTAAAGTTAGTGGGATGTGTTCGGGAATAAAACACAATACCCCATACAAAACTTCCTTCAAAAAGGATGTCCGAAATCCCGTTCATAAAAAAGACGGGTCGATTCGTTTTCGCGCAGAAAACAGATCCGAAAAATGATGCACTAATCGGAAGGTTCCCGGAGTTTGGACGGTCGGATCGACCTGAAATTTTGAGGGATGGTAGATATAGGAATTCCGCAGCCGATCAACGGTTGGATCTTCCAAAGGAAGTCCGAGCTAGAATCTGGACACCACGCCCTAAACTCGTCCGGATTCTCGTCCAGATTCAATGCGGCTCCGGTATACCGGAGATTGCCAGAGATTCCTCCATCGGAACTCGACGAAATTTTCCAGGGTTGTTGTAGACTCAATTCCGCACAATTCCACCGAAGCAATCGTTAAAAAAACCCTTGAGGAGGCGGTGGCGGTGGACACAAGTCCGCTGTCCAGAAAAATAGTACGGTCGCCCGAGGGCAATGCTGACGTTGAGCCCTCGGGCTCCCTGTATGATTCCTCCATGATCATGATAGAGATCGGAGTTGATGTTGATGAAGGCCCTCATCCGAACACGACGATCGGAGGTAGGGCACAATCCTTGGTTGAACCAAGGTGACCAGTTGAGCTGGTGACGAAGATGCCGAAGTCGCAGTTGATCTGCAGGCGAGCCATCGACCTTTTGCCGAACACACAGCGGAACTCTCAATGAAAGCACCAATGTCGGTGTAAAAACCGGCGGATCTCGGGTAGGGGGTCCCGAACTGTGCGTCTAGGTGGATGGTAACAGGAGACAAGGGATACGATGTTTTTACCCAGGTTCGGGCCCTCTCGATGGAGGTAAAACCCTACTCCTGCTTGATTAATATTTTTGATATGGGTAGTACAAGAGTAGATCTACCACGAGATCAGAGAGGCTAAACCCTAGAAGCTAGCCTATGGTATGATTGTTTGTTGTACATGTCTATCGACTAGCCTGGCCTCGGTTTATATAATGCACCAGAGGACTAGGATAACAAGAGTCCTAGCCGAATACGCCGGTGGGGAGGAGTCCTTGTCTTGATCGCCAAGTCTTGTGGAATCTTCCTTGTATGCGGCAACTGTCCGGACTGGCCCATGAGTATACGGCCATGGGGGTCCTCGGCCCAATCCAACTGACCGGGAGACGACGTGGTGAGTACCTCCAGTCCAGGACACCGTCAGTCTCTCTCTTTGTCAGGAGAGTCCTGGCCGGATTATGACCGGCAGGATTGGGATGCGGACGACGAAGAAATTCGACGCCCACCCACCACCCACTTCTTAGCCGCTGTCGACGATTTAACCAACATGCTGGACTTTGACTCCGAAGACATCGATGGTATGGACGACGATGTAGGAGACAAACAGGAACCAGCGCCTATAGGGCACTGGACAACCACCTCATCTCACGATGTATACATGGTGGACACACCTAAAAGAAACGACGACGAGGAAAAAAGGGACGCAACGAGGGATAGTTCCCTCGAAAAGCAGTCAAAGCGGCGGCGTAAGCGCCACCCCAAACCCCACCTCGACAGAGACAGCAGCCATACAGACCCAGCCACAGAGCAGGGCGAACCGGCGGACGACGAACATGCCATCAAGCAACCGTCCGAACAGGGCAACTTGGATAAACAAACCGAACAACCCGTCCCCGGCGAAGATAACAGTCCGACGACCTCACGCCGGACAAGTTGCTGGAGCAGAAGAACCTCCAACAAAGGCTCGCCATCGCTGCTGTAGCCTTTGAAAAAAGCAGAAGCGGAAGCTCAAAACAGAAGAAGATGCACTCAGAATTAGATGGAGCAAAGTACTCAACACCACAGACAAATACAGCGACAGTCGCCACACAAAGAGCTATCCGAAGCTTAAATTACTGCTGGAATTTGATGAGGAGCCTTAGAGCCCCCGCAATCAAAAAATAAGGAAGCCACCCGGTCGGATAAACAACCCCATGGCCAACATAGAGCGGCAAATGGCGCCGCACCCAAGCCAGCACGCGATCCACCCAAGGATTCGCATCACAAATATGGCCCAGCCAGATCTATCTACGGGCCAAGAAAGCAAGCTCTAGAAAGAAATGCAACACAACAAATATCCGAACAACACGGCACACCCAAGGCATGGGGTGCCGACACCCCTATGTTTCACCGATGAGGTGCTAGACCATGAATTTCCAGCGGGATTCAAGCCCGTAAACATAGAGGCATACGACGGAACAATAGACCCTGGAGTCTGGATTGAGGATTATATCCTCCACATACACATGGCCAGAAGAGACGACCTCCACGCCATAAAATACTTACCCCTCAAGCTCAAAGGGCCAGCCAGGCATTGGCTTAAAAGCCTTCCCGGAAACACCATTGGAAGTTGGGAAGAGCTCGAGGATGCTTTTCGGGCAAATTTTCAAGGGACCTATGTCCGACCTCCGGATGCAGACGATTTAAGTCATATAACTCAACAACCCGGAGAGTCAGCCCGGAAACTCTGGAACAAATTTCTTACTAAAAAGAACCAGATAGTCGACTGTCCGAACGCTGAAGCCTTAGCAGCTTTCAAACACAGCGTTCAAGACGAATGGCTCGCCAGACACCTTAGCCAACAAAAGCAAGAACAATGGCCGCATTAACAAGCCTCATGACCCGCTTTTGCGTGGGAGAGGATAGCTGGTTGGCAAGATGCAGTACCAGCGACCCAAGTTCATCCGAAGTTAGGGATGGAAACGGGAAACCGCGACGCAGCAAGGACCAGCGCCGGACCAAGGGAAACAACCCGATGAGCATGGCAGTCAACGCCGGATTCAAAAGCTCTCGGCAGAATCAGAAAAAGCCGCCCCTCAAGGATAACAGGGACGAGCTATCTAACCTAAAAAAATCTTGGACAAGATATGCCAAATCCACAGTACTCCTGGGAATCCTGCAAACCATACCCATAGAGATTGTTGGGTATTCAAGCAATCCGGCAAACTCAACGCCGAACACAAGGGGCTCGACACACCAAGCGAGGACGATGACGAACCCCACAAGCAGAGCACCGGAAAACAAAAGAATTTCCCACACGAAGTCAAAACAGTAAACTCACTTCATGTGACAAAAGGGAAAAACAGAGTGGCGCCTATAGAGATACGCTACCATACACGGCCTATCCCAGAGGAGTCCCGCCAATCGGGTTGTTAAAACCAATCACCTTCGACCATCAGGATTACTCTAGAAGTATCCGGAATGCAGGTTGTACTGCCTTGATATTAGATCCGATAATTGACGGACTCCACTTTACACAAGTCCTAATGGACGGCGGCAGTGGTCTAATCCTGCTATATCAGGACGCAATCCGCAAAATGGGGATAAACCCAACAAAAATTCGCCATAGCAACACTTCCTTTCAAGGGGTAACGCCAGGCCCAGATGCCCATTGTATGGGTTCTCTCCTGCTAGAAGTTATGTTCGGCTCCGACAACAACTTCCGCCATGAAAAAGCTAACCTTCCACGTCGCCCCATTTACAAGTAGCCATCAAGCACTCATCGACGCGAAGCTTTCGCCCGCTTTAACGCAATACCGCATTATGCATCTCTTACGCTTAAAATGCTCGGTCCGTGAGGCATCATCTCATTAAAGGGAAATATCGAGTGTTCCTCGAGCGGTAAGACTGTGTGGCCGCCTTGACAGCCACACAGTAAACCGGCTTCACTAATCAAAGCACCTAAACAGGTCGTTCAGACCCCGGACATGGCTAGACGAGTCCGGCGTAAACATACAATGGCTTACTAGCCGCATACCCCGCATAAGGGCTCGCGCATGTACAACAAGAGACAATAAAGCTCAATTTTACCCATTTTTGAATTATACTTTGTTTATTTAATATAACATACATTTTCGCACGATCTTTTCAACTAAGTTCCTCTCTTTTACAAATGAACACCATGCTACACCCGCCCAGGATACGGCACAACGGAGACACAGGCGCAGACGTGCAGTAGGGACCCGTTCCAAGGATTCTTTTTAGATTAAGACCCTGCGTAAACCTTTTTCACTGTCTCTTGTTGATACACATCCCCCGGTTTTTTGGTATAACCGAGGAGGAGGAGGCTGGCGTCTTGGCATGTGGCCACGTCGAATTTTATGCTGCACTGACACCGAGGGCTTATTACCAAGGGCGTTGTTCAGCCCGTTTTCATAAAGACCGAATACCTTAGGGAGTGTTCGCGTCATGAAGTTTGGCCTTATATGCATCAGCTCGAATCATATCTTTGGTCAAATGTTGGGTTTTCCGGCTCCTGTTTTGCTGCCTTACGTTCCGCTCTATCGGCTAAGGCGGCACCAGAGAACTATCGCGATTGTGCCCGGTTCGCCAAAGCGAGCACCTCAAGAGAGAAAGCGAAAACCGATCATTATGATATAGCGTGGGACTGGTCAACCACTTGATGACCCGCCGTAATCTTTAGGATTCTCTGCATTAATGAAGGGCCGTTTCGCCAGCACACACGCCCGAATTCGGATGAGCGCGGTGCCCCTAGGGGCTATATAGGAGCCCCACTGTCAAACTCCTATGGCTAAGTGAAAGTGATAAAGCATTATAGTCCGGTTGCCTAGTTCGCTGCGCTATCACCTCCTTAATAGGACCAAGAAGTTGGATCAAGTGTGAAAATGCGCCTTCTGCGAACACCCCCACATTATATGCGTGAAATGTCAAGACTGCCATCTTTCAGGTTATATACACATATACATTAACGGCCGCACATGAGGTATTTTAATTCTTGAAGCCACAAGTATAAAAAGCTTTTATATTCCCTCAAAACATTGTTTTACAATAATACATGTTATTCAAACATAATATCCTTCGAGCACTGTGTCTCTATTAAACGAGCGCCCTGCAGAACTTCTTGAAAATAGTGCTCGGCTGGTACTCGGCTCCCGTCCGAATGTTGGGATGCAACAGCGATTGCCTTCATCTCTGCCCAGTATGTCTTGACATGGGCAAGAGCCATCCGTGCACCCTCTACGCACGCTGACATCTTCACTGCATTGATATGCGACACTGCACCAAGGAACTGCTGCACCAAGCTAAAATAACTCTTCGGCTCGGGCCTTTCCGGCCACAGATGACTCACGACATACTTCATGGCGAGTCCGGATAACCTATTCATCTCCTCCCATGTGGCCAAACGATCGGTTAATGGAAGTGGGCGCTCTGTATTGTGGAACTGCGACCAAAAAAGTGTTTTCACTTCATGATCCTTTTGATCTCGGAAGTGTTCGGCTGCGTCCGCGGCACTCGCCGCCAAGTCCAGATAAGTGTCTGCCGCACTCCACAGCCGGTCCGATGGAGCATATTTAGGATCCCCGAACTTCATCCGCAACATAAAGGGCTTTCCAGCCACGATATCTCCGGCCTGGCGTAGCTCCTCCTTCGTAGCTCTCATCGCAGAGTGAGCATCCTTGGCCTCGGTAGTGGCCTTCTCCAGGTCCTTCTGTTCCGCCCCATCTTATTTTTCAAGAAGCTTGCAGTGGTTGGCAGCATTCTTCAACTTCACAGCCATCTCGGAAATTTACTTCTTGATTCGGCAGTGATCAGCCTGTTCGGCTTTCAGCTCTTCAGCCGCCTTTAAGGCAGCTACATCACTTTTCTTGGCCTGCTCCTTGGCTCGGGCAAGTTCCGCCCGAAGGTTCTCCATGGCAGCGGCACCATCGACATCAAGCACATATGTTGTAATATACGGGCATCAAGCTCCTCTTACCAGGTGTCTTCGGAGAAATTACATACCTTGTGCCTCGTCAAGCCGCTTGTTGACAAGCGCGATGTCGGCATCTGCCACGTCAAGTTGCCGCTTTAGCTCGGCAAATCCATCAGTCCGGCTAGCCACCGGACACTTCACCACCTACATAGGAAGGGCAACATATTATACCTGGGATTATGATCCTCGGCGCGCCGTCATTTTTGACAATGCACAGAGTCTTAGGGGCTACTATCTACACAGGGCGCATCTTATATATGCGGAACTGTCAAAAGGTACATCATTTCGCGTACCTCAAAACCTGTTAGTAAACTCCCGACGGCCTCGTACAACCCGCTCTCCGCGGATGAAATCCTTTCAATCACCGTACCCATGAACGCACGGTGTTCTTCGAGATAGACGCCGCGAGCAGATCCTTCAGCTCCTCCGACTGCACCGGACGGTGCCGGACTCGTCCGATGGCCTTTTTTCAAGGCCGGACACGAAGGGCTTTGGGGGCCATACGACAGCCTTCCGCCTGCCGGATTTGGAGAAACCCTCCGTGGCGACACCTCGTGGTCGCCCGCCTGCAAGGCGGTACGGCAGGGGAGGCATTCCGCTCTCCATCATCTCCGGACGAAGATCCTCAAGATGAGCTCACGAGAAGGGCTGAGATCCGAACTACAAGGTAAAATTTCGGTTATCTTCCTCAGAAATAGAACAGCGATGTCTCTCATTTTAAAACTCCCCTCTCTACTTACGGCTCGGTGGAGGGCTGATCCCTTGGGTGCACAGTGTAGCCGAGGCATCCCCTGGTGCAGGACCCTCTGACGAAGATTTCTTCCCCCACTTTGAGACCATGGTCTCCGGGTCTTCAGAGGCGGTCCTCTTCTTCCCCTGGATAGAGGAATTCTCGATTCCTCCCTTCCTGACATCCTCCTTCGGGGAGGCGGTAGCTTCCTTGTTCCCCCCTTCGCCTTCTTCCAAAGGCGCAACCTCCAGCACCCTGGTTAACACGGGATCCGGCGTGGTCTCAGGGAGGGGGGCCGGACACCTGATTAGCTTTGCTTTCGCTATCCACTCTTGTTTAAGGGACAACTCTTTTAAGGGCAATTTTATGATAAATATACGGATAGCGTGTCCGGGTACAGAGCTACTTACTTGAGTATCCGAGCGATTGCAGCTCAGACCTGCGTCCTCCGTCGAGTCCGGACACATTGCTTGTGATCCGAAGAACAATTTGTACATCTCCATGGGCGTCGCTACCAGAAATGTTGGAGGGCTCGTGGTCCCTCGGATTAAACTCCCACAGCGGAGGGGGCGACGTTTGCAGGGCAGGGTGCGGCGAATCAACATGACCTGCGTCACTACGACCAGATTGATGTCTCTTTCTAGGAGATCTCGAATGCGGCCCTGCAACAAGGGCACGTCCTTGGAAGACCCCTAGTTAAACCCTTTATTGACCCATGACGCTAGCTGTGGTGGGGGACCCGAGTGAAAGGCAGGTGGTGCCACCCACTTGGTGCCCCTGGGAGCTGTGATATAAAACCACTCTCGTTGCCATAAGCTGAACTCCTCTTGAAAAGAGCCCTCGGTCCACGGTAAAGGCCGGCATTCTTGCTTATAACAGCACCTCCGCACTCGCGTGTTGCCCCTCGATCATCTTCGTGTCTACTTTGAAGGTCTTAAGCCACAATCCAAGTGAGGAGTAATACGGAGGAAGGCTTCAGACATGACAATGAACGATGAGATGTGGAGGATGGACTCCGGAGCCAAGTCGTGAAATTCCAGCCCATAATAAAACAGGAGCCCTCTCACGAAGGGGTCCGTCGGGAAGCCTAGCCCCCGAAGGAAATGGGACGCGAACACCACGCTCTCGCCAGGCTTGGGAGTGGGAATAACCTGCCCTTGAGCTGGCAGCCTATGCGGGATTTCGCCTGTTAGATACCTGGCATCTCTTAGCTTTAGCACGTCTTCTTCCGTAACGGAGGAAGGCATCCACCGGCCTTGAAGGTCGGAGCCGGACATCATCGAAGGTCCGAAGCGCCTGAATCGGGAGCTTTGGGTGTTGGAACTCGAGGTGAGAGGCGGATTCAATTGAGATTGAAAGAAAGGAGTAGAGCCTTGGTCTCTTTATAAAGAGGTTGAATACCAAGAGCCCTCCCGTGACCGCTTGGGACTCGCTCGATTGAGGAGACATACCAACGGGCACGATTGGGTTACCCACGCCCATATTGATGAGAATCCCGGAATAAGGGGACACGATCTCCGCTCGACAAGACGCGTTAAGGAAACCGCCTCGCTAAGTGCGCCGAGGTGGGACAAGAAAACGATTCAAATAAAGGCTTGGCCGTGATGTGATGTCACAATCATGGAATACGCCAAGAGTTGGATTTGTGTAAATATTATTCTCTACGGTGGTATGTGGAACTTATTTTACAGAGCGGACACTATCCTTGTGTTCAAAATCTTCTATGAAGTATTCGGAGGAGGAACCCGCCTTGCAATGCCGAAGACAATCTGCGTGCCGGACTCGTCGTCATTGAAGCCTGGTTCAGGGGCTACTGAGGGAGTCCTGGATTAGGGGGTGTCCGGATAGCCGGACTATAACCTTTGGCCGAACTCCCGGACTATGAAGATACAAGATTGAAGACTTCGTCCCGTGTCCAGATGGGACTTTCCTTGGCGTGGAAGGCAAGCTTGGCGTCTGGATATGTAGATCTCCTCCCATTGTAACCGACTGTGTATCCCTAGCCCTCTCCGGTGTCTATATAAACCGGAGGGTTTTAGTCCAGAGGATCTAACAACAATCATACCATAGGCTAGCTTCTAGGGTTTAGCATCTACGATCTCGTGGTAGATCTACTCTTGTACTACCCATATCATCAATATTAATCAAGGTGAGTAGGGTTTTACCTGCATCGAGAGGGCCTGAACCTGGGTAAAAACATCGTGTCCCTTGTCTCCTGTTACCATCTGCCTAGACGCACAGTTCGGGACCCCCTACCCGAGATCCGCCGGTTTTGACACCGACAATGATCGAGGGGCAGCACGCAGAGTGCGGAGGTGCTGTTAGAAGCAAGAATGCTGACGCTCCATGGCCCGAGGGCTCTTTTCAAGAGGAGTTCAGCTTATGGAAACGAGAGTGGTTTTATATCACAGCTCCCAGGGGCACCAAGTGGGTGGCGCCACCTGCCTTTCGCTCGGGTCCCCCACCACAGCTAGCGTAATGGGTCAATAAAGGGTTTAACTGGGGGGCCGTCCAAGGACGTGCCCTTGTTGCTGGGCCGCATTCGAGATCTCCTAGAAAGAGATATCAATCTGGTCGTAGTGACGCAGGTCATGTTGATTTGCCGCACCGCCTCGCCTCGCAACGCCGCCTCTCCTCCGTGGGAGTTTAATCCGAGGGACCACGAGCCCTCCAACATTTTACGGGCGCGACGCCCATGGAGATGTACAAATTGTTCTCCAGATCACAAGCAATGTGTCCGACTCGACGGAGGACGCAGGTCTGAGCTGCAATCGCCTTGGATACTCAAGTAAGTAGCCTGCACTTTATTACACGCTATCCGTGATATTTATCATAAAATTGCCCTTAAAAGAGTTGTCCCTTAAACAGAGTGGATAGCGAAAGCAAAGCTAATCAGTGTCCGCCCTCCCTGAGACCACGCTGGATCCCGTGTTAACCAGGATGCTGGAGGTTGCGCCTTTGGAAGAAGGCGAAGGGGGGAACAAGGAATCTACCGCCTCCCCGAAGGAGGCTGTCAGGAAAGGAGGAATCGAGAATTCCTCTATCCAGGGGAAGAAGAGGACCGCCTCTGAAGACCCGGAGACCATGGTCTCAAAGCGGTGGAAGAAATCTTGGTCGAGGGTCTCAAGGCCGGGATGCCTCGGCTGCACTGTACCCCCAAGGGGATCAGCCCTCCACCAAGCCATAAGTAGAGAGGGGAGTTTTAAAATGAGAGACATCCCTGTTCTATTTCTGAGGAAGATAACCGAAATTTTACCTTGTAGTTCGGATCTCAGCCCTTCTCAGCAGAGCTCATCTTCGGGGGATCTTCGTCCGGAGATGATGGAGAGCGGAACGCCTCTCGCCATACCGCCTTGTGAGAGGCGGGCGACCTGAGGTGTCGCCACGGAGGGTTTCTCCGAATCCGGCAGGGCGGAAGGCGATCGTGATGGCCCCCAAAGCCCTCTGTGTCCGGCCTTCGAAAAAGGCCATCAGACGAGTCCGGCACCGTCCGGTGCATGGTCGGAGGAGTTGAAGGATCTGCTCGGGCGAGCGTCTAAAGGATAAACATCACATACAATCAAAAAATGTGACATGACATGGCCATCATCATTTTGTGCTTTTGATCTCCATCTCCAAAGCATTGTCATGATCTCCATCGTCACCGGCTCGACACCTTGATCTCCATCGTTGCGTCGGGGTCGTCTCGCCAACTATTGCTTCTACAACTATTGCTAACGCATATCGATAAAGTAAAGCAATTGCATGGCGCTTGTATTTCATACAATAATTAAGAGACAACCCTAAGGCTCCTACCGGTTGTCGATATTACAAAACATGATCATCTCATACAATAACTTATATCACATCACGTCTTGACCATATCACATCACAACATACCCTGCAAAAACAAGTTAGATGTCCTCTACTTTGTTGTTGCAAGTTTTACGTGGCTGCTACGGGCAACTAGCAAGAACCGTTCTTACCTACGCAAAAACCACGACGGTGATTTATCAAGTTTTCTGTTTTAACCTTCTTCAAGGACCGGCCGTTGTCAAATTCGATTCAACTAAAGTAGGAGAAACAGACACCCGCCAGCCACCTTTATGCAAAACAAGTTGCATGTCAGTCGGCGGAACCGGTCTAATGTACGTGGACATGTAAGGTTGGTCCGGGCCGCTTCATCCCACAATGCCGCCGAATCAAAATACGATGTTGATGGTAAGACGTATGAACATCAACGCCCACAATTTCTTTGTGTTCTACTCGTGCATATCATCGACGCATAGACTTGGCTCATGATGCCACCATTGGGGAGCGTTGCATGGAAAACAAAAATTATCTACGCACACGCAAGATCTATCCATCGAGATGCATAGCTACAAGAGGGGAGAGTGTGTCTACGTACCCTCGTAGACCGTTAAGCGGAAGCATTTATCAACACGGTTGATGTAGTCGTACACCTTCACGATCCACCCGATCAAGTACTGAACATACAACACCTCTGCGTTCAACACACGTTCAGCTCGATGACGTCCTCGCTTTCTTGATCTAGCAAGATGGGCGAAGTAGTAGATGAGTTCCGGCAGCACGACGTTGTGGTGATGGTGGTGATGCAACTATCTTCGCAGGGCTTCGCCGAGCACTATGAAAATATGCCCGGTGACGAACTAGAGGGAGAGAGGCACCGCACACTGAGGGAGTCCTGGATTAGGGGGTCCTCGGACAGCCGGACTATATGCTTTGGCCAGCCTGTTGGACTATGAAGATACAAGATTGAAGACTTCGTCCCGTGTCCGGATGGGAATCTCCTTTGCGTGGAAGGCAAGCTTGGCAATTCAGATATGTAGATCTCCTCCCTTGTAACCGACTCTATGTGACCCTAGCCGTCTATATAAACCGGAGGGTTTAGTCCTAGGACAACAACAATCATAATCATAGGCTAGCTTTTAGGGTTTAGCCTCAACAATCTTGTGGTAGATCAACTCTTGTAATACTCATATCATCAAGATCAATCAAGTAGGAAGTAGGGTATTACCTCCATCGAGAGGGCCCGAACCTGGGTAAACATTGTGTCCCCCGCCTCCTGTTACCATTCGCCTTAGACGCACAGTTCGGACCCCCTACCCGAGATCCGCCGGTTTTGACACCGACATTGGTGCTTTCATTGAGAGTTCCACTGTGCCGTCACCATAAGGCTTGATGGCTCCTTCGATCATCAACAACGATGCAATCCAGGGTGAGGTTTTCCCCCCCGGACAGATCTTCGTATTCGGCGGCTTCGACTGCTGCCAACAACTTCGCAGCCATCTGGAGCAGATCGAGAGCTACGCCCCTGGCCGTCAGGTCAGGTTTGGAAACTTAAACTATACTACCGTCATCCACGAAGACTTCATCTTCGACGGATTCGAGCCCGTGTCAGGTGCGCCGCACAGTCATGACGAGCATGACTTAGCTCTGTCGCCGGACAGTGTTCGGGAGATCACCCCTGTGGCAACTCCGGCCCTCGGTCCAGAGCAAATCGCGCCATCCGAGGACGGGTGGATGGACCCTGCCACAGAGGCCGCACACTCAGCGGCGATGGAGCCGAATACTTACTTCACCTCCTACGAGACTTGTATTGCCGGACCCTTGGATTCGTCCCCGCCACGGGCTCCAAACCGCCTGCTTCCGTTCCTATCGAATCTGATTGGGCGCCGATTATGGAGTTTTCCTCCGCGGATATCTTTCAGCACTCGCCCCTGGGTGACGTGCTGAATTCATTAAGTTCTCTCTCCTTGTCAGAAGGCCCTTGGCCAAACTATGTCCGGCTTGAGTGGGAAGCGAACAGCGAAGAAATTCGTTCCCCACCCACCACCCACTTAATAGCCACTGTCGACGACTTAACCGACATACTTGATTTCGGCTCCGAAGACATCAACGGTATGGACGACGATGTAGGAGAAGAACAGGAACCACCGCTTGTATACTGGATCGCCACCTCATCATATGATATATACATGGTGGACACCCCCAAAGAAAGCAATGGCAATAAGGCAACAGAGGATAATCCCCTCGAGAAGCAATCTAAGCACCGGCGTCAACGGCGCTTCTCTAAGCCCTGCCATAGCAAAAGCGGCGATACCAGCACAAGAGACAATAATGTTGCGGATAGTGCCGAAGACGAAGACAATCCCTCCGCATGGACTTCGAAAGGTGAGGATGGGCAAGCTAGCCCTAAGAAACAGGCGACAGACGGAGAATCCGAAGATGACACTTACATGTCCCTCTCCGAAGACGAGGCGAGCCTCGGCGATGAAGAATTTATCGTACTTGAGGATCCCGTCGAGCAGGAGCGCTTCAAGCGCCGGCTTATAGCCACAGCAAAAAGCATGAATAAAAAGCAGTAGCAGCTTTAGGCTGATAAAGATTTCCTAACGGATAGATGGACTGAGGTCCTGGCAGCCAAGGAATACAAACTCAAGTGCCCAACCAAAAGTTACCCAAAGCGCAGGTTGCTACCCCAACTCGAGGAGGAAGCATTAAAACCTATGCTCCCAGCGTATGATGCGGCTGACCGACCACCTCGTGGCCGAGACAAAGCGGCATATCAGGCCGAAGTCCAGCCCGCACTCTGCCGCCGTTAAACAAAAATACCAAGGCCCGGGTAACACGCAGGACTGGTGAGACGTATTGGAAAACAAATCAGGACATAAAAGATCGGTTCACGGATCATGTGGGCGCTTCAACGCTGCGGATTTACAACCGTCACACCGGATATACTAAATGCAAATCCTGCTGGGCCGAACACAGCAGACAAGACTCATATGAACTGCGTCGTGATATAGCCCGCATGTAGGCGCCAAGACACCCCTATGCTTCACCGATGAAGTAATGGATCATGAATTCTTAAGGGTTTAAACTCGTGAACATTGAATCATATGACGGCACTACTGCACTTCGCGGTATGGATAGAGGATTTCTTCCTCCACATTCACATGGCCCGCGGGGATGATCTACACGCCATCAAGTATCTCCCGCTAAAACTCAAAGGGTCGTCTCGGCATTGGCTGAATAGCTTGCCGGCAAACTCCGTCGGAAGTTGGGAGAACCTGGCAGACGCATTCCTGGACAACTTCCAGGGCACTTATGTGCGGCCACCGGATGCTGACGATTTAAGTCACATAACACAACAGCCCGGAGAGTCAGCCAGGAAATTCTGGACTCGGTTCCTAACTAAAAATAACCAAATTGTCGATCGTCCGGATGTCAAGCCCTAGCGGCCTTTAAACATAACATCCGTGACGAGTGGCTCGCCCGAAATCTCGGCCAGGAGAAGCCAAAATCCATGGCAGCCCTCACGACACTCATGACCCGCTTTTACGCGGGCAAAGATGGCTGGTTGGCCCGTAGCAACAACACAACAAGCAACCCTAGCACATCAGAGGTCAGAGATAGCAACGGCAAACCCTGACGCAACAAACACAAGCGCCGCAAAAATGGTGAAAATGCCGAAGATATGGCAGTCAATGCCGGATTTCGTGGCTCTAAGTCCAGTAAGCGGAATGGGCCACTCAAAAATGACAATTCGGGTCCGTCCAGTCTGGACCGCATACTCGATCGCCCATGCCAAATCCATGGCACCCCAGGAACACCAACCAATCATACCAACATAGAATGCTGGGTCTTCAAACAAGCCGGCAGGTCAGGCGCCAAAAACAAAGATAAGGGGTCTCAAAGCGACGACGGCGACGAGGAGCCCAGATCACCGAGTACAGGAGGGCAAAAGAAATTTCCCCCACAAATCCAAACGGTGAACGTGGTAAACGGCACCCACACTCCCAACCCGGACCGGATACACACCCTTAGGGATGTCAACTTAACGGAACCAGTCGTCCCACAATATAAACTAGGGCCGATCACCTTCAACCGCACGGATCGTCAGGTTAACACCAATGAGGGCAATCCAGCCGCACTAGTCCTCGACCCAATAATTGACAGGTTCCACCTCACACAAGTCCTTATGGACGGAGGTAGCGGTCTAAACCTGCTTTACCAGGACACAGTGCTCAAGATGGACATCGATCATTCGGCGATCAGGCCCACTAAAGTCACCTTCAGAGGTATTATACCAGGGGTGGAGGTCAGCTGTACAGGCTCCATCGCCCTTGAGGTAGTCTTCGGAGCACCAAACAATTACCGTGCTGAAGAGTTAATCTTTGACGTCGTCCCCTTCCATAGTGATTATCAGGCACTGCTCGGACGAACCACGTTCGCCCGATTCAACGCGGTGCCACATTACGCCTACCGTAAGCTCAAGATGCCTGGTCCGCGCGGCGTCATCACGGTTAATGCCAAGGTCGAACTTTCCCTTGGCACCAAGGAGTATACCGCTGCTTTAATAGCAGAAGCTACAAGTGGCACCTTCCAACCGAGCCTCGAGTCGACGGCCCGACTCACGGACACCGCCAAAGGACTTCGAACTACTTCGCGGCAGGATAGCCCGGCTCGTCCAGAGCTCAATTAAACACTCCGGCGAAGGCCAGGATAGGCTGCATACCGTGGCTCAACCGCTCTTCGGCACACAAATATTTCTTACATTTCCTTTGCAGGTTTACCTTTGCAACGACCATGACTGGCGATATGGAAGCAGCTCGAACGCGTAAGGGAATCCTTAGATATTCCCCGCAATGACCATCCGACTACACTCCGGATCCGCATACAACTTCTTCCCCGGTCTCAAAGAGGTTCCATACCATATCTTTTTTATCACATTACCTGTACTCATACGCATCGACGTACCATTCAAATACAACACGTGGATTTATATGACGCTTATCCGCTGTTATTCCTTATTGAAATTCTTTTGTTAAGTCGCATCCGTACGCCGCAATATGCCTTAAATATGCCAGGGGCTTCGTTTTACCCGCAATACGGCAATAAGTCTGAACACCTTCATGGAAGTTCGGCACCCCGAACTTATAGCATTATATGCATCAGCTCCGAATCATGTCTTGGGTCAAATGTTGGGTGATACGTCTCCGTTGTATCTACTTTTCCAAACACTTTTGCCCTTGTTTTGGACTCTAACTTGTATGATTTGAATGGAACTAATCCGGTCTGACGCTGTTTTCAGCAGAATTGCCATTATGTTGTTTTATGTGCAGAAAACAAAAGTTCTCGGAATGACCTGAAACTCCACGGGATGTCTTATGAAAAATAAAAAAAATCCTCGCCAAAGATGAAGACCAGGGGGCCCACACCCTGTCCATGAGGGTGGAGGGCGCGCCCCCTACCTCGTGGGCCTCCTGGACACCTTTCAACGCCAACTCCAACTCTATATATTGTCTTTCGGGGAGAAAAAAATCAGAGAGAAGAAATCATCGCGTTTTACGATACGGAGCCGCCGCCAAGCCCTAATCTCTCTCGGGAGGGCTGATCTGGAGTCCGTTCGGGGCTCCGGAGAGGGGGATTCGTCGCCGTCATCATCATCAACCATCCTCCATCACCAATTTCATGATGCTCACCGCCGTGCATGAGTAATTCCATCGTAGGCTTGCTAGACGGTGATGGGTTGGATGAGATTTATCATGTAATCGAGTTAGTTTTGTTAGGGTTTGAACCCTAGTATCCACTATGTTCGAGATTGATGTTGCTATGACTTTGCTATGCTTAATGCTTGTCACTAGGGCCCGAGTGCCATGATTTCAGATCTGAACCTATTATGTTTTCATGAATATATGTGAGTTCTTGATCCTATCTTGCAAGTCTATAGTCACCTATTATGTGTTATGATCCGACAACCTCAAGTGACAATAATCGGGATACTTCTCGGTGATGACCATAGTTTGAGGAGTTCATGTATTCACTATGTGCTAATGCTTTGTTCCGGTTCTCTATTAAAAGGAGGCCTTAATATCCCTTAGTTTCCAATAGGACCCCGCTGCCACGGGAGGGTAGGACAAAAGATGTAATGCAAGTTCTTTTCCATAAGCACGTATGACTATATTTGGAATACATGCCTACATTACATTGATGAATTGGAGCTAGTTCTGTGTCACCCTATGTTATGACTGTTACATGACGAACCGCATCCGGCATAATTATCCATCATCGATCCGGTGCCTACGAGCTTTCCATATCTTGGTTCTCTCTTATTTACTTTTCCGTTGCTCGTTACAATCACTACAAAATACCAAAAACATTACTTTTGTTGTCTTTACTTTCGCTACCTTTACCACCACTATCATATTACTTTGCTACTAAACACTTTGCTGCAGATACTAAGTTTCAGGTGTGATTATTGACAGCTCAGCTGCTAATACTTGAGAATATTCTTTGGCTCCCCTTGTGTCGAATCAATAAACTTGGGTTGAATACTCTACCCTGGAAAACTGTTGCGATCCCCTATACTTGTGGGTTATCAAGACCTTTTTCTAGCGCTGTTGACGGGGGGGCATAGCTCTATTCTCTGAGTCACTTGGGATTTATATCTGCTGGACACTATGAAGAACTTGAAAGACGCTAAGACAACAATTTATCCCTCAACTACGAGGAGGTAAGGAACCGCCATCTAGCTCTACACTTGATTCACCTTACATTATGAGTAAGCTAGCGACACCTAAACCTGCTTACGCTATTCGTTCCGATATGTCGCATGTTATTGATGATGCCACTTCGCTATGCATGATACTTATGATGAAACTACTTCTATGCTTGATACCATCGTGCCCTTGGTGAATTTCTAGATGAACAAATTGCTAGGGCTGGAAAGAAAGAAATTATTGAATCTGAATACGATGATGAAAGTGATGATGAAAATATGCCTGCTATTCCTGAGGGTTATGTTTTTGATATGGAATCTTCTGCAGCTATTTTTGCTTGTAAAGATAGATATGAACTTAAGAGGCTGCTAGTTAAATGAAACAAAGAATCTCTTAGAGGCAGAATGAAACCTGACCCTGCTTTTGCTACTTCACCTATCTGTGTTCCTGATAAGGATTATGAATTTTCTGTTGATCCAGATATAATCACTTTGGTCGAATCTGGTCCTTTTTATGGCTATGAATCAGACCTGTTGTGGCACATCTTACTAAGTTAAATGATATAGCCGCTTTTACTAATGATGAGAGATCGTGCTACTTTTATATTCTCATAATATTTTCGTTCTCATTAAATGGTGATGCTAAGATATGGTTTAATTCTCTTGATCCTGGTTGTGTGCGTAGTCCCCAGGATATGATTTATTACTTCTCTGCTAAATATCTCCCTGCTCATAAGAAACAAGCTGCTTTGAGGGAAATATACAACTTCGTGCAAATTAAAGAAGAGAGTCTCCCACAAGCTTGGGGGAGGCTTCTCAAGTTACTTAATGATTTGCCTGATCATCCTCTTAAGAAACCTGAAATACTTGATATCTTTTATAATGGACTAATTGATGCTTCCAGAGATTGCCTGGATAGTTGTCTCGGTTCTATTTTCGTGGAAAGAACACGGATGAAGCTGAAATTCTATTGAATAATATGTTGACAAATGAAAATAATTGGGCACCTCCTGAGCTAGCTTCGCTCCACCATCGAGCCTATCCTCGAACCAACTCCGAAGAAGAGAGGTGTTCTATTTCTCAGTCCTGAAGATATGCAAGAGGCAAAGAAATCTATGAAAGAAAAAGGTATTAAAGCTGAAGATATTAAGAATTTACCTCCTATTGAAGAAATACATGGTCTTAATCTACCGCCTGTTGAAGAAACTTATGATATTGATCCATTACTTATTGAAGAACCTCCTGATCCCGATAACCCGACACAGGTAGTAAAGGTAAATTCTCTCTACAGATATGATAAAGCTGAAGTCCCTCCTACTAAAATTGCTAGTCAGTGCTTGGACGAGTTTAATAACTTTATGTTTAAGCAAAATGACTTTAATGCTTATTTTGTTAGAAAATTAAAACAAGATGCTTATATGATTAAATGCTTGGGTGATTATATGGCTAATATTAGAGGTGAACTTAAACTTGTTAGCAAACATGCTTCTATGGTTACCACTCAAGTAGAATAAGTACTTAAAGCTCAAAAAGAAGTGCTTGAAGAAATGAATAGTAAGAAAAATGATTATCTTTGTTAGAGTGGCTACTAGAACTGGTAGAATGACTCAGGAACCTTTGTATCCTGAAGGCCACCCTAAGAGAATCGAGCAAGATTCTCAGAGAAATAATATTGATGTACCTAGTTCTTCTAAAAGGAAGAAAAAGAAAAATGATAGGGCTTTGCAAACTTCTAGTGAACCTATTGCTGAACCACCGAGAATCCAAATGATATCTCTATGTCCGATCTTTGAAACACAACTGCAGTAACGAACATGAACCTAGTGAAAATGTTAATGATGATGTTCATGATGATGCTCAACCTAGTAATGATAATGATGTAGAAGTTGAACCTGCTGTTGATCTTGATAACCCACAATCAAAGAATCAACATTATGATAAAAGAGACTTTGTTTCTAGGAAACATGGTAAAGAAAGGGAACCATGGGTTCAGAAACCCGTGCCTTTTCCTCCGAAGCCATCTAAGAAAAAGGATGATGAGGATTTTGAGCGCTTTGCTGAAATGATTAGACCCATCTTTTTGCGTGTATCACGATTGGTGATATGCTCAAAATGAATCCTTATGCTAAATATATGAAAGATATTGTTACAAATAAAAGAAAGATAGGAAGCTGAAATTTCCACCATGCTTGCTAATTATACTTTTAAGGGTGGAATACCAAAGAAACTTGGAGATCCAGAGTACCTACTATACCATGCTCCATTAAGAGAAATTATGTTAAACCGCTTTATGTGATCTTGGAGACGGTGTTAGTGTTATGCCTCTTTCTTTATACTTGTAGACTTGATTTGAATAAGTTGACACCTACTGAAATATCTTTGCAAATGGCTGATAAGTCAACTGCTATAATTGCCGGTATTTGTGAGGATGTGCCTGTTGTTGTTGCAAGCGGTACTATTTTAACGGACTTTGTTATTCTTGATATTCCCGAGGGCGATAGTATGTCTATTATTCTTGGAAGACCTTTTACGAATACTGCGAGGGGCTGTTATTGATTGCAACAAAGTCAATGTCAATATTCATGTTAATGGTAATGAGCACACGGTACACTTTACGAGGAAACAACCTCAAGATCATAGTATAAACTCTATTGGAAAAATTACATCGATTATATATGTAGGTTTTGAATTTCATCTCCCTACTGTCAAGAAGAAATATGATATACTTATTATTGGGGATGTCCATATCCCGTTGAGGTAACATAGTGTTATTCAAATTTCTCCGGTTCCATGTTAATCGGAATGAGTTTGTTAACAAGACCTCGATCAACCTTGTTAGTGGATTCCTTTTGCTGAGCATGAGATGGATGAAACTAGAAGCACAACCTTCTGTACCCTCTTTATATTTTCTGTTATTTAGTTGAAATAAAGTAAAAATAGTATTTTTTTTGTCTGTTTCCTGATTTATTCGTGCAATATAAAAATATCCTGAAAATAAAAGTTCTCAGAATGCCATGCCAATTTAATATTATTTTTTTGAGAATATTTGAGGATTTTTAGTGCAAAAATTACCGCGAGGGGAGCTACCACCTGGCCACGAGGGTGGAGGGCGCACCCTACCCCCCTGGGCGCGCCCCCTGCCTCATGGGCCCACTGTGGCCGTCCTCCACTTATTCCTGCAACCATCTTCTTCCTCTGCCTCACACAAACCGAAAAACCAACTCAAGCACGAGTTCCAGCCACTTTTGTTGTGATTTTCGATCTCCTTGCTCAAAGCACCTCTTGCAAAACTGCTTGGGGAGATTGTTCCTTGGTATGTGACTCCTCCATTGGTCCAATTAGTTTTTGTTCTAGTGCTTTATTCTGTGCAAATTTGTGCTGCATAGGTGACCATGTTCTTGAGCTTGCATGTCAAATTTATATGGTTCCAAGTAGTTCTAATGCTTGATATAGGCCCTAGGCACTTGTAGGAGTAGTTGCTATCAATTTTATTGAAGTTGGTTCACTTTTGTTTGAAGTTACTAAAAAATTCAGAAATTTTTCAGAGGAAACAATATGTTTAGGAAGATGTTCCAAGGTGGTTCTTCAAGGAAGCAAGGTCCTGTGCTTGCAATGCGTGATCTTGACGAGGAACCACCAAGAGACGCTCTCGTGAGGCCCTGTGAATGGCCTTCGGAAAATTTTATGGATCAAGCGGGAATCAAAGAAGAATTTAACGCATATTTGCGTAACGCCGGTCTTGTGGACTTCGGGGCTGACAAATGCCCCCAGTATCATGATCTCACAAGTTCATTTTTGAGGAGGTTTGAATTTTCATCTTCGCGTAATTATCCTTCAGTCATGGTTGACCTTTATGATAAATCTTATACCATGGACTTAGAGGATTTTACTTTTGCTTGCAAACTTCCATCGTGGGGCAGTGTCAGGGATCCCCCTAAATCTGAATTTAGAGACTTTCTTGCTATTATAACTGTGGGGGAATCCAGAGATATAACGCAAGCCACTATAGGGAGCATTCACTTTCCTGCTATACATTATTTTGCTCTCTTCATAGGTAGATGCATAAATGCTAAGGATGAAGCATGTCACATGTGTGTCCCTGATCTCAGCATTCTCGTGGAGTGCTGTGTTAGAAGACCAATCTTATCATATGGGAGCCATTGTAGCTCAGAGGTTGCATCATAATAGACATAACGGAGATTTCTTTGGAGGAATTTATGCAACCCGCTTAGCTAATTTTCTTGAGATAGACATTCGTGAGGGTGATATGGAGTTACCCCCTACTTATTTAGATTTTGACTCTATGGTTTCCCACCAGTTTGTTGAGAGGACTGAACCACCTCTCCAGTATCGACTAATCTTTAACAAATGGCATGTTGTCTGTATTAGTCTTCCTGCTCCTGCCTTCTTTGATTCTCAGACAAAAGGAAGATATGTTATTACCAGAGAGGAGGCAGATGTGTACGAGAGAAGAGCGGAGGCGGCTTGACGCCATGCTGCAGCTCAGGAGGCGATAGCCACGCATCGCAAAGATGACCCCAGCTACACCTACGGGTATCCGCCAGGCTATCCCTGGCAATAGACCAACTTAGGCCAAAAGCCTAAGCTTGGGGGAGTATGTATTTTTCACCGACATTACATTTATGTTCACACACGCTCATTGCTAGATGTCGGTGCTCATACTCTTTCACTGTAATATCCATGCTAGTTTATTTTCTTTTTCCTGCTTTCTTCTTGTGTGTTTAATAAACCTTAAGAAAAAACCAAAAAAAAAATAGTAGTTTATTTTTCCTGCTGTAGTAGTAATAATTTAAAAGAAAACCCAAAAATATTTCCCGTTCTTCTTTTGCTTGTTGGGAGTTTTCCCGTGTAAATGGTTTTATTTCTTTTCTTTTCTTTGAGGGTCAGTAGGAGAAGACCATGATTAAATTGTTGAAGTGGCTCTTATATGCATCATTGTTGATTTAACCAAGAGCCCATATTGCCTTGTCTTCTCCTGTTTATTGAATGCTCGCAGATTCCAAATTTTAGTCCAATGCATGTGCACTCTTATTATTATTCACATCGTTCGATCGTGCAAGTGAAAGCAATTATGATGATATATGATGGACTGACTGAGATGGGAAAAGCTGGTATGAACTCGACCTCTTTTGTTTTTGTAAATATGATGAGTTCATCGTTCTTGATTCAACTTATTATGAATAAACATGTTTTGCAATGACAATTAGAGATCATAGTTGCTCGTGCCATGCTTGCTTAGCTATGAGTTATAATGGTTTACCTTGTGTGCCAACATGCTATTAAAATGGTTGTAATGTGGTATGATGGGTTGGTATCCTCCTTTGAATGATTTAAGTGACTTGAATTGGCACATGTTCACGCATGTAGTTGAAACAAATAAACATAGCCTTCACGATATTTATGTTCATGGTGGATTATATCCTACTCATGCTTGTATTCAATGTTTATTAATTTTAATGCATGTTCATGACTGTTGTCGCTCTCTAGTTGGTCGCTTCCAGTCTTTTGCTAGCCTTCACTTGTACTAAGCGGGAATACTGCTTGTTCATCCAATCACTTAAACCCCAAACTTAATCCATATGAGTCCACCAAACCTACCTATATGCGGTATCTACCGCCGTTCCAAGTAAATTTTTATGTGCCAAACTCTAAACCTTCAAATAAACATTACATTTTGCATGCTCAAATAGCTCATATATCAACTAGGGCTGCCCTTATCTTACATGTTAGGCGGGTTATTCTCAAGAGGAGTGGACTCCGCTCCTCACTCACGAGAAAATGGCTGGTCACCGGGATGCCCAGTCCATGCTTTATGCAAACTAAATCAAAATAATCGCAAAATGTAACTCCCACAGGACCTGTTGAATGTTGGAGGCACTCGTTGTTTCGAGCAAGCCGTGGATTGATGCTTGTGGAGGAGGGGAGTATAAACTTTACCATTCTGTTTGGGAACCGCCTATAATTTGTTTAGCATGGAAGATATCGTCATCTCTTAGTTGTTATGTTGACAATGAAAGTATGCCGCTCAAAATATAATTTATCTCTATTTCAAAACCGAGCTCGCACCTCTACAAATCCCGCCTCCCTCTCTGAAGGGCCTATCTATTTACTTTTATGTTGAGTCATCACCTTCTTATTAAAAGCACTAGTCGGAGAGCACAATGACATTTGCATTCATTACTGTTAATTTATATCGGGTATGACTATGATAGGATCTCTTTTACCATGAATTACAATGTCTAGTCAGTCCTTGATCTTTGAAGGTGCTTTGCATTTATGTTTTTCGGTCTCAGAAAGGGCTAGCGAGATACCATCTTGTTATATCATATTATGATTATTTAAGAAAGTGTTGTCATCCGAGATTTATTATTATGGCTTGCTAGCTGATTATGTTATTGATATGAGTAAACATGAGACCTAGGAGTTATTGCAAATGTGGTTAGTTATGATCTTTCTTTGAAAGCCCGAATGCTTTGGCTTGACATAGGTACAACAACAAGAGCAAACAGAGTTTGTAAAATTTTTCTTTTTCTCTTTCAGTTTGTCAACTGAATTGCTTGAGGACAAGCAAGGGTTTAAGCTTGGGGGAGTTGGTACGTCTCCGTCGTATCTACTTTTCCAAACACGTTTGCCCTTGTTTTGGACTCTAACTTGTATGATTTGAATGGAACTAACCTTGACCGACGCTTTGTTTTCAGAATTGCCATGATGTTGTTTTATGTGCAGAAAACAAAAGTTCTTGGAATGACCTGAAACTCCACGGATGTCTTATAAAAATAATAAAAATCCTCGCCAAAGATGAAGACCAGGGGCCCACACCACGTCCACGAGGGTGCCCCCCGCCTGGCGCGCCCCTATCTCGTGGCCCCCTGGACACCTTCCGACGCCTAACTCCAACTCTATATATTGTCTTTCGGGAGAAAAAATCGAGAGAAGAAATCGTTCGCTTTTACGATACGGAGCCGCCGCCAAGCCCTAATCTCTCTCGGGAGGCAGATCTGGAGTCCGTTCAGGGCTCCGAAGAGGGGGATTCGTCGTCGTCGTCATCATCAACCATCCTCCATCACCAATTTCATGATGCTCACCGCTGTGCGTGAGTGATTCCATCGTAGGCTTGCTGGACGGTGATGGGTTGGATGAGATTTATCATGTAATCGAGTTAGTTTTGTTAGGGTTTGATCCTAGTATCCACTATTTTACGAGATTGATGTTGCTATGACTTTGCTATGCTTAATGCTTGTCACTAGGGCCCGAGTGCCATGATTTCAAATCTGAACCTATTATGTTTTCATGAATATATGTGAGTTCTTGATCCTATCTTGCAAGTCTATAGTCACCTATTATGTGTTATGATCCGACAACCTCAAGTGACAATAATCGGGATACTTCTCGGTGATGACCGTAGTTTGAGGAGTTCATGTATTCACTATGTGCTAATGCTTTGTTCCGGTTCTCTATTAAAAGGAGGCCTTAATATCCCTTAGTTTCCAATAGGACCCCGCTGCCACGAGAGGGTAGGACAAAAGATGTAATGCAAGTTCTTTTCCATAAGCACGTATGACTATATTCGGAATACATGCCTACATTACATTGATGAATTGGAGCTAGTTCTGTGACACCTATGTTATGCCTGTTACATGACGAACCGCATCCGGCATAATTATCCATCACTGATCCGGTGCCTACGAGCTTTCCATATACTGGTTCTCGCTTATTTACTTTTCCGTTACATCGTTACAATCACTACAAAATACCAAAAACATTACTTTTGTTGTCTTTACTTTCGTTACCGTTACCACCACTATCATATTACTTTGCTACTAAACACTTTGCTATAGATACTAAGTTTCTAGGTGTGGTTGAATTGACAACTCAGCTGCTAATACTTGAGAATATTCTTTGGCTCCCCTTGTGTCGAATCAATAAATTTGGGTTGAATACTCTACCCTCGAAAACTGTTGCGATCCCCTATACTTGTGGGTTATCATTGGGTTTGCCCGGATCCCATGTTTTGCTGCCTTACGTTCCGCTATATCGGCTAAGGCGGCACAGGGAGAACTACTGCGATTATGTCCCGGTTCTTCCGCACAAGCACCTCAGAGAGAAAGCGAAAACTGATCATGATGATACGGCGAGAGCTGGTCACTGTTCGAGAGGTTGTAAAATCTTGAAGGATTTCTCCCGCATAATGCCATAACCAATGCAAAGATGCGATGGATCGGTTTTTCTTCCGATCGGTGCTTATAAAGCCCTCGTATGCGGTCTTCGAACACTGTGGGCTGCGCCTACCTTCCTTTCCTAAAGCTCCTATGGCTAAGTGAGAGTGATAAAGCCCTATTGTCCGATTGTCTGGTTCGTTGTGCTGAACACCTCCTTTGAAGGACCCAAAATTGGGATAAAGAGTGACCAGGTTTATCCCGAACACCCCCGTACTTCTTACGTGGGGGCAAAAGCCGGCGACTGGCCAACTCTCAGGATTAATATATAAAATGCCCGTGGAGGAGGATAAACTTTTATACACAGGCAATAAATAATGACCTTGTTCAAACATTACAAAGGACAACACAATTTGCATTCATGGAAATATAACATCCTTGGTACATAGCTCCGCCGCAAGGTAGGATCCTTTCAGGACACCTTCATAATATAATTCGGGCTTGCGGTGCTCCTTCCCCTATGGCGGTCCTTCGGTCATCAGCTTTTCAGCATCCATCTTCCCCAAGGCACCTTTATGCTGGCGAAGGCCATTCGCGCACCCTCTATGCTGCACCGACCGCTTGATGACGTCAAGTCGAGGGCAGGCACTTACAAGCCGCTTCACGAGCCCGAAGTAGCTGCTTGGAATCGGCTCGGAAGGCCATAGCCGGATAATTAAATCCTTCATGGCTAGTTCCACCGCCTTATGCAGTTCGATCAGCTATTTCAGTTGATCGGCAAAAGGCACCGGATAATTCAGTGCCGACATCTGCGACGGAAGAGCTTGTCATGATGTTCCTTTCTTCGGCTCGGTAGAATTGGGCGGCATCCGATATGTTGCGGGGCAGTTTCGCAAACACCCCTGGAGAAATCCTAACTCAAAATTAGAAACATGATTTTCTCCTCAAATACTTGATTTACATGGAAAGGAGCCTTACCCGCCGCGATCTTCCTCGCCTCTTGGATCTCCTGCAGGGCGCCTTGGGTTTCCCCCTGGGCATCGCACGCGGCCTGATGAGCCTTGGTGAGTTCGGATTCTTTCTCCGTTAAACTCTGCTCCAAGGTCTCACATTTCTTAACGGCCTCTTGAAGCTTCTGCTCAGCTTCAATAACCCTAGCCTCGTGCTTCTCACGAAGAGCCTGCTCTGCGGCTGCCTTTTCCTCGGCCTCGGCCACAGCCTTCTTAAGAGCCTCGATTTCGATCATCGTCCCTAGAGAAAATCATGGAACATATTTTATCATACTGGAAATTCGTTCGCACCAAATGCGAACAATGCTTGCGCATACCTTGCTTATCTTCCAACTGCCTTTTCAACTGTCCAAGTTTTTCTTTGGTCCGCTCCAGACTTTGATTCAGTCCAGAGACCTCCACAGTATGAGAGGCAACAGACGCCTGCTTATAAAAGAGAGATAGATGTCACCAAATGAGTCTTCATGTGAACATAAAATTTGATCCTCTGTCCAGTTCTTTCTTTCACCGAACAGTGTATCAGGGGCTACTATCCATACTATGACATTCTTCAAAACCTCATAAAACATACCCCAAAGCCTCTTATAAGGCTGATGCAGGCTTCATTCAGTCCACTCGCCAGATCGAATCTTCTCAATCACCGCACCCATAAGGGCACGGTGTTCATCAACGATGGAGGCGCTCTTCGCCGCCAACAAAGCATCCGACACCTCCGGTTGGACAGAGATTGCGGTGGAACAGTGCACGCCTCCACCGAGGGAGGCCGCCGCTTGATTCTGGATCCATTGGTCTCAGACCGCGTCCCGGCTGGGAGCCAAATTCAAGATGGCTCCCGCCGACGACTCCCATGGGAATCTTCTCCCCCATGTCTCCGACCCCTGAAGTTTGACCTCCAGGCGCCGCTTTCATGATCTCTTCCTCCCCTCCTTGGCCGAGGTCCTTCTGGGAAAAAGCCTCGGTGTTATCCACATGTTTTGGGGAAGGGGCCTTCGGGGGCGTCCCGCTCTCCATAGCATCCGAGCTCAGCAAATCCTTTGATGAGGATTGTTTGGTGCGGGACCTCGCCGGACTACAAAAAATATGGCTCAGGTCAAAATATTACGCCATAATGAGACTGGACGCATAAATGTGTTCGGATTTTATACTCACGAGTTCGCCAGGGGCTGGGCCCTGGGATCCCACGCCGGGCTGTTGTCGGCAGCGGCAGTGGACTCTTCCGGAAGAGGAGCTTTTCCCCTTTTAGGCGACTCGGCCTCCAAGGGTATGGAGGCCGCCCTCTTCTTTCTTCCCCCCGCTGGGGATTCGTCTTCCTCCTCCTCCTCGTCCTCTTCGGAGGCAGAACAGGCGTTGGAACCTTCGGATATTGCGTCTGAAGTGCCGCGGCGACGAAGGCCACCCCGGGTCTTTTTGGCCTCCTTCTCGGCCTTCTTCTTCGGCGCCTTGTACGGCGCCGGGACCAGCATCTTCGTCAGAAGTGGGTCGGCCGGTCCTTCGGGCAGCGGGGCCGGACAGTGGATCCGCTCCGCCTTCTTCGTCCAGCCCTAGGGGAGTTGAGGAAAACACACTAAGAATTTCCCTTGGGTTATGCGGATAAAACGTAAAATAACTCACCGAGCTTGTAGGACGGGACAGTTGGTACCCGCGGTCCTCGTCCGAGTCCGACCATGATTTGCCGGACTTGAAAAGAAACTTCCAGATGTCTTTGTGCGAGGAGCCAAAGAGCTCTCGCAGGGTCTGGTGCTTGGCTGGATCGAATTCCCATAGATTGCAAGTCCGGTGTTGACAAGGCAGGATCCGGCGAACTAACATCACCTGGACTACATTGACAAGTTCGATGTTCTTGTCTTCCATATCCTTAACGCGCGTTTGGAGCACCGACAGTTCGTCGGACGAAGACCGATTCAGCCCTTCTTAGACCGTGACGTCACCGCAGAGGGCTCGGATCGGAACTTGGGAGCAGCGGCCCATTCCGTGTCAGCGGCTCAGTGATGTAAAACCACTGCTGCTGCCACTCTTTGACGGAATCATTAAAAGTACCTGTCGGCCATGTGACGTTGGGCATTCTGCTCACCATAGCGCCCCCACACCAGGCATGCTCGCCGCTCACTACCTTGGGCTTCACATTAAAGATCTTCAGCCATAAGCCGAAGTGTGGCGAGATGCGGGGAAAAGCCTCGCACACGACGATGAATGTTGAGATGTTGAGGAAGGAATTGGGGGATAGATCATGAAAATCGATCCCGTAATAATACATGATGCCGCGAACGAACGGGTGGAGGGGAAACCCAAGCCCGCGGATAAAATGAGGGAGGAATACAACCCTCTCATGGGGTTCCGGAGTAGGGACGATCTGTCCCACCGTCGGGATACGGTGGCTGATTTTCTTGGCCAGGTACCCGGCCTCCCGAAGTTTTTTGATATCCTTCTCCCGGACGGTGGAGGCCATCCACTTGCCTCCTGCTCCGGATCTGGACATTTTCAGAAGGCCTTTGTGGGCGGAGAAGATGAATGCTCGGGCGCTGGGGCTCGAGTGAAGGGGAATGGATCGGGAAGAAGAAAGTGTGGGTGCGAAAGGGAGTCCTTATCCCCTTATAAAGGCAGCAGCGCCTCCCCACTTGCCTGGTAAACTCGCTTATTCCCCAAGCGTCGTGATTAATGACGCGGTTGGGTTACCCACACATGTATTGATGAGAATCCCGTGATAAGGGGACACGATCCCTGCTTCGACAAGATGTGCCAAGAAAACCGCCTCGCAATATGTGTAGTAGCTGGTTGAGAAAAACGGTTCGAATAATGACCGGGCCATGGCGTGATGTCACGATTATGAAAAGTTGTCAGCAGATTAGATTTGTGGAAATATTATACTCTCTATGGTGGTATGTGGAATTTGTTTTGCAGAGCCGGACACTATCCTTGTGTTCGAAATCTTCTATGGAGTATTCGGAGGAAGAACCCACCTTGCAATGCCGAAGACAATCTGCGTGCCGGAATCATCGTCATTGAAGCCTGGTTCAGGAGACTCTTGAGGAGTCCTGGATTAGGGGGTCCTCGGACAACCGGACTATATGCTTTGGCCGGATTGTTGGACTATGAAGATACAAGATTAAAGACTTCGTCCCGTGTCCGGATGGGACTCTCCTTTGCGTGGAAGGCAAGCTTGGGAATTTGGATATGTAGATCTCCTCCCTTGTAACCGACTCTATGTGACCCTAGACCCCTCCGGTGTCTATATAAACCGGAGGGTTTAGTCCGTAGGACAACAGCAATCATAATCATAGGTTAGCTTCTAGAATTTAGCCTCAACGATCTCGTGGTAGATCAACTCTTGTAATACTCATATCATCAAGATCAATCAAGCAGGAAGTAGGGTATTACCTCCATCGAGAGGGCCCGAACCTGGGTAAACATTGTGTCTCCCGCCTCCGGTTACCATCCACCTTAGACGCATAGTTCGGGACCCCCTACCCAAGATCCACCGGTTTTGACACTGACACACGACTAGGTAATCGTGGTATGTCTATGGCGCCCCTCCCTCCCTCTCATATATATAGGACTCGACTATTTTGTTACTAGTTCTATTACTCTCGCCACTATAGAGGCCGATCCTTTTTCCAAACCTCCTCTCCCGTGTGGCCGCTCCGCCGCCAACCTCCTCTCCCCTGGCTCCGGCCGCCGCCCCGCGCCCCATTTTCTCCCCTGGCTCCGGCCGCCGCCCTGCGCCCCACTTTCTCCCCTGGCTCCGGCTGCCGCCCCGCGCCCCCACCTGCTACCCTGGCTCCGGCCGCTGCTCCGCGCCCCCACCTTCTTCCCTGGCTCCGGCCGCCGCCCCGCGCCTCACCTTCTCCCTGGCTCCGGCCGCCGCTCCGCGCCCCACCTTCTTCCCTGGCTCCGGCCGCCGCCCCGCGCCTCACCTTCTCCCTTGCTCTGGCCGTCGTCCCGCGCCCGACCATCTCCCACAATCTCATTCCCCCTGGGTCGAGCCCCATCCCACATCCCCAGCGCGCCAACCCCAAGTTCTCCACCTGCCCCATCGTGATACCGCCCACTCTTCTTCCTCCCGACTTCTCCTAGCCATGGCGAGCGCCTCCTCCCTGCTCCAAGCTCGCTCCAGACTACGTAGAGCCGCCAACCCCCGCCGCCTCGCATGCAGTACAACCCCGCCCATGTACGAGGTTCAAAGACCTTGTATAGAGAAGGAAAGGAGTTAAGGTCGGCAACTTCCTCATCGCCATCCCGGTATGGTGCGTGTCCTGTGTTCATCCTCTGCCACTGATTTTACTAACTAGCAGCAACATAACCTCCGCCTGCACATTTTTTGGAAGTTATAGAATTCTTAGAGATTCAGTCCAACTTTGTTGCTTCTGTGATTATGCGTACACAGAAAATCACACTGAAGATTGTTTTGTTCTCTGAACCTAAACGCATTTGCTCTTTAAGCTTAAATGCATTTATTCTCTAAACTTAAATAGGTTGGTTCTCTAAACATAAGTGTGTGCGTTCTGTGTGTATTGAAGCATTACAAATATTCAGTTGTACTATTGGACTGGATGATCGTAGTGACTGTTGAGCTTACTTTTCGGCGCAGGTCGTGGCTTTGCTGTTGCACGCCTCCCACTGCTTCTCCTCACTGGATTAGTCGACCTGCAAGAGATCAACTCAAACAAAAAGTGCTCAAGGTGGACTTAAGCTAAACTAGTGACGGTCTTAGAAACTGCATGTTTGAAACTGGTCAAGGTTTTTGAAAGCTAAAAAGTCCGAATCTTGTAAAGGACAGCAAGCTTTTTTGCCATTTGTTTCACTTACTGGAGCGCTTTGCTAATGGGTATGATTAAGTATAACATAAATGAATGAAAATAGATGTTTCCTCCAACTAATTTGTTTTATCTATATTTTCAGTTCCGTGCACTGTCCGATCAATTCTACCGTAGCTCCGAACAGCAGGAGTAAAATAAAGCAAGTTCAAGTAAAATCTCAAATAAAAATTCAGTTCAAGTTGAAGCCGAGGAGTATACCCATATGGAGCGGACATGACAGTCGATCTTGTTGACAATTCTCAATAAATAGATGGTGAAGTTGGCAAACAGCTGAATCAGATGGTGCCTACCCCTGTAAGTTCACTTGTCATTGTGCGGTTAGCTGAAGATTAATCATTTTCAGAAATTCAAAAGTTTATGGTGCTAATACCCATTTCTTTCAGAAAAATTAACAGTTACAAGTATCTGCATTTTGTTGAGAGTTCTTCGGTATAGCCCCCTCTCCATCAAAGTAGAATAGTACGTGTTGATTTTCTCTCCCTTGTTCTGATTGATATCATACAGAAGCTGCTAGAGATGAATGAATATGGTGCAGTTGTTCCATTCATTATTTGGGCGGCAACCTGTTGTTTAAATCCTCCTTTGGCTTGGCTGGAACACGAGTTTCAGTAACTCTTGCACAAATTACGGGGAATTCCACGTTCTGAATAGGACTTTTGAACTAAACAGGGAAGTCATCACGTACTGATTCTATTCATCAAATAGTACATCTCATACATAATTTCAAGTGGGAAATG
Source organism: Aegilops bicornis (assembly GCA_021605145.1). Classification (NCBI taxonomy): domain Eukaryota; kingdom Viridiplantae; phylum Streptophyta; class Magnoliopsida; order Poales; family Poaceae; genus Aegilops; species Aegilops bicornis. The sequence continues at coordinate 315,598,330 of CM038675.1, read as the reverse complement.
AGACATACTAGTTCCTTATGATGACAATTTAGTACCGCACCATATTATCAATAAAGATATGGAACAAATGTTTTCACCATGTTTCAGCCCCATATACTTGTAAAGTTGTAATGAACAGCTTACAACATGGTGTATTTCTTACCAATTTCATTTTATCTACACAATTTTCAGAATGGCCTAACACAAGTAGTTACACAAACACATATGAGATTTCCACGACATGCCGGTGCACAAGACGCCGCAACCACGCTCCCCTACGCGCCGCCGCGACCATCGTCCTGCACTAGCCGCCATGGCCACCAACCGCAGCGGCGACTAGGGATCGAGGCATGGCCTGCTCAGGCGGGTGCTTGCACGCTGCGGTGTTGCTTCTCCGGCGAGTATGCCATGCTGCACGGTGCTGCGACACCACCGCATCTCTGTTTTCTTCGGTAAGTCTTCGTTAAAAGACCTTGGACTAGCAAGTAGAAGTTCGACAAAAGGACCTACATCAGTTTGGACCTTAGAATAGCAAGTAGAAGTTTGACAAAAGGACCTACATCAGTTTGTCAGTACATATCAATTAGCAAAAAATAATAAGAGGGGACTACTATGACATTAGGGGATCCAATGTTGAAAAGTTCAATTCAGCTGCGTGTGCAAGTTGAAAGAATTATTGTAGGAAAGTTTAGAAGTTTGGTTTTGTGAGAAAAAAGTATGATTTTCTATCAGTATTTTGTATGATTCATTTGCCTCAGGTGCAACCCAAAACTAGACAAAAATTAATTCGGTTTACTGCCTGTAATGCTCTCTCCACCCTACTGTCTGTTTTGGTTGATGAACAAGTATAGACAAAAATTCTTGTACAGGGAAAGTTCTTGAATTACTGCCAGGCAAGTTCGAAAAATAAACCACGACAAGTTCAAAATGAAAATATGGCAACAACAAAAAGGGAGTTCAGAAGTAGGAAGTTGGATGCATCTGCCATTGTTCTTTTTGTGCTCACGTTTACATGAAAATACACTTTGTTCATATTCCCGTGTGAACTGATCCTATATTGCAGAAAAAGTGGACTTAAGTCTCTACTGCTAATCAATTGTATGCATGTAATAAAAAAGCAGGTGTTTGTTGGACAAGTTATGAACTTGTAGGTGTTTGTTGCACACGTTCGAGTTGTCGCTACTCTACACGATGCCATTTTACGTGGAGAAGCTACTGCTATTGCTAGCTTTGGAGTTCACATGCTACAACACCTAGATCCATGGACAAAGAATTAATATGAGAGAGATAATTTGGTTGTTTCATGCTCTTTAGTGTTTGTTTCTATTCCTGTTAGCACCAAATAGTATTTGAAAATGTATATTTTGTGCTCTCACATATTTGTTTTGGCAGTACAAACACATCATCACAGCGAGTACGGGATGCGGCACCTTGGGGAATAATGCCGGCCTCCAATGCGCAAGCCCAGGATGACGACGCTGATCACTAGCACGAAGGATAAGGATGAAGTACAAGATGCAGGTAATGAGGACACCAAAACACGCAATCCGTACACATAGCAGCAGTTGCAAGTTCTTCTGTCTATGATGATATGATTGCTACTTCTTAAAAGAAAGTGCACATGATAGCTTGATGTTTCTGCAAGAACGGAAAAAAATGGTTTGAATTAAAAACATTGATTAGTACGAATAAAAAACAATTGTCAGTTCGAGTGCTCTCACCTGCCATGCTACCACCTACAGTTCCCGGTTCTCGCCTTGGCTGCCCTCGGCCACAAGCTCGTCCACCATGGTTACTCGCAGTCGTCCAAGTGGAGCACGGACATCAGTACAAGTAGAATTGAAGCCACCATCTTCACCAAGCTTTGCGCAGCCGTCCAAGTTGAGCACACACAACAGTCCAAGGTGATGCATGCTCACTGATGGATTCAACATATTTTATTAGTTTGAATTATGCATGTCTCAATTATGTGGATGCTTACTGCTCTCTAAAATGGCGATGGTGTACAATACAAAAATCTGAATGCTCACACTTGCTACTTGCTATGGCTGATACTAGGCTTTTTTCCAGTATGCTACTTGCTACTTGTAGTTGTCATGGGTGCTGGCCGGACAGGTTGTTTTTGTTAATATGATATTAGTCAATTACTATTACAGACCTCTTATTGGAATTGGGGCTGCAACTAAAGTAGCAAAAATATGATGTATTTCAAATATCATGATGAAAACAAGGAAGCTAACAACTCTTCATCTCAAGGTAACTAGTTTCTGAACCTATTATCTAAAACTAAAATGAACCATGGAAGTAGAACAAGTAATTATCAGTCTTGGCTGGGCATGGAACTGATTTCCCCTGGTCTTGGAACTGATTTCGGGAGTAAATTATGGAAAAAATTAACAAGTACTCCAGTCCAACTTGCAAACCAGTAGCAGTTCTATAGTGCAAGCATGCATCAAATTTAAAAAAAAAGCAAACCTGACTTATATATAAAATGTCTTGATGCATGCTATCAGAAATCTGAAAATAAACTCAGTACAATTCCTATATTTTTAGTATATGTTCTACTGTAAATTAGTATGTGTTATACTGTAACTTTTTTAAAAACAGTATATGTTCTACTGTAAAAAACATATATAAAATTTCTTGATGCATGCTAGCAGAAATCTAAAAATATACTCAGTACAGTTCCTATATTTTATTTCAGTTCAATTTCAAACTCCAATTCAGTTCAATTATGGTTTTATTAAACTTGCTATGGAGCTGCCGTATTCCTAGTGCTGGAGAATTGGCTCAACCCAACCCGCAACTCCGTTTGCTCACATGTAAGTCCATGGTTTTACGAAGAAGCATGGTTTTACAATCTTCCAAAGGTATTTGGTGTCCGCGGCACTTGCATGTTTGATGGACTCCTCACTCACCGTTCACCAAGGCCTTTCTCCTTTCGTTTGCTTTGCTTTTACCGGGGATGCAAGGAAGGGATGAAAAGGAGGGGCAAATTCTTGGATAATTGCACCATGGAGCACGTGGTCCTCAGTTAAAACAAACACAAAACAATTTCTAGTGCATTTCGAGTTGCTACTTGTTGCCACTAGTAAATTGGACAAGTTCAGAAAGTGTCATGGAGCAAGCTCAGTAGAGATTGTGCCGTTGACCTTTCTTACTGAAGCTTCTTCTAGTTGTTACTTGGTGCCATTGTTAAATTGTGAAAGTTCAAAGACTGTCATAGGGCAAAATCAGAAGTTTGCTTTCGTGACAAGTGTGATTTTTGGTCATTATTTTGTACGATTCATTTGGCACAAGCTTTGTGTGATTTTATGAATCTTTATACAAAAATGTGTTCTATCATAACAAAAATTATGTTGTCGGTTTAGGTGTAAAACCAGAAAATAACTTCATGTAGATCTATAGGAGAGAGCTTCACCTACAAAAAGTTCATTTGCAGATATAAAAGTATGTTTTGTGGGTAAGTTCATAACAGAAAAACCATAAGTTTACAAATAGAAAGTTTTACTGTTAAAAACCCATTTTTGGAAATTTAGAAAAGAAAGAGATGCGAGACATTCAGAGAAGAATTGAGGAGGTTTGAGGTACATAGAATCCAGAAAGTTCAATGATAACAAAGCAAAATGTTCGGAATCACAGAAAGAAGGTGCCCCAAAAAAAGATAACACTACGAAAACACCAAAAAGAAATAAAGTTCACAAAGAAAAGTTCAACTTGCATATAGAGGCATGTACAGAACTTCGTTGCAAAAAAAATTTGTTTGAAGAAAACAAACATATCATTTTATTTTATTTTATTTAAATTCAATCAGCTCTACTAGATAAGCTACTCAAGTTCGAAGCTAACGACATCATCAATTCGAATAGGGAAAAAAATTCAAAAGGTCAGTGAAAATCTAGTCCGAGCAAAATCTAGTCAGTAAAAACACGCTCAGTACAAACCCATGCGGACATCAGTTCAAATACTCTTTTTTCAGAACCATTCAAAATTACTCTACAAAAAATAGCTCGGTACAAATACACACATACATCAGTACGAGTACTCTGTTTTTCAGACGGGAAAACACGCTCAGTATAAAACCATATGGACATCAGTTCAAAGTACTCTTTTTTTGGAACCTTTCAAAATTACTCTCCGAAGAATACATCAGTACAAACGCACACGTAGATCAGTATAAGTACTTTGTTTTCTCTGACGGAAAAACAACATGATGGGTCTCACCGTAATTCAAATTACTCTTCAACGGTTACGAATTTGAGAAAATGTTCAACATGACTAAGTTTCGTATTTTCGATATCTTTCTAACAGTATATTATTTGCCTCATTTTGACAAACTTAAAAAAAACACGTTCGAAATCAAATTTAACAATATTCGAATTTGTTTTTAAACCGTAAGGAATTAGAAAAACATTTCAATACGAAAAAGTTGCGCATTTTCATCATTTGCGTCAATTTGACAAACCGTTTACAAAAAATCGCGAAAATATGTTTTGCCCAGAATTTCACCATTTTTCAAATTACTTTTAAATCATATATAATTGAAAAAACAATAGATATATGGAAGATGCGGATTTTCACCAGCTTTCCAATGCCATCTTAGTTGCAAAATTCCGACAATCCGTTTGAAAATTGAGTCCAAAATACGATTTGCTTTTTTGGTTTTGAAAAAAATGATTTTTTTCAAAACTGCTCTTAAACCGTGATGGTTTGCAAAAAATTCCTATATATTTATAATGTAGATGTCAAGAGCTTTCCAACGATATATTACGCGCCCCATTCCGACAAAAACACGACCAGTTTGACGAGATGAAAATTATTAGTACAACCGCCTGAAACCATCAGTTCAAGTAGGGTAACAGAATAATATTACATATATATGTATATATATATATATATATATATATATATATATATATATATATATATATATAGGGCTGGGCTATTACATTACGCGTAATGTAATATTATTCTCATACCCTCTGCATCGACGTGGTTCAAAGTTTGACCGACGTGTTTTTCAACAAGAATCGATCTTCTGCGTGAGCAACGATGACGGAAACAGGGGATGCAGCGTGGAGCTTCCGTTCGTTCCCGGTAGCGATCTTTGCGGGCCATTCGTTGCTAGAGGAGACATGTAAGGGGTTCCGCACGTCCGCGTGCTTTCGGTGGATGAGTTTTGCGATCTGTAGTCACCGGAGGTGACAGTGAAACATTTTGGCAAATGGACGTGATTTTGGGTGTCGGTGTTTCTTGTGGTGTTCGTGGTCCTCAAATTACGTCGTGTTTGTCGTTTTTGATGTGAGAATTATCGGTATGTTATAGTTTTTTGAGATTTTTTTCATCTGTAATTTATGATTACAAGTTTTTGTGTTCTTGGTCGTTTTGCACGCCCGCCATGGAAATCTGTTCTTTTTTTTCTGTTGTTTTACTTTCGAATTGGTGTTGCAGGAAGAGATATAAGGACTGTATGAAAAGATTTGTGTTGTCAATTTTGCTTTTTTGAGTTGTTTCTACCCCGGATTCCCATGTTGTTTTGTCGTTGGCGGAGGTTGTGTATGGCGGCTGACTGTAAGCTGTGATTTCGGGTAATCTGGTCAAACTGTGTAATTAAGTTGCGTGTTTTTCAGTGTTGTTTTGAATTGATGCCCGTATGTGTAGTTGGACTGCTGCCGTGTCAAAGTTTTGTTCTTGTGTGTTGACATCGGAGCCGCACTGATGGCTCTGCACTTTGATTATAAAGCCCGAGCCCTCTGTCGGTTTCATTCTACGAGCTGCAACCAAAGAAAAGGGAGATGGATCCCGAGTGGGAGAGGTTACAGAGGAGGAGGGGACGCCATAGATGTGAGGTTGCGATGGCGGAGGCGAGAGGAGGAGGCCTTGAAAGCATGCAGATGGCGTGACGTCTTTAGAAGAGGAACCGGAGGCTGAGTTCAACAGAGCGACTTGCGCGTGAGGTGATGGATACTTGCAACTCCAATGAATTGGAGCTTCATTTCCCGGAGGCGTGGGAAGGAACCATATTCAGATCATTAGTTGGGCTAGGGCGAGAGCAGCCACGGCTCCACATGCATCTACCAGGTCAAAATGTCGTCGTTTCTTTGATCGTTATGACTAAAGTAGTGAATATTATGTTTTTACGATTTTTGTTGTGAGGGAGCAGATGTTCGAATGACTAAATGAATTCAACTTTGTTTTTTGTCTCTGAATGTGTTGATTTGTCTGCATATGTTCGACATGTGCACCTTTGAACTGCTTGGTTTTCTGAAGTTGAACTGATTTGCGGTCAAATGTTGGATGGCTTGTGTAATAACTATTTCCTACCATTTGGCTGCCCATCCGCCTATTTATTATTTTTATAATCATGCGAGTGTCCACGACTATAAACGTTATCCATCTATGTATGGTGTGTGGCCAAGTCTTCCCCTCCCTTTTATTCATTCTTCCGTAATCGAGATCTAGGTTCCTCTCTCTTCTCTTCGTTGCCTTTTTCTCTGTTCTGTGTGTTCGATGGATGATTGTTCATGCGGATGTTCGGTAAAGATGGCGCGCATAGTCGATTTGTGTGTACGAGTCTGGTTTGGAGCTCACTCAGACTCAGCGGCGTATGCAACTTTCTTGTTTGCTGTACGGCAACCATGGGTTTTGTACACCCTATGTTTGTCGCCTGACGGATGGTGACTTGAAGGAATCATGGGTATGTTTTTCTATTCGTTTTGTTTTCTACTTTCTTGTTGGTTTCTGTTCAAAACCCATGGACTGGATCTGCAGTTTTGTCTTATGAATAACTTGTATATATTTTTTTAATTAGGTTTTGTCGGATTTTAACAAATAGGGATTTACATGTGTATTTGTTCATTACTTAACAATATTTAAACCATTTTTTGTATAATCCCTGATCTGTTTATGAATAGATGTTTTTACTGTAGGTGTATTGATATGTATATTTTTCAGTTTAGCCAGTTCACATGTCTAATTAGTTTTGTGTTATTGTTTTGGTTCAAATTTTTTCCATTTTAGTTTGTTATGCAAATCGTTCCTATATCTGTGTAAAAATTCAGTTATGTCAGGTGTTCATTTTGTTTTGTACTCCCATGTCCATTTGCAGAAAATGTCACCCAGGATCAGGATTGTTGCTCCTAGTTACGGTGTTACGAAGATGGAGACTTGCACAAGAATGGGTATCGGTTGATGGATGTTGCCTACCACATCGACTTTGATGGTTGCATCAACCTAACTCTTGGGTGGAAGGAGTTTGCGGCTGAGTGCGGATTTGAGGATGGTGATGTGGTTATGGTTATGTTCTTGAGAGAGACGACTCTCGGCGTTCGTAATTTATGTCTTTGTAGGTTTAAATGTGGCAAATGACGCGGCTTTGAGATTTGTGTATGGTTGATTATGTTGCAGTATTTTTCTTTTAAAACATTTGCATGTGAGATGGTTGAATTGTATTGTTTTATCGTAATGGTATGGAACTAGTTATGTAATGTTTTTCCTATTGTTCTCGCTCAATTATAAGTGTTTTATTTATACATTCTTTATATTAGTCCGGAACAATTTCTATAGTTGAACTGATGGGCATCCTTTGTTTTGGCTGGTATATTTTTCATGTTCATAACTAGGAGACGGTGCTATACGCTGATGATTTTTTTATAACCCCTTTTTGTTATTGAGTTTGCTGAACTTACATTCTGTTAATGATAGTACTGCTCTATTTTAGGCTGTCAATTACCAATGATATTTGTTTGTTGTATAATATTTTTTTCTTACTTTTTTACATGAATTTTGGAGCATGTTTTTTTTCTTTTCTATATATGAATAATGATAGTTTTGGTATTTTATAAAATAAAAAAAGTTAATCTTCGCTGCACAGTACTTTCTTTTTATTTTGTACTTGAACCTTATGAATTGTAGTAGTTGAACTTTTGTAAATTCGTTTGAAATTTTTATTTACTGATCTTATATTTTATACTTCTTACCATTAAGATGTGTTTGAACTTTGTCACAATATTTTTGTTTATTAACTGATTTTTCTTGTGAGTTTTTTAAATTATTTTCATTTTTTATTTTTTGTCGTGCGTGATCTACTGGATTTTTGTAATGGGGCGAAGTACTTTGTTGGGCCATCGGCCTGGGTCATTGTATTCGGCCCGGATAGCTTCTCTCGCGCGGCTGTGCAGCACAGCGTGCGCATGAGCTATGTGTTTAGTCCCACCTCGCTAGTCGAGGGGGCTCTAGACTTGTTTATAAGCGCAGCCGACGCTCACCAGTCGAACTCCTCCGAACACTTACCAGAGCGCTTATACATGGCGCTCGCTCTCTCTCTCTTGACCTATGGGCCCTGGACGGCAGGCCCTGCGGGCATGCGGATTACAAGGGATTCGCCCACGGGCTCGAGTTCAAGTATCTAGCATTGTCAGGGCCTGCGCCTGTCCTTGCGCGGTCAATTTTTTGTTTTTGTTTTTTTGGATCTAGTACTTGACTACACCAGTAACTTGGACTGGTACTTTTTTGTCCTTGTGCTGTCAATTTTTTTCTTTTTCTTTTTTTTGTTTGTTTGAATATAGTACTGTGGCATGACTTGCCCCCGCACCGAACCGTACCGAGGGGCATAGTTGTACTGACACATCTTCCTTGTATGGACTTTGCCCCATTATCTATCTTTTTTAGGGGTGTGGGTGCGTGGGGTGAAGTGGGGGGAAACAGAATAACCGCCTGCGCTTTGTCCAAACGAAGCGCCTTTGCCAGCGTTAAGCGAGGCCGAGCCGGGGGGGCCCTCCCCCATCCCGGCGAGGCCGAGCCAGGAACGAGCCGTAGCAGGCGACGATGCGGCGTGCCGCGGCATCGCATGCGGAGGCGAGTCCGTAACATGACTTGCCCCATTATCTTATCTTAGGGGTGTGGCTGCGCGGGGAAACAGAATAACCGCGTTTTCTATCTTTAGGGGTGTGGGCGCGTGGGGGAAACATGACTAGCCCCCGCACCGAACAGTACCGAGGGGCATAGTTGTACTGACACATCTTCCTTGTATGGACTTTGCCCCATTATCTATCTTAGGGGTGTGGGTGCGTGGGGTGGAAACAGAATAACCAAGATCGCGCTGTCAAACGAGCGATCGCCACAGCGTTAAGCGAGGCCGAGCCGGGGGGAGAGGGGGTCGGGACCCCCCTTCCCCATCCCGGCGAGGCCGAGCTAGGAACGAAGTCAGAGCAGTGACGACGCTGCCTCGCCAAGGCCGCATGCGGAGGCGAGTCCAGAATATGACTTGCACCATTATCTTATCTTAGGGGTGTGGGTGCGTGGGGAAACAGAATAACCGCGTTTTCTATCCTTAGGGGTGTGGGTGCGTGGGGGAAACATGACTTGCCCCCGCACCGAACCGTACCGAGGGGCATAGTTGTACTGACACATCTTCCTTGTATGGACTTTGCCCCATTATCTATCTTAGGGGTGGGTGCGTGGGGTGGGGAACAGCAGAATAACCGCATCGCTGTCACAACGAAGCGACCGGCGTTAAGGCTGAGGCCGAGACAGGGGAGGGGTCGACCCCCCTTACCGGGCGAGGCCGAGCCAGAACGAAGTCAGTAATGACGACGCGGCGTGCCATGGCGTCGCATGCGGAGGCGCAGTCCGTAACATGACTTGCCCCATTATCTTATCTTAGGGGTGTGGGTGCGTGGGGGAAACATGAATTGCCCCGCACCGAACCGTACCGAGGGGCATAGTTGTACTGACACATCTTCCTTGTATGGACTTTGCCCCATTATCTATCTTAGGGGTGTGGGTGCGTGCGGTGGGGAAATCGAATAACCGCGCTGCGCTGTCAAACAAAGCGACCGGCCAAGAAGCGAGGTCGAGTCGGGGAAGGGGTGGACCCCTCCCCATCTCGGCGAGGCCGAGCCAGAACGAGCAGCAGCGACGACGTGGCGTGCTACGGCGTCGCATGCGGAGGCGCAGTCCGTAACATGACTTGCCCCATTATCTTATCTTAGGGTGTGGGTGCGTGGAAACATGACTTGCCCCGCCGACCGAACTGCACTCAAGGCATAGTTGAACTGACACATCTTCCTTGTATGGACTTTGCCCCATTATCTATCTTAGGGGTGTGGGTGCGTGGGTGTGGGGAAACTGAAAAACCGCACCGCTCAAACAAGCGCCTTTGCCGCGTTAGCGCGAGCCCGGGGGGAGGACCCCTCCCCATCCGGCGAGGCCGAGCCAGAACGAAGTAGCAGCGACGACGCGGCGTGCCGCGACGTCGCATGCGAAGGCGAGTCCGTAACATGACTTGCCCCATTATCTTATCTTAGGGGTGTGGGTGCGTGGGGGAAACATGACTTGCCCCCGCACCAACTGCACTGAGGGGCATAGTTGTACTGACACATCTTCCTTGTATGGACTATGCCCCATTATCTATCTTAGGGGTGTGGGTGCGTGTGGTTGGGGGAAACAGAATAACCGCACTGCGCCTATCAAACGAGCGCACTGCCACGTTAGCGCGAGGCCGAGCCGTGGGGGTCGACCCTCCCCATCTCCGAGGCCGAGCCAGAACGAAGCCGTAGTAGCGACGACGCTGCGTGCCGTCATGTGTCGCATGCTTGAGGCGAGTCCAGAATATGACTTGCCCCATTATCTTATCTTAGGGGTGTGGGTGCGTGGGGAAGCAGAATAACCGCTTTCTATCTTTAGGGTGTGGGTGCGTGGAAACATGACTTGCCCCGTGACCGAACCATACCGAGGGGCATAGTTGTCTTGACACATCTTCCTTGTATGGACTTTGCCCTATTATCTATCTTAGGGGTGTGGGTGCGTGGGGTGGGGAACAGAATAACGCTGCGCTTTGTGAAACGAGCGCCTTTGCCAGCGTTAAGCGAGGCCGAGCCGGGGGTGGGGGTGGGACCCCCTCCCCATTCCGGTGAGGCCAAGCCGAGAACGAAGCCGTGTCGACGGCGGCGTCTGCGTGGCGTCGCATGCGGAGGCGAGTCCGTAACATGACTTGCCCCATTATGTTATCTTTATTTTTTAGGGGGAAAATATGACCGTTATGAATTATTTTTTCATTTGTACTTGTTTGATAATTTTTTTGTACTGTTGTGAGTTATTATTTGTACTTTAGCCGTTTGTTTTCACCATCGATATTAATTTTTTTTATTTGTATTTGATTTTTAGTATTATCTTTGTATGGCGGCTAGAGATAGTGGGCTTCGCCACGGTTGTGGGCTTTAGCCGTCCGTTTTCTCCCAGTCATCTTTTAACCCTCCCACTCACCTTTTGCGGTGTGGGTGCGTGGGGGAAACATGAATTGCCCTGCACGAACTGCATCGAGGGCAAGTTGTTGACACATCTTCCTTGTATGGACTGTGCCCCATTATCTATCTTCGGGGTGTGGGTGCGTGGGGTGGGGGGAAAAAGAATAACCGCACTGCGCCTGCCAAACGAGCGCACTGCCGCGTTAGCGCGAGGCCGGGCCGGGGGGGAGGGGGGGTCGGGACCCCCACCATCCCGGCGAGGCCGAGCCAGGAACGAGCCCTAGCAGGGGACGACGCGGCGTGCCGCGGCGTCGCATGCGGAGGCGAGTCCGTAACATGACTTGCCCCATTATCTTATCTTAGGGGTGTGGGTGCGTGGGGAAACAGAATAACCGCGTTTTCTATCTTTAGGGTGTGGTTGCGTGGGGGAAACATGACTTGCCCCCGCACCGAACCGTACCGAGGGGCATAGTTGTACTAACACATCTTCCTTCTCTGGACTTTGCCCCATTATCTATCTTAGGGGTGTGGGTGCGTGGGGTGGGGGGAAACAGAATAACCGCACTGCGCCTGTCAAATGAGCGCACTGCCGCGTTAGCGCGAGGCCGAGCCGGGGGGAGGGGGGTCGGGACCCCCCCCCTCCCCCATCCCGGCGAGGCCGAGCCAGAACGAAGCCGTGTGACGACGGCGTGCAGCGGCGTCGCATGCGGAGGCAGTCCGTAACATGACTTGCCCATTATCTTATCTTAGGGGTGTGGGTGCGTGGGAAACATGACTTGCCCCCGACCGAACCGCATCGAGGCATAGTTGTCTTGACACATCTTCCTTGTATAGACTTTGCCCCATTATCTATCTTAGGGGTGTGGGTGCGTGGGGTGGGAAACATAATAACTGCATCGCTACCGTCAAACGAAAGCGACCGCCGTGTTAGCGAGGCCGAGCCGGGGTGGGACCCTCCCCATCCCGGCGAGACCGAGCCAGAACGAAGCCGTAGCGACGACGGGCGTCACAAGGGCCGCCGCATGCGAGGCGTAGGTCGTAACATGACTTGCCCCATTATCTTATCTTAGGGGTGTGGGTGCGTGGGGGAAACATGACTTTCCCCCGCACCGAACCATACCGAGGGGCATAGTTGTCCTGACACATCTTCCTTGTATGGACTTTGCCCCATTATCTATCTTAGGGGTGTGGGTGCGTGGGGTGGGGAAGCAGAATAACCAAGATCGCGCTGTCAAACGAGCGCCTTTGCAGCGTTAAGCGCGAGGCCGAGCCGGGGGGTGGGGAGGGGGTCGGGACCCCCCGTCCCCCATTCCGGCGAGGCCGAGCCAGGAACGAGCCAGTGTCGGTGACGACGCCGCATCACAAGGCGTCGCATGAGGAGGCGAGTCCGTAACATGACTTGCCCCATTATGTTATCTTTATTTTTTAGGGGAAAAACATGACCGTTATGAATTCTTTTTTCATTTGTACTTGTTTGATAATTTTTTTTGTACTGTTGTGAGTTATTATTTGTACTTTAGCCGTTTGTTTTCACCATCTATATTAAGTTTTTTTATTTGTATTTGATTTTTGGTATTATGTTTTGTAACTGGCTAGAGATAGTGGACTTCGCCACGGTTGTGGGCTTTAGCCGTCCGTTTTCTCCCAGTCATCTTTTAACCCTCCCACTCACCTTTTGGGGTGTGGGTGCGTGGGGGAAACATGACTTGCCCCCGCACCGAACCGTACCGAGGGGCATATTTGTACTGACACATCTTCCTTGTATGGACTTTGCCCCATTATCTATCTTAGGGGTGTGGGTGCGTGGGGTGGGGAGAAACAGAATAACAAGACTGCTACTGTCAAACGAGCGACTGCCAGTTAAGCGAGGCCGAGCCGGGGAGGGGTCGACCCCCCATCTCGGCGAGGCCGAGCCAGAACGAGTTGAAGAGCAGGCGACGACGCGTTGCCATGGTCGCATGCGGAGGCGCAGTCCGTAATATGACTTGCCCCATTATCTTATCTTAGGGGTGTGGGTGCGTGGAAACATGACTTGCCCCGCACCGAACCGTCTGAGGGCATAGTTGTACTGACACATCTTCCTTGTATGGACTTTGCCCCATTATCTCTCTTAGGGGTGTGGGTGCGTGGGGTTGGGGGAAACAGAATAACCGCACTGCGCCTATCAAACGAGCGCACTGCCACGTTAGCGCGAGGCCGAGCCGGGGGAAGGGGGTCGGGACCCCCTCCCCCATCCCGGCGAGGCCGAGCCAGGAACGAGCCGTAGTAGTCGACGATGCGGCGTGCCGCGGCGTCGCATGCGGAGGCGAGTCCGTAACATGACTTTCCCCATTATCTTATCTTTGGAGTGTGGGTGCGTGGGGAAACAGAATAACCACGTTTTCTATCTTTAGGGGTGTGGGTGCGTCGGGGAAACATGACTTGCCCCCGCACCGAACCATACCGAGGGGCATAGTTGTACTGACACATCTTCCTTGTATGGACTTTGCCCCATTATCTATCTTAGGGGTGTGGGTGCGTGGGGTGGGGGGAAACAAAATAACCGCTTTGTCACAACCGAAAGCGCCTTGCCCGGCGTTAAGCGCGAGGCCGAGCCGGGGAGGGTCGGGACACCCCTCCCCATCCCAGCGAGGCCGAGCCAGGAACGAGCCGTAGCTGGCGACGACGCGGCGTGCCGCGGTGTCGCATGCGGAGGCGAGTCCGTAACATGACTTGCCCCATTATCTTATCTTAGGGGTGTGGGTGCGTGGGGAAACAGAATAACCGCGTTTTCTATCTTTAGGGGTGCGGGTGCATGGGGGAAACATGACTTGCCCAGACCGAACCATACCGAGGGGCATAGTTGTCTTGACACATCTTCCTTGTATGGACTTTGCCCTATTATCTATCTTAGGGGTGTGGAGTGCGTGGGGTGGGGAAACAGAATAACTGATCAACCACAAACGAGCGTGACCGCTGCTAAGAAGCGAGGCCGAGCCGGGGGGAGGGGTCGGGACCCCGCCCCATTCCTACAGGTCGAGCCAGAACGAGTCAGATTAAAGCGACGGACGCGTTGCCAAGGCGTCAGATGCGGAGGCGGTAGTCCGTAACATGACTTGCCCCATTATGTTATCTTTATTTTTTAGGGAAAAACATGACCGTTATGAATTATTTTTCATTTGTACTTGTTTGATAATTTTTTGTCTTGTTGTGAGTTATTATTTGTACTTTAGCCGTTTGTTTTCACCATCTATATTAATTTTTTATTTGTATTTGATTTTTGGTATTATCTTTTGTAACTGGCTAGAGATAGTGGGCTTCGCCACGGTTGTGGGCTTTAGCCGTCCGTTTTCTCCCAGTCATCTTTTAACCCTCCCACTCACCTTTTGCGGTGTGGGTGCGTGGGGGAAACATGAATTGCCCCTGCACCGAACCGTACCGAGGGGCAAGTTGTTCTGACACATCTTCCTTGTATGGACTTTGCCCCATTATCTATCTTAGGGGTGTGGGTGCGTGGGGTGGGGAAAAAGAATAACCGCCTGCGCCGCCAAACAAGCGCCTTTGCCAGCGTTAAGCGCGAGGCGGGCCGGGGGAGGGGGGTCGGGACCCCCACCATCCCGGCGAGGCCGAGCCAGGAACGAGCCCTAGCAGGGGACGACGCGGCGTGCCGCGTCGCATCTTGAGGCGCAGTCCGTAACATGACTTGCCCCATTATCTTATCTTAGGGGTGTGGGTGCGTGGAAACATGACTTGCCCCACACCGAACCGTCTGAGGGGCATAGTTGTCTTGACACATCTTCCTTGTATGGACTTTGCCCCATTATCTATCTTAGGGGTGTGGAGTGCGTGAGTGGGGAAGCTGAATAACCGCCTGCGCTTCAAACAAGCGCCTTGGCGTTAAGCGCGAGGCCGAGCCGGGGAGGAGGGTCGGGACCCCCCCTCCCCTATCCCGGCGAGGCCGAGCCAGGAGCGAGCCGTAGCAGGCGACGACGCGGCGTGCCACGACGTCGCATGCGGAGGCGAGTCCCTAACATGACTTGCCCCATTATCTTATCTTAGGGGTGTGCGTGCGTGGGGGAAACATGACTTGCCCCCTCACCGAACCGTACCGAGGGGCATAGTTGTACTGACACATCTTCCTTGTATGGACTTTGCCCCATTATCTGTCTTAGGGGTGTGGGTGCGTGGGGGGGGGGACATAATAACCGCCGCTGCGCTGTCAAACGAAGCGCCTTTGCCAGCGTTAAGGCGAAGCCGGGGGGGGGTCGGGACCCTCCCCATCTCGAGGCCGAGCCAGAACGAGCCGTGGCTTGACGACGCGGCATGCCACGGCGTCGCATGCGGAGGCGAGTCCGTAACATGACTTGCCCCATTATCTTATCTTAGGGGTGTGGGTGCGTGGGGAAACAGAATAACCGCGTTTTCTATCTTTAGGGGTGTGGGTGCATGGGGGAAACATGACTTGCCCGCACGAACCGTGCATCGAGGGGCATAGTTGTCTTGACACATCTTCCTTGTATGGACTTTGCCCCATTATCTATCTTAGGGGTGTGGGTGCGTGGGGTGGGGGGAAACAGAATAACCGCACTGCGCCTGTCAAACGAGCGCACTTCCGCGTTAGCATGAGGCCTAGCCAGGAACGAGCCGTAGCAGGCGACGACGCGACGTGCCGCGGCGTCGCATGCGGAGGCGAGCCCGTAACATAACTTGCCCCATTATCTTATCTTAGGGGTGTGGGTGCATGGGGGAAACATGACTTGCCCCCGCACCGAACCGTACCGAGGGGCATAGTTGTACTGACACATCTTCCTTGTATGGACTTTGCCCTATTATCTATCTTAGGGGTGTGGGTGCGTGGGGTGGGGGGAAACATAATAACCGCACTGCGCCTGTCAAACGAGCGCCTTTGCCAAGATTAGCGTGAGGCCGAGCCGGGGGTCGGGACCCTCCCCCATCGGCGAGGCCGATCCAGAACGAAGCCGTAGCAGTGACGACGCAGCGGCGTGCGTGTCGCATGGGGAGGCGAGTCCGTAACATGACTTGCCCCATTATCTTATCTTAGGGGTGTGGGTGTGGGGAAACATGACTTGCCCCGCACCGAACTGCATCGAGGGGCATAGTTGTCTTGACACATCTTCCTTGTATGGACTTTGCCCCATTATCTATCTTAGGGGTGTGGAGTGCGTGGGGTGGGGAAGCAGAATAACCGTGACTGCTGTCAAACGAGCGCATCGCCACGTTAGCGCGAGGCCGAGCCGAGGGGGGGGTCGACCCCTCCCCATCTCGGCGAGGCCGAGCCAGAACGAGTCATGTAGCGACGACGCTGGCGTGCGTGGCGGCCGCATCTTGAGGCGTAGTCTCAGAATATGACTTGCCCCATTATCTTATCTTAGGGGTGTGGGTGCGTGGAAACATGACTTGCCCCGCACCGAACTGCATCGAGGCGCATAGTTGTACTGACACATCTTCCTTGTATGGACTTTGCCCCATTATCTATCTTCGGGGTGTGGGTGCGTGGGGTGGGGGGAAACAGAATAACCGCACTGCGCCTATCAAACAAGCGCACTGCCACGTTAGCGCGAGGCCGAGCCGGGGGGAGGGGGGTCGGGACCCCCCCTCCCTCATCCCGGCGAGGCCGAGCCAGGAATGAGCCGTAGTAGGCGAGGACGCGGCGTGCCGCGGCGTCGCATGCGGAGGCGAGTCCGTAACATGACTTGCCCCATTATCTTATCTTAGGAGTGTGGGTGCGTGGGGAAACAGAATAACCACGTTTTCTATCTTTAGGGGTGTGGGTGCGTGGGGGAAACATGACTTGCCCCCGCAACGAACCATACCGAGGGGCATAGTTGTACTGACACATCTTCCTTGTATGGACTTTGCCCCATTATCTATCTTAGGGGTGTGGGTGCATGGGGTGGAAGCAGAATAACTGCGCATACTGGCCAAACAGCGCCGCAGCGTTAAGCGCGAGGCCGAGCCGGGGAGGGGGAAGGGGGTCGGGACCCCTCCCCATCCCGGCGAGGCCGAGCCAGAACGAGTCGTAGTAAACGACGCGGCGTGCCATGATGTCGCATCTTGATGGCGAGTCCGTAACATGACTTGCCCCATTATCTTATCTTAGGGGTGTGGGTGCATGGGGAAACAGAATAACCACGTTTTCTATATTTAGGGGTGTGGGTGCGTGGGGGAAACATGACTTGCCTTCGCACCGAACCGTACCGAGGGGCATAGTTGGACTGACACATCTTCCTTGTATGGACTATGCCCCATTATCTATCTTAGGGGTGTGGGTGCGTCGGGTGGGGGGAAACAGAATAACCGCACCGCACCTGTCAAACGAGCGCACTGCCGCGTTAGCGCGAGGCCGAGCCGGGTAGGGGGAGGGGGGTCGGGACCCCCCTCCCCCATCCCGGCGAGGCCGAGCCAGGAACGAGCCGTAGAAGGCGACGACGCGGCGTGCTGCGGCGTCGCATGCGGAGGCGAGTCCGTAACATGACTTGCCCCATTATGTTATCTTTATTTTTTAGGGGAAAAACATGACCGTTATGAATTATTTTTTCATTTATACTTGTTTGATAATTTTTTTGTACTGTTGTGAGTTATTATTTGTACTTTAGCCGTTTGTTTTCACCATCTATATTAAGTTTTTTATTTGTATTTGATTTTTGGTATTATCTTTGTATGGCTGGCTAGAGATAGTGGGCTTCGCCACGGTTGTGGGCTTTAGCCGTCCGTTTTCTCCCAGTCATCTTTTAACCCTCCCACTCACCTTTTAACCTCCGATCTTCCTCGTTCTGCTCCTCTCTCGTCCCCAAATCGATTCCGTCTTCGTTCCCCTCTTCTTCTCTTCTCGGAGGGGGAGTTGTTACTCATGTTTCGCCGCGGGAGCGTCGGCCGGAGGGCTCAACCCCAGGGGTGGGGGTCCGGGTGTTCTGTTTTGTTCTTTTTGCTCTGCAATTGACTTTGGTTGCGTCCTCTTATGTTCAGATTTTCTCTCTATTTCTAATCTCTTGCTCTCTTTCTTTGTCCCAGGCTGCACTCGCTAGGAGTTCCTTCTTTGTTGAGCAGCGTTTGGTGGCGGTAATCTTTGGATTTCGTGGCGGATTTTGTGTTTTGCTGGTAAGAGTTTTGCTTTTGTATGGCGTGCTTCGTTTCTGAAATAGTTCAAATCCCTAATTTTTGTTCATGTGTCTTGTAGATCTGGTTCGGCAGATTTTAGGACTGTAGATCTCAATGGGTACATCATCCAGTCCGGACAAATTGAATGCAGGTGATTTTCCCTGTATTTTGGATGATGTTTTAATAGATCTGGTTTTTATGTTGTACAGTTGTTGTCGTATCGACTTTATAAGTTGTATGTATTTTGATATGTGTTAATTTTGTCCTGGATTGTATGGCGTGTATGGTTTTGGCAGTTGATGCAACCTGCAGATAGGTTGTAGTACTTATCACCATGTGTATTTTGAACTGTTGTCACGGCATCTGAATAGGTTGTAGTAGTCAATGAAGAACTAGTATGGTGTTGAAAGAGTTGTGTTTTACGAAGTTTGTTACGCAAGTGGTGGGTTCATATTTGTTTTATTCGGTGAACTTGTAGTGTTCACATAGTTGAACTGATTGATTGTTCCTGTACTTTTTTGCTAATTATGATGTTGTTGCGGATGTTGGAGTCTTGCGGTGCCTCCTGATTCTGACAAATCAGAACGCTTTCAAGATCTTGTGAATGTTATTTTTGAGACACCAAATTCTCTAGAAGAACTTGCGAATGTTGCTGCCGTTTCCCTTATATTTGCTCTATTTTTATCAGCCTTTAATACATATATATGCTTAGTTACATCAGTTGTTCCGTTTTGTTTTGTGTATGATGGTATGCTCGTTATTTATCTTTATTATGCGCAATGTTATTTGTGTTTTAATTTTTATGTGTGTGGTTATGTTATTGGTTTATGCGATTAATGACAGCCATGGTGTTCGAGAGGACATTCTTGATGTTGTTAAAGATATTAATGATGGAATGTATTCACTTAACGTTGATGATGGTGATGGCAGCTTGCGGTTATGCATTACTCGATCTCAAAGTGTTGATGGCCTTGAGCACATTACCCAAGCCGAGGATGTTCCTATGCGATTCTGACTTGAGGACGAAAGGATAAGAAAGAAGAGGTATGAATTCGAAGAGAAAGGAATTGGAGCGGCGTCAAAAGGCTGCTGTGTGCGAGAAAGTGATGTTGATGTTGCTCAAGCTCCTAAATGTGTAGCGATGAAGGTGGTGACGCGGGTTTTTCAAGCTGTTCATGTCGGATCTCATGGAAGTGACATGCTGTGAAGACAAACTTGATGCAAACTCGTTTGACACAAGTGTTTGATCGTGATGGAGTTAAGGAGAAGAAAGCTGTTTTGAAGAGGAAGATGTCGGATCAAAATCACGATGGCACACAGAGGCGTAGTCCACGTGTGAAAGCATTTCCCAACACAGTAATAGCAAAGCTGATGCGGATAGTGTTGCCGTGAAAATTGGTCAAAGCAAACTTGGTGGCTCCTCCGCTCGCCGGAGTCCACGAGGTTTGACAAATAAAAACCTTCTTCGTCTCCTCTTCAAGAGCGGTCTTTGAAGAAAGAAAAAAAGAAGCGAAAACTTCATCCTGCAAAAGTGAACAAAGGTGTGAAGAATCGTGCTCCTGATGAAGCTGAAGATGCTGCATCAGAATAAGATCATATAGAAGTTGATACAGAAGATGAATTTGCGATGGTATGTGTTTTGTACTACATGTGTCTTGCTAGTTGTACTTGCAATGATTTAATTGTGTTTGGGCTGGTATCTTTGGCGGTGAGGCTGGTCATTGTTTTGCATCTATTTTGATTGTGGTCTTGATGTTGTTTTAATAGTTGAACTTGTGCAAACTTTTCTTTGTTTTACGATGCCTTCATATGCTTGTTTTGTTTCCTATATTCATTGTTTGCAGTGGTATGTGTTTTGTTGTGCATGTGACTTACTAATTGTAATTGTAATGATTTAATTTGTGTTTGGGGTGGTATCTTTGGCGGTGAGGCTTGTCATTGTATTCATTAATTGAGGGTGGTACTGATGTTGTTTTAATAGTTGAACTTGTGCAATCTTTTTTTTACTTACATTCGTATGCTTGTTTTGTTTTCTATATTCATTGTTTGCAATGGTTTGTGTTTTGTACTGCATGTGATTTACTAGTTGTACTTTCAATAATTTAATTGTGTTTCGGCTGGTATTGCGGCCAGGTTAGGCTGATCATTGTTTGCATCAATTGAGGGGTGGTACTGATGTTGTTTTAATAGTTGAACTTGTGCAATCTTTCCTTTTTCTTTTTACTTGCATTCATATGCTTTTGTTGTTTTTTATATTCATTTTTTTAAGGTGTGGCTTTTTTGTTTTCATTTACAGCCTGTTAGCATTATGAGTCCGATCAAGCCGGTGGGAGGCAATGCCGGAGAAGTTGCCTTGGATGAAGGTGACCAACGGAAATTTAACTTAACTGTGCGATGTTCATTGAGAGAGGTTGAAGATTGTGCTAAATTGCTCGAGAGTCGGCATGTGGCTAGGGTTCATGCATCTGGTTTTGGTTCTATCTTGGTGGAGGGTGAAGTCTAACATTTCCGCCCTCGATGGGAGTTTTGTACACGAGGATAGATTGTGATACAATGACTCTTGACATGGGTGAGGCTAATAAGAAGCTTCGCATCACTAGCGATGGTATACATCAATTATTTGGTTTTCCTCGTGGTGGTCGTTCTGCGCCAAGGCCGTCAGAGGACGGATATGATGACGCTCTGATGAAGTTAAGATCGGAGCTTGACATTAGCAGGGACAAAGATATCAAGACAAAGGATTTGAGGAATAAGCTCAAGGTGCTCGTCAAGGATCCTAGCAAAGATGACCTTGCTCTGAAAGTGTTCTTCATTATTGTGTTTATGAAGGTTGTGTTGCACGGATCTGCCCGCGTGTTTCGGAGAGGCGACAATGTTTGAGGGTCTCGTCTTTGAGGACATGGCAAATATGGATTATTGCCACCGATGGTTGATGAGCTTAGAAGGGCTGTTGCCAAGTACCAAAGTGGTCATACCATGGGGAAGGCAATCACAGTTTGTGCCATAGGGCTGTACTAATGTACCTTGACCGCCTTATCCGTGGCAAAACTGCGGAGCCTGACATGCGAGTCCTCCGCATATGTTACATGGATCCTGCCAAGCTTTCTGATCTGGTTGATGCAGATTTGATAAAAAAGGCAATGCAGATCCAAAGACTTGGGTGTTTGGGAAGCTTCCGGTGAGTTTTGTTTGTTTTGTGTCTTGCAGACCTTTTTTTATTTTTAGGTATAGCTATTTTTTTTGTAGTGGACATGTGTATTGTAGAGTTGTCTGTTTATATTTTTTATGGTTTAGGTATGGTTTTTAATCTTTGTTGTTTCGTGTGTTGTTGAACTGAATAACTTTGTTCAACTGGCTTGTTGGTAAATACTAACAAATTGGCAATGACAGTTAAAGTTTTATTAGTGGTGTTGATTTTAAATCTGTTAATATCATGATTTATTTTTCCCTATGTGTTGCGTTGATTGATTAACTATTTTTCCCTTTTGTTTGTAGTGGAAAACTCAAGAGGAGGTTTTTTTTTGAGTGTATAAACGGCCAGTCTGGAGATGCCGCTGCCTCGTGTTCAAGTTTTCATCT
Source organism: Aegilops bicornis (assembly GCA_021605145.1). Classification (NCBI taxonomy): domain Eukaryota; kingdom Viridiplantae; phylum Streptophyta; class Magnoliopsida; order Poales; family Poaceae; genus Aegilops; species Aegilops bicornis. Next base: position 315,576,428 of record CM038675.1, on the reverse strand, counting down.
CTGCCCGATGAGTTGAGGGATGGCCGTGGTGTTGAGGGTCTTGGTTATGCCCCGGCCCTAGTAATGCTAGTGCTTCATAGAGGCAGGGTTTTGGTATTGATGTTGCTGTTTCAGCGTTGGAGCGCGCTGAGCATATCTTAAGTAATGTGTGTTCTGAGCTGCAAAAGGTCCCAACGACAGTTGAGCGTTTGAGCTGTATCAATGGTATCCTTCCTGAAGGTCATCAATTTAACGTTGAGGAAGTCGTTGACTACATTGAGATGGAGAGGGTTTTAATCGGTGATATGCGCGATGGTGCCGCTAATCTAGTTCAGAGCTCGGTTCGTCTGTTGAACAACATGAAGCGTTTCAGAACTACGCAAAACTCTCGCTGCAAGCCATATGAAGAAAGTGCAAATGTTGTTATCAAGCAGTTTGAGCAGGATGAAATTTCTGCCACCGCATGAGGGCTGGTGATGGTACTGAGGCTAATGTTTTTGATCATGAAACGAATGATGTTGGCTTTGAGCGTCCTGATGTTGATGTGAGTCAGTCGTTGGTGTTTGCAATTTTTATGTTGTTGTCCTGATGTTAGTGTTGTAGTTGAACTTCCTCATGTTCATCTATTTATTAATAATTTTCTTTCATGCAGATTGATCACGATGAGGCTGCTAGCACCGACGGCGGCTGATGATAATCTTGAGGCTAATGTTTACGATCAGCGTCTAACGATGTTGGCTCATGACACCCTGTTGTTGATGTGAGTCAGTCCTCATTGTTTGTATGTTTTTACTATGTTGTTCTGCTGTCGAGATTGTAGTTGAACTTCGATCTACATATGTTTATTAATTTTTCTTTTCATGCAGGAGACCAATCATAATGTTGAGGGTTACATTGTTGACGGTGGAGTTAATGATCTATCCACTGATAAGTGCAAGGTTATTTTTATTTTCATTGTGTTTATTAATATTTTCTTAAAATTTCATGCGCACCGATGTGTCTTGCTTGTTCATTTTTCTATCCCATACCGTTTATTGTTGCTCATAATAGCATTGTTTTTTTGTCTCATTACATTTGAATCAGGGTCCTATTGTTGGCGATGAGCCTTGTTTGCTATTGGTGATGTCGCTTTGAATGTTAGCGACAACAAGTTCGATGATGTTCTTTGTGAATGCTTCCAATGTTTATTTTTACGTGCACCTATTGGTAGCTTATTTTTTATTGTTATTTTGTTTATATTATTCACTTTTTCTGAATTTTTATTTTCATCGATTCTTGATGTTGAGCATGAGGTTGTCCTTAGTGGTGGAGATGATGCTCATGATGTTCCATTGAGTAGTGGGCGCAATGTTGGTACCAAAGTTGCTGATGAGGATGTTGGTGCTGCCAGCATACTTGATGCCAAATCGCCTAGTGTTGGTATTGTTGGGAATGAAAATATTTCTGGTTGTGAATATTTGCCGCCGGAGAACTTCCCGCCTGGAGGTCTTGATTACGGTGATGCATTGCAAGATGCTTCTAGCGTGGAGGAGGTGCCATCCGAGGATGATGATTTACTTCTGTCAATTTCTTCTGACCCCTTGACGCAGGAGGCGCTCTTGTCGTCCCAGGATTTTCTTTCTACTGCGAAAGCGCATCAATATTGGTGTCCTCTCAAGATGTCCCATCGTCAAACCCTGAAACTGGAGGCATAATGGTCTCATCACAGGAACTACCGTCGTCGTCAAACCCTGATAGTCCAGGTAAGGACTTGTAAATGGGGTGTACTTCTCAATTTTGGCATTTTGGACATGTTCTCTTGTAGTTGTTGAACTTATTATTTTTCATCATTTTATGCAAGCAGAAAGTGGTAATGTTGTTAAGGTTGATACGTTTTTCTTATTTATTACGAGGTTGCATTTAACCGTACGAAATGGTTAGTTTGGGATTTTGCCCGTACCATTTTTTGTCTCTTTTTGTTTCTCTAGTTTGATTATTGTTGTTGTTGTAGTAGTTTTAATTCATGTAATCTTTTGTGTTTTTCTAGTCACAAGCCGATGTTTCAAAATAAAGAATGTGATGCCAGTGTTGGTTCTATTGCTAAAGCGTTTGTCCCCACTGGCATGCTCAACTCAGACAGTGCTGATGTTGTTTTATATTCTCTACGTCAGAAGTACCGAGACACCGACAAGTTGATAGTTCCCAGATGGGTGACGGTCAATATTACGCTTTTTTGTAAATAGGATGATAACTTGTTTTGCCAATTTTCTAACTATTGTTGTTCTTTTTACAACGGACCAAGATCCGTGATGGAAATATTGATTCCAATGTGCTAAATTGGTTCACAAGATCAGTCTTGATGGTTTTGACCAAGTAGGTGAACTTGGACTTTTGTACTCATTAACTAGAACTGTCATGTTTTCTTTGCAGTTTTGGGATGTGGGGGGAATGAACTTGATCTGTGCTTCTTTTAAAGCTGCACTTATTGTTGCAAGGGAATTGAACTGATATGATTGTTCTTCAATTTTGGGCAGTGGATATAATTTCTTTATGATTATGTGATTTTTTGTTTGTACTTATGAATTTCAATTTCCCTCTTTTATTTTATTGTTTGGAGGCTGAATTTTTTGTTTCATTATGATTTGGTAAATTCATTTTTCCTCTACGATTTTTTTTCAACTTCTTTTCCCTAGATTTGATCCGCCGTCATTTGTGGCTACCATGAAGCCTAGTGAAGAATCTGGGCATTGGTGCTTGGTTGTTACGAATTTGAAGTTCCGCTGCTTCGAGTGTCTTGATTCACTCCGTGATGAAACCTAGGGTGATGCAGTTAGATTCTTAAGGAATATGACAGATAATATAAAGAAGCTTTGGAGGGAGTCCAGTGTAGACAGGGCCAAACCGTTCTTACCGGCGCATATTGATGGTTTCTCTTGCGAGTTTGTGTGGGTGCCTCAACAGGAAAACACGTGAGTATCTGTTTTTAATGATTTTTGCTGGTTCTTTTTGTTGCTGGAGGATGTTGTTCCTGTATTTATTGGATTTTGTGTTGTACCATTTTTTGATTTTTCCTTTGTTTACAGGCATGATTGTGGATTCTTTATGCTACAAAACTGCAAGACCTATTATTGTCGGGAGGATGGTGTAATTGAAATGGTCGATTACAGCCATGAAGACATTTTTGACATTACGAAGACTTTCTTTGTATACTGCGCAACTAGCGATTTGTTTGATGTTGACTTTCGGGGTTTGTTTGGCATCGAACCACAGACGTGTGCATGGACTTTTGTAATTTTTTGCAGCTTGTACTTCTCTATTAGTACTATCATGAAATATGTATTTGAACTTACGCTTTGTGCGGTCTTTTTTTTTCAGGTGAGTGGCTGGATCTTGGTGAGCATGACTACAGGTTCTTTGGTAGCCAGTTCTTGGAGCTCGAGCGCGTAGCTATTGATCTTAGCCAGGGGCGTTCTCCTGAAAAGACAAGATCTGGTGTTATGAAGGGGCGGTCGGGAGCTCTGAGAGGTTTTACGGCTGCTTGTGCAGATAGCCCTACTACACCCAAGAATCCCATTGTGGAATTGATAGACAGCGATGATGATGTGTTTGACAAGATTGCTGGCGTTGGAAGAGTCATGAGAAGCGTTGCTGCCAAAGGTTAATCTCCCCTATCAGGAATAGTGGCTAGTAGAGCTGGAGGTGCTAGGAAAGATACCGCTTTGGATTCTGGCAATGTTGTAAGCACGAAGCGTGCGCCCAGAGCTCCTATAAAGTTTTGCTCCCCTATGCAGCAGCTTCACCCTTATAAATTCCCTCACCTGGACAAGGCTCGCAGGTTTTATAGTCTGTTGCTTAGTGATGAATGGCGTGAGAAGTATGCCGAGTGAGTATCTCTCATTATTTTTCCTCTTCCTTTTCTTGTGTTGTTTGTAACTGCTAGATAAATATGGCCTGAACTGTTCCTTTTTATACAACTCGAACTGCTATGAATGCCTTATCTTGCTTCTCCTTCTTTTTGTTCATTGTGTGTGCTGCAGGAATACATTCTAAATGATACCTCAGCCTGATGGGAACGTAACTAACTTCACTGGGAATCGCATCTGGGAAGTTTTTTCACCTGGGCAAATGATGGAGGGTGATGTAATGGACTTCCTCATTGATGATTGGAAGCAAGATCCCGATAGAAATGCTGATTTCGCATCTGGGAAAAGGATATTGTTGAGTCCATATTTCATCACGGTAATCAATCAGATCGGTTTCTTTATGTTGAACAAGACTGTCTATTGTTTTTATGATTTTTAATAATACTTTGCTTGTTGATTCTTTTCCGCTGTCTATTTTCTATTTTGGTTTTTTGCAGGTTGTGCTTGACTGTTCGTTTTAGAGGATGAAAATAAAGTGTTTAATGTGGAGAGTGCTTGAGAGATTTCAAGAGCTATGTTAAAGCTAATGAAGACTTGCTCAATGCCGACCTTGTGAGATCTACTAGCTGATTTTTGGTTTTTATTTGTTTGTTGTGATGCTGGTTTTTACTTTGAATATTTAACATCTCTTTTTTGGTCATTTGTTTTAGATCATGATGCATCTATTCAAGCCTATGGTTTTATCAAAGGATAGGAAAGTGAACCACTATTCCTTATATGTCATGAATCGGTACCAAAGTAGCGTTGACATCCTTGACTCTTTACCTTATCCGAAGAACCACCGTCCTTGAAGAACACCTATCACAAAGACTGCGAGAAGATTGTGAGTGACATTTATTATCTGTCGGATTAATATTTACGCATCTTTGTTTCTGCTGTTTACGAGACCTAAAACCGTGTGGGTTGTTTTGTTTTTTTTACAGATTTCTAGATTGGTCAAAGTAATGAAGGCTGTGTATGGTGATGCTCAGTACAATGCAAGCAAGCAGCCCAATTGGGAGCTGTTTGCAAAGATACCAACGTTTGTCAAGGTTCCACTTCAAGGGAAAAATGAATGTGGCCATTATACTGTGAAGTATGCGGGATGCTATGATGGTGAAAATAACGTTGAGAACATTCGAAATAATGACGTGGGTTTCTTGTTGAGCTTATCAATTTCTGTTTTTGGCTTATTGTGGATCCTTTTTTTATGTGTCATGATTTTTGATAATTTGTTTTATTGTTTTGCAGCCACGCATTGTTGATTGGAACGCTGAGGATCTGTATAGAGTTGTGTTCAACCGAATAACCATCTTATGGTGACGGAGCTTCCCAAGGAGGTTCGGACTTTGGCTCTGATGCATAGGATAAATGGTCATCATTTGCATAGTGAATTGGATAGTTGTGTGATATATCTCTTGAAAACATTGTAGGCTCTATTTTGAAGTGTTTGATGTCTTGTCGAGTACTATGTAATAACTAGTATATTTTGTGTTGTGTTTTAAGTGTGGCACAATGTTTCATCGGGAATTCGTTTTGGTTAAGTTTTATTGTCTTGAAGACTTATATAGTAGTTTAACTGAAAACACTTTTTTTTTCAAGTGTATTTTCGAGTTGTTGCTTTCGAGAAAGTGAGATTTATTTTATTTTTATGTGATTCCATCCTAATTTGGACCTTTATAGTTTACGTACTCTCGCTTTTCTTGTACTTATGATATAGTTCTGTTAATCTTGATTTGTAGTCTCATTCAGCGTAAGGCTTCCAAAATTTTAGTGCCAAATTTCTTTTTGAACTTCTTGAACTTTAGTAGTTGAACTTCATAGTAAAAGTTAAATTACTGGTTTAAATTAGCTATGTTTAAGAGATAGTCCTATTAAGTTCAAAACTATTTCTTTCTCAATGCATTAATTGGTATCATCATAGCACTTACCGGATAAACTTAGTTGTACTGAGATTCCAATTGTGCTAGTACTTTTGATTAATTATTTATTTTTTGTTGTTTGATGCTAGTATGTGATTCTGTTGTGTTTCTTGTGATTTTTCTCTTTTGTCGAACTTATATCTTTTTGATTTAGTTTTGGCCTTCTTTTTTTCTAGGATGTGGTTCTTCTCCAGGCAATGTTTGGTATAATCCTAGCACTTGCTGTATAGACTAAGTTGTCTGAGATTTCAGTTGTATTGCCACTGTTAATTCTTAGTATGTCACTGTTTTAAGGAATGCGAACTGAAGCTTCCTGCCTCTTTTTATATATTTGTAGAATGAACGCATCTGTATGTTCAACTGCATGCGAACTTTTCGGTCCTAAGATGCTAGTGACTAGGAAATACGTACTGGTGTTTCTTTGCTTTTTCTGATGCAGTACTTAGTGAATTTCTAACTACTTTTTACCACGATGCTTTTTAGTACTGAATGTTGTCCTCGGCTGAAACTTAGTATTTTTAGTGTTCGTCTGAAAATAAAAACTGATTTTTTTAGCGTGATAGTACTTCCGTTCATGTCTAAGCTGTAATGAGCGTCGAAGGCTACTATTTGCTTTTGGTCTTTATTTAGTCTTCCACTTTTTTTTGCGAAAATATTCATGTGTTATTTTTTTCCATGACTAGTGCTGCTGCGTGGCAGCCATCAAGTTTCAACTTCAACCTACTTCAACTTCAAATGATGGATGAACAAAATAGGAAGCTAGCAAATTTGTTGGACGACATAAGCAAATGATGTACTTGATAGACATAGGCAAACTTGTTCAAACCCTGACACACATAGCATAAGGTAGCTGGTTCAACATAACGAAAGCAAATTATAAATCTGAAACAACAATACTAAGGACACACAGAGCATAAGGTATTTGGTTCAACATAACAAATGCAGACTTTCATGCATCTTCATCCGCGAAGTTGCAGTGGTAGTATGGGTCAGCCTCCTGCTCTTTTGAAATATCCCAACCTGTCATGATGTTGTCGATTGTCTTCCATGACTTGTACGTTGCGTACGCATCTATTCATGCGTACCTGATGAGGTTGTCTGGCAGCGGGCTGTTCCCCCACAGTTTGTGGTCTTCCCTGTTCATCTTCTTCTTCATGCCTTCATAGAATGGGTGGATGACACCGCCTGCAACATCGGCCAAGGAGTCGTAGTATTTGTCGGTCTTTGGATCTTTCCACTTGTGCTGCATGTCGATGAAGTTGTTGGGGTTGATTTCCAAACCAGACTTCTCCAGAATCCGCTTGTCACCTCCAATGCTGAAACCAACAAATGTGTACAATTTCTCCTCTGAAGGAAGTCTTTGAGGCGCTTGGGCCTGCAAGGGGAGACACACATTTATAGATTAGTCTTCTTTTTGAGGATTTAATTCTTACGCTTTTTTTGTTCTACAAGTGATAATCCATGAGGTAGATGCTTATATATTATGAGTCATGCATGAATGTGATTAGGAAACTAGTACACAAAGTCCTGAAATTAAATTCAACTACACCGTGTTATTTTTTCTTTTTGCTATCTTCTTTGCTTTACCAAATGCTTCACCAAATTAGAGAATTATTTTACCAGTAGTCGATGATATATGCGCTGCTTGATTCAAGTTTAGTTTTCTTTTTGTTGAATAAAAGACCTATACGAATTGCTTGATACATCTTTGTGCATTAATTCTATATCAAGTTCAAAAATTAGTTTGAGAAACATGTGCATCAAGATATGGACCTATACCACTTCACCAAAGATCTTTTAATACATCAATCCTATAAACTATACTAGTGCATCAAGATCGAGAATCTATGCTAGTTCATCAAGTTCAGAAATTAATTTGGTGCATAAAGTTGAGAATGCTATAAACTTTTTTCAGGATGCTAATCTGGTGAAACAATCCACTTCATAGTTTCGTAAATGCATGTAACTTGATAAACATGTAATCGTGCATCCACTTCATAGACTATAGTAGTTCATCTAGTTGGGAAACAATTTTTAATTAAGTTTTTTAGTGACTAGCACTTTGGTACAATAGATGAATGAACAGTAGTATGAGTTACAATGGATGAATGTACTTCAAAAACTAGTAAAGAAAGTTCTGAAATTAAATTAAGTACATCATGTTATTCTTCTTCTTGGATTATACATAGTTTCAGTCAATGTTGTATGTTCTTCATTGGTACTAGTTTAGTCTACATTTGTTGAAATAGGATAACACAGAACCAGTGCTTCACCAAGTCCTTAGTTTATTTTCTTACGAAAATAACATTACATCAAATTCAGAAAATACTTCACTACATCAAGTTCAGAAACATCTTTTTTAATACATCAAGTACATAGACTACTCTATTGTATCAACTTCATAAACTACACCAGTCGATCAACTTCAGAATTTAATCTAGTTGGGAAACAAGTGTGATTAAATTTTCAGGATACAATACTAATAAAACAGATAAACCATATGCAGGGCAAATGAGTAGGATTGCTCACCATTTTGTGGCCGCCGCGATGTGGTACACCAAGCAAAGTTCCTCGACGACAACCGCAGGATCGCCGCCATACGTGGAGGTTTTTCGTCGTCGGTGTACTCCACATCAACTCCGATGAAGCTTCGGATACAAGCCGCCGCCCTTCCTCCCGAGCATGCTCATCATCTCGTCGGCCTTATGCGGTTCTGGTGCGAGACGATCTCGGCGTCTCCTTGCCGTGGAGCTCAACCCCTTTGAGCGTTACGGTGTAGTCGCGCTTCGCCGGGGCGTTAATGTCGACGAGGTTGCTCCTCTTGTCCGACGTCTCGCATGATGACGCTTGGCGGACGGTTCCTCCGCCATGGCCTTCCTCCGGCATTGTGGGCTTTGTAGAGAGACGCTGGAGGTTTGTGTGCAGTGGAAATGGAAGCGGCAATGGTGGTTTGTGGGAACGAGGGAGAGATATAAGACAATGGGGTATTTTTGCAGTGCACCGATGGTGGTGTGTGGGAGGCGGTTCGTCGGGGGCGTGTGTGTAGTGGTCGTGGGGGTCGCCATTTGCAGTGCCTCATGGCAACCGCCCAGTGGGTGGCGCGGGTGGTGGCGTGGAAGAACTAACCGTCCAAGACAAATGTTTTCTTTGGTGCCTTTATTTAGTCTTGTCAAGCTGTACTTACAATTTGCAAAATCCCACTTGCACGTCTCTGCGGTGGTGATGATGGCATTTTACTGTGGCACCGATTCGTATAGTCAAGATGTACTTACGGATCTGTGATGTTTTTCATGTGGATATTTAAGTATTGTTTTTCTATTGAAGCCTTTATACACTAGTGTATGTCAAAACATTTTTAGATGCCACAGGAGTTGTTGCTCATAAATTGTACTTATTTTATTTTCATCTGTACCAACCTAAGTTAGGCCTTTATAGTTTTTGTATTCTCATTTTTAGTGTACTTATGTTTTAGTCTTGTGTGAACTGAATTGTAATTTCAAACAGCGCATGGGTTTGAAATTTGATGTCGAAGTGGTGCAGTGGCCCGACCGATCCTATTTGTTTTAGTAATCTTGATGTTGTATGTATGTTTGAACTGATTTTTTTTATAACTTAGGTTGGGGTGGGGTTTGAGATTATTTTACGACCAGATCGTTCGTTGTGGTGTGGACAGATTATATATAAATAATAGATTTAGCGTAATTGACAAATAAATTCTATTTGAACTTTTTGAATTTTAGTAGTTGAACTTGTCGATTTTTATATAATTAGGAATTTTAGCATAATTGACAAACATTATATGTTTGAACTTTTAGATTTTTAGTAGTTGAACTTGTCAGTTTTTCTATAAATAAGAATTTTAGCATAATTGACAAACATTATATGTTTGAACTTTTTGAGCTTTAGGTAGTTGAACTTGTCAGTTTTTATATAAATAAGAATTTTAGCATAATTGACAAACATTATATGTTTTGAAATTTTTTAGTTTTAGTAGTTGAACTTGAAAGTAATATTTAATTATGTTTTTTAAATTATGTACATTTAACAGAAAGGCTGTTAAGTTTTGTTCTTTTAAGAGGTTCATTGTTTTTGTATCATATTTTTTCCTTTTTTCTTGTAGAGGTTAATTGACAAACATTTTTCTTGTGGTTTATATTTCTTTGTCCCACCCTCTGGTTTGTATACAGGCTTATTTGGTGGGGTGTTTTGTTGTGATGTAGGCTATTGGGCGTTTTCCGGCCCAGATAGCTCGTTCAGCCTTTGTCTGCAGTGCGTCGTCTTGGCGTCTTGCTCTGGGTTTAGTCCCACCTCGCTAGTTGAGGGGGCTACGGACCTGTTTATAAGCGCAGCCGACGCTCACCAGTCGAACTCCTCTGAACACTTACCTGAGCACTTATACACGGCGCTCGCTCTCTCTCTTGACCTATGGGCCCTGGTCGGCGGGTCCTGGGTTGTGCGGATTTCTAGGGATTCGCCCACGGGCTCGAGTTCAAGTATCTAGCATTGTCAGGGCCTGCGCCTGACCTTGGACGGTCAATTTTTTTGTTTGTTTGAATCTAGTACTTGACTCCTCCAGTAACTTGGACTGATACTTTTTGTTCTAGTTCTTGTCAGTTTTGTGTGAGTGTAATCTTTTTTCATTTGAGTTTTTTGCCTTCTTTTTTGTGTTTGTTTTTGTGATTATTCTCAAGTGTCTTCTGGTGTCATTTTCAGAACTATGATACTTGCGTGTAGACTGAGTTGTCTTGATAGTGCATTCATAGTAGCGCTTACGGACCGATGCTTCTTTGTACTTTTTATTGTAGTAAGTATGTAATGTCCGATCAAGTGTACTGAGTTGTGCTGACATGGAACAACGTTGTGTGATTAGTTGCATCATAACTAGTACTTTAGAGCAACGACAACGTTCCGTTCAGAAGCTACTTTTCAATTTTTAAATGATGGATTAACAACATACGAAGCTACCAAACCAAACTTATGTAATGAGATAAGCAAAACATTGTACTTGATGACATAACTAAACTTGTTCAAACATGACAAGCACGACATAATCATACTGGTTCAACCCTAACAAGAGCAAACTACTAATTTGAAACAACAAGATAAAAGGCAAGCACAAGCGGAAGTAAAACGAAGGCAGGCTCTGATGTATCTTCATCCCTAAAAGGGGCAATAGGGGTGGTCGTAGAAGTTGTTAGCCTCCCGCTCTTTCGCAAATTCCGAACCATCTGTGATGTAGTCGATCATGAACCATGACTTGTACGCGGCGTACGCATCTACTCCTGCGTACTCGATGAGGTTGTCTGGCAGCTCGCTTGTCCCCCACAGTTTGTAGTCTTCCTGCATGTTGATCTTGTTCTTCATGCCTTTGTAGAATGGGTGGATGACGCTGGCTGCAACATTAGTCAAGGAGTCGTACTCTTTTTCGGTGTATGGAACTCTCCACTTGCGCTGAATGTCGATGAACTTGTTGGGGTTGATCTCCATACCGGACAACTTCAGCTTCTCTTTGTCGCTTTCAATGCTGAAACCGGCAAATGTGAACAACTTGTCATCTTTGACATGTCGGTCAGCGCTTGGGCACTGCAAGGGCGTAGACATTTTGAATATTAGCATTACTTTGATGTTTGAATTATCCATTTTTGTTTTGTTTTACAAGTGATGAATCCATGAAGTAGTTGTTTATGTAGGATAAACAATGGATGAATGTACTTCAAAAACTAGTAAAGAAAGTTCTGAAATTAAATTAAGTACATCATGTTATTCTTCTTCTTGGATTATACATAGTTTCAGTCAATGTTGTATGTTCTTCATTGGTACTAGTTTAGTCTACTTTTGTTGAAATAGGATAACACAGAACCAGTGCTTCACCAAGTCCTTAGTTTATTTCCTTACGAAAATAACATCAAATCAAATTCAGAAAATACTTCACTACATCAAGTTCAGAAACATCTTTTTTAATACATCAAGTACATAGACTACTCTATTGTATCAACTTCATAAACTACACCAGTCGATCAACTTCAGAATTTAATCTTCCGCAAGATTTTCCAAATAGTAATCCAGTGCATCAGGTTAAAAATACATTTATAGTATATCTACTTTAGAAAATGCAGTAGTGCATCCACTTTTCACAAACCACACTAGTACATCTAGTTGGGAAACAAGTGTGACTAAATTTTCAGGATACAAGATTAATAAAACAGATAAACCATATGCAGGGCAAATGAGTAGGATTGCTCACCATTTTGTGGCCGCGGCGATGTGGTACACCAAGCAGAGTTCGTCGACGCACAACTGCAGGACTGCCGCCATCTGGGGAGGTTCATCTTCGTTGGTGTAGTGCACACCAACGCCGACGATCCTACGAAACCTGCCGCCAAGCTTCCTCCAGAGCCTGGAGATCACCTCGTCGGCCTTGTCTGGTTCGCTGGTGCAGATGATCTCCAGCGTCTCCTTGCCGTGGAGCTCAACCCCTTTGAGCGTTCTGGTGTAGTCGCGCTTCTCGCCGGGGACTTTAATGTCGATGAGGTTGCTCCTCTTGTCCGACGTCTTGGCATGATGACGCTTGGCGGACGGTTCCTCCGCCATGGCCTTCCTCCGGCGACTTTGGGCTTTGGAGAGACGCTGGAGGTTTGTGTGCGATGGAAATGGAAGCGGCAATGGTGGTTTGTGGGAACGAGGGAGAGATGGAAGACAATGGGGTATTTTTTCAGTGCGCCGACGGTGGTGTGTGGGAGGCGGTTCGTCGGGGGCGTGTGTGTAGTGGGTGTTGTGGCGTGGGGTCACCGTTTGCAGTGCGTCGTGGCAACCGCCCAGTGGGTGGCGCGGGTGGTGGCGTCGAAGAACTAACCGTCCAATTTAAATGGTTTTTACTGTTGAACTGACTAGTCTTGTCAAGCTGTACTTATGACCTGCAAAATCCCACTTGCACGTCTCTACGGTGGTGATGATGGCATTTTACTGTGTCACCGATTCATATAGTCAAGCTGTACTTATCAGCTGCTTATCCCACTTGCACGTGTCAGCGTCGGTGTTGGTGGAGGTCTGAACTCCTCTACTGTCGTACTCGGACTGGTGATTGAAGTGTAATTGAACGTACCAATTACCAGCGAGACTATGTGACTATGTGTGGTGCTAATGTTTTTTTAAAACAATTTTCGTATTATTTTTAAGGATTGTTCATATCAAGATAACCTGTGAGTATTTTTTACAGATAAATTAGATTTTCACCAGTATAGGATGTATTATATTCGCATTTTGCTTGAGGTAATTATTTTTATGTACTGATGGTCTTTCTGAATTGGGACTAGCAGGAGCAGGCATAGCTTTGTTTTTTCAAAACGATTTTTTTTCAGTCGTTCACTGGTGTGTTTGTTATTACTATGCCTTTTGTACTGCCGACAGAGAGTTATCAGTACTGATGTAATACAAGAGTTTAAATTTTTCCTTGACATTTTTTTTGCTGAGTTACTGGTTCACAGTAGCGTTTTGCGTCAGATATATCAAGATAAGTTTTTTCAATTTTATTTTTGACTGCATTCAAAAGGATTATCAAATGGTTTAAATAATAATGTCCTTTGCTTGACGGGCACAAATCAGAAATTATATCAAGACTGATGTGTACTCTGCCTTATCTTGTGAATGAGAGTTATCGATCTTGATGTGCTACAAGAGTTTAAAATTTTCCTTGACATACTTTTTCCCTGAGTTACTAGTTCACAGTAGCGTTTTGCGTCGGATATATCCAGATAAGTTTTTTCAAACGTATTTCGTGACTGCATTCAAAATGATTATCAAATGGTTTACATAATAATGTCAATGCTTCAGCGTTCACAAATCATAAACTAAAAAATAACTTTAGTTCTGATAGAGAAATCGACGATAAAGCTAAATAAGTTTTGGTAACGACAGTGTTTTGTGAAATGCTTCCTCATTGTGTGCTGATGCAACTGATACTACAAGGTTATTTTTTAGTTGACGCAGCAGGAAAACCACTATGTATTGTTCAGTCTTGAGCTTCTCCTAACGGTTCCCGAATGTTGTGCCTTGCCGGCGCTCTTTCCAGGTTTAGCCTTGGCAGCTTCATCGTCAGTTTCAGTTTCCTCGCCCCCGACACTGTCATCTTCATTGTCTTCGTCTGATTGGCCGTCATTGTCATCAAACTCTTCTTCTTCATTGTCTTCAATTGATTGCCTGGAACTTTGTACGTTGCCCTGTTTATGTTCAACACCACTGACCTCCTTGCCCACTTTGCACGTGCGGCATTATGTCCGTCAGTTCCGCCACACTTGCGGCAAGTGTAGCTGTTACGTGTGTTGTCTCCATTGGTAGAAAACTGGGTGGCTCCAATCTGCTTGTTCTTGTTGACAGTGGCATCTGTGCGGAGTGGGCATGTGCGATAGTTATGGTTGCTCACGACGTTGCAGAATCTGCATGCCCTTACCCCGAGGGGTTTGCTGTCCGGGCCAAATTGCACGTGCCTGATGGGGCGTGGCGGCTTTTTGGCTGCTGCTTGCGTCTTGCTCTTCCTCCCCTTTGTGTTTGAGAATATTGGGGGTTTAATCACCCTTTCCTGCTGCTGCTGGTAGGATGTGCTATTGTCATGTCGTTCGCCTACAGCACCATCGAGCTCATGATCTCGCATGTGAGTTTGTCGGTGCTCTTGAGTGTGCACACGGGCAAGCTCCGGTTGCTGTTGCTCATCTTCCTCATTCTCAAACGGGTCAATAGCTCCCATATGGTTCATCTCGGATAACATTGTAGCAATATCCTGCTCAATGGCTTCATTGTCTGCGACACCTCCATTTTCAGCAGAATGCATGGCGTCGAGTTCTTGTTCAAGTTTGTCCATGACGACTCGCGTCCTTGCCATTTGCTCTGGCTTCTCAAGCTTTTACATGCACCCTCATGTTCAGCATCGCTAGTGTGCTTTCAATGCAGTATTGGGATGCCTTGTTTGACGCCATCTTGTCCTCAAGTCATTTTACATCAAATGTTGGCCGGATGTTCGGCGTTTGGTGTATCTCCTGAGTATATATTTCTCTGGAACGCTTTCAGCCTTAATTGTCTGCATCATGCAGAGGACATGGACGCATAAAAGACTTGTATTTGTTTTTGGAAGAGGTGCATGTTTTTTGTTATTTCATTCGAACAAAACTTTGCAAAGAAAGTAGTCTGATATGTAACATCTTTTTTGTAGTCCTTACCTGTGTGGTCCCATAGCCTGCACTTGCACTCATATGTTTCTCCCACGGGGTCTGCAACCACCTGGAACGCGTGTTGACCCCACACAGACAGTTTTTGCGGGTGGTTGTAGTGCACTAGGTACTTTGTGGGCTCTTCCGTCTCTGTCGCCGTGAAGAGAGTGCTCAGTTTTAGCCTATCTCTGATCTCACTATACACAGCTTGCGTGTACAGCTTTGCCATCTGGGTGTCAAACCCATAGAAGGTCAGCGTGTTCTGTTCCTTCTGCAGATGCAAGAATGATGACCAAATTGTTAGTTTTCTTGCAGGAAAAACTTCTAATAAAGTTTTTACTTTAGTAAGCATGTAATTTTCTGTCTTACGACAAGTGATAGAGCTATACCCGGTTACCCATTGTCTCCTCGGTTCTCTGTACGCCTCCACGGTTTTGACGCAGGAGTTTACTGGTGACAAACCGGTGTAGGTTATGTCTCTCATTTACGTAGTTCTTCTTGAGCACATAGTTCATGCTCTCACTTTGTTGTGTGGATGTCATTTTATGCATGAAAATTTCTTTGAAGTAGGCTGATATCCATTTCTCACGCTCGTTCCACATGCCCACCATTGTGGCATCATCATGGAGGTTGTACTTATCCATCAATCTTTTCAGGCATCCTCAAACTCGGTTGGCATGAGGGCCAGTTGAGAATTGATGTGAATTCATCCTTAAAGTAAATCGTGCAGGAAATACAGTGCACGCGAGGTGTTCCTTGTACTTCTTCATAATGTGCAGTGGCATAGCTTATGTAATGTGTTCTTGAAAACATACGCTATCGCCAAAGCCATTGCCGAACCTTTGATGCAGTAATGGGAAAATAGACTCAGAGTGGTCAGCAGATGGTTGTGCATATATACCAATAGAACTGACACAACATTTTTATTGTGTTACTTTCCTTCTCTTTTTTGGTAGGGGGGTGGTGGTTGGGGGTGGTTTTAGCGGTTGTACCTGTGAGAATGCATGTAGGAGCCTTCCTTCTCATGCACCTTAAAAATGTCCTGAACAGCCACTTGAATGAATCTGCATCCTCATCTCTTATCAGGGCAAAACCAAAGAATGTGGTCTGTAAGTGGTTGTTAGTTCCGACAAACACCCCAAGTGGCATATGGTACTTGTTGGTCTTATATGTTGTGTCAAACGTTGCGCAGTTCCCGAAGTCCTGATACGCTCCTCGGCAGCTCGCTTTCACCCAGAATATGTTCTTAACTCTGTCGGACTCATCGAGTTGCATGTCACAGAAGAATTCCCTGTTTATAGCTTTCATCTCCCTAAAGAAGTTGACAGTCTTTAGGACATCGTCCACATCATCAATCCTTGAATTTTTTGCTTTCCTGCATATTAAAAGTTCATTGAAAAATGCATGTTGAACTGGCGTCAGGTCATGCGTTGCGTGATATGTTTGTACTGACAGAGGAAAAAAGACATAGGCGGTTTATGGGAGGAGAACCAGTTTTTACTTACAGGTTAATCAGGTCTTTGGCATTCATTTCGAGGAAGTAGCTACCAGGGTCATCACCGCCCAGAATGCTCATGATTTGCACGTGTTCAATGCCTTTGAACTGCAGGTACTTGACGTACTCCAAGATTGTTTTGTCAAAGTTTTTGTGGGAGTGCAAGAAGACAAGCATTTCTGCGGTGAGCTGTAGCCCGTGGTTGTGTTCCTAAACTATCTCTTTTACGACAAATGTTCCATCCTTTTCCTTCTTGACCTCATTTTAGCCCATGATTAGTTACGGCTGTCATCTTGTTACGCTGTCTATTTGCTTCAGACACCTTTGATTCATAAACTCCATGGCACGTGCAATAAAGGTAGGCTCTGGTCTTAAACTCGGGGCCTTCCCTGACAACAAAACCAGCGTGCTTCGCATATACGTTGTAGAAGTTCTTACTTTCTTCGAAAGTTTCAAACCTCATCTCCAGCCTTGGCGAACATAAGCTTCAATGTCAGGTGGCTGCACACAACAGTGACAAAACAAAAATGTTAGATGGGGTGGTCACAGCACCATGGTATGGACTGTGCTTGTATTTTTCTTCTATATGGATACTTACATGTGTATAGCTCTGCGCTGCCTCACGGTGTTTGTTGTTCTCCACTGGTTTATGGGCGCCGGTGGTGTCACCCTTGGCACATGCAGCAATGCATCTCTTGGAGGAGCAACGATGGCGAAGATCTTTGTCTCTCGTTGTATGCAGACGTCTCTCCTCGGATTCATTGTGATGTTGCTCCTGTATATGGCTCATATCTTGTACTTTTGAACCTGCTAGAGTGGCCAAAATTTCTGTCTTTTTGCTTGGTCTTCCCGTCATAACTGCTTTTTGCAAAGAGATGATTGATGTTGATGGAGCGGTTGGTGGAAGCCTTCTTGCAACCCATCCACGGCTTCTGTCCTTGTCTTTTGCATCTACCGGGAAGGAAAACGTTTGTTGTTGGTGATATTGTTGTCCTAGTTGCAACCCAAGAGCGGCAAAGCTTGCATTCCGGACATTCTTTGTTTGCTGTATAGAAGGACCCGTCCGTGCTTACGATGATTGCGGTGTATCTTCAAATCTGCTGTCTTGTTGAAATATCCAGCGGTATTTACGGTGTTACCCAACGGTGGTGCCCCATATCTGTTTTGCTAATGAAATGCTTGCTGCGGCGCCGCCTTTGCATGCTTATACGCAAACAACATTCAAAAGTTTTTGTGATTAATCTGGTTTCGTTTTGATCAAACCGATGAGCGTTCATGTTCAAAACACGGATGTCTTGATGCTCTTTTTTAGCACTCGCTTTTGTAAAGCTGGACATTGAACGCATGCATGACTTCTCCTCTGTTCTTCTGTAACTTATGCAACTACACTAGAAGTACTCCTAGTTTATGTATCATTGAACTTACTGTGTAACTGTGGCACTCTCTCGTCACTATCTACCTGGACTGACGCTGATGTTTAATTTTTTTTAACTTGAACTGAAGATAGCATATTAGATGCACTGACAGTAACCTCGACATCCTAATCGTGCATCAATGCATATACATTACAAGTACTGCTAGCTTATGTATCACTGAACTTATTGTGTAGCAATTTTATATATTTTTTTGGTAACAATTTTGTTACTCGTTCGAACCGACGCAATTACATGACTTGTACTCTTAGGAATAACAACATACAACTCTCAGAGGTAGCTGAACCTTGTCACTATACCTGGACTGACGCATATGTTTAATTTTTTTTTAACTTGAACTGACGCATATGTTTAATTTTTTTTAAACTTGAACTGACGCAATGCATATTAGATGCACTGATAGTAACCTCGACATCCTAATCGTGCATCAAGTGGCAGGGGTGTCAATGAACTGATGCTAGCATTTGCAATGTACCATCGAGTTCTTCTTCATAGCAGGACTGACGAACTAATGGAGTGACACAAACGTGGGGAGCAGACATTACCTCCAGTGTACTGTCTTCTTCTTCTACCTCTAGTGGGCGTCTTACTGGCATGTTCTTGCGAGGCGGCACCATTGACACAGCACCTGCTTGTGGTGGACGTCTGGCGAAGAGGTTCGTTGAGGAAGCACCTTGCGGGGATAACTGCCCCGGAGAAGGAGACCCGGCGACGGAGGGAGGCAAGAGGCGGGGATGACGGCCCCGACGATGGATCCAGTGACGGAGAGAGGCAGGAGGCGGGGATCATGACCCTGTCGATGGATCCTGCGGCGGAGCGAGACATGAGGCGGGGATCACGACCCCGACGATGGATCCGGCGACGGAGGGAGGCAGGAGGCGGGGATGACGACCCCGACGATGGATCCGGCGACAGAAGGAAGGAGGAGGCGGCGGCGGATCCGTCGCCGGCCAATCACGGCGCCTTGAGCTCCCTCGCTCCGGTTGCCGCCGTCGCTTTCGCTTCGCCATGACAGCTGCCTCAGCGGTAGGAAGCAGATCGGATTGGGGCTGGAGTCGGTCATGGGCGCGTCGCGCCTTATAGGGGCGAGGGTAACATAATAATATTACATTACCGTAGCAGAATAGTCAACCCTATATATATATATATATATATATATATATATATATATATATATATATATATATATAGGTGGGGAGGAAGCAGCGAGTGCGCCCCAAGGTGGCCGGTCGGCCCCTTGGGCGCCTGCCCTATGCCCCACCCCCTATTTGCACACAGGCGGAAGGAAAGGGGAGGAGAGGCAAGGCAAGGAGGCCGACCCCCCCTTTCGTTTCTCCCCAAGGCATGCGGCCAGAGGAGGGGTGCGATAGCCCCTTGTGGGCTGGTGTGCTCCCCTCGTTTGGCCCATATGGCCCATTAGCCTCCCGGGGCTTCCCGGAGCCCCTTCCGGTGATCCTATGATTACCCGGTACATTCTGAAACCTTTCCGGTGACCAAATAGCATCATCCTATATATCAATCTTTACCTCTAGACCATTCCAGAGCTCCTGTGCATGTTCATAATCTCATCCTGGACTTCGAACAACATTCAGTCACCAATTCACATAACTCATATAATACTATATCATCAACGAACGTTAAGCTTGCGGACCCTACGGGTTTGAGAATGATGTAGACATGACCAAGACACCTCTCTAGTCAATAACCAATAGCGGGACCTGGATGTCCATATTGGTTCCTACATATTCTACGAAGATCTTTATCGGTCCAACCTGTATGGCAACATACGTAATTCCCTTTGTCTGTCTATATGTTACTTGCCCGAGATTCGATCGTCGGTATCTCCATACCTAGTTCAATCTCATTATTGGCAAGTATATTTACTCGTTCCGTAATAAAACATCTCGTAACCAACTCCTTAGTCATTTTGCTTGCAAGCTTCTTGTGATGTGTATTACTGAGAGGGCCCAGAGATACCTCTCCGAAACTCGGAGTGACAAATCCCAATCTCGATCCGTGCCAACTCAACAGATACCTTCGGAGATACCTATAGAGCATCTTTATTGTCACCCAGTTAATTTTGATGTTTGATAGCACACAAGGCATTCCTCCGATATCCGATAGTTGCATGATCTCCTGGTCGAAGGAACATGTATTTGACATTCTAGAAAGTGGTAGCAATAAACTGAATGATCATATGCTAAGCTAATGGATGGGTCTTATCCATCACATCATTCTCCTAATGATGTGATTCCATTATCAAATGACAACTCATGCCTATGGTTAGGAAACCTTAACCATCTTTTGATCAATGAGCTAGTCTAGTAGAGGCTCACCAGGGACACGGTATTTGTTCATGTATCCACACATGCATTTAAGTTTCCGTTCAATACAATTCTAGCATGAATAATTAACCTTTATCATGAATAAGGAAATATAATAATAAGAACTTTATTATTGCCTCTAGGCAATATTTCCATCACGACCGTCGGTGACAAAGACTCAGGAGACATGAGGCCTCGGCTCACGCCACCCACCAACAACTCAGGCCCTCCACCTCTAGGACTAGAGGTTCCAGGAGCCGCACTGACATCCCTGGCCTGCACAGGAGGAGGACTGTTGGGAAACGTTGCATGGAAAACGAAAAAAAAATCTACGCACACGCAAGATCTATCTAGCAGATGCATAGCAACGAGGGGGAGAATGTGTCTACGTACCCTTGTAGACCGTAAGCGGAAGCGTTTCTCAACGCGGTTGATGTAGTCGAACTTCTTCGTGCTTCAACTGATCAAGTACCAAACGCACGGCACCTCCGCGTTCTGCACACGTTCAGCTCCTTGACGTATGATGTCTACTACTCAACATTCTTCTTGTAGACGTTGTTGGGCCTCCAAGTACAGAGGTTTGTAGGACAGTGGCAAATTTCCCTCAAGTGGATGACCTAAGGTTTATCAATCCGCAGGAGGCGTAGGTTGAAGATGGCCTCTCTCAAGCAACCCTGCAACCAAATAACAAAGAGTCTCTTGTGTCCCCAACACACCCAATACAATGGTAATTGTATAGGTGCACTAGTTCGGCGAAGAAATGGTGATACAAGTGCAATATGGATGGTAGATATAGGTTTTTGTAATCTGAAAATATAAAAACAGCAAGGTAACTAGTGATAAAAGTGGCGTAAGCGGTATTGCAATGCTAGGAAACAAGGCCTAGGGTTCATACTTTCACTAGTGCAAGTTCTCTTAACAATAATAACATAATTGGATCATATAACTATCCCTCAACATGCAACAAAGAGTCACTCCAAAGTCACTAATAGCGGAAAACTAATGAAGAGATTATGGTAGGGTACGAAACCACCTCAAAGTTATTCTTTCCAATAAATCCGTTGGGCTATTCCTATAAGTGCCACAAATAGCCCTAGAGTTCGTACTAGAATAACACCTTAAGACACAAATCAACCAAAACCCTAATGTCACCTAGATACTCCAATGTCACCTCAAGTATCCGTGGGTATGATTATACGATATGCATCACACAATCTCAGATTCATCTATTCAACCAACACATAGAACCTCAAAGAGTGCCCCAAAGTTTCTACCGGAGGGTCAAGAGGCAACGTGTGCCAACCCCTATGCATAGGTTCATGGGCGGAACCCGCAAGTTGATCACCAAAACATACATCAAGTGGATCATGTGATATCCCATTGTCACCACAGATACGCACGGCAAGACATGCATCAAGTGTTCTCAAATCACTAAAGACTCAATCCGATAAGATTACTTCAAAGGGAAAACTCAATCCATTACAAGGGAGTAGAGGGGGAGAAGCAACATAAGATCCAACTATAATAGCAAAGCTCGCGATACATCAAGACCGTGCCAAATCAAGAACACGAGAGAGAGAGATCGAACACATAGCTACTGGTACATACCCTCAGCCCCGAGGGTGAACTACTCCCTCCGCGTCATGGAGAGCGCCGGGATGATGAAGATGGCCACCGGTGAGGGTTCCCCCCTCCGGCAGGGTGCCGAAATAGGGTCCCGATTGGTTTTTGGTGGCTACAGAGGCTTGCGGTGGCGGAACTCCCGATCTATTCTGTTCTCCAAAGGTTTTAGGGTACGTGGGTATGGGTGAAAGAAGTACGTCGGTGGACCTCCGGGATGTCCACGAGGCAGGGGGCGTGCCCTAGGGGGGTGGGCGCGCCCCCCACCCTTGTGGGCAGTGTCGTGGTTCTAAGTCTGACAGTAATGTAGGGGGTAGGAATGGAGAGGCAAGATGCTAGCTATGGAGTAGTTGTATACACATGAGTTTTACGAGTTCAGGCCCTTCTCGGAGGAAGTAATAGCCCTACGTCTCGGAGCCCGGAGGCGGTCGACTGAATTATGCGTGTATGAATTACAGGGGTGCGAACCCTTGACACTGAGGAGGGGGTGGCTTATATAGAGTTCGCCAGACCCCTCCGGCCCTCAGTTATGCAGGGTTTAACGTACATTAAGGTCGGGCGTTATCGATGCTTGAAGGTAAAGTGCTATGATGACCATAAAGCTACTTAATGACCGACCGTTAGCGTGCGGAGGGACTTTAGATCTCCTGGTTGTCAGTGGTTGGCTTCATGGTCGAGTGTCTTCGAGTCTGTCGAGTGGAACACTTCTGAGTCGATTGAAAGGTGATTCTTCTAGAGATGTCCTTGGGGAGGGTATCTTGGACAGGTCCATGACCCTACCCTAGGTACATAGCTTCATCACCCTCCGGCCCTCAGTTATGCAGGGTTTAAGGTACATTAAGGTCGGGCGTTACCAGTAACGCCGCAAGTAAAGTGCTATGATGACCATAAAAGCTACTTAATGACCGGCCGTTAGCGTGCGGAGTGACTTTAGATCTCCTGGTTGTCGGTGGTTGGATTCATGGTTGAGTGTCTTGAGTGCATCGAGTGGAACACTGGAGTCGATTGAAAGGTGATTCTTCTAGAGATGTCCTTGGGGAGGGTATCTTGGACAGGTCCATGACCCTACCCTAGGTACACAGCTTCATCATTAGCCCCCGAATGGATCGAGGTTTGAGTGGGGAAGGAGTTGAACACACTTCCGACCCATTTTCCGTGCTATGAGTATACCTTGCTCTGGATCAATGAACCTAGGTGACGGTACCAACTTCTTTTTCAGTTGCCTTGATCCATTCTTTGTATCCGTCGAGTGAGTTTCTTTACTTGAAGAGCTCCGAGTGACAGAGCGGAGGAGATCTTCCGTCTGAAAAGTTGTTCTGCAGCTCGCGGATTTCGCGGGATTCGAATTTTGGGAAGCGCGCGGGGCGGAGGAGGCCGCAGTAATCGGATGGGATAAGGCACGGATGCCTCGATCTCCGCGCCCCCTTTTTCACCACGTATCGCACACGCGACTGTTGCGGGATTTGACAGGATCGCCCAGGCCTACAATTCAGCCACTCGGAAGTAACCTCATATAAGGCGCCGAACCGGAGTTTTTGAATAGTGCATTCTCATTTCCTCCTCTCTTCCTCCGCCGCGCTCGCTTTCGTCCCAGTGCTGCTGCCCCGTGCGCGTCTCGCTGGCGACAATGGGGAAAGAGAAGACGGTGGCCCTGGAGCGGGCGAAGAAAGCGACGGCGAAGGCGAAGGGAAAGACAACTAGTCGGGGCGGATCTTCATCGAGGGTCGGCTCGCGAGGCTGGATCCAGGCGGCATCGGATCCGCTCGAAGATTCGTCAAGAAGACCTCGACGACTGGCGGCTGGAGGACTGATCCCCACGGATCGGTAGCGGCTTCCGGGGAAGGAGTCCGAGCCGCAGCCTCGGGAGGGTGAGTGCGTTCTCTTGGCCACCCATGTCGACCGTGGGTTTTCCTTGCCTCCTCACCCTTTCTTTTGGGGATTTCTGAATTTCTTTGGGGCACAACTCCACCACATCACACCCAACACAATCCTGTATCTCGCTGCTTTCGTGTCTTTGTGCGAGAATTTCTTGGGTTGTCGGCCTCATTGGGGCCTTTTCAAGCACATTTTCACCTGTCGCTCCCAGACGGTGAAAAAGGCCAATCCGAGTGACGAGAGAACACAGGTGATTCAGATGTGTGGGGGTCTTGGGGTTCAGATGAGAGGGAAAAGTTCTTTTCCGGCCATGATCCTACCCGACTCGGTCCATGGATGGCAGTCGACCTGGTTTTACTGCAAAGACCAGCCGACGCCAGGGCAGTCGACCGGACTCCCTCCTTTTTCCATGGACCGAGTGAGGAAGCCTTCCTCTTTGAAGGTGATCCCGGAAGAGAAAGGCGCGGAGTTAAGGTGCTGGTCGAACGTGTTGTCCGGCTTATCCGTGACAGGGTGGTTGGTATGGACCTCTTGGAGGTCTTCCTTGACGACGCATCCAGCCACTTCAAGCTCGAGACCATCCGATGTGGATGTATTCGGCACCGAGGACACCACTCGGATCCACCGGAGGAGGTCGAGGATGCCACGGCTGGAGGGGTGGGCTGGCGAGCATCACGGGGAACGAGACAACCCTAGGGGAGCCAGGAGAATTCCTCCACTCGACCAGGTCCACGTGCAGACAAGGTTCAACTCTGAATTTTTATTATTTTAACCATGCAGCTATTTATGCTCCGTCGATTGACTTTTTGTTACGCTTGTTTTTCTGCCCGAGCTCTTATCGAAATGTACTCAATGCCCAATGGGGAGCAAGAGCAAGACCCGGAAGGGGAGGCGGCGGCGACAGCATGGTAGCATTCTGACAGAGAGGAGGCGAGGAAAGTGGCGACTCAAGTGACGAAGAAGAAGCCGAGTCACCTCCTCGCAGGAGAGGCGATCCAAGCTCGACCAAGACCGGTCGGCGCTTCGTGGCGATTACTCGGTAGCCCGTCTTCAAAGCGCCCTCGGATGTCCTCACCAGCTCCGGTGAAAAAGCGTCAAAGCAGCCCAAAGTTGTAATGCAAAGGCCTCGGAAGGCGTTGCGAAGATTGATTGACATCCCATTAAACCTGCGTGAGTGTCTCCCTTTGTATTCACTCGACGCTCTGTGCTGTTTATTTTTCCCTTGATTTGACCAGATAAACTTTGGAACTAGCAGCGCTGCTACTTCTGGGACTTCAGCTTACAGGGATGAGGATGAGGCAATGGAGGATGCAGTCACCTCCAATCTGGGTACGATTTCTGTCGTTCTGTCTTTATTTGGTCGACTCAACTGTAATATATACCATTGGGTGATGCAATTTTGGTGACCGATCTTTGAACAGCTCCCAACATCATTGACCTCCCCGACGATGACGATGAAGAGCCCGAGAGGCCTTTGACAAGGAAAAATAGGAAAACTCCTGAAGACAAGGTGCCACAATCAACGCCGATAGCTGAACCAGTCATTCAGGACGCTGGTGACGCCAATCGGGCTTCTGTTACCTTCACCGTACCACTGTCGAGTGCTCTGCCTTCTTCATCGACTGCTCGAGCTCCTGCCGATCCTCCTTCAGTTTTTGCTACCCCTCACGTCCCAGAGGACGAAGTGAATGCTGCCAAGGAAGCCATGCGCCAAGCAGGTATTATGATGGAGAAGATGAAGATGGTGTGGGATGTCAGTCAGGCCGCCTATGATGCCAGCTCGGCTCTCCAAAGCCATGTTCAGGTTAGCAAAGACGTCATTTGGTTTTCTTGGCTTGCTCTGTTAGGATATGGTACCTGAAAACTCTCTTTCCAAGGATCTTTGCATCTGTGCACCCAGTGGGTGTTTCGACTTGTCACTGAGCAAACCCATACTTTGAGCTGAATTTTTGTTTTTGAAGTTTTGGACTAGTGGGGGCACGCTGAGTGCACCCAGGGTGTAATCCCGAGACTACGGTGGACTGCCAGGCGATCATTGTAGTCTTGACATTTTAATTCCTTCACTCGATGCAGTGCAGCCATGTCGGTGTAAGCCCAGGCTCAGTGGGGGCACGCTAAGTGCACCCACTGGTGTAATCCTCGAGACCGTGGTCATTGCTGGCGATCAACTATGGTCTGAAGAACTCACTTGTTGCTGTCTTTCTTCTTTATATATATATATATATATATATATATATATATATATATATATATATATATATATATATATATATATATATATATATATACGCTTTCCTTGAAAAAGGTCTCGTCAGTGTTAAGCCCGAACCAGTGGGGGCACGCTAAGTGCACCCAGGAGTGTAATCCCGAGACTATGGTGGATCTGCAGGCAGATCGATCGTAGTCTTAGTATTTATTGTCTTTGTCTTTTTACGTGTAAAATAACCCATCCTCTCGATTGCGTAAATCTTGTGACCTTGGAGCTCGCTTTGCCGACTTGGAAAAGCAGCAAATTCAACTCAACCTTGACCTGGAGTTGGCCAAGTCAGAGCTGCAGAAGGCCAAATATGAAGCCAATGGTAAGGGAGCTTTGTTGACTGTTTTGTCTTAGACCCGGACTTCATTCTGCTCTTTCTGAACTAAGCATTATTTCTTTTCAGAAAAACTGAACCAGGCTCTGTTAAAGAAGGATCACGATCTGGCTGCTGCATAAAAGAAGGCCGACGACCAAACTGCTCTGGCTGAACAGAAGCTGGCTTCAGTCGGCAAACTGGAGGAGGAGAACACGAAGATGAAATCTACTCTGGACGAAGCCAACAAGGAGGTAACCCGCTTGAAGAAGGAGAAGGTTAACCTGAACGAGAAGATGGAAGGCATTGCTCGCAGGAGGGATGATCTGGAAAGCTATCTGAGGAGCCTCGCCAAGAAATTATTCATCAAGCTTGAAGGTACATATCCCGTTCCGACTGGTCCATCTTTGTCGACTCGGCATACGAATATTGACTCATCCTTGGACTGCGCATGAAGAGCTTTGCCGAGACTTCGAGGAGGAGACTAGGCGAATCGAACCAAATTTGGACCCTATCAATTCCCCCGTGAAGGACGAAACTGCTATGAACCTGCTCCGACTGGAATCCCGCATCGATGATGTTGTTGACTACTTGGCTCGACTGAAAGTCGCCACGTCGCGAATCGACACAACACTTTGGCCAGGGGCAACACTCCAGAACGACCTCGAGTCCCTGATGACTCGACTTAACGAGATCCCTGGTCGAGTGCAGGAGTGGAAGAAGTCTTCTGTTCGGTGCGGTGCTGATGTGGCTCTGTCTTTGGTTCGCGTCCACTGTAAAGAGGCGCGAGAAGATAAGCTGGCAGCAATCAAGGTCGCCAACACCAAGAAGCACGATTTCCGATCCTTGATGGAGACTTTCATTGTTGTTGTCACTCGGATCGCCGATGGTGTCGACCTGGACGAGTTAAATCGAGCTGCCGATCCTCCTCCATGGAGTGAACAAAATTTTATGCCTCACCTTAAATTTGCCTCGGAATGCCGAGTGGATTTTGTACCGCTAAACTTCTTCGGGCTGAGAGCCCGAGTACTTTGATCTGCGGTTTGGAACCTTTAAGATTTATCTGAACTTGTTTTACTTCTGAATATGCTTGCATTTGCCTTCGAGTGGACTGTGCTCTTCACTCGGAATAGTCTTTGTGTTTAAGATGCAGCTCTGAGGTGGAAGATTCAGTCGTCCTGCGCATCATTGTCCTTGCAGGAAGGGATGGAGTACATATGTTGTATTTGTAGCTCCAAAGGAGAAGGTAGCAGTCGACCTGCACCTTGTCGTCCTTGCGGATCGGGATGGAGCGCACGTTGTACTTCTGGCGCAGCTCCGAAGGAGAAGGTAGCAATCGACCTGCACCTCGTCGTCCTTGCGGATCGGGATGGAGCACATGTTGTACTTGTGGCGCAGCTCCAAAGGAGAAGGTAACAGTCGACCTGCACCTCGTCGTCCTTGCGGATCGGGATGGAGCGCACGTTGTACTTGTGGCGCAGCTCCGAAGGAGAAGGTAGCAGTCGACCTGCACCTCGTCGTCCTTGCGGATCGGGATGGAGCGCATGTTGTAGGCACAGCTCCGAAGGAGAAGGTAGTAGTCGACCTGCACCTCGTCGTCCTTGCAGATCGGGATGGAGCGCACGTTGTACTTGTGGCGCAGCTCCAAAGGAGAAGGTAGCAGTCGACCTGCACCTCGTCGTCCTTGCGGATCGGTATGCTTTCGAACTTAGGCGAGTACTGGACTGCAGCTAAGCCTCCGAGTGAGAGGATTGCTCGTCACTCGGTAGGATTTTTCAAACTTAGGCGAGTACTTGGACTGTAGCTAAGCCCCCGAGTGAGAGGATTGCTCTTCACTTGGTAGGATTTCTCAAACTTAGGCGAGTGCTTGGACTGCAGCTAAGCTCCCGAGTGAGAGGATTGCTCTTCACTCGGTAGGATTTCTCAAACTTAGGCGAGTACTTGGACTATAGCTAAGCCCCCGAGTGAGAGGATTGCTCTTCACTCGGTAGGATTTCTCAAACTTAGGCGAGTGCTTGGAGTGCAGCTAAGCCCCCGAGTGAGAGGATTGCTCTTCACTCGGTAGGATTTCTCAAACTTAGGCAAGTACTTGGACTGCAGCTAAGCCCCCGAGTGGGAGGCTGGCTCACCACTCGGTAGGATTTTTTAAACTTAGGCGAGTACTTGGACTGCAGCTAAGCCCCAGAGTGGGAGGCTGGCTCACCACTCGGTAGGATTTTTTAAACTTAGGCGAGTACTTGGACTGCAGCTAAGCCCCAGAGTGGGAGGCTGGCTCACCACTCGGTAGGATTTTTAAACTTAGGCCAGTACCTGGACTGCTGCTAAGCCCCCAGTGGGAGGCGGGCTCACCACTCGGTAGTATTTTCGAGTACTTAGGCGAAACGGATTCACAGCTAAGCCTCCGAGTGAGAGGCTTGCTCGTCACTCGGTAGGATTTTTTTTACAAACTTAGGCGAAGCGGATTCGTGGCTAAGCTACCCACTGGGGGGTGCTACGTCTTGAGCTTGCGTTGGTTTTCCCCGAAGAGAAGAGGATGATGCAGCACAGTAGCGTAAGTATTTCCCTCAATTTTTGAGAACCAAGGTATCAATCCAGTAGGAGGCCACGCACAAGTCCCTCGTACCTGCACAAAATTATAGCTACTCGCAACCAACGCGATTAGGGGTTGTCAATCCCTTCACGGTCACTTACAAGAGTGAGATCTGATAGAGATAATATTTTTGGTATTTTTGGTATATAGATGCAAAGTGAAAAGTAAAAGGCAAAGTAAAACAAAGCAAGTATAAAAGTGATGGAGATTGATATGATGAGAATAGACCCGGGGGGGCATAGGTTTCACTAGTGGCTTCTCTCAGAGCATAAGTATTCTCGGTGGGTGAACAAATTCTTGTTGAGCAATGACAAAAGCGAGCATAGTTATGAGGTTATCTAGGTATGATCATGTATATAGGCATCACGTCCGAGACAAGTAGATCGAAACAATTACGCATCTACTACTATTACTCCACTCATCGACCGCTATCCAAAGCATGCATCTAGAGTATTAAGTTAAAAAGCAGAAGTAACGCCTTAAGCAAGATGACATGATGTAGAGGAATAAATTCATGCAATATGATAAATACCCCATCTTGTTATCCTCGATGGCAACAATACAATACGTGCCTTGCAGCCCTTTACATCCTTTGGGTAAGGACACCGCAAGATTGAACCCAAAGCCATGCACTTCTCCCATTGCAAGAACTACCAATCTAGTTGGCCAAACCAAACGGATAATTTGAAGAGACTTGCAAAGATAACTTAGTCATACATAAAAGAATTCAGAGAAGAATCAAATATTTTCCATAGATAATACTGGATCATAAACCCACAATTCACCGATCTCAACAAACACACCGCAAAAAGAAGATTACATCGAATAGATCTCCACGAGAGACGGGGAAAACATTGTATTGAGATCCAAAAAGAGAGAAGAAGCCATCTAGCTACTAGCTATGGACCCGAAGGTCTGAAGTAAACTACTCACACTTCATCGGAGGGGCTATGGTGATTATGTAGAAGCCCACCGTGGTGGATGCCCCCTCCGGCGGAGCTCCGGAACAGGCCCCAAGATGGGATCTCGTGGATACAGGAAGTTTCGACGGTGGAATTAGGTTTTTGGCTCCTGTTCTGATCGTTTGGGGGTACGTAGGTATATATAGGAGGAAGGAGTACGGCGGTGGAGCAACAGGGGGCCGACGAGGCAGGGGCGCGCCCTAGGGGGGGCACCCCCACCCTCGTGACCGCCTCTATGGTTCCTTGGCGTAGGGTCCAAGTCTCCTGGATCACGTTCGGTGAGAAAATCACGTTTCCGAAGGTTTCATTCCGTTTGGACTCCGTTTGATATTACATTTCTTGAAATCTTGAAAAAGGCAAAAAACAGCAATTACAGGCTAGGCCTCCGGTTAATAGGTTAGTCCCAAAATTAATATAAAAGTGGAAAATAAAGCCCATTATAGTCCAAAACAATAGTTAAAGTAGCATGGAGCAATCAAAAATTATAGATACGTTGGAGACGTATCAGGCATCCCCAAGCTTAATTCCTTTCGTCCTTGAGTAGGTAAATGATAAAAGAGAATTTTTGATGCGGAGTGATACTTTGGCATAATTTCAATGTAAATCTTCTTAATCATGGTATGAATATTCAGATCTGAAAGATTCAAGACAAAAGTTCATATTGACATGAAAATAATAATACTTCAAGCATACTAATCAAAGTAATCATGTCTTCTCAAAATAGCATGGCAGAAGAAAGTCCATCCCTACAAAATCATATAGTTAGGCTATGCTTCATTTTCGTCACACAAAGATGTTCCCAACTTCTATACCCCCGATGACAAGCCAAGCAATTGTTTCATACTTAAATAATCTCAAACTTTTTCAACCTTCATGCAATACATGAGCGTGAGCCATGAATATAGCACTATGGGTGGAATAGAATATGATGATGGGGATTGTGTGGAGAAGACAAAAAAAAGAAAGTCTCACATTGACGAGGATAATCAACGGGCTATGGAGATGCCCATCAATTGATCTCAACATGAGGAGTACGGATTGCCATGAACCGGATGCACTAGAGCTATGAATGCTCAACAAAAGAAAACTAGTGGGTGTGCATCCAACTTGCTTGCTCATGAAAACCTAGGGCATTTTGAGGAAGCCCATCGTAGGAATATACAAGCCAAGTTCTATAATGAAAAATCCCATTAGTATAAAAATACAACTTATGAGACTCACTATATGAAAAACATGGTGCTACTTTGAAGCACAATATATGAGACTCACTACATGAAGAACAAGGTGCTACTTTGAAGCACAAGTGTGGAAAAAGAGATAGTAGCATTGCTCTTTTTATTTATTTTCTTTTTTTTGGCCTTTCTCTTTTTTTGGGGGCAATGCTCTAATAATGATTATCATCACACTTCTATTGATTACAACATAAGGATTACAACTCGAAACTAGAACAAGGTATGACTCTATATGAATGCCTCGTGATGTATCGGGATGGTGCAATGAATCAAGAGTGACATGTATGAAAAATAATGCATGGTGGCTTTGCCACAAATACGATGTCAACTACATGATCATGCAATGGCAATATGACAAAAGTAAAGTATGTCATGATGATGAACGGAACGGTGGAAAGTTGTGTGGCAATATATCTCGTAATGGCTATGGAAATGCCATAATAGGTAGGTATGGTGGCTGTTTTGAGGAAGATATAAGGAGGTTTATGTGTGATAGAGCGTATCATATCATGGAGTTTGGATGCACCGGCGAAGATTGCACCAACTCTCAAGGTGAGAAAGAGCAATGCACGGTGCCGAAGAGGCTAGCAAAGGCGGAAAGGTAAAAGTGCGTATAATCCATTGACTCAACATTAGTCAAAAGAACTCATATACTTATTGCAAAAATTTAGAAGTCATCAAAAATCAAGTACTACGCGCATGCTCCTAGGGGGATAGATTGGTAGGAAAAGACCATCGCCGTCCCGACCGCCACTCATAAGGATGCACAAGCCGGTACACTTCATGTTTCAAATTTGTTACACAACTTTAACCATACGTGCATGCTACGGGATTTGCTAACTTCAACACAAGCATTTCTAAAATTCACAACTACTCAACTAGCACGACTTTGATATTATCACCTCCATATCTCAAAACAATTATCAAGCAATCAAACTTATCTTAGTATTCAACTCACTCAAAAGAAAGTTTCACATATCTTGAATACCAAGTATGTTAATATTAAGCAAATTACCATGCTATTAATGACTCTCAAAATAATCTAAGTGAAGCATGAGAGATCAAGTTTATTTAAAACAAATCCACCACCGTGCTCTAAAAGATCTAAGTGAAGCACTAGAGCAAAAATTATCACGCTCAAAGGATATAAGTGAAGCACTATGAGCAAAAACTATCAAGCTCAAAAGATATAAGTGAAGCACATAGAGTATTCTATCAAATTCCAATTCATGTATGGCTCTTTCAAAAGGTGTGTAAAGCAAGTATGATTGTGGTAAACTAACAAGCAAAGACGCAAATAATACAAGACGCTCCAAGCAAAACACATATCATGTGGTGAATAAAAATATAGCTCCAAGTAAATTACCGATGGAAGTGGATGAAAGAGGGATGCCTTCCGGGCATCCCCAAGCTTTGAATTTTGGTGTCCTTAGATTATCTTGGGGGTGCCATGGGCATCCCCAAGCTTAGGCTCTTGCCACTCCTTGTTCCATAATCCATCAAAAGAATTCACCCAAAACTTGAAAACTTCACAACACAAAACTCAATAAAATCTCATGAGCTCCGTTAGAGAAAGAAAACAAAAGACTACTTTAAGGTACTGTAATGAACTCATTCTTTATTTATATTGGTGTTAAACCTACTGTATTCCAACTTCTCTATGGATTATAAACTATTTTACTAGCCATAGATTCATCAAAATAAGCAAACAACACACGCAAAACAGAATCTGTCAAAAACAGAACAGTCTGTAGTAATCTGTAACTAACGCAAACTTCTTGAACCCAAAAAATTATACCAAAATTAGACGACATGGACAATTTGTTTATTGATCAGCAGAAATTGGAATCAGTATTTTATCACGTTATGGTGATTTTTAACAATTCGGGCACTAAGCGCAAAGTTTCTGGAAATTACAGCAAGATCAAATAACTATCATCCAAGAAGATCCAATAGGTTTAACTTGGCACAAACACTAATTAAAAGATAAAACCACATCTAAACAGAGGCTATATGGATTATTTATTCCTAAACAGAAGCAAAAACAAAAAAAAAACTAAAAATAAAATTGGGTTGCCTCCCAACAAGCGCTATCGTTTAACGCCCCTAGCTAGGCATAAAAGCAAGGATATATCTAGGTATTGCCATTTTTGGTAGGCAATTCTTCAATGAGGCATCTATCTTTCTTATAGATTTCTTTCTTTCTAGTAATTATCAAACTTTTAGGCATAAAATTGAAAAACTCATTTGTAGCAAATGGTTCCTTAATGATAGTAAAAAGATCGGGATGAATACTTATAGATTTAAGATCCGCATTTTCCTTACTAGATGATTCACCCTTATTTTTAGGAACATACATAAGCTTGGCAATTTTAGTGGGAGGACTAGGAGTATTCTTTACGGAAGAAAAAGCGGTTCCCAAGTTGGTAATGATACCCTCAAGTTTATCGATTCGAGTAGAAACTAGATTTATTTTCTCATTAACCATGGGTTCCTTCTCCTTAATATTATTCAAAGTCATTCCTACTTTAGATCCATATTGAGTAATTTGATTATGGATCTTTTTATCTATATTTTCAATGGATTCAATGGTAGCAACTTTGTTTTCAATAATTTCAAGCCTTTGCATAACATGCTCCAAAGTTAACATAGTTCCATTAACCAAAAGAGGAGGTGAGCCAAATAAATCTATTAAAGCATTATAAGAATCAAAAGTATGGCTACCCAAGAAATTCCCTCCGGTAATGGTATCAAGGATATATCTATACCAAGGATTAGCACCTACGTAAAAATTACGAAGAAGAACTGAGGTAGATTGCTTCCTGGTAGATCTATTTTGAGCATTGCAAATTCCATACCAAGCATATTTTAGATTTTCTCCCTCCCTTTGCTTAAAATTTAGAATTTCATTCTCGGGAGATAACGGAGAAGATATGAGACTAGTCATGATGAAAAGCAAACAAACTAACACACGAGCAAACAAAAGGACGAGGAAAAAGGCAAAGGAAAAGAGAGGTGGAGATTGGGAAAGAGAGGGCGAATAAAACGGCAAGGGTGAAGTGGGGGAGAGGAAAACGAGAGGAAAATGGCAAATAATGTAATGCGAGAGATAGGGATTGTGATGGGTACTTGGTATGTTGACTTTTGCATAGACTCCCAAACAGCGGCGTAAATCCTTCTTGCTATGTCTTGAGCTTGCGTTGGTTTTCCCCGAAGAGGAGAGGATGATGCAACATAGTAGCGTAAGTATTTCCCTTAGTTTTTGAGAACCAAGGTATCAATCCAATAGGAGGCCACACGCAAGTCCCTCGTACCTGCACAAAAAGATAGCTACTCGCGACCAACGCGATTAGGGGTTGTCAATCCCTTCACGGTCACTTACGAGAGTGAGATCTGATAGAGATAATATTTTTGGTATTTTTGGTATAAAGATGCAAAGTAAAAAGTAAAAGCAAATTAAAAACAAACAAGTAAAAAAAGTGAAAGAGATTCATATGATGAGAAAAGAAACGGGGTCCATAGGTTTCACTAGTGGATACACTCAAGAGCATAAGTATTCTACGGTGGGTGAACAAATTACTGTTGAGCAATTGACATAATTGAGCATAGTTATGAGTATATCTAGGCAATGATCATGTATATAGGCATCACGTCCGAGACAAGTAGATTGAAACGATTCTGCATCTACTACTATTACTCCACTCATCGATCGCTATCCAGCATGCATCTAGAGTATTAAGTTAAAAACAGAGTAACGCCTTAAGCAAGATGACATGATGTAGAGGGATAAATTCATGCAATATGATAAACAACCCCATCTTGTTATCCTCGATGGCAGTAATACAATACGTGCCTTGCAACCCTTTCTGTCACTGGGTAAGGACACCGCAAGATTGAACCCAAAGCTAAGCACTTCTCCCATTGCAAGAACTACCAATCTAGTTGGCCAAACCAAACGGATAATTTGAAGAGACTTGCAAAGATAACTTAGTCATACATAAAAGAATTCAGAGAAGAATCAAATATTTTCCATAGATAATACTGGATCATAAACCCACAATTCATCGGTCTCAACAAACACACCGCAAAAAGAAGATTACATCGAATAGATCTCCACGAGAGGGGGAGAACATTGTATTGAGATCCAAAAAGAGAGAAGAAGCCATCTAGCTACTAGCTATGGACCCGAAGGTCTGAAGTAAACTACTCATACTTCATCGGAGGGGCTACGGTGTTGATGTAGAAGCCCTCCGTGGTGGATGCCCCCTCTGGCGGAGCTCCGGAACAGGCCCCAAGATGGGATCTCGTGGATACAGGAAGTTGCGACGGTGGAATTAGGTTTTTGGCTACTGTTCTGATCGTTTGGGGATACGTAGGTATATATAGGAGGAAGGAGTACGTCGGTGGAGCAACAGGGGGCCCACGAGGTAGGGGGCACGCCCAGGGGGGTGCCCCCCACCTTCGTGACCGCCTCTCTGGTTCCTTGGCGTAGGGTCCAAGTCTCCTGGATCACGTTCGGTGAGAAAATCACGTTTAGAAGGTTTCATTCCGTTTGGACTCCGTTTGATATTTTGTTTCTTGAAATCTTGAAAAAGGCAAAAACATCAATGCAGGCTGGGCCTCCGGTTAATAGGTTAGTCCCAAAATTAATATAAAAGTGGAAAATAAAGCCCAATATAGTCTAAAACAATAGATAAAGTAGCATGGAGCAATAAAAAAATTATAGATACGTTGGAGACGTATCAGGCGCCAGTGGGCAGGAGCCCAAGGAGGCTGGCGGCCACCCTTGGGACGCCTCCTGGCTGCATGTAACATCCCAAATTTCCCATTTGGAATGTTTTACAATTATAGCTAAGCATCTATGCATTATTGTTTGAATTGAGTGACATTTGAATTATTTCAGAGGCTTTTGAGTTTGTTGGAATTTGAATTCAAATTGGCGCTTGAATTTACTTCAAACAATGCACGACAAATACTTGAGAAAAAGTATGAGAGGAGTAAACATGACACTCCAAAAATGTCAAGAAAAGTTTTGCCAAAAAGATTGAATTCAAATTTGATTTGATTTGGGATTTCTAGAAAATGTTTTTTTTAAGTTTGAGTTTTGCCCCTGGAAAAATGTCCGAGTTGTAGGGTAAATTCCCCTGATAATTTTGATATATATATGTCCTATATAAAAATATATATATTTTATATATTCCCTCCTCTCCCTAATTCAAAAAAAAGGAAAAAGAAAAAAAAAACCCAGGCGCCAGCCAACTGCCCACGGCCAGGGCAACCAGCCCGGGCAGGCGCAACCCAGCCAGCCTGCCCGGCCTGCCCGAGCCGCTTGGCCCGAATCCCCTCCCCTCGGTCGCCCGCCGCTCTCCTCTCCCCTCTCTCACCGACGCCAGCCCCACCCCTTCTCTTTCCCTCGCCCGCCTCGCCACGCCAGAGCCCGTCTGCCGCCTGTCGCCGCGATCTTCACGGGATCGCGATCCCGAGTCGCCTGCCCCAAGTTGATGCCCTATAAAACCCTACGCCTCCTCCCTCGAACCCCCAAAACCCGAGCCCAAAACCCACCGCAGCTCGCACCCTCGCGAACGCATCTCGCCGCGCCGCCTCGGTTCGCCCGTTCCCGCCACCGGTGAGCCACCCCTCGACCTCCACGCTACCCTGCCCGAACCGCCACTTCACCCCGCACCTCCCTGACATTCTCTCCTTGCCCAGGAGCCCTCGACATCGTCGCCCCGAGCTTGTCCGCCGCCCGCCGGAGCCGGAGCTCACCCGAGCTCGTCCCGATCATCCCCGTCATCCCCGAGATCCAACGACTCCACCCCCGACCTCCCCTCGAGCCGCCGACTACCGACGCCTCGGCTGCCGCCCGGACCACCGGAGCTGCGCCTTGTGCCGCCTCGAGCCGCCGTCGTCCGTCGCCTCGTCGCCACCGCGGTAAGTCGCCGGAGCCGCCCACCACCGTTCGATCTAAAACCTAGGGCTTAGATTAGACTAGCGAAGGGGTACGTTTTATTTTAAAAAGGCCGGTTTAGTTACGGTTTTTTTTGGTTTAGTTAGCGGTTTAGTTAGACCGGCCCGATCGGTTTATTCTCTGTTAACCTCGGGCACACATTAGTTATATATCGCCTGAGCGTTAGATAGGCCCGCTAGCGCCAGTTTTTCTTTTTAGTTATATTTTTTTTCGTTTCTGTTTTTAACAGAATAGTTTCAGTTTTGTAAAATCCATATCTCTTAGGTTACTTAATATTTTTAGTTGATTCTTTTTTTGTTAGTTTGCAAATTTGTTGTAGTTTCTGTAGAAACTATGTTTAGCCATGTTTAAATTATTATAAATTGTTTTATTTTAGTTTTAGACAGATTAGTATTTCTGCTATAAAATGAGTTAGGATTATTTTATTTTAGTGATTCTTTTGTCACTGCTTTGTTTTGACCTTGCCTAGCAGTAGGAATTTATTTGGGTATTTTAGATTTAATAAAAAAATAGTTTTAGTCAAAATCATGTGTTTCTTGTTTATTTAACTAGCTACTATTTTCCTATTGTTCTATTTAGTAAATAATTTTATTTTACCTATGTTATAGTTTATTTTAGATTAGTTTCTGTAGTTTTAGAACATGAACTTTTATTTACAGAAAATAAAAAGTTTATTTTATTTTCTTGTTAGTTGTTGGCTTGGATTTCTTCGAGTTTTCTTTGGTTTTTGGTTCGATTGTTTTGTGTGTTTTATGTTAGCATGCTGTTATGTTAAGTGATTGTATGTTTATATGATTGTTGTTTGTTTCGGTAGAATTTCCGGAGTGCGAAGCCTGCTATCACGAGTCCCTAACTTTCGAAGACCGTCAGCCAGGCAAGTCATTTGATCATGCTTTCTTTTACAATACCTATGATTTTATTGCATTAGAATTATACCTCCCCACCATGCATGCAGTAGGAGAATTTTTAAGTTATGTTCTTGAGTAGTATCATGAGGTAGGATGAAACCAATTCCCTTGTTACCATGGCCGGGACGAAGTAGTTTATTTTGCTATGCTCGTGAAGCGGGGTTGGTTGAGTGATTCATAAGGGAGATGTGAGAGTCAAGATGATGACAACCCCATGACTTCAAGCTCAAGATGGACTTCAAAATTCACTCTTGGGTGGAGGACGGTTGTGGGCACCTGGAGAAACCAGCGGTGGCGGGATGCATGGAGAAGCGCCATGACATCTTGCGGAAAGCTTCACCCAGCCACGAAGAGGCGGATAGATACCCCATTGATGGAAGCTTACATGCAGCCGCAAGCCATTATGGGCTCTGGCTTGAGTCGACCCTAGGCGTGACTCTGG
Source organism: Aegilops bicornis (assembly GCA_021605145.1). Lineage (NCBI taxonomy): Eukaryota > Viridiplantae > Streptophyta > Magnoliopsida > Poales > Poaceae > Aegilops > Aegilops bicornis. Next base: position 315,538,027 of record CM038675.1, on the reverse strand, counting down.
CGGACGGTGCTACGAGATGTAGAAGAGCGGTAGGATTGGATGGGCACCGGCGGTGGCGGAAGGAACTCTTGGAAGACCCTATTTACGTTCGTCCCGTCTTCAAACACCGGGAAGTGCGAAGACTTAAAGGAGGAACGATTCTTGCGGAGTAAAGTGCGCAAACCTCTGTAGAGTGAAGATCTAATCGGTTAGCCGTGTCCCGATTCTACGGACAATTTGAGCCTCTGGAACTTGGAGTATTTCGGATATCTCAACACCGAACTTAATAAATTAATTGAGGGGGTTATTTAATAATTGGGAATGAGACATTGGTTGGCGGAACCATCTCAATAACTACCAACATTTTGTAGTATTTGCAACCAAGTCCTCGTTGTAGGGAAAAACTGGCTTTTTCGCCAAACAATAAAACTTAGAGCACCACAGCCAAATTGCATATAGTGTTAGTAATTTTCATTGTTGTTCTCTCTGCATGACTTGCCGGCATATTCAAAATGCTGACCTACACGGCTGCAACGTCTTATGTTGCAGAGGAGTTTTCCGATCAGGAGTGAGGCTACGATCCACGCTTGGCGATTGCCCTATGGAGTCGGATGGACTCGCTATTTGTCTACGCTTCCGCAGATTTATTTAGTTTATTCTCATGAGTTGGCCTTCGGCCGAATTTATTCTATTGTAATAAAGACTCGACATGAGAATCGTGTAATAAATTCAGGTGTGATTGAACTTTGAATCTTTTCATCAATGTACTGTGTGTGCCAAAGATGATCTTGGGATGGTACAGCTACACGTAGACTTGACCGATTTTGGGTCGGGTCGCTACAGAGATGGTATCGAGCACACGTTGACCGTGGGATCGCCACCCCTAGGATCGGAAAGCCATAGGAAGAGACTATTTATTTTATGTCCTTATCATTCCGTAATTCTCCCCTGCTTCATTTCTCGACTTCTCTCCGATTTTCAACATTCTAGATGGCGCCGAAGTTCACCCCAGTTACGCTACGGAGTTTTGCCACCAGATGAGACGATGCCTCTCGGCAAAAGCTGGTTCAGATCGTGAAGAAGCTGAAGATTGCTCGCCCTCAATCACCGGAAGCCTACCAATGCACTTCCGACGGATACTCGCCATGAGGATTAAGGTGCACATTCCAGGGGAGGACCTTCGGAGGACATTCAGAGCCCATTGACTTTGAGTTTACCGATTTCGGTTGGATTCTCGGAAGAGACATGGCGATATATCGTGCACTTGGACATCTTCGAGAAGAGTACAGGCGAGCTTCGACCCATCGAGACCTCGCCATGATTTCTCGCAGAGCTAGGAATGGAGATATCGTCTGCACTGTGAGGACGTCTCCATTCTCTCATATGTCCAAGACTTGGAGAGTCTCCTCAGAAACGGGAAATCTGCACTACCGTAACTCGAAGGTACACAGGAGGCTGTTGTTCCGTGAACTGGAACTGGAGGAGAAAGCACACGCGGACTTCCTTGACCATGAAGAAGAAATCAAGGATTTCATGGAGAGAGTTGACAAGCTGAAGATGGATGTTGCCGCATTAGAGGAGAAGATGGACCTAGGAGAAGACCTTTTTCCGAGTGGAGATGACGGACCCCTCGTGAGCAATGACCAGGATTATGAAGAGAGCTCCACCAAGAAAGCCGCAAGAGGAGGCGCCGCACTGAGGACGCCACACCGGAGGACGCCGCACTGCAGGACGCAAGGATAATTGATGAAGACATTTAGTCGACCGCCATGTTATTTTATTTTTCCGTCGATCAGTTAGGCCGTTATTTTCGATTAGTCGTGAGAATTTGTAATCCGAGATTGAACCATGTTTGAGATGATTGAATAAACGATTGGTATGATTATGATTGTGCATTCATATGGGTAGTGTTATTTTCTCATTAGACCCTTGTTCTATTCTAATTTTCTCATCCACTCCAAAACACCAGATGCCTCCGAGACGTGACCCCGGTTTCAACTTTCCACGGAGCTCACCCAGGTGATCAAGCAGCGTAATGCCCTCATGCAGATGCTCATCCGTAACCGTAACAACAACAACAACAACAACAATCCACCGCCACCACCCTCGCTGACAACTTGACCCGCTTCCTAAGGCTGAATCCGCGGTGTTCTCTAGCAAAGACCGAGCCGATTGTGGTGATGATTGGCTCCGCAAGGTCGGAAGGAGTTAGCCAACGCTAGATGCACAGATGCGAGAGAAGGTGCGCTTTGCCGCACATCGCCTTGATGGACCTGCAGCCTCTTGGTGGGAGAACTACACCGCCACTTATCCCATCGCCACCATCACATGGGATCAGTTCCAAGAAGCTTTCCGCACGCTCATGTCTCACTGGAGCCATGAGTGCGAAGAAGCGTGAGTTACGCAACTTACGCCACGGGAACCGCATCTTGTAGGGCAAGACGTGGATGAATTCAGCAAGTTAGCTCACTATGCCCCGGATGATGTGGCCACGGATGCCGCAGCAGGAAAAGTTTCTCGAGGGACTCAATGGCCGGGAATGCAGCTAATGGTGGCTACTTTCAGCAACTACCGTGAGCTGGTAGACAAGGCCACCATACTCAAGGCAAGCAATAGCAGATTGATAGTCGCATAGCGGAAGTATGGCCGGGGAAGTACAACTCGAGCTCGGCGAAGCCCGTTATGCCCCATACTGGAGGGCATACCCATCACACCCATGGAGGACATAACCATGGAGGAATGGGAACAACCGCAACCACGACAACAAGTCGGGTAATGGAAGCGACAATGGCAACCAAAGATCGCCCGGCTCGGAAGGATCTCGAGTCACATCACCGCTTCAAGTGCCGTAAAATAGGGAACTATGCCACCGACTGCCGGAGGCCAAGCGGAGGAATGGAAACGGCAATGGAAGCTCAGCAAAGAAGCCCAACCCTTTTCCTCATGCTCGGGTGAACCACATTGACGTGGAGGACGTCTATGATCAGCCGAATAATCGTGGTTGGTAAGTTTTATTAAATTCACGCCCAATATTGGTACTCTTTGATTACGGTGCAACGCATTCATTTATATCAAGGGTAGTTGTGGAAAAGTACGGGTTGCCCACTAGAACCCTTAGAAGCCCTCTTCACGTCGATTCCGCAGAGGAGAAATGATGGCAGGCTTAGGCTGTCATGCAACCCTCAACATCGGAAACCATAAATTTCCCGCAGACCTCATAGTATTGGAAACCCAGACCTTGGATGTAATCCTAGGCATGGATTGGTTGACGAAGTTTGAAGGAAACATAGACTGTGCCCGCAAGACGATTCTGCTCACCACTCCGGAGCAGAAGAGGATCAAGTATGTATCGGGCGTATCCCGATGAAGAATCGGTGAATTCCCTCACAGGAGTTGTTCAGAGGAAGTGCGATAGTACAAGATTTTCCCGATGTGTTCTTGAGGAATTACCAGAATGCCACCGGACAGAGACATTGAATTTCTGATTGAGTTATTGCCCGGCACAGCCCCAATATCCAAGAGACCCTATCGGATGCCCCGAGCGATTTGGAAGAGATCAAAATCAAATTAATGAACTATTGGAGAAGGGATATATTCGCCAAGCTCGTCACCTTGGGGAGCCCCAGTTCTTTTGGTAGAGAAGAAGGATGGAACCACGAGAATGGTTGTGGATTATCGCTCGTTGAACGACGTGACCATCAAGAACAAGTACCCTCTGCCGATGATTAATGATCTATTTGATCAGCTAGTTGGAGCCAAGGTATTCTCCAAGATCGATCTTCGATCGTGGTATCATCGATTGAAGATCCGTGAAAAGGATATACCTAAAACAGCATTCACCACCAGGTATGGTTTATATGAGTATACCGTCATGTCATTCGGATTGACTAATGCCCCTGCATACTTCATGAATTTGATGAACAAGGTATTTATCGAATATCTGGACAAGTCTATCGTGGTGTTCATCGATGATATACTGATTTTCTCCAAGAGCGAGGAAGAGCATAAGGAACATTTGCGTCTAGTTTTGGAGAAACTCCGAGAACATCAGTTGTATGCCAAGTTCAAGAATGTGAATTTTGGCTGAAGGAAGTCGGATTCCTCGGACATGTTATTTCAGGAGAAGGAATAGCAATTGACCCCACCAAGGTTGTATCGATCACCGATTGGCGCCACCCACCTCTACCAAGGAGATCCGCAGTTTTCTCGGACTCACGGGATATTATCGGAGGTTTATTGAGAATTTCTCAAGATTGCCAAGCCCATGACTGAGTTGTTGAAGAAGGACGCCAAGTACATCCGGACCGAGGATTGTGAAGCCGGTTTCGTGAATTGAAGAAACGTTTGGTTACAGCCCAAAGACTGATTTTGCGGACATACACAAGGATTACTGTATATTGTGACGCTTCTCGCTGTGGACTCGGAGGAGTACTCATGCAGGAAGGAAAAGTTGTAGCTTATACCTCCGGACAGCCACGACCTCACGAGATGAATTACGCCACACATGATTTAGAGTTAGCGACCGTAGTGCATGCACTCAAGACACAGAGACATTTCCTTATCGGAAATAGTTACGATGTTTACGAGATCATAAGAGCTTGAAGTATATTTTCACGCAGAAAGAGTTGAACCTCGAGGCGGAGGAGATGGCTAGAGTTAATCAAGGACTATGACATGAGATTGCATTACCACCTGTGGAAGGCTAATGTTGTAGCAGATGCCTTGAGCCGTAAGAGTTATGTGAATACTCTTATAGCGGGAGGATTACCCAGTGAGTTAGTCGATGACCTCGTAGATCTCCAAGTGGAGATAGTTCCGAGAGGATATGTTGCAGCTCTGGAAGTTCAGTCCACTTTGGCCGAAAAGAATTCGTGAAGCCCGTAAGTCGGACAAGGAAATTGATGAGATAAAGAAAAGGATGAATGAAGGAAAAGCTAAAGGGTTTCGTAAGGATGAATACGGAGCTATATGGTACGAGGACCGTATTTATGTGCCCAATGATCCCGAACTCAGGAAGCTAATTCTTCAGAGGCTCATGATTCACCGTGACTCGATTCACCCCGGTAACACCAAGATGTATCTGGATTTGAAGGAAAGTTTCTGGTGGACAGGTATGAAGAAGGATATTGCTGAGTACGTAGCAATATGCGATGTTTGCCAGCGAGTAAAGGCGGAAAATCGAAGCCGCCAGGTTACTTCAACCCTTGCCGATTCCCGAGTGGAAATGGGAAAAACTTGGAATGGATTTTATCACAGGATTACCCAGGACCCGCTCAGGTTATGATTCCATCTGGGTAGTGGTTGATCGATTGACCAAGGTAGCTCATTTCATTCCCGTGAAGACTACCTATACCAGCGCTAAGTTAGCCAAGATATACATGACCAGGATCGTATGTGCGCATGGAGTTCCGAGGAGTATCGTGTCGATAGAGGAACACAATTTACCTCAAAGTTTTGGACTCGCTTGCATGAAACTGCAGTGCGAGGCTGGAGTTCAAGACAACTTTTCATCCGCAGATGATGGATGACCGAGAGAGTCAACCAGATCACGGAGGACATGTTGAGAGCTTTTGCGCTAGACTATGGGTCTAGCTGGGATGATAATTTGCCATACGCGGAGTTCTCGTACAATAACAGTTATCGCAGACCGGTCAAGATGGCCCCTTTGAAGCTCTATACGGAAGGAGGTGCGAGAACACCATTGTGGGATGTTGTTGGAGATCGAAAACTTTTCGGTCCCGATCTTATCGTAGATTCGAAGAGAAAGTGAAGCTGATTCGAGATAGGCTCAAGGTAGCTCGGTCGAGATGTAAGAGTTATGCCGACAAGAACGCAAAGGAAGTAACATACTGAAGCGGGAGACCGGGCATATCTTCGTGTGTCCCCACTTCGTGGAATCAAGAGGTTCGGTGTTAAAGGAAAGTTAGCACCCGGTTCATTGGCCCTACAAAATCCTCGAACATCGTGGGAGAAGTTGCTTACAAGTTGGAATTGCGGAAGGATTGTCCGGAGTTCACGATGTCTTCCATGTTTCTCGGTGAAGAAATGCCATGCCGAGATGGCCGATATTCCGTTAAGAGATACAAAGTGCCCCTAGAGGCCATACAACTCGACAAAGTGATCTCGACTTATGAGGAGAAACCCGTCCGAATTCTCGAGACTGCGAACAGAGTCACCCGCAGCAAGATCATCAAGTTTTGCAAGGTGTTGTGGAGTCATCATTCCGAGGAGGAAGCCACCTGGGAGCGAGAAGAAGACCTCCGCCGAGACCACCCGCACCTATTTGCTAGCCAACCCGAATCTCGAGGGCGAGATTCATCTTAAGGTGGGTAGGTTTGTAACATCCCAAATTTCCCATTTGGAATGTTTTACATTTATAGCTAAGCATTTATGCATTATTGTTTGAATTGAGTGACATTTGAATTATTTCAGAGGCTTTTGAGTTTGTTGGAATTTGAATTCAAATTGGTAGTTGAATGTACTTCAAACAATGCCTGACAAATACTTGAGAAAAAGTATGAGAGGAGTAAACATGACACTCCAAAAATGTCAGAAGAAAAGTTTTGCCAAAAAGATTGAATTCAAATTTGATTTTATTTGGGATTTCTAGAAAATGTTTTTTTAAAGTTTGAGTTTTGCCCCTGGAAAAATGTCCGAGTTGTAGGGTAAATTCCCCTGATAATTTTGATATATATATGTCCTATATAAATATATATATATTTTATATATTCCCTCCTCTCCCTAATTCAAAAAAGGAAAAGAAAAAAAACCCAGCGCCCGGCCAGTTAACTGCCCGGCCAGTATGAGGCAGCCCACTGGGTCAGGCAGCAGCCAGCGCCGAGCCGGCTTGCCCGAGCCGCAGAATCCCTCCCCTCGGTCGCCGCTCGCTCTCCTCTCCCCTCTCTCACCGACGCCACTGCCCCACCCTTCTCTTTCCTCGCCCACGCCTCGCCACGCCAGAGCGCGTCGGCGCCCGCCCGTCGCCGCGATCTTCACGGGATCGCGATCCCGAGTCGCCCTGCCCCAAGTTGATGCCCTATAAAACCCTACGCCCCTCCTCCCTCGAACCCCCCAAAAACCCGAGCCCAAAACCCACCGCAGCTCGCACCCTCGCCGAACGCATCTCGCCGCCGCCGCCTCGGTTCGCCGCCGTTCCCGCCACCGGTGAGCCACCCCTCGACCTCCACGCTACCCTGCCCGAACCGCCACTTCACCCCGCACCTCCCTGACATTCTCTCCTTGCCCAGGAGCCCTCGACATCGTCGCCCCGAGCTTGTCCGCCCGCTCACGGAGCCGGAGCTCACCCGAGCTCGTCCCGATCATCCCGTCATCCCCGAGCTCCAACGACTCCACCTCGACCTCCTCGAGCCGCCGACTCTCCTCGACGCCTCCGCCGCCCGGACCACCGGAGCGCTGTTGTCGTCGCCCGAGCCGCCGTCGTCCGTCGCCGTCGCCGCCACCGCTGATAAGTCGCCGAGCCGCCCACCACCGCTCGATCTAAAACCTAGGGCTTAGATTAGACTAGCGAAAGTGCGTTTTATTTTAAAAAGGCCGGTTTAGTTACAGTTTTTTTGGTTTAGTTAGCGGTTTAGTTAGACCGGCCCGATCGGTTCATTCTCTCGTTAACCTCGGGCACGCATTAGTTATATATCTCTGGCGTTAGATAGGTTCGCTAGCGCCAGTTTTTCTTTTTAGTTATATTTTTTTCGTTTCTGTTTTTAACAGAATAGTTTCAGTTTTGTAAAATCCATATCTCTTAGGTTACTTAATATTTTTAGTTGATTCTTTTTTGTTAGTTTGCAAATTTGTTGTAGTTTCTGTAGAAAATATGTTTAGCCATGTTTAAATTATCAGAAATTGTTTTATTTTAGTTTTAGACAGATTAGTATTTCTGCTATAAAATGAGTTAGGATTATTTTATTTTAGTGATTCTTTTGTCACTGCTTAGTTTTGACCTTGCCTAGCAGTAGGAATTTATTTGGGTATTTTAGATTTAATAAAAAAAATAGTTTTAGTCAAAATCATGTGTTTCTTGTTTATTTAACTAGCTACTGTTTTCCTATTGTTCTATTTAGTAAATAATTTTATTTTACCTATGTCATAGTTTATTTTAGATTAATTTCTGTAGTTTTAGAACATGAACTTTTATTTACAGAAAATAAAAAGTTTATTTTATTTTCTTGTTAGTTGTTGGCTTGGATTTCTTCGAGTTTTCTTTGGTTTTTGGTTCGATTGTTTTGTGTGTTTTATGTTAGCATGCTGTTATGTTAAGTGATTGTATGTTTATATGATTGTTGTTTGTTTCGGTAGAATTTCCGAGTCTGAAGCCTGCTATCACGAGTCCCTAACTTTCAAGACCGTCACCAGTGCAAGTCATTTGATCATGCTTTCTTTTACAATACCTATGATTTTATTGCATTAGAATTATACCTCCCCACCATGCATGCAGTAGGAGAATTTTTAAGTTATGTTCTTGAGTAGTATCATGAGGTAGGATGAAACCAATTCCCCTTGTTACCATGGCCCGGGACGAAGTAGTTTATTTTGCTATGCTCGTGAGGCGGGGTTGGTTGAGTGATTCATAAGGGAGATGTGAGAGTCAAGATGATGACAACCCCATGACTTCAAGCTCAAGATGGACTTCAAAATTCACTCTTTGGGTGGAGGACGGTTGTGACGGGCACCTGGAGAAACCAGCGGTTGGCGGGATGCATGGAGAATCGCCATGACATCTTGCGGAAAGCTTCACCCAGCCACGAAGAGACGGATGGATACCCCATTGACCGGAAGCTTACGTGCAGCCGCAAGCCATTATGGGCTCGCTTGGTCGACCCTAGGCGTGACTCGGCCGGACGGTGCTCACGAGATGTAGAAGAGCGGTAGGATTGGATGGGCACCGGCAAAGGGCCCGAGAGGAACTCTTCGGAAGACCCTGTTGCGTTCGTCCGTCTTCAAACACCGTGAAGTGCGAAGACTTAAAGGAGGGAACGATTCTTGCGGGTAAAGTGCGCAAACCTCTGCAGAGTGAAGATCTAATCGGTTAGCCGTGTCCCGATTACGGACAATTTGAGCCTCTGGAACTTGGAGTATTTCGGATATCTCAACATCGAACTTAATAAATTAATTGAGGGGGGTTATTTAATAATTGGGAATGAGACATTGGTTGGCGGAACCATCTCAATAACTACCAACATTTTGTAGTATTTGCAACCAAGTCCTCGTTGTAGGGAAAAACTGGCTTTTTCGCCAAACAATAAAACTTAGAGCACCACAACCAAATTGCATATAGTGTTAGTAATTTTCATTGTTGTTCTCTCTGCATGACTTGCCGGCATATTCAAAATGCTGACCTACACGGCTGCAACGTCTTATGTTGCGAGGAGTTTTCCCGATCAGGAGTGAGGCTACGATCCACGCTTGGCGATTGCCCTATGGAGTCAGATGGACTCGCTATTCGTCTACGCTTCCGCAACTTTATTTAGTTTATTCTCATGAGTTGGCCTTTGGCCGAATTTATTCTATTGTAATAAAGACTCGACATGAGAATCGTGTAATAAATTTAGGTGTGATTGAACTTTGAATCTTTTCATCAATGTACTGTGTGTGCCAGCATGATCTTGGGATGGTACAGCTACACAGAGACTTGACTGATTTTGGGTCGGGTCGCTACACTGCATCCCCTCCCCCACTTATATATATATATGTGGGAGGGGAGCCACACAACCCACACCAATCTCTTATCCGTGTGCGGTGCCCCTCTCCGCAGTTTCATCCTCCGTCCAGTTTTCTGCAGTGCTCGGCGAAGCCCTGCGGGAACTACTTCTCCCATCTTGTTGGATCAAGAAGGCGAGGATGTCATTGAGCTGAATGTGTGTTGAACACGGAGGTGTCGTACGTTCGGTACTTGTTCGGTTCAATCACGAAGGTGTTCGACTACATCAACCGCGTTGATAAACGCTTCCGCTTAATGGTCTATGAGGGTACGTAGACACACTCTCCCCTCTCGTAGCTATGCATCTCCATGGATAGATCTTGCGTGTGCATAGAATTTTTTTTGTTTTCCATGCAACGTTACCCAACAGAGGCGAACCCCAATATGGCTGCGTGACCATTGTATTTAAGGAGGCTGGAACACGAACCGTGCCTGAGACGATAACCACATGATCAGTGGGCCGACCCGGTAGGCTATGTCCGGCCCAATCATCCAAAACTGACACAACGGCATCACCAACGCAAGTAAGGAGAGGACTTCCTAGCGGGCAGTTCAGGAGGCCGGAGGCACGAGAAGAAGAGCTCCACGGAGATCTCTGAGCCCATATGCTCGCAACCTCCGCCATGCTCGGGAGCTACTAACAGGGTCCTAGACCCAGGGTGCCTAACATAAAGGAGCCCGGCCTCGACTTCAACTAGGGCCCACCAGGCCCAGAGAGCATCAAGGAACCCTAAGAAGGGGAGGGCGGGCTAAGGTATGCCCCAAGACAAGCGGCGATGGCTAGATCGATCTGGTACATCTCGATGTAAACCCTAGACCTCTCCTGTCTATATAAAGGGAGGTCTAAGTCCCTCATTAGGGATCCAATCTAGAAAAAAACTCTTGGTAGACATATCATACACCATTGTAATCCTATGCACGAGGTATCCCCTCACAATGAATACCAAAACAAAGCAGGACGTAGGGTATTACTCTTCGGAGGCCCGAACCTGGGTAAACCATGTGTGCAAACTCCGTTCCGGTACTTCCAGTCTCGTCATGAACCCTAGGGAGGGATCTGACGGGAAATCGCTCCGTCAAAGACCCTCGCCATTGTAAGCGAACCGGGCTCTTCAAAGCGTATCAGAGGTGTTTCTTTACCCTCCCGACAGTCAGGTCGTACCCCCAAATAGGGGTAAGCACTCCACGGCTCTCCCTCGCTGACTGAGGACTATGTACCTCGGGTTCACAACTTTGCACTTAAAATTCCATGGGGAGGTGGGGGGGGGGGGGTTGTGGAGCACAATCAAAGGGCATATCGCTCGGCTCAACCGAAAGGTGGCCCAACTACATCCTGGTTATTCTCAAGGCACTGTCATAGGCCCATCAGGAATGGCTTCAACAAAAGCATCAAGTTGTTCGACCATGGCTACTTGCTACAACCTCTTCAAAGGATCTGCCATTCGAATGCGTCAGGCACAGCATCAGCGATGTAGCACGCAGTACTGATGAACCTTACGATAGACAAGGAAGAGCTGGTAGACAACACGGAAGCGCAGACATGCGACAGGGCAAAGCAAGGACGATAAACCCAACTACAGATGCCCTGTATAAACCCTCCCTCTTATATATATATATATATATATATATATATATATATATATATATATATATATATATATATATCTTTATGTATCTTTCAAAGTTTCTTTGATGAGGTCGGCATGTATGGCTTGACCTTATAAATCAAAGAGAAAATAGACCTTTCGCGGTCGTTGCGCATCTATTTTTGTTATGAATTTTTCTTTCATTATGCTTCTTAGCCAAGGACAATATTTTTTCAAAACTCATTGGTTTTTGACCGGGGCTCGTATTTACAAACCTGCCCAAATACTCATTCCAATACTCATATAAAAGTATTCGACGTCTCGGATATTGCATTATATGCATCAGTTATGAATCATGTCTTTGGTCAATAGTTGGGTTGCCCGGCTCCTATGCTTACCCCTTACGTTTCTGCATTGTTCGGCTAAGGGTGTAAAGGGAGAACCATTGTGATTGTGCTTCCAGCTCAAATGGTCAAAGTGCCTCAGTGGAGAAAACCAAAAACTGATTGTCATGATAGGCGCAAACTTGTCAGCGATCCGATGAGTGTGTCAAACTACAAATCGATAGAAGTTATCGGTGTCAAACGATGGGCTCTTGTCAAATGAGCCGAAGTGATTAATGGTTTAACCTCGGTACGACCCACCACCTCAACATCCGGGGGCTAGTTACTCCCCCCACAGTCAAGCTCCTATGACTAAGTGAAAGTTGTAAAGCCGAAATAGTCCGATTGTCTGGTTTCTACTAACATATACCGCCTCTGGGCACCGAGACGTCGGCTAAAAGTTCAAATGTTGTAGAAACACCCCTTGTATTATATACAATGGGAAGGAAGGCTACGACTGGCCACTTTCAGTATTTAAACGGTTGCACGGGATTCAAAATAAACAAAACAGACGATAAAGCCAAACATTTCAAAATAAGCTTATCGTTGTACATAATTCAAACTTCGGCATTCCGAAGTACCATTTAGAAAAATCTCCCTTCGCTTCCTCGCCCATGCCTCAATCCGCGACGCCAGCAAGGACATCGCAGCCCACCTCACCTTCACCGCACGACACCCCGGTATTGGGTCCGGTGGAGCTCCTCTCCGCTGCCCACCCGCCATAGGAACGACGCAGCCGCCGGCGCATGGCAGCCTTGTCGCACTAGCGGTTTACATGGGGGTGGGCACTGGGTGTGAGGAGAGAAATGGATAAACGAGATGGAAGTGTTCGTGATCGGCCCTTGCTTTTCCAAACGAAAGAAATCGATGACATGGCTAGTCTCACCTGCTCTAAGATTCGTGTTTGGATCCAATGGTCCAGGGTACATTCGAACCCAATCACTAAAAGTCCGACGTCAGGTTTTTAGTGATTTCATAAAAAAGAAAATAGGTAACACCACAAAAAGAATACATTTGAGTAACGAATTTGGATAATCTCTTTTCTACTTTTCTTTCCTGTGATTGGTTTGTTTGGATCAAGTAACCACACCGATCTCTCAACATGGTAACACTGAAATCTTGCATCATGCATCTTTGCCACCATACTTAATCCCGTGCCTTGAGGACATCTTTTTTTAGGACATCTTACACATATGCCTGGTTGACCACCCTCAAAGTAGAAGAAAAAATGTGACATATATATACACGTGAGAGGAAGAAGAAACCGTCCGAAGCATATAATAAAGCAAAAACAGAAAGAAGAAACACCAAGCAAGCTCCCAGATTCGATCCAGTTTATACATGGTCGTTCAACGTCGCCGACATCATCATGCAACTAGCATGCATCTCATCGGATGAGATCAGAAGAAGCCGTAGTTGTTGAAGGCGAAGCTCCCGGCGGCGTAGGCGCTGAGCAGCTCGTTCCGCGGCGACCAGAGCTCCACCCTGAGCCCCACCCTCCTGAGCGCCTTGAGGATCTTGTTCCGGTTCGCATACCCGGTCACCACCACCTTCTGGATGCTCCCCTCCACCTCCACCCTCTCCACCCCTGCACACATACACCAACCATCAACAATTTGTGAGATAGAGGAAGAGTCGTATTGCTTCTCTGGTCATTGCACACACAACCATGCCGATCATTCAACCATAGCTAGCTACAGTGAGAAAGGCATCCATCCATGGCTAGCTTTGTTAAAAGGAGAAAGGATGACGCATCATCAGGTTGTTCAGATTTCTCCATGGATGGATGATGGGTGCAATGAAATGACTTTAGTTTTGGTTTTTACCTTTCACTTTGGACAGGCATTTCCGTACCCTCTTCTCATGCAGCGCCACCATCTCCACTTTCAGCTCGGTGCTCTGCGTGCATGGGGGAAATCAGGGAATGAGCGCAGGTTACGCATGCATGCACATGCACTCGATCATCATGAGAAAAGTACATGAAAAATATACAGTGGGCAATGTTTTTTTTTTCACTAATCGCTCTCTTAGTTTCTTTTTACATGAATATGTTCTAAGACAGGTAGACGTAGTAATTAACCTGCCCACCTATATCTATGATGTTTTTCAGGGCAGTGTAGGGTGATATGAGCCATATTAAACTTGCAATCAACATGCATTATTGCTATAGATATATTGTTGCCAAATGCCCAAATGCAATGTTTAAAAGGGTACATATAGCACATTCATCTTGAAAAACGCATGTTCATCATCACGGCATCATTTCATAGAGAGAAAGTAGAAACTAATGGAATCTCCCTGAATTACAACCTCTAAATGAACAACAACCAAAAGAGGCACATTTAGATTGCGATCAGAGTGTGATTAATAATTAAGTAACAAGCCATACCTCCATGGATGAACCGACGATCGATCTTGCGTACACCACTTTCGAGACGATGGGAAGAAGAGGAAGAAGGGACCAAGATGAGGCCGACGGTGCAGGGCTCTTATAGCAGAAGCAGCAGGTGAACAAGTTTGGCAAAAGTAAAAAGAGCCACCGGCAGGATGTGATGAAGGGAAAAGGTTAAAGAGGGGTGCCCAAGAGATTCCCTGGTGTTTTTGAAGCTATTAGCTACAAGACCTAGCTAAGCTGCTTTACTAAAGGGGGCTTAGGTCTACATGGAGAAGAGCGCGACCGGTGGTCGATCGTACCGATCGAGGCCTAGCTAGGCGTCTCACTAACTGCTGCTAGACAGTTTAGTAATCTCCGAGCTCAACTCTCAATGTTGATTTCAGCCTTGATCAGTTGCATCTAGGAGGTGCAAAAATATGTGCATGTCACTTTCGGCGTTTCATATCACCATGTGCTAGCTACAGTCACATACACAGATCGATCTGGTTCTGGTTCAAGAAAGAGCTATTGGTCGTAGAGGATCTTGGCCTGGTGATGACATGGACGCCATTGACGAGTCCAAGCTACTAAGCTTGCTTTTGAGGTGTCCCCTGGCTAGCTGGACCTGGAATACAGTTTGGAATGTCTGGAGATCTGCAGGACGGACCTAATGGTTACAAAAAGAGCAAAAGCGCAAAAGGTAAAAGAAGCCATGGGATGGAAAATTAAAGAGGAGCCGTCTGAGATCGACAGCAAATGGACCACGGTGCAAGTTTGGTATTTCTTGCCTTGGCTTCGCCGGCATGATAAGCTAGCAGAGATCATGGGCTCTGAAATCATCACATCATCTTCATTTTGTTCTACATGTTGAACGGTAGTCAATTGTTTGCTTTCAATTGATTCCAATCTAACAATGCAAAGCCACTTCAGAGAAAAGGCTAATGATGCAATCCAGCAAAAAGCTGCCCCATCAACAGAGTAATTATACCTGTTAACAAACTGTTGAACTATTGAACCGATGCATGGGGCCTCAAAATGATCAGAGATAAACACAGAAGAATTAGATAGATAGCATATAACTGTAAATGTCTAAATGGTAACCACTAGGTTTTTTCTTATTTTCTTCCTGATCACAAATCCAGCTACAGACATTTCTATAAACCTTATTGTGCTGAAAAAACTTATTGCCTTATGATGCAGGCATACAGCAGACCACACAAAACATGAAAAAAAAAACCGAATCAATAGGCACAACACAACAGCCACCACCATATATCATCCGCCGGTCTCAAGCCTCGCTAACAAGCCACTAGCTGGCTACTTCTCCTCATCTACTTTTCAGAACGGATTTCTTCATCTCCATCGATCATAACAGAAATCCTCGAGACCAATCTCGCCTAGACCCACATGTTTCTGCAGGATCTGGGGGAGAGGTCCTTGAGCCGCACGACATCCTTGTGGCCTGGGCAGCCCTTGCAGGTCTCCTCGTCGAAGTTGCTACCATGGATCTTGCTGTGCCGAAGGTAGCCGAACTCGCTGCAAACACTGCCAGGGATGACGTGGTACCCGACATCCTCGATGGGGGTGTGCTCACTACAGACAGCAGCGAAGGTGGCTTCGTCAAGGGTGCCGTCCCGGTAGACGATGATACCATCCTGGTCGTTCCTCATAGCCCGAAAGACCTTGTCGAACAGCCTGTCCTGCTTCGTCGTCACCGGCATGCATCTGAGGGGACGATAAATGAAATAATCAGACTTAGTTATTCTTCTATTCCGGTTAGCTTCCATGAAAGGAACACATGGGGAAAAGGAAACACTGATCACCATAGATCAACTCAGGTGATTCATTACATATATCCAACGTTTGTGCCATGTCATCAGATTTGAAAGGAAAATAAAGGAACGTGTGTCATGCTAATTCAAAATCATGTTGATCTAGATATTTATAGTCTTCTTTACAGGAAGGTGAGAATTTACAATTGGGATGTACCCAGGCCTGGATGTACCACTATGACATGGCGGGCTGGTGGTAGCTATGAGTTGCACTCGAGCTCACCTGCTTCTGCCTCGAAATAATATTTTTGTGAACTTAAGCAAAACAAAATAACAATACAAGTGCACATGCAGTAATACGAAGTGCACAAAAACATTTATTATAGCAAAAAAATGTTCATCGGCGTTATGTACTTAAATATAGAGTTGGTATATTAGCTCTGTATTCCTTGTGTTTTTGTGCATATATAAATCACATATACATATCTTCTAAAATTTGCAAAAAAAACTTGAAAGCTTTTCAATATCTTCATCATTTTACCGAAAAAGGGTTCCTCCCGCTTTGTATACAAAGCAACCAACCGAACCATTTGCCATTTGCAAACAATCAATTTGCTTTTTTGTTTGAGTGGGGGGTGGGGGGGGGGGGGCAGGGGGGAGTTTGGGTGCACAGAATGTATACATGTATAAGTGACACCATCAATCATCCAACCTTTATAGGTGGCTGTGGAATGAGATGGCTTTCTCGACATGAAAAGTTAGAAGATCATACGTAAAAGGATAATAAGAAAGGAGGTACGAGCAAGGTTTTTTTTATTCCGATTTTTTTTCGGGAGGGGCCGGAAAATCCGGTTTCCGAAATCTTCAATTCAAAAACATTTAACGTCAAAATATATAATTTTTAACCAATTGAGAACGTGAAGTACTTTCTGGTGAATTGGTCAGCTCGCTTACTTACCTATCGAAGGTCGTGCGTTCGATCACTTCCTAACGCACTGCGACCGATTTTCTTACGAAGCTTGAATAAGGCAAAAAAAATTCAAATTGCAAACAAGGGTAATCGAACCTGAGACGTAAAAATGATAGGTAGCGCTTCCTACCACTTGGACAAGTGCTTTGGTTATGACTATCTTGGTATACGAAGCCATTTGAGATTACTTAGTCTTTTAAATTAAAAAAATTAAACTTTTTGGCCAGTATCGATTTTTTTTCGGAGGTCACGTAGGTTTCTTGTTTCCAGCCAGTTTTCGTTTTTGCAGAACGGAATAAAAACACTGGGTAAGAGACAAAAATGGGCAACTGTTGATCTAGGAGTACTTTGGATTTATATTCTATTTCAAATGGAGTATGTCTCGATTTCGACAAAAGCTGAATATCATATATGTTCAGATATGGGTAAAATTAAAAAGGTACCCAACATAACTAGAAAACAATGGCGCTCCATAGGTCTTATATTTATTCTAGTTGGTATGGGATAATTTCGTTTCCAGTATCTAATAACAGAGTCCTTATCAGTTTGAAAACAAAATGATACCTAGTATATAATTTCATATTCCTAAGAATCTTCTAATTTGCACCATAGTAGGCACCAACATGGTCGACAATAAGTCTCATAACCTGGAATGATCAAATACGACCCGAAACTAACGTACAAAGCATAAAAACAAGAAACTTCAAAGAAATTTACTCATATTGTCTTGTCTAATCATCAGTCATTGTGCAAATAAATATCATGTCTAAATATTTGCCCATTGTCTTGAAATACTTGAGTAGTTTCCTTTTTGCTACTAGTGTCTTGAATCAGCAGAATTATTTAACAAGACGTGCATCCCTTGAGTTGAGCATTATAGGGTTAAAATCTTAATGAAAACTCAATTAACTCATGTGCACGGACAAAGACCACGGCCATATGGACTCAATACTGAAATAAATTCAGTGACGTGGTTGTTGGAGCAGTAATCGATCATCCGGCTTTGATACATTGATCAAATTGGTACGATATTTATTCCCAATTTTTTCATTAAATTTATCTATTTATTCAAATATAATCAACTTACTGACATTATATCAAATATGTTAATACAACCAACTTACTTAATTTGTATTATATATGTAATTGTTTCCTTTGTCGACATTTCATTGATCATTTCCCCGCATATTGTACTAATGAATACTACCCATTTGACCCATAAATCTTCTGCTATTCACAAAATTATCTCCGACAAAGGTTTGAATTGTGATTTGTTCAATAAGCCATGACGAGTTTCCATAAAATTGGGTGTCGACCAGTTGGCTAGTGGTGTGCGGCCGGCTGCGCGCCAGCCACCATCCACATTTGAGTCTTGTGCTCCGCAGGGTGTGTGTCTGGTTGTTTCTTCTTAATAAATTGTTGTAGGGGCTAGTCCCTGTTGGTCCCTTTTTTTTATGATTAGTTTCCATAAATTTGAAGAGCATGTGTGTTAGTTTAATACATGACATTTCCAAAAAAAAGTACAATGATATTCAAAATAATGAAATATGATAGGTGCCACTTAGGAGCTAGTTTTTTTTAATTTATAGAATTATTTCTTCTTGTTTTAGAGCCTTTTTGGATTCTACCCGCGTCGGCTGTACCAAAATGGGGCGCGCTAATATTTTGGCAAGGGAATCAGAGGCTTCCGTTTCGCTAGTCAGCAGGCGTGAAATCAGAAGAGAACTGCCCCTTAGTTCCCACAAATCAGAACTACCATCCAAACAGCCCCTTAGTTCCCACAATTTTTGTCTCTTTGATACTTTATCCGTTGAGATATCAAAGTTGGCCTACCAATTTAGTTGTTGGATCATATAGTATACTCTTTATTTGGAGCAAGGGCAATAATATGGCATTAAGAATGTGATATAGTTAAGTGTCATGTCCAAGCTAAGACATGGTATTGCTATCACGCAGTTGGCCACAACGTGAGCCAATGTGGCAACCCTCGACGTCATCTTCGGCGGCTCGAACTGGATCAACAGTACCTACGTCGTGCCGAGCTTGTAAAAACACAGCCGCCGTCTTCGCCTACCTTCATATAGGGACTCTTCTAGGAACCCCTATCGCCAACCGACAAAGGGAAGGGTAGACTTTGCAGGGGCTATATAGCTTTGGCACGGTCTTGGGAACTCAAGCATATAGGTCACTAATGGATGAGTAGGTCAGAGCACTGCAATCCACGGAACGCTGTGGCATTAGTGATGCCAAGCAGTTTGGCAGGGCTCTAAGACCCTACTCTGTTTGCAACCGGAAGATCACGTAAGGGATTTGTCAACCTCTAGATGAAAGCCCAGGCGATTAATCTGGAACCTTGTAAATAAATACAGCCGACGTATACGGTGGTGTTTGACCGTGCAAGACAGTTACTCTGCATCCTTTGCTTACGGAGTAAGCTTAGCCTCACCGGTAACTCCCCCGGAACAAGGGTGTGTGCGTTTCAGCAAGATGAGGCCGGCCCTGCGCGGCGTGCGCTTTTTGAAGTTTTTCAGGCCGAGACGGGACGACGGTGTCTGTAATCATTTCAGGCTTGAGAGAGCAAGGATGGCCAGGCAGTGGGTGTGGGTGTGGGTCAATGGAACCGAACAAACACTGGGGTAGGGCGGCGCAGGAGCAGGTGCAGAGGACTGAGCTCGTAGCTGGGCACGCCGCTGACAAATTTTCATGGGTTTTTGGCCTCGCCCTCGCGTAATGCCCGTACATATTTTGCAAGCCCTCCCTGCTCGGGTTTCCTATTCTGGTGCGAATATTATAAGCGGACAAGAAAAAGGGGGCAAAGGATACTCACGAACCTGACGTGGAAGAGGTTGGGCACACGGGCGGCGCCGAGGTAGACCTCGACGGCCCCGAGGAAGGCCTGGTACGTGCGGATGTGCAGCGCGTCCACGCGCGGGTACGGCAGCCGCGGCCGCGGGCCCAGCCACCCCACCACCGCATTACCGCCGCCGCCGCCGCCGCCGCAGCCGAGGAAGGCGTACTCCCGCCAGCGCACCTGCTGCTGATCCTGGGGCGGCTCTGGCGGCGGCGGCAGCGGCAGCGCGACGAAGCCGGCCGCGGCGAGGATGGGCTCCAGGTCGTCGTGGGTCGTTATGGGGCGGAACGTGGCCGTGTGCCACAGGGACAGCTTCTTGGCCGCCTCCTGCACCGTCAGCCTTATGTCCCTGCTCCTGCCGCCCCCGCCGGCCCCCGCTCCTGGAGCAACCGCCGACGACGCCATGGACCGACGGAGGAGGAGGGGTTTATCGAGGGGACAAGGGGGGAGAGGCGGGGACGGCTCTTGGCGTTGTTTATGCGGGAGAGACAGACAGAGAGAGATTGTTGGTGCGTTGTTTGAATCAAAAGACGGGAAGATTTCCGGAGAGGAAAGAAAGAAAATAAAGGGAAGGAAGGAGGGAGGGAGCAAGAGGAGGTGGACAAGACGAGAGGGTCTGAGGCCGCCCGCTTTGGGATTCTCTCTGGCCCGCTCGGCGTCGCAATATATTTTCTCGGGCCGTGATAAACGCTCCACGCACCTGCGTTCGTTCGGTGCGATGCGGGCGGTTTCGAAACCCCTGGCGATGACGCGTGGGCCCCGCGAGGGCTTTTGCTTGCGTGCCGGGGCCAAATCCGCGCGTGTTTTGTGAAGGGTCGTGAACTGTTTCCTCTTCGGTAGAAGAAGAATGTGGAGTAGTCAAAATGGAAACGGTAAAATGTTAATGCTGCCCAGAAATAGAAGTACAGCCCGAGTCCAGTGGATGGTGCTCCACATGCTCGTCCGTCTGCCTGTCATGTAGCTGTGTTTTCTGTTCTTTTTAGATGCTACTGCCAGGGAGTAGAGGAGAAATGACAAATTTTTCGGCTGGGTAGAAACGCATGTCCAGTTAGGATGCACTGTCTTCATAAGTGCTTGCCTATACGGGACGACATACACCTGTTTGATAATCTGCAGCTAGCAACACACATAAATGGATATGTTTTACACTCGGATGTAGTATTAGGTATGGCAATTTTTGGTTTCATGCTCGGCTTCGGGTCGGTGGCATTCTCACCGACAGCTCGGTTGTCATTTTTATCTTCTGGCTTGCTTGCATGTGAATTTTCTCACAGCTTTGTATCGGTTCGGCCGTTTGGACTTTATATATAAAGCTAACAAAAGCATGTTTTGAGACGCACGAGTTTGTTAGTGCTTATAGAAAAGGAAGTCAATAAATTGTGCCAACATCTTGCACTCAATGATAAATGATCTGGCGCTCATTCAAGCCAACGGCGCCACCACCGAGTGTTCCTTCGAAAATCACTTCTAGAGAACGTTTCAGGAATTTTCATGTTATAACAAATTGATTTGCCATGTTATAACAGAGAGATTTGTCATGCTAACAATAAATAGTTGCCATATGTCGTACTAGAAAGAATTGTCATTAGACATTAGGGATATCTAAGGTTTACAAATGGTCGGTTGTGATCTTAGAAATAAGCATGCCGGTTCAAAAACGCTTGAAGTGTAAGGAGATCTTCATCTTGATTCCGCTGATGGCCAGGGCTAATATGGCCATGTCATCAATCTTCAGTGGGTCCTCGACCCGGACTAGTACCGACAGGCCGACGTGGCAAGTACCCCCTAATTCAGGACACCAACAAATGGTATTACCGACGCACTAGCATACTTGACGTCTAATCTCTTCATTGCAGAAAAAACACTTCTACTTTCAGTTTTATTTATGTTCTTTACTTTCATGTTACTATTGTTCTCATTATCACATTTATCATCCTGGTCCGTTTGCTTCTTGGGACACTAACAACATGTGCAGAATCACAAGTAGTTACTTCACATAACAAATGTGACAATTTATGTGTTCTAGAAACGTTACTCATAAATACTCTCCTCCGCTCTTCGTTGGGACGACTACTATTTGGGATGCTTACACGTAACCGCGAGGGTCGGCTCTTCTACAATTGTAACGCCCTGGCCATAGCCATCAGTTCGTGACCGTTACGCCTGGCGGGATCTATACTAGCCCCACAAACCAACATTAGTCTTTCCTGCACACTTTGGCCTCACTTGTGCGCACCCAGGACAAACTTCTTAATCTGTCACTCATCCTCAAATCTCTCCAAGCCACAATCGCTCCAAGACAAGCACACTTAACTTTCGAGTTCTTCGCGAATGTGATCCCGAAAAAAGGAATTAGTTGTTGATATGAGTAGTCTATTATCCCTATTATGCCAGGCTCTCACATGTACTCTTTTCCCATTTCCGTATTTTGTTATCCCCATGACTAACTCTTTAGTCACAATACCTAGGCATGCCATGTTGGACACTGTAATACTGAGTGGGCTCAGAGTGTATCTCTCCATTGCTGGAGGGGCAAATTTGAGTATCCATATTCTATTGCCTTCATCCGGATTTGTAAGCCATCCTTATATTGTTGAAAGACTGTGTCAATTAATTCAGGTCAGAGAGAGTATTAGATTCATATTTAAAAATGTTTCTAATATTCAAATTATAGTTTATTAGACTAAATTATAGTCAAAGTTTGATGCATTTGTTGGATTAGTACGTCACATATATATCAAAATACACCGAGAGAGAGAGAGAGAGAGGAGGGGGAGAGAGAGAGAGCAGACCTCACATGTAAGAGCATTGTAACACCCCAAAAATCAAACCTTTTTTTATTTTTGTGTTGTTACTGACTTTGGACTCTCTTCCAAAAAAATTCTTTTGAACTTTTGGAACAAGGGTTCACCTCCTAGTTATGACTGGATCACATCACAGCCAAGACCAAAACAACTAAAACCCTAGGTAGCTGGAATTTGAAATCCTAGCTCTGACAACCACAAAGGAACCCTACTTTCTTTGTTGAGTTAGATCACCCCACTAGTTCAAGAGACCGTCCGCTCCATCTGGATCAAAGGAGTGACACAATATTGCAAAGTCCAATGCAATATTTCTCTTCCATAAACAATTTTAGTTTCGGCCACATTAGGGAAATAAATCCAAATAATACTTAGGCACATCAACAATTGATGGAATTAATTAGGGATCATCAATAGGCCTATTGTAAGCTCTGGTAAAAATATTGGATCAACTAGGGCAAGGCAAGTTCGTGTTTTAATTGCTAAAGTCAATATGACCTAGGTCACACTTATGAAGAAACTACCATTTTGGCAGGTTCAAAAATTGTCAAATAATTTGAGCAGTACCTAGTAGTCACACATGACCCAAATACATCACAAATTTGGTCATTCAAAGCCACACAAAAATCATGGGCCAAATCTAAGTTTCTACCTAATTTTCAAGCTATGAAGGAAGTGCAAGCTAGAAGAATCTGTTGGAGCTGAAATTTGGTGTAGGACTGCATCCTAGTAAGTGAAGAATGTTAGACATGGATACACAACTTGAATCACAATACATTGCACTGCATCGATCCCACAATATTACTGTCAGGATGGGAAAATTGATAAATCACACCACTGCTTCATCCTGGGTTAGATGCACACACATACACACACTATTTGACCTTCAATATGCACCCTAGACATGAATTGGCAGCCTGGAGGCCGCCAGAAATGGCAATGCCAATGGTGACCGCTTCCACAGCATGCCAAAGCGTGCACTCTACTACGCGGGTGTGACTTCCATCGTTGTTCCTCCACCCTGGATGCATCTGAGGTGTCACCCGTGCAGCCTAGGCCCCATGACCTTCTAGAAGTCCAGCACGTGCCTAGCATCGCCAGCCGACACCAGCAGAGCTGTCACCCGAGCCCCGACCGCCGCCATGACCCCTCTGTTGGATGTTTGCACTAGCCAGCTTGATTCTAGCCCTCCGCGAGCTGGCAGGTACGGCCTAATCCTGGTCCTCTGCCACCAGCCATCGCCCATTAAAGCGGAGCGAGCCACGCAACCCCCGCCCCGGCGTCGACGCGATTTGACCGTCGCGGTGGTCATGACCCCTCTCGACCCCTCCTACACTCGCACCTCACTCACTCTCTCCTCGTGGCCTCTGCCCAAGCCCCAGCCCGAGTAGCCACCCCTCCCAGCGCCCGACTTTAGCCGACGCCTGCTAATACATCCATTTTGCATTATGTTTTCCTACTGTAATTTATAATGTTTTGGGTCAATATTTCACTTCATGAGGCAATTCTAATGAGTTTTCTCTCTATTTATGCAAGATTTATATGAAGAGGGAGATTGTTGGCTGGTACGTCTCCAACGTATCTCTAATTTATGAAGTATTCATGCCATGTTTACAACGATTATATATGGTTTTGGTATGATTTGAATGGAACTAATCCAGACTGGCGTTGCTTTCAGCAGAATTACTGTGGTGTTGTTTTTTGTGCAAAAATAAAAGTTCTCCAAATGTAGCGAAACTTTTTGACCATTTTTTCTGGAACAAAAGAGGCAGTGAAGCTTCGTGGGAGGACCAAGAGGTGAAGGAATTGGCCACTAGGCACCAGGGCGCGCCACCCCCCATCCAGTGTGCCCTAGTGGGTAGTGGGCCCCTCGAAGCCCATCTTGACGTGAGATCAATGCCAAAAAATCCTATAAATACATAAACCCTAGAAATAACCATAGATGAGAAGTTCTGCCGCCGCAAGCCTCTGTATCCATGAAAACGCAATCGGGAGCCCGTCCCGGTACCCTGTCGAAGGAGGAAATCATCATCGGAGGCCATCTTCATCATCACGGTGGCCACCATGATGATGAGGGAGTAGTCCACCCTCGAGGCTGAGGGTTTGTACTAGTAGCTATGTGTTTGATCTTTCTCTCTCTCTCTCTCTCATGTTCTTGATTTGGCATGATCTTGATGTACCGCGAGCTTTGTTAATATAGTTGGATCATATGGTGTTTCTCCCTCTCTATATTGTTGTGATGAATTGAATTTTTACCATTGAGGTTTCACTATTATCGGATTGAATACTTGTTCGATTTGAGAACACTTGATGTATGTCTTGCATATGAATACCCATGGTGACAATGGGGTATTATATTGATTCACTTGATGTATGTTTTGGCACTCAACTCACGGATTCCCGAGGTGACATTGGGGTAATCTATGCATAGGGGTTGATGCACGTTTTTGTCCTACTTTCTCCGGTAGAAATCTTGGGGAACTCTTTGAAGTTCTTTGTGTTGGATTGAGTATTATGAATCCGAAGTTGTTTGATGCGTATCGTATAATTAACTCACAGATATTTGTGGTGACATTGGAGTATCTAGGTGATAGTAGAGTTGGTTGATGCGTATCATATGGTGTTATTTTAGTACGAAATCTAGGGATATTCGTGACACTTATAGGAATAGCTCAATAGATCGATCTGAAAGGATGGCTGTCGGTGTCAAAACCGGCGGATCTCGGGTAGGGGGTCCCGAACTGTGCGTCTAAGGCGGATGGTAACGGGAGGCAGGGGACACGATGTTTACCCAGGTTCGGGCCCTCTCGATGGAGGTAATACCCTACTTCCTGCTTGATTGATCTTGCTGATATGAGTATTACAAGAGTTGATCTACCACGAGATCGTAGAGGCTAAACCCTAGAAGCTAGCCTATGGTATGATTGTTGTTGTCCTACGGACTAAACCCTCTGGTTTATATAGACACCGAAGGGGGCTAGGGTTACACAGAGTCGGTTACAAGGGAGGAGATCTACATATCCGTATTTCCAAGCTTGCCTTCCACGCCAAGGAGAGTCCCATCCGGACACGGGACGAAGTCTTTAATCTTGTATCTTCATAGTCCAACAGTCCCGACTGGGATTTCCTCTACACCCGTTCGTCCGCGACCTCATGTTCTACTACGGGCTGGACTTCCATGATCTGGCCCTGAACTTCATCCTCAACATCTCGGCGTTTATCGACGTGTGCGAGGACTTCCTCTGCGTCCGGCCCCACTTCGGCATGTGGCTGAAGACCTTCAATGTTAAAACGAAGGTGGTGCGCGGTCAGCAAGCGGAATGCGGAGGCGCCATGGTGGGCAAAATGCCCAATGTCACATGGCTCGAGGGCTCCTATGTGGAGACCATAAAGGGGTGGCAATCGGGGTGGTTCTACATCACCGAGCCGCGCGACACCAACTGGGTGGCGGCCCCCGAGTTCAGATCCGGAATCCCCACGCGGCTCACCTCTTGGAAGGAGAAGGGCCTGTCCTGGGGTCCACCGGTGGAGCTGATCGGACTCCAGAAATGTATCCGGAACATGATAAGCAAGAAACTCAAGCTTGTCAACGTGGTCCAGGTCATGCTCTTCCGCCGAACGACGGGCATTCAATTTGTGGGAGTTCGACCCAGCCCAGCACCAGATGTTGCGCGAGCTCTTCGACACGACGCACAAAGATGTCTGGAGGGTGCTATTCAAGGGCGCCGAGGTACCTCCTTCCCTTACCGAGGACCGCGGACTTAGCGTGAAGTGCCCTGCGAATCCGGTAAGTTCGCTACACCTTATAGGGTATCTTATTTTCCCCAGTTTAATCATGTGCGGGATCTGAGCTCCCGTGCCTTTGATAGGACTGGGTGGAGACAGCGGAGCAGATTGACTGCCCGGCCCCTCTGCCCGAATATCCAGCAGACGCTCTCCTAACAGAGATGCTGACTCCGGCACCTTATGAGGTGCCGGAGAAGAAGACCAAGAAGAAGGCCACGGGGACCCGAAAGGGTCTCCGGCGCCAGGTGACATCGGACTCATCGTCCGATAACTCCAAGACGCACTCCTCCCATGAAGACGAGGAGGAGGAAAGTTCTCCCCCCCCCCCCAGCCGGGGGATATAAGAAAAGGAAGGCCGCCCCAACTGGGGAGGCCGAAGGGTCCAAGAATAAGAGGACCCCTCTTCCGGACTGCTCCACGACCGCCACCTACAGCGAGGACGAGTGGTTGCCCAGGGACAAGCCCCTGGTGAAGTCGTAAGTATCCGGATACCATAGTAATTCATGATATGTTTCTATTGTACTGCTTCACCCTATGCCGAACATGATTATGCAGTCCGTCCCGAGCCCGCATCGACGTATCTTCGTCGGATGGTTCTTTGGACCCGTCGGATATGAGTAGCGGTTCTCTCCCGACGGCCTCCACCCCTCGCCCTACGGACAACACTGAGGTGTTATCTAAAAAGGCACCGGGCCGAGGGGAGGTAGTCC
Organism: Aegilops bicornis; assembly: GCA_021605145.1. NCBI lineage: Eukaryota > Viridiplantae > Streptophyta > Magnoliopsida > Poales > Poaceae > Aegilops > Aegilops bicornis. Next base: position 315,511,103 of record CM038675.1, on the reverse strand, counting down.
AGGAGACGCCTCAGGGCGATCTTCCGAGCCCTAGGCGCAAAGGGAGCAAGACTCCCACGGGCTCCAGGTTTGGACCCGAGCTGAACACTGCGCCGGAACCTCCGACGGTTTCGGACTCCGGCAGGCGACCCCCTGTTAAGAGGGGCAAGCCGCCCGTGCCAGTGAACTCTGTCCATCCAGAGGCGCCGAACAACTTGTTGGAAGCGCTTCAAGGTGCTTCCATCGACGAAGAGTACCGCACTATCATGAGTGCGGTGATTGAGAAGGTTCAGTCCGCCAAAAGCTGACTGACTAAAGCGTGTGCCAGCCTCCTAACAGGCTTTGAGGTGAGTAATCGAAATATAGGAAAATATTACCGCATAGACAGTAGCCCCTGATGCTCTTCTTGGCGTTCGCTAAGAAAAGACGAATAGAGGATCAAATAATAACTGCAGGAGTCTAATCCAAATATGTCTATATGCATATGTAGGCTTCATTGCTGGCCGCTGCCACAGGTACTGCGGAGGTCGCCGCACTGAAGCAGAACCTCGAGCGGTCCGAGGAAGAATTAGGCCTTGCCAAGAGGCAGCTCGAGGAGAACAAAGGTAAGCAATACCTTGTCTATATATAAAAAAGAAATTTGGTTGCAAGATAATAGGATCATCATGAATGTGCCAGGGACCACGACCGAAGTGGCGACCCTGAAGCAGGCGTTGTCCGAGGCCGAAACCAAAGCGGCCAAGGAGCGCACCGAGCAAGAAAAACAAGAAGCCCGAGTAGGCAAGGTGCAGAAAGAGCTCGAGGCACTCGTGAGGAAGCACGATTCCTTGGAGCTTGACTCGAAGACACGAGAGTCCGAGCTTGCCAAGGCCGTCGAAAGCGCAAAACATGCCAAGGCCGAAGCCCAAAAGGCCCTCCAGGAAGTTGAGGCGATTAGGAAGATAGCGGCGTGTAAGGCATTCATTATGCAAAGCAAGCATGTAAAAGAAGATTTCTTTTTACTTACCCGAGTTCGGAGCTCTCCAGGAGCTTTCGCAGATCTGCCCCGTAGTGTGTATGACGCCGCGGAGTTCTACCGGGCCGAGGAGGGGAGCTCGACGGAGAGGTTATTCTGGTCTCAGTATACTGGGACCGAACACCCGGTGCCCTTGAGCGACCAACTGAAACAACTGGTCGAGCTTCACAAGGCCACCGAACAGGCCATGAAGGGGCTCACAGTCCGGTTGTGGCCTGGCAAGCCCCTGCCGAACAGCTACTTCAGCCTGGTGAGGCGGCTTGTGGATGCATGCCCACGGCTGGAAGTCATCAAGCAGTCCGTCTGCATCGAAGGTGCGCAGGGCTTTTGCCCGTGCGAAAGTGCACTGGGCCAAGATGGACGCTGAGAAGATGGTGAAGGAGGGGCCGCCGCAGGGCAAGGAGCATCGCCACCCCGAGATGTATTATGAAGGTGTCCTGAAGGGTGCCCGCCTTGTGGCGGAGGAGTGTACCAAGGATGTAGTTTTTGAATGAACTTGCTCATGTGATCCTGTAATATGAAAACTGGTTCATTTGCGCTATGCACCGCTTTTGGAATTTAAAATATTACCTTCTGTGCGGCCGTTTATCAAATCGAGAGTTGGCGGTCGTCGGCTTCGCCCCCATGCAACTAGTGCTTTGGGGTGTTCGGGATAAATCTGAGCACTCTTTTTCCCATTTTTGGGTCCTTCGAGGGAGGTGCTCAGCGCAACGAACCAGACAATCAGACTATAATGCTTATCACTCTCACTTAGCCATAGAAGTCTACAATTTTAAATTTTGGCGAAGCCCCTGGTATTCGGAAAGCCGGATTTGGGGCGCTATACACGCCTAAGTCGGACAAAGCCAACTCCTCGCCCGAAGCGGAAAAAGTCTTTAGGGACTTGAGACCTCTCGAACAGCGACCAACTATCGCCTCATCATGACAGTCAGTTTTAGCTTTCTCTACTGAGGTGCTCGTTCGAAAGAACCGGGACACAATCGCAGTAGTTCTCCCAGTGCTACCTTAGCCGATATAGATGAACGTAAGGTACCAAAACATGGGAGCCGGGCAAACCCAACTATTGACCCAAGACATGATTCAGAGTTGATGCATATAATGCTATAAGTTCGGGGTGCCGCACTGTCGAAAGTGTTCGGACTTCTCACGCCGTATTATGGGATGTAGGAAAGCCCCTGGCGTATTGGCCGTACTAGAATGTACGGGTGCTGACTGTCGCAAATAAACATATATATAGAAACAATAGATAATGCAATAATAGACTAATGTTGTGCATTGTTAGTTAAAGATTACGTTGAAATGTACTGATACAAGTGGTGCAATAAGAAAAAAATAGGATTATTTAACATGTCCTATCCCAAGGCAAGCTGCGGACTGGTATTTAAAGCGGGTATTCCGCTCGTTATTAGAGACCACCTGGGGATTCCATTGTACGACGTAGCTTCCTGCCTCCTTGGTTGTTGTATTATGTGTCCGGCAATCACACTGCCGGATAGGGCTTCCAGAGAGTAAGGTCCTGAAAGAGAGAGAATGATGAAGGTTTTCAGCCCACAGGCGGTTGAGCCGCCTTGTGGGGCGTGCCATAGTCGTGCCCCCGCCTATGCCCATGGTATTTTCAATGCATAATTATGCACGCGCGACACGTATTTTCCTGTTTGTCTGGGATTAGGGCGGGGCCCGAATTGCTAGGCGAGCTCGGAATGTGCCAGGCGATCCTGTTGCAGGTTACTCCAAACTCGCTTGACGGTGTCCGGGGGCTTTATCGCCGAATTGTTGGATTGCCTTAAGAGGTTGCTTTGTGCTTCTGCTGCGAGGGCTGCAGTGTGCTCCTCCGAGCGGAGGGAGCGCTCTGTGTTTCCATTGACTGTTATGACCCCCCTAGGACCTGGCATCTTGAGCTTGAGGTATGCATAGTGTGGTACCGCATTGAATCTTGCAAATGCGGTTCGCCCGAGCAGTGCGTGGTAGCCGCTGTGGAACGGGACGATATCGAAGATTAACTCTTCGCTTCGGAAGTTGTCCGGAGATCCGAAGACCACTTCCAGTGTGATTGAGCCCCTGCAATGGGCCTCTACACCTGGGATGACACCTTTAAAGGTTGTTTTTGTGGGTTTGATCCTTGAGGGGTCTATCCCGTTTTGCGCATTGTATCCTGATAGAGCAGGTTCAGGCTGCTGCCGCCGTCCATAAGGACTCGAGTGAGGAAATCCGTCAATGATCGGGCCTAAGACCAATGCGACGGATCCGCCATGACGGATACTAGTGGGGTGGTCCCTGCGATCGAAGGTGATCGGACAAGAGGACCATGGGTTGAACTTTGGGGCGACGGGCTCCATCGCATATACATCCCTTAGTGCACGCTTCCATTCCCTCTTGGGGCTGTGGGTTGCGTATATCATGTTCACCGTCCTCACTTGTGGGGGGAACCTCTTCTGTCCTCCCGTGTTCGGCGGCCGTGGCTCCTCCTCGTCATGGCTGTGCAGCCCCTTGTCCTTGTTTTCGGCGTTTAACTTGCCGACCTGCTTGAACACCCAACATTCTCTGTTGGTGTGATTGGCTAGCTTATCGGGGGTGTCGTGTATTTGACACGAGCGATCGAGTATGCGGTCCAAACTGGACGGGCCCGGAGTGCTTCTTTTGAATGGCTTTTTCTGCTGACCAGGTTTAGAGCCTCTGAATCCGGCATTGACTGCCGTATCCCCGGTGTTATCGCCGTTGTTGCGGCGCTTGTGTTTGCTGCGACGTGGCCTGCCGTTAGTGTCCTTGGTATCTGAAGTGCCAAGGTTTCTTGATATGTTGTTGCTACGAGCCAGCCAACTATCCTCTCCCGCGCAAAAGTGGGTCATGAGTGTCGTGAGGGCTGCCATAGACTTCGGCTTTTCCTGGCCGAGGTGTCGGGCGAGCCACTCGTCACGGATGTTGTGCTTAAATGCCGCTAAGGCCTCTGCATCCGGACAGTCGACAATTTGATTTTTCTTGGTTAGGAGCCGTGTCCAGAATTAGCTCTGGCCGATTCCGGCTGCTGAATTATGTGGCTCAAGTCATCGGCATCGGTGGTCGCACATAAGTGCCTGGAAGTTATCGAGGAATGCGTCTTCGGATCCTCCCAACAGCCAACGGAGTCTGTTTGGCAAGCTATTCAGCCAATGCCGAGCTGGTCCTTTAAGTTTTAACGGGAGGTACTTGATGGCATGTAGATCATCACCGCGGGCCATGTGGATGTGGAGGAGGAATTCCTCGATCCATACTGCGGGATCTGTTGTGCCATCGTATGATTCGATATTTACGGGTTAAAAACCCTCTGGGAATTCATGCTCCATTACTTCGTCAGTGAAGCATAGGGGGTGTGCCGCCTCTGTCTTTGGGCTATATCATGGCGCAGCTCATATGAGTCTTACTGCTTGTATTCGCCCGGCCGGATTTGCTTTCTTGTGTCGGCGTGGCGGTCACCGTCCCGCGTAGGGGCCTGCCCTCGTGATCCGTAGATCGATCTTGCGTGTTTTGCCCTGTCTTCCAATACGTCTCGCGGGTCTCGCGTGTTTCTCGGTGCCTTGGTATTTTTGTTTGAGTGGCGGCGGGGTGCGGGCTGAGCTTCTGGCTGAAATGCCTCTCTGTCTCGACTACGAGGTGGCCGATCAGCCGCGTCATATGCTGGTGATGTAGGTTTCAATGCTTCCTCCTCACGTCGAGGTAGCATCCTGCGCTTTGGGTGACCCTTGGAGGGGCGTTCGAGTTCGTATTCCTCGGCCGCAAGGACTTCAGTCCATCTGTCTGCTAGCAAATCCTGATCAGCTCGAAGCTGTTGCTGTTTTTTCTTCAGGCTATTTGCTGTGGCTATAAGCCGGCGCTTAAAGCGCTCCTGCTCGACGAGATCCTCGGGTACGACCAATTCTTCGTCGTCGAGGCTCACTTCGTCTTCGGAGAGAGGCATGTAATTGTCGTCCTCCGCTTCTCCCTCTGCCGCTCGCTCAAGAGGGCTGGCTTCTTCATCCTCCGGCTCTAGATCCCACTGGAGGGGATTGTCATCATCTTCGCACCTTGTCCGAGTAATCGTTATCTCTGTTCGGTATCACCGCTTTGGCGTGGCGGGACTTAGAGCGGCCTTGGACGTCGGGCGCTTGGGTTGCTTCTTGAGGGGTCATCCTCCGTTGTCTTGTCGCCATTGCCTTCTTTGGGTGTATCCACCATATATATATATCATATGATGAGGTGGCGGTCTAGTGCCCGTGGGCGATGGTTCCTCGTCAGTATCCTTCATCATTGTCCATACCATCGATGTCTTCGGAGTCGAAGTCGAGCATGTCGGTTAAATCATTGACAGTGGCTACTAAGTGGGTGGTGGGTGGGTTGTGAATTTCTTCGTCATCCGCATCCCATTCTAGCCGGACATAGTTCGGCCAAGGTTCTCCTGACAGGGAGAGAGACTTTAACGAGTTTAGTACATCGCCAAAGGGTGAGTGCTGAAAGATATCCGCGGAGGTGAACTCCATGATCTGCGCCCAATCGGATTCGATAGGCATGGGCGCGGGCGGCTGGGAGTCCGAGGCCGGAGATGAACCCAGTGGTTCGTCGTCACGGCTCTCGTGAGAGGTAAGGTCAGTATCCGGCTCTACCGCCGATGAGAATGCAGCCTCCAAGGCGGGGTCTATCCGCCTGTCCTCGGATGGCGCAATTTGCTCCGGATTGAAGGCCGATGTAGTTGCCAGTGTGATCTTCCGAAGACTGTCCGACGACAGAGCTATATAATGCTCGTCGTGATTGTGCGGCACACCTGGCATGGGCTCGAATCCATCGAAGATCAAGTCTCCGTGGATGTCGGCAGTGTAATTCAAGTTTCCGAACTTGGCCTGATGGCCAGGGGCGTGGCTCTCGATCTGCTCCAGATGGCCAAGCGAGTTGGCCCGCAGTGCGAAGCCGCTGAATACGAAGATTTGGCCGGGGAGGAAGACCTCACCCCGGATCGCATCGTTAGCGATGATCGAAGGAGCCATCAAGCCTTATGGTGACGACACAGTGGAACTCCCAATGAAAGCACCAATGTCGGTGTCAAAACCGGCGGATCTCAGGTAGGGGGCCCCGAACTGTGCGTCTAAGGCGGATGGTAACAGGAGGCTGGGGACACGATGTTTACCCAGGTTCGGCCCCTCTCGATGGAGGTAATACCCTACTTCTTGCTTGATTTATCTTGATGATATGAGTATTACAAGAGTTGATCTACCACGAGATCGTAGAGGCTAAACCCTAGAAGCTAGCCTATGGTATGATTGTTGTTGTCCTACGGACTAAACCCTCTGGTTTATATAGACATCAGAGGGGGCTAGGGTTACACAGAGTCGGTTACAATGGGAGGAGATCTTCATATCCGTATCGCCAAGCTTGCCTTCCACGCCAAGGAGCGTCCCATCCGGACACGAGACGAAGTCTTCAATCTTGTATCTTCATAGTCCAATAGTCTGGCCAAAGGATATAATCCGGCTGTCCGGATACCCCCTAATCCAAGACTCCCTCAGTGACTTTGAGGTGGTTTCGTACCTTACAAAGAATTTCGTCTTATGTTCTCCGCTAGATAAGAACTTTGGAGTGATTCTTTACTCATATTGAGGGATTGTTATATTATTCAATTATGTTAGCACTATTGAGAGATTGCACTAAAGAAAGTATGAAGCCTAGGCCTTGTTTTCAAGCATTGCAATACTGTTTGTGCTCCTTTTTATCACCTGCTACCTTGCTGTTTTTATATTTTCAGACTACAAAAACCTATATCTACTATCCATACTACACTTGTATCACCATCTCTTCGCCGAACTAGTGCACCTATACAATTTAACATTGTATTTGGTGTGTTGGGGACACAAGAGATTTCTTGTATTTGATTGCAGGGTTGTTTGAGAGAGACCATATTCATCCTATGTCTCCCACAAATTGATAAACCTTAGGTCATCCACATGAGGGAAAATTGCTAATATCCTACAAAACTCTGCGCTTGGAGGCCCAACACGAGTCTATAAGAATAAAGTTGCATAGTAGACATCACCGGTAGCTGGAATTCTAGACCTGAAAAGAGCTACAACAGAGATAGCTATTTTCCAGAGCTCCAAATGACCTGAAAAATACGGAGATTTATTTTGGAATTAACAAAAAACACTGGAAGAAGAATCACCAGGAGGGACCCCACAATGAGGCACAAGCTCAGGTGGCGCGCCCTCCCCCTGGGCACGCCATGTGATCTTGTGGGCCCACCAGCATGCCTCTGTGGCCCTCCTACTCTTATATGATGCCATTTTCCCTAAAAAAGATCGAGAGAAGACTTTCGGGATGAAGCTTCACCACCTTGAGGTGGAACCTGGGCAGGAGTACTTTTGCTCTCCAGCGGAGCGATTCCGCCGAGCATACTTGCCTCCGGGAGGGGGAAATCGAAGCCATCGACACCACCAATGATCCTCTCATCATGGGAGGATAAATCTTCATTAACATCTTCACTAGCACCATCTCATCTCAAAACCTAGTTCATCTCGTCTATTCAAATTTGTCTCAAAACCTCATATTGGTACCTGTGGGTTAATAGTAGTGTTGATTACATCTTGTAGTTGATGCTAGTGATACTTAATCATATACAACACCCCTCTGATCTTGAATATGAATATGATTTTTGATTAGTTCTGTTTGTTCTTGAGGACACGGGAGAAGTCTTGTTACAAGTAATTATGTGAAGTTGGTGTTCGTTCAATATTTTGATGATGCATATGTTGTTCTTCCTCTAGTGGCGTCGTGTGAACGTCAACTCCATGACACTTCACCATGTTTGGGCCTAGGAGAAGGCATTGGGCAGCAGTAAGTAGATGATGGGTTGCGAGAGTGACAGAAGCTTAAACCCTAGTTTGTGAGTTATTCCGTGAGGGGATGATTTGGATCCATATGTTTCATGTTGTGGTTAGATTTATCTTAATTATTCTTTCGTAATTGTGGATGCTTGCAAGAGGGGGTAATCATAAGTGGGTTGTTTGTTCAAGTAAGAACAACACCCTAGCATTGGTTCACCCACATATCAAATTATTAAAGTAGTGAACGTGAATCAACTAAACATAATGAACGTGACTAGACAAGAATTCCCATGTGTCCTCAAGAACACTTTACTCACTATAAGAAGTACTTTCAGCTTGACCTTTGCTAAAAAAGGATTGGGCCACCTTGCTGAACTCTTGTTACTATTGCTAATAGTTACTTGTCATGAATTACCTTTCTACAAAACTATCTGTTATCACTACTTAAAGCACTTGCAGAGAATATCTTGCTCTCGCCCACAACCTCCACCCCCAATCCACTCCCCGGCCCAACCCCGGCACACATGGACCATTCCACGAGATGCACCGCACACCACAGAGCATGCTAGCCCCTTCGCCTGACCAAATCCCCAACCGGAGTCCCACCCTGTGTCGGAGTTGCCGTTCTCGGCTGCCGCGGTAGCGGCACCAGTAGACACCCCCGGCTCCTACCACCCACCAACAGATGAGCCACTCGCCGACGACCCCATCAATGGCTACACCTACCCGAGAAGACCACCAGAGCGTCACCGACCACTGGAGCATAGGAACCCAACTACGGTGTCGGGGAGCAGAAGGAAGGAGGAAGAAGAGAAGGAGGGAGGAGAGAGAAACTGCAAGTATTAGCAGTTGAGTTGTCAATTCAACCACACCTGGAGACTAAATGTCTGCACCAAAGTGATCAGTAGCATAGTAGTATGGTAATTTGATAGTGATAGAAGTGATAATAACAACAATAGTGAAAGTAACAACAGTAGTAATTGTTTTGTAGCAGTTGTAACAGTAGCAGCAATAGTAGTAACTTAGTAAAGATCTGAAGGAAATATGCCCTAGAGGCAATAATAAAGTTGTTATTTTATATTTCCTTATACCATGATAAATGTTCATTATTCATGCCAGAATTGTATTAACCGGAAACTTGATACATGTGTGTATACATAGACAAAACACTTTGTCCCTAGTAAGCCTCTACTAGACTAGCTCGTTAATCAAAGATGGTTAAGTTGCCTAACCATAAACATCAGTTGTCATTTTATGAATGGGATCACATAATTAGGAAAATGATGTGATGGACAAGACCCATCCGTTAGCTTAGCACAATGATCGTTAAGTTTTATTGCTATTACTTTCTTCACGACTTATACATATTCCTTTGACTATAAGATTATGCAATTCCCGAATACCGGAGGAATCCCTTGTGTGCTATAAAACGTCTGTCGGATTTCAGGTTCCGACAGACCCTCTAGGTTCGAACTCTGGGGTGCACGCGGAGATCTCACCTCCAACCGACCTACACCTCGTCGCCTCGCAAGGATCTAAACTACGCAAAGAGCAACACAAGGGACACAAGGTTTATACTGGTTCGGGCCACCATTGTGGTGTAATACCCTACTCCAGTGTGTGGTGTGGTGGATTGCCTCAGGGGCTGATGATGAACAGTACAAGGAAGAACAGCCTCGCGAGGGTCTGTTCTTGGCCGGTGCGACGAACTGCTAGGGGGAGTTCGTCGCTTCTCTCTCTCTCTCTCCTTTCGATCCCAGATCCCTCTACCCTGTGGGTGGCTAGTCATATTTATAGGCAGAGACCCTGGGCCTCTTCCCAAATATTGACTGGGAAGGGCGCCAACAATTGGCCATTTTGAAGGGGAAAATCTAGTACACTTATCCTGACTAAAGTCGGTCCTCGCCTGCCAAAGACTATAACGATGACGCCGACTTGGGCTCCACGATGACCTCCTTCCTGCCGTTCTGCTGGTCTTGGTCTTGTTGCACCGAAATGGTTGCCTTTGCTTGATACTCTTGGCCTGCGCTTGCCCCCTTTGCACCAAAGAGGAAATGAGGACCTTCTAGCAGTGGCGCTATGGTCGTCATGTCTTGCGTCATGGGCACCTCGTGAGGTACCCCGCCTTGATCTCTCCGCCTCCTTGCAAGCCAGCCTGACGAGGCCGTGCCCGAGGAAACTTCCTGTCGTCCGCCCCATGAGGCTTGGCCCCTAGCGAGGGTCTTGAGCTTGTGCTGATGAAGATGGGTCGTACTGGGCCACCCCTTGAGCCACGCCGCAGGCCGCAGGCAGGCAAGTCTGGGTACCCCAGTTCCCAGAACGCCAACATGATAGCCCGGGCCCAAGGCGCGCTGGACTTGGCTTAGCAGAAGCGAAGGGGCAAGTCTGGCGCCCTTGAGCCCCTAACAGCCCGCGGCCTTGGGGCGCCGCGTGGCGGTTGATTGGACGTGGGCGTCTCCACTTCCCCATGAAGCCTCGGCAACTGCACGAATTGACAAGTCCCTGCATGCAAAGCGGGTCATGATTACTTGTGATCGTGGAGGTCGACGGTTGACCTTCCCCGGCTATAAGTTTGAAACGGCGCGCGTCCTTCCAGTCCATCTCTTCTTGCTTCTCCTTCTTCTCCATGGCTCCGCCGAAGAGGTTCTCGGCCGTGGAGAAAGGAAAGGCCCGCCAGGTGGAGCCTGACTCTCCCCCGGCCAAGCGCGGTCGAGGCCGTCCTCGCAAGCACCCTGTGGCTCCCGTAGTGGCTTCTTGCGGCCGTGGAGGTGATCTCCCGCGCGGTGACGGGCGTCAGGCCATTGATGGGGGGCGCGCTATGGCCGCGCGACCCCCTAGGCCGCGCTTCCACTCGGTAGAGGTGCTGCCGGAGTTTGTCGTGTGGTCGGCGGAGCCGACCAAAGACTCGCCCAGCTTCCCGCTTACTTTTAGGTGAACTTCCGGCCGGGCGCCCGGGCTGCCTCGGCTTCAAAGTGACGGATTCTTTGCAGCCTGGCCTCTGGCTTCACTGGAGGTCTCCGCCCGAGCGTGTACGACCCACGGGTGGCAAGCGTTTGCCAGCAGTGGTCTCGAGCCGGCGGTGCACCCTGCACTTCAAGTTCGACGGCGATGCCACCCTCTACGTGAGGGTGTTCGGGGAAGACGGTCGCCGCGCTGGGTGCTGCCCCGAGGACGACGACCGCGGCCGTGGGCCCAGCCCCGGAGACGATCGGGATGAAGATGACAGTGCGCACATGGTCGGTGGCGCTCGGGGTTCGTCGAGCTTCGGCGACTCTTCTTCAGACAGCGGCTCCTCCAGCGGTGGCCATGCCCAGCTTTCGTGCCGCCGCGCCCGCCTGGAGGGAGGTAGCGGGTCTGCCCGCTGACGCACCTCGGTGAAGCGCGAGAGGGAGTCCGCCTGAGCTCCGGAGGCAGTTCGAGCCTTCGCCGCGAGTTGGTGTCAAGCGAGCCGCGCTTGTTTTGTTCTTTTCCTTTTCCTGCGCAAAGGGACAATAGTGTAGGGCCCCGCGGGGGCGTGGTTGGACTGTTGCTGTTAATTATCGTCTTGTTCCCTCTATTTACGTATTAGGGCTTACATGCCACTGCGCTCGCGTAGAAATTACTTAGCTTGGGGGCGACCTGTCGCGGTCTTCGCTTCCTGAGGCCGAGGCCTCGTCGAACGCTTCATGCCCTGCAAAGATTAGCCAGGAGAGGTAGCTTCCGGCCTCAGTTGTGGAGGCGACCGACCCAGGTCCTGTGTTCGCGTCGCGGTGCCCGTGGGGCACGGACTGGAGGGGTGCTCCCGTAGTGGACCCGGTTAGGGAAACCTCAAACAATAGGGGCAGAAAACACTCGCGAGGGTGCCCGCGTTGCTCCCTCGCGAGATTCGCACGAGAGAAATCGAGGCAGGAGATCGAAGAAGGCAAGGAGTCACAAGCCAAAGACGGCAACACTTCAATAAAACTTCAAATGGGAATGAACAAGACAATTGCAGAAAGCAAATGAAAAAGCCGCGTCCGACACCTAATCTAGTCTTCGACGTCTTCTCACCAGCGCAGAGCTAAGTGCTGCCACTGGGCGTGGGAGGGAGCCCAGGGCCCGAGGCGGCGCCTCGAGACTCCGGGGTGTGTACAGCCCCAACTCATTATTACGTGAGAGTGTCACGGGCGGCGAGCTTCACAGGCATTGGCCTTCTTCACAGGCTCCGGGCCTTTCTTGGGGGAAGCGAACTTCACAGGCATTGGCCTTCTTCACAGGCTCCGGGCCTTTTCCAAAACACAACGGCTTCACAGGCATTCGCCTTCTTCACAGGCACCGGGCCTTTCTCAGAAAGATAAGCTTCACAGGCGTTTGCCTTCTTCACAGGCACCGAGCCTTTTTCAGAAAGATAAGCTTCACATGTGTTTGCCTTCTTCACAGGCACCGGGCCTTTTTCAGAAAGATAAGCTTCACAGGCGTTTTCCTTCTTCACAGGCACCGGGCCTTTTTAGGGGTATAACCTCCGAATGTGCTGGATGTTCCACGCGTTCTGGACGGGCACCCCCTCCTGGGTCTCCAAGCATGCGGAGCCGGGCCTGGAAACATGAAAAACCTTGAACGGGCCCTCCCACATGGGAGAGAGCTTATGCAGTTCCTCCCTAGAGAGAACCCGTCTGAGCACGAGGTCCCCTACCTCAAGAGTTCTGGGGCGAATGTCGCAGCAGTGGTATCGCCCTTGGTGCTTGTTGGTACCTCGCCCGCTCGTGGCGACTTCTCGACGATGCTCCTCCCCAAAGACGAGGTCCGTCCCCCGCATGGCGTCTGCTGCGCCTCATCGAACGCCGGGACCCGTGCGAAGCGACGTCGACCTCGTGAGGGAGGACCGCCGACTCCATAGACCAGGAAGAACGGGTCTCGCCAATGGCTTGGTCGCGATCGTGCGGTTGGACCACAACACGGACTGAAGCTCGTCGTACCAGCCTCTACCGCATGCCTCCAACTTCTTCTTGAATGTCCTGGTTTTGAGGCCCCTCAGGACCTCTGCGTTGGCCCGCTCGGCCTGATCGTTGCTCCGTGGGTGCGCTACCGAAGCGTAGCATACCTGCGTCCCAAGGTTAGCACAGTATGTTTTGAAGAGATTACTGGTGAATTGCGAACCATTGTCGGTGATGATGCGGTTCGGCACCCCGAACCGGTTCACGATGCCCTTGATGAACTTGACCGCAGAACCTGCGGGGATGGTGCGGACGGCTTCCACTTCAGCCCACTTGGTGAACTTGTCCATGACGACGTAGAGGTAGCGATAGCCTCCTGGCGCCCAAGGAAACGGGCCCAGGATATCTAGCCCCCAGACTGCGAATGGCCACGAGAGGGGTATAGTTTGCAGACCTCCCGCCGGCTGATGGATCTTCTTGGCATGGAATTGGCAGGCCTCGCAAGCCTTCACCAGTTCCACGGTATCATTGAGTGCAGTGGGCCAATAGAACCCGCTGCAGAACGGCTTGCCAACGAGGGTCCGTGATGACGAATGATGCCCACAATCTCCATCGTGTATGTTTGCCAGCAGCTCCTTCCCTTGCTCCCTGGAAATGCAATGTAGGGAAACGTCATTTGGTCGCTTCCGATAGAGCTCTCCATCCCTGATGCAGTACGCCGTGGCTAGCCGCGCCACACACTCCGCTTCCTCCTCCTTTTCCGGCAAGGTCCCTTGCGTCAGGTAGCTCCGGAGCTCTGTGATCCAGCACCCATCCTGAGGCTCCAGCGTCAGGAGCAGACGCGCTCCTGAGGCCGGGCCACAGACTGGGGCTCCCGAGGTAGGTGGCTGGGGGAGCTCCTCCCGAGGCTGCACCGTGCTTGATAGCGATGGCGTTGTCGAGGGCTTAAAGAGCCGCTCCTCGAAGACGCCAGGTTCCTGAGGTAGCCGCTTGGATGCCCGTTTGGCGATGTCGTCAGCCTCTTGATTGGTGCCACGAGGCACATGCTGCAACTCCAGTCCCCAGAACTGCTCCTCGATCCTGCGGAGCTCCGCGAGGTAGGCTTCCATGTGCTCATCCCTCGGCTCGTATACTTTGTTGGAGAAGTTGACGAGGAGTTGTGAATCACCCTTGATGGTAAGGCGCTTCACTCCCAGGGCAACGCGGACTTGAGCCTGCTATCAGGCCTTCATATTCTGCTATGTTGTTGGAGACCTTTTCTCCGTGCTGGAAACAGAGCTGCACGGCGTAGTAGAGTTTGTCTTGAGTAGGAGATATAAGCACTGCGCCAGCCCCCACGCCGTGTCTAGAGAACGCCCCGTCGAAGTACATGATCCAACCGTCCGGTGCCTCGCTTCCCGGGGAGAGGGATCGATCCTCATCAGCATTGAAGCCCGGCGCCTCCGTCCATTCCGCCACGAAGTCCGCTAGCGCTGCCCCCTTGATGACTCTGGTGGTGCTGAATTCTAGCTGAAACGCTTGCAACTCGATGCCACTCAGCGCCTCTTCCAGCCGAGTTGGGGCTCCTGAGCACCCTTTCCAAGGGGTACGCTGAGACAACCTTGATGGGATGACCCTGAAAATAGTCTTTGACTGCTGTGAGGCCACCAATAAGCGAGGAGGAGTTTCTAGGGCATGGGGTGCAGCGCCCTCGCGTCTGCAACCTTGTCTTGATGAAGTACAGGGTGTTTGACGAGGTTGGGAGTGCTTTGGTGTTCTTGGCGTCCTCCGGGAGGCCGTGGGCGCCTCCGAGATAGTGGAGCCCAATGGCCGGGTCGCCAGGGAGGGCCTCTGCTCGAAAGTGTGCTTCCCTCTGGCGGTGATCCTTCTCGGCTGTGGTAGTGGTCTCGTGAGTCCCCTTGATCCTGCCGCCTTGACCCGGGCAGCTGCCGCCATGTTTGGTCCAACGCTCCTCCCTAATCGCCACCGAGGCTTGTTGGCGAGTAGGGAGTGGGCTGCAAGGTAGAGCACCAGGGGGCTCTTGAGGGCGTGAGCCACCATTACCGGAGGGCTGGTTAAGTACCTTTTGAGATCTTGAACGCCTTGTCGGCCTGTTCAGTCCATTCAAAGGGCCCTTTTCTTCATTAGCTCGAAGAAGGGTAGCGCTCGTTCCCCAACTTGGAGATGAAGCGTCCTAGTGCTTTATCCTGGCGCCCGATGAGCTTCGCATTTCTCTAAGGGTCTTTGGCGGGCTCATGTCCTCGACTGCCTTGACCTTTTGGGTTAGCCTCGATGCCCGGTGGGACACGAGGAAGCCCAAGAGCTTGCCCGAGGGGACCCCAAACACACACTTCTCCGGGTTGAGCCGCAGTTCACTTTGTGTTGAGGCTCGCCAAGGTTTCCTCCAGTCTTGTATCGTGGTTACGGCCTCCCGAGACTTCACCACAATGTCATCGATGTAAGCCTCAACATTCCTCCCGAGCTGCGGACCCAAGGTGATGTGCATCGGCCCGAAAGGTCGCTCTGCATTGGGCAGCCCGAACGGCAGCATGCATGTGTAGCAGTACACCCCTGCATCGGGTCAGAAAGCCGCTTTTTTCCACGTCTTCTACCGCCATCTTGATCTAGTGATAGCTAGAGAAGGCATCCAGAAACATAACAGTCGCACTCGGCGGTGGAATCAACGATCCGATTGATCTGAGGGAGGCGGGAATGGATCCTGCGGGCAGGCTTTGTTGAGGTTGGTGAAGTCGACACACATGCGTTCCTTCCCCCCTTTCTTTGGCACGACAACCGGGTTAGCCAACCAATCCGGGTACCGGACCACGCGAATGACCCCTGCCGCTTCTAGGTTGCGGGTCTCTTGGACGATGAAAGCCTGCTTCTCAGTGGACTGCCGTCTTGCATTCTGCTTCACAGGGCGTACGTTGGTGCACACGTTGAGGTGGTGCTCGATTACGCCTCTTGGGATCCCTGCCAGCTGATCAGGTTCCCATGCGAATACCTTCTTGTTCGCACGTAGGAACTTGACCAGGGCCTCTTCCTGCTCGGGCTCGAGGTTGGCGCCTATGGTGAAGGTGGCGTTAGTGGATCCGTCCTCGTCGACCCGATGTCTGCTTGGTTTCTACCTTGTCTTGGGTGAACAGCTGCTTCTTCTTGGCGGCAGCCCCCTTTGGGCTCGGGGGCATCTGAGTCGGCGGGGCTGTGCCGCCGCTGCAGTATTGAAGACGAGCTTGAGCACTTGCAACGCATCCCCGGTGTCTCCGGACACGGTGAGGACGCCGTTGCTCCCGGGCATCTTCATGAGGTTGTACGCTGGGTGAGTCGCGGCCATGAATCGGGCTAGTGCTGGGTAGCCGAGGATGGCGTTGTATGGGAGGCCGATGGGGGCGATGTCAAAGTCGAATAGCTCCGTGCGAAAGTTGTCGTAGGTGCCGAAGGTCACCGGAAGACGGATCTGCCCCAGGGAGCCGGCTGAACCGCCTCCGACGCCCAAGAAGGGCCTGCTGGGCTGAAGCCGCTCCAGCGGTATGTGGAGGAGGCTGAAGGCTTCAACCGAGAGCACGCTAAGGCCCGCGTCGCCGTCGATGAGAGTCCAAGTGACGACCACCTGTCAGATGGTGGGGGTGCACAACATTGGGAGCGCGCCCGAGCAGGCTGAGTTGGAGGGGTGATCCTCCGAGTTGAAGGCCAAATCGGACTTGGGCACCGACCGACCCGGAGGAGCCCCATGCTGCGCGGAGGCAGCGCCGATCTGGCAGACGAATGACTTGATGTGGCGGCCTGAAGGTGGCGCCTGCGAGCCGCCCAGGAGAGCTGCGACGACCGGGGCACCGGCGCAGCGTGCTGGGCGAGGAAGACGTCGCGCAGCTCCTCCCACGAGGCCACGGAAGCCACTGGCAGGTGGAGCAGCCACATGCGCGGGGCGCCGGTGAGGGCCATGGGAAGCCAGTTAGCCATGACCTGTCGTGCCCCCTTGAGGGACGGCCTCCTCGTCGACGCCGGCAGGAAGGCGATGGATCGATCGTGCCGTTGTAGCCAGAGCGATGGCATCTCGGCTTAAACTTGTTCGGCCGCACTGTCGCAGGCTGGGGCCAAGGCTCGAGCCTCGGCCTCGCGGCGCTAGCGACGAAGTGGGCGGCGCTGCTCATCATAGGGCGAATCGCGATGTTGGCGGGGAGCGGGTTGGCGGAAGGAAAGCTCGGCGCACCCCTACTGGCGCCAAATGTCGGATTTCGGGTTCCGGCAGACCCTCTAGGTTCGAACTACAGGGTGCCGCGCGGAGATCTCACCTCCAACCGACCTACACCTCGTCGCCTCGCAAGGATCTAAACTACGCAAAGAGCAACACAAGGGACACAAGGTTTATACTGGTTCGGGCCACCATTGTGGTGTAATACCCTACTCCAGTGTGTGGTGTGGTGGATTGCCTCAGGGGCTGATGATGAGCAGTACAAGGAAGAACAGCCTCGCGAGGGTCTATTCTTGGCCGGTGGGACGAACTGCTAGGGGGAGTTTGTCACTTCTCTCTCTCTCCTTTCGATCCTAGATCCCTCTACCCCGTGGGTGGCTAGTCCTATTTATAGGCAGAGACCCTGGGCCTCTTCCCGAATATTGAGCGGGAAGGGCGCCAACAATTGGCCATTTTGAAGGGGAACATCTAGTACACTTATCCTGACTAAAGTATGGTCCTCGCGTGCCAAAGACTCTGACGATGGCGCCGACTTGGGCACCACGATGACCTCCTTCCCGCCGTTCTGCTGGTCTTGGTCTTGTTGCACCTAAATGGTTGCCTTTGCTTGATACTCTTGGCCTGCGCTTGCCCCCTTTGCACCAAAGAGGAAATGAGGACACTGCGCAGGCTGGCGCCCTTGGTCGTCATGTCTTGCGTCATGGGCACCTCGTGAGGTACCCCGCCTTGATCTCTCCGCCTCCTCGCGAGCCAGCCTGACGAGGCCGTGCCTGAGGAAGCTTCCTGTCGTCCGCCCCGTGAGGCTTGGCCCCTCGTGAGGGTCTTGAGCTTGTGCTGATGAAGATGGGCCGTACTGGGCCACCCCTTGAGCCACGCCCCAGGCCGCAGGCAGGCAAGTCTGGGTACCCCCGTTCCCAGAACACCGACAGCGTCACAACATAACTCGGTGATTATAAATATGCTCTACAGGTATCTTCGAAGGTGTTTGTTGGGTTGTCATAGATCGAGATTAGGATTTGTCACTCCGAGTATCGGAGAGGTATCTCTGGGCCCTCTCGGTAATGCAAATCATAATAAGCCTTGCAAGCAATGTGACTAATGAGTTAGTTGAGGGATGATGCTTTACAGAATGAGTAAATAGACTTGCCGGTAACGTGATTGAATGAGGTATGGAGATACCGACGATCGAATCTCGGGCAAGTAACATAACAATGACAAAGGGAATAACATATGTTGTCATTGCGGTTCGACTGCTAAAGATCTTCCTAGAAAATGTGGGATCCAATATGAGCATCCAGGTTCCGCTATTGGTTATTGACCGGAGAGGTGTCTCGGTCATGTTTACATAGTTCTCGAACCCGTAGGGTCCGCACGCTTAACGTTCGATGATGATTTGTATTATATGAGTTATGTGATTTGATGACCGAATATTGTTTGGAGTCCCGGATGAGATCACAGACATGACGAGGAGTCTCGAAATGGTCGCGAGGTAAATATTGATATATTGAATGATAGTATTCGGACACCGGAAGTGTTCTGGAGTGTATCGGGTACATATCGGAGTACCGGGGGTTACCGGAACCCCCCGGGGGAAGATATGGGCCATAGGAGGCAGGCACACCAGCCCACTAAGGGGTGGTGCACGCCCGACAGGGAAGGAGGCCGAATTTGACTAGGGGAGGGGGCGGCGCCCTCCTTTCCTTCTCCCCTCTCTCTCTCTTTCCCTCTTTCCCCCTCCGGTAAAAGGAAGAGGGGGGCCGAATCCAACTAGGAGCCCAAGTAGGATTCCTCCTACTTGGGCGCGCCAAGGGCCAGCCTCCTCCCCCTCCCTTCTTTATATACGTGGGGAGGGGGTGCCTACAACACACATCAACTGTTCCAAGCCATGTGCGGCGCCCCCTCCATAGTTTACGCCTTAGGTCATATTCTCGCAGTGCTTAGGTGAAGCCTTGTGTGGATCATATCACCATCACCGTCACCACGCCGTCGTGCTGACAGAACTCGTCTAGTTCCTCGACACTCTGCTAGATCAAGAGCTCGAGGGATGTCATCGCGCTGAACGTGTGCAGAACTTGGAGGTGCCGTACGTTCGATACTTGATCGGTCGGAACGAGAAGACGTTCGTGTAACACCCCGGATGTAACTTTCCATATTTGTAACTCCAACTCTTGCCATTTTCGGCATTGTGATATGATATTCCCTCCGTGGTTGGGTTTTCCTCTTTTGCTTTTTTGTCCATGTCATGCATTTTATCATGTCATCATGCGCATCGCATTTGCATACGTGTTCGTCTCATGATTCCGATCATTTTTCCGTTGTCCGCTTTTGCAATCCGACTCCTATCTTCCCCCCGGTCCCTTTTACGTTTTTTCTTCCGTAGCGGGTACTAAACCTTCTCGAAATGGACCGAGGTTTGTCTAGTGGCCTTGGTATACCACCCGTAGACCACGGTCAAGTTTCGGTCATTTGGAGCTTGTTTGGTACTCAACGGTTAACGCACTCTCGCAAAAGGCCTCTTTTAAGTTGCAGCCCAACACCCCTCCAAAACAGCCCAATAACCCATCTAAGTCACTTCCATGCTCTCCGTCGTTCGATCACGATCGTGTGGGCGAAAACTACACCTCATTTGGACTCTCCTAGCTTCCTCTATGCCTATTTAAACACCTCCCCCCGAAATTCACGGTCCAATCCACCCCTAACCCTAGCAGTTTTCCTCGCGCCCGGCGTCCATGCGCCGGACAAATCCGCCCGACCACGTCGCCCGGACCAATCCAGCGCCGACACGTCATCGCCGCCGCCTCAGCCAACCACCTCGCGCCATGTCACCGCCGCTCGCTTTCGCGCCGCCGCGGCTGGCGAAACCCATGTGAGCCCGCTTCCGTCCGCCGCCCGCCCTTCGGCAAATCCGCCGTCTCCTCTCCCGCCGCCCGCGACTCTCGCCCGGCTCCAGCGCCGCCCGCCGCCCGACGCCGAACCCAGCGACCTCGCCCGCCGCCGCCCGCCCAACGCCCGGCCCGTAGCAAACACGCCGCCCGCCGCATTTCCCGCCTCCCGGGCAAAGCGCGCCGCCCCGCCCGCCCGGTAGCGCCGCCTCCAGCGCCCGGCCAGCCACCGCCCTCCGCCGCAGCCTCCTCCCGGCCGACCTAGCCCGCGCGCCGCCGAGACCCGATCCCGATCCGGCCTCGGGAAGCGAGCCGTTGACCCCTCTTTCCCCCTCTTTTCTTCTAAGTCCTTTAATCAGTGATATTTTTGTTCCGTTTTCAACGTGCTATATCTTTGCATCTGTAGATCCATTTTGCGCGTATAGTATGTCAAAATGTTCGCCTCGAAGAGTAGATCATTGCATCTCATTGCATCATTTTCATTTGAGCTCATCTTGATGCCCGAAATGCTGTTGGAAGAGTGCTCTGTGTTGTTAGTTTCTGTTTCTTAACAGAACTTGCACTTTTGTTATTTTTGCCATGATTATTGTGTGCACCCTATGAATTGGAGTCCTACATGTGTTTTTTAATATGCCATGCCATATTTCCAGGGGTGTATGCCATGTATTTTTGTGATCTATGTGGTGACTAGCACAAGCATGCAAAGTAGGTGTCCTGATGTTGCTGATTCCAGCCCTGTTTAGCTGATATTTTGATGCCATGTTAACTTGATGCTACCGAGAGATCCATGCATATTTTGAGATACTTCAGTAAGGATGTTTTGGTAAGCATGTCTTGCTCTATCCATCCATGCCCTTGTTTGAAATTATGGAGTACCATAGCTTGAGTCAATCGAGCTCTACTTTTGCTATAAAATGTTTCCTGGCAGATTGTTTACATGTTATTCAATTTTGCCAAGGTTGTTGTGGTTGATCCATGTATGCTATGTTATTGTTCTTGCCATGTATGTCTTCTATGCCATGTCTTCTTGATGTATGTATGCTTAGTTTATCATTTAAGGCTCTGTAGTGAGTGCATCAAGCTCTTAAACATGCCTACTTGTTATCAGTTTTTGACATGCCATGTTGCTGAATCTGTTAACAGAACTTTCAATATTGACATGGGTGTTACTATATTTTCGGATCCTTTTTGGCTTATTGTCAGTAAGGAACTTTTGTTCTATGCTTTGAGTAGATTCGTGCCATGCCTTGTTTTGCTACTTTATGTTTCTGTAGCATGTAGTTTTGCTGCTCTGAACATTGCAACCTGATGCTGTTTTTGCCATGTCCAGCCTGATATTTTGTGCACTTTTGCCATGCTTGTTTGAACCTGTTATGATGTGATTTAGCCGAAGCTCAGTGCTCATCTTTTGTCAAGCATCTTGTGTAGATAACTGGCATGTACTTTGTTGATACGTTTGGGTGCAGTAGCTTAATTATTTGTTGCTTGCTAAGTGGCATCATGCTGTTAATGGCGGATTTGTGCCATTCTTGTTTTGTTTGTCATTTGCAAACCGTGCATCCGATTCCGGTGATCTTTATATCGATTTCAACCGAAATCATCTCATCTTTCCAGTGGCATACTTGGTTTGCCAATTTGATGCCTGATTCATCATTTTCCTTTCGGAGCGCGCATACGCATTGCATATCACATCCCGCATATCATGCCATGTTTTGCATCATGTTGATTGTGCATTGCACCGTGATTTATTGTGGTTCCTTTATTTGTGTTGTTGCTTTGGGTAGAGCCGGGAGACGAGTACATGAACGAGGAACCTGTTGAGAACGCTTACGAGGATCAAGCTTTCGACAACTCACGAGAACATTGCGAGCAAGATGACCATACCCTCGAAATCACTTCTATCTTTGCTATGCTAGATGCTCGCTCTTTTGCTATGCCTATGCTGCCATGCCTACCACTTGCTATATATCATGCCACCCATATTGCCATGTCAGCCCCTAACCATCCTTTCCTAGCAAATCGTTGATTGGCTATGTTACCGCTTTACTTTCGGCCCTCTTATAGCGTTGCTAGTTGCGGTGAAGTTGAAGTTTGTTCCTTGTTGGAACATGGAGATGTTGTTCCTTATCGGAACATGTTTACTTGTTGGGGATATCACAATATATATACGCTTAATTAATACATCTATATACTTGGTAAAGGGTGGAAGGCTCGGCCTTATGCCCGGTGTTTTGTTCCACTCTTGCCACCCTAGTTTCCGTCATACCGGTGTTATGTTCCTTGATTTCGCGTTCCTTACACGGTTGGGTGATTTATGGGACCCCTTGACAGTTCGCTTTGAATAAGACTCGTCCCAAAGAAGGCCCAACATTGGTTTTACCATTTGCCACCTAAGCCTTTTTTTCCCCGGTTTTCGCGAGCCCGAGGGTCATCTTTATTTTAAACCCCGGACGGTGCTCCTTCGAGTGCTGGCCCGAACTAGAGCCTCTGGGCGCCCCTCAAGGCAACTTGAGGTCTGGTTTTAGTTGTATGGACTGCTCATCCGGATGTGCCACGAGAACGAGATATGTGCAGCTCCTATCGGGATTTGTCGGCACAATCGGGCGGCTTTCTTGGTCTTGTTTTATTGCTTTGTCGAAATGTCTTGTAGTCCGGGATTCCGAGATTGATCGGGTCTTCCCGGTAGAAGGAATATCCTTCGTTGACCGTGAGAGCTTATAATGGGCTAAGTTGGGACACCTCGCAGGTAATATCTTCCAAAGCCGTGCCCGCGGTTATGAGGCAGATGGGAATTTGTTAATGTCGGTTGTAGAAAACCCGAAGTTGACCTCAATTAAAATACACATCAACGGCGTGTGTAACGTGATGGTCTCTTCTCGGCGGAGTCCGGGAAGTGAACACGGTGTTGGAGTTATGTCGGCGTAAGTAGTTCAGGATCACTTCTTGATCACTACTAGCTTCTCGACCGTGCTTTGCTCCTCTTCTCGCTCTCTTTTGCGAAGTAGCCACCATATATGCTAGTCGCTTGCTGCAGCTCCATTTTACTACTCTGTCCTTCCTATAAGCTTAAATAGTCTTGATCTCGCGGGTGTGAGATTGCTGAGTCCCGTGACTCACAGATACTTCCCAAAACAGTTGCAGTGTGCCCGGCGATGCCGGGCAAGGTGACTCAGCGAACTCAAGTGGGAGTTCGACGAGGAACGTGGTAGATTACTATGTGTCTTTTCCAGATGATCGGTAGTGGTGCCCGGTTGGGACGATCGGGATCTGTGTAGCATTTGGGGTATCTTCTTTATTTTGGTTCCGTAGTCGGACCTTGAGTGTACTCTGAATGATGGATGTTTATTTATGTATTGTGTGAAGTGGCATCGTAAGCCAACTATGTATCTCTTTCCCTTATTTATTACATGGGTTGTGTGAAGACTACCTCACTTGCGACATTGCTTTCAATGCGGTTATGCCTCTAAGTCGTGCCTCGACACGTGGGAGATATAGCCCCATCGGGGGCGTTACAGTTCGACTACATCTACCGCGTTAAGCAAACGCTTCCTCTTTTGGTCTATGATGGTACATGGACACACTCTCCCCTTCTCGTTGCTATGCATCTCCTAGATAGATCTCGCGTGAGCGTAGGAATTTTTTTGAAATTGCATGCTATGTTCCCTGTCAGTGGCATCCGAGCCAGGTCTATGCGTAGATGATATGCACGAGTAGAACACCAAGAGTTGTGGGCGGTGATCATCATACTGCTTACCACCAATGTCTTATTTTGATTCGGCGGTATTGTTGGATGAAGCGGCCCGGACCAACCTTACATGACCACTTCATGAGACCGGTTCCACCGGTAGACATGCAACTAGTTTTGCATAAAGGTGGCTGGCGGGTGTCTGTTTCTCCAACTTTAGTTGAATCTAATTTGACTGCAGACGGTCCTTGTTGAAGGTTAAAACAGAAAACTTGATAAATCACTGTTGTGGTTTTGATGCGTTGGTAAGAACTGTTCTTACTAGAAGCCCGTAGCAGCCACGTAAAACTTGCAACAAAAAAGTAGAGGACGTCTAACTTGTTTTTGCAGGGCGTGCTATGATGTGATATGGTAAGACATGATGTGATATACGTTATTGTATGAGATGATCATGTTTTGTAAAATTTATCGGCAACTGGCAGGAGCCTTATGGTTATTGCTTTATTGTATGAAATGCAAACGCCATGTAATTGCTTTACTTTATCACTATGTGTTAGCGATAGTTGTAGAAGCAATAGTTGGCGAGACGACAACGGCGCTACGATGGAGATCAAGGTGTTAAGCCGGTGACGATGGAAATCATATGGCGGTGCTTTGGAGATGGAGATCAAAGGCACAAGATGATGATGGCCATATCATGTCACATATTTGGATTGCATGTAATGTTTATCTTTTATGCATCTTATTTTGCTTAGTACGGCGGTAGCATTATAAGATGATCCCTCACTAAAACATTCAAGGTATAAGTGTTCTCCTTGGGTATGCACCATTGCGACAGTTTTTCATGCCGAGACACCACCTGATGATCAGGTGTGATAAGCTATACGTTCACATACAATGGGTGCAAGACAGTTTTGCACATGCGGAATACTCGGGTTAAACTTGACGAGCCTAGCATGTACAGACATGGCCTCGAAACACTGGAGACCGAAAGGTCGAACGTGAATCATATAGTAGATATGATCAACATAGAGATGTTCACCATTTTAAACTACTCCATCTGACGTGATGATCGGACATGGTTTAGTTGATATGGATCACGTGATCATTTAGATGACTTGAGGGATGTCTATCTAAGTGGGAGTTCTTAATTAATATGAATTGAACTTAATTTATCATGTACTTAGTCCCGATATTTTTTGCATATCTATGTTGTAGATCAATGGCCCGTGCTACCGTTCCCTTGAATTTCAATGCATTCCTAGAGAAAGCGAAGTTGAAAGATGATGGTAGCAACTACACGGATCGGGTCCGTAATTTGAGGATTATCCTCATTGCTGCCTGTAAGAATTATGTCCTTGATGCACCGCTAGGTGACAAGCCCCTCCGCTAATGTAGACGCTTTGAACGTCTGGCGGGGCTGATCGATGACTACTCTATAGTTTTGTGTGCCATTCTCTACGGCTTAGAATCGGGACTTCAAAGACGTTTTGAACGTCATGGACCATATGAGATGTTCCAGGAGTTGAAGTTAATATTTCAAGAAAATGCCCGAGTTGAGAGATATGAAGTCTCCAACAAGTTTTATAGCTGCAAGATGGAGGAGAATAGTTATGTCAGTGAACACATACTCAGAATGTTTGGGTATCATAACCACCTGACTCAGCTGGGAGTTAATCTTCTGGATGATAGTGTTATTGACAGAGTTCTTCAATCACTGCCACCAAGCTACAAAGGCTGATGGATAAGACAATTCTCGTGCTCTTCGCTATGCTCAAAGCTGCATAGGTAGAAATCAAGAAAGAGCATCAAGTGTTGATGGTTAATAAGACCACTAGTTTCAAGAAAAAGGGAAAGGGAAAGAAGGGAAACTTCAAGAAGAATGGCAAGAAAGTTGTCACTCCCGGGAAGAGGCCCAAGGCTGGACCCAAGCCTGAAACTGAGTGCTTCTACTGCAAAGGGACTGGTCACTAGAAGTGGAACTGCCCCAAGTATTTGGCGGATAAGAAGGATGGCAAAGTGAACAAAGATATATGTTATTGATGTGTACCTTACTAATGCTCGTAGTAGCGCCTGGGTATTTGATACTGGTTTTGTTGCTCATATTTGCAACTCGAAACAGGGGCTACTAATTAAACGAAGATTGGCTAAGGACGAGGTGACAATGCGTGTCGGGAATGGTTCCAAGGTCAATGTGATCGCCGTCGGCACGCTACCTCTACATCTACCTTTGGGATTAGTTTTGGACCTGAATAATTGTTATTTGGTGTTAGCGTTGAGGATGAACATTATCTCTGGATCTTGTTTGATGCGAGACGGTTATTCATTTAAATCACATAATAATGGTTGTTCTATTTATATGAGTAATATCTTTTATGGTCATGCACCTTTGAAGAGTGGTCTATTTTTGTTGAATCTCGATCGTGGTGATACACATATTCATAATAATGATGCCAAAAGATGCAAAGTTGATAATGATAATGCAACATATTTGTGGCACTGCCGTTTAGGTCATATTGGTGTAAAGCGCATGAAGAAACTCCATGCAGATGGACTTTTGGAATCACTTGATTATGAATCATTTCATGCTTGCGAACCATGCCTCATGAGCAAGATGACTAAGACTCCGTTCTCCGCAACAATGGAGCGAGCCACCCACTTATTGGAAATAATACATACCGATGTATGTGGTCCAATGAGTGTTGAGGCTCGCGACGGGTATCGTTATTTTCTAACCTTCATAGATGATTTGAGAAGATATGGGTATAGCTACTTAATGAAACACAAGTCTGAAACATTTGAAAAGTTCAAAGAATTTCAGAGTGCAGTGGAGAATCATCGTAATAAGAAAATAAAGTTTCTACGATCTGATCGCGGAGGCGAATATTTGAGCTACGAGTTTGGCCTTCATTTAAAACGATGTGGAATAGTTTCACTAAAGGAAATATGCCCTAGAGGCAATTATAAAGTTGTTATTTATATTTCCTTATATCATAATAAATGTTTATTATTCATGCTAGAATTGTATTAAACGGAAACTTGATACATGTGTGAATACATAGACAAAACGAAGTGTCCCTAGTATGCCTCTACTTGACTAGCTCGTTAATCAAAGATGGTTAAGTTTCCTGACCATAGACATGTGTTGTCATTTGATGAACAGGATCAAATCATTAGGAGAATGATGTGATGGACAAGTCCCATCCGTTAGCTTAGCATAATGATCCTTAAGTTTTATTGATATTGCTTTCTTCATGAGTTATACATATTCCGTTGACTATGAGATTATGCAACTCCCGAATACCGGAGGAACACCTTGTGTGCTATCAAACATCACAACATAACTGGGTGATTACAAAGATGCTCTACAGGTGTCTCCGAAGGTGTTTGTTGGGTTGGCATAGATCGAGATTAGGATTTGTCACTCCGAGTATCGGAGAGGTATCTCTGGGCCCTCTCAGTAATGCACATCATGGTAAGCCTTGCAAGCAATGTGAATAATGAGTTAGTTGTGGGATGATGCATTACGGAACTAGTAAAGAGACTTGCCGGTAACGAGATTGAACTAGGTATGACGATACCGATGATCGAATCCCGGGCAAGTAACATACCGATGACAAAGGGAATGACGTACGTTTTCATTGCGGTTGACCGATAAAGATCTTCGCAGAATATGTAGGAACCAATATGAGCATCTAGGTTCTGTTGTTGGTTATTGACCGGAGATGTGTCTCGGTCATGTCTACATAGTTCCCGAACCCGTAGGGTCCGCACGCTTAATGTTCGATGACGATTTGTATTATGTGTTATGTGTTTTGGTGACCGAAGATTGTTCGGAGTCCCGGATGAGATCACGGACATGACGAGGAGTCTCTAAATGGTCGAGAGGTAAAGATTGATATATTGGACGATAGTATTCGGACACCAGAATGGTTTCGGTGTGTTTTGGATATTTATCGAAGTACCGAGGGGTTACCGGAACCCCGCGGGGAAAGTAATGGGCCAACATGGGCCATAGGGGAGAGAGAGGGAAGCCCCAAGGGGTGCCCCCCATGGGCAGTCCGAATTGGACAAGGGGAGTCGGCGCGGCCCCCCTTTCCTTCTCCCTCTCCCTCTCCTTCCCCCTTTCCCCCTCCATAAGAAGGAAAGGGGGGCCGAATAGGACTAGGAGTCCTAGTAGGACCCCCCCCCACTTGGGGCGCGCCCTAGGCCGGCCTCCTCCCCTATCCTCCTTTATATACGGGGGCGGGGGGCACCCCAAAATAGATCAATTGTTTCTTAGTCGTGTGCGGTGCCGCCTCCACCGTTTACTCCTCCAGTCATATTTTCATAGTGCTTAGGCGAAGCCCTGCGCAGATCTCATCACCATCACCATCACCACGCCGTCGTGCTGACGAAACTCTCCCTCGACACTTTGCTGGATCAAGAGTTCGAGGGACGTCATCGAGTTGAACGTGTGCTGAACTTGGAGGTGCCGTACGTTCGGTACTTGATCGGTTGGATCATGAAGACGTC
Source organism: Aegilops bicornis (assembly GCA_021605145.1). Taxonomy (NCBI): domain Eukaryota; kingdom Viridiplantae; phylum Streptophyta; class Magnoliopsida; order Poales; family Poaceae; genus Aegilops; species Aegilops bicornis. The sequence continues at coordinate 315,483,143 of CM038675.1, read as the reverse complement.
CGACTACATCAACCGTGTTAAACTAATGCTTCCTCTTTCGGTCTACGAGGGTACGTGGACACACTCTCCCCCTCTCATTGCTATGCATCTTCTAGATAGATCTTGCGTGATCATAGGAATTTTTTTGAAATTGCATGCTACGTTCCCCAACAGTGGCATCTGAGCCAGGTCTATGCGTAGATGATATGCACGAGTAGAACACAAAGAGTTGTGGGCGATCATAGTCATACTGCTTACCACCAACCTCTTATTTTGATTCGGCGGTATTGTTGGATGAAGCGGCCCGGACCAACCTTACATGACCACGTTCATGAGACCGGTTCCACCGACAGACATGCAACTTATTTTGCATAAAGGTGGCTGGTGATTGTCTATTTCTCCAACTTTAGTTGAATCAAATTTGACTACGGCCGGTCCTTGTTGAAGGTTAAAACATCACACTTGATGAAAAATCATTGTGGTTTTGATGCGTAGGAAAGAACAGTTCTTACTAGAAGCCCGTAGCAGCCACGTAAAACTTGCAAAAACAAAGTAGAGGAGGTCTAACTTGTTTTTTTGCAGGGCATGTTGTGATGTGATATGGTCAAGACATGATGTGATATATGTTATTGTATGAGATGATCATGTTTTTTAAAAGTTATCGGCAACTGACAGGAGCTTTATGGTTGTTGCTTTATTGTACGAAATGCAATCGCCATGTAATTGTTTTACTTTATCACTATGCGTTAGCGATAGTTGTAGAAGCAATAGTTGGCGAGATGACAACGACGCTATGATGGTGATCAAGGTGTCAAGCCGGTGAAGATGGAGATCATGAGAGTGCTTTGGAGATGGAGATCAAAGGCACAAGATGATGATGGCCATATCATGTCACATATTTTGATTGCATGTGATGTTTATCTTTTATGCATCTTATTTTTCTTAGTACGGCGGTAGCATTATAAGATGACCCCTCACTAAAATTTCAAGGTATAAGTGCTCTCCCTCAGTATGCACCGCTGCGACAGTTCGTCGTGCCGAGACACCACGTGATGATCAGGTGTGATAAGCTCTATGTTCACATACAACGGGTGCAAGACAGTTTTTGCACGTGCGGAATACTCGGTTTAAACTTGACGAGCCTAGCATGTCCAGACATGGCCTCGGAACACTGAGACCGAAAGGTCGAACGTGAATCATATAGTAGATATGATCAACATAGAGATGTTCACCATTGAAAACTACTCCATCTCACGTGATGATCGGACATGGTTTAGTTAATATGGATCACGTGATCATTTAGATGACTCGAGGGATGTCTATCTAAGTGGGAGTTCTTAAGTAATATGATTAATTGAACTTAATTTATCATGAACTTTGTCCTGATAGTATTTGTATATCTATGTTGTAGATCAATAGCTCGCGTATAGCTCCCCTGTTTTATTTTTGATATGTTCCTAGAGAAAACTAAGTGGAAAGATGATAGTAGCAATGATGCGAACAGGGTGCTGCTACCTCTTGAGCACTGCGTTGGTTTTCCTTTGAAGAAGAAAGGGTGATGCAACAAAGTAGTGTAAGCATTTCCCTCAGTTTTTGAGAACCAAGGTATGAATCCAGTAGGAGGCCACACGCAAGTCCCTCGTACCTACATAAACAAATAAGAACCTTGCAACCTACGCGATAAAGGGGTTGTCAATCCCTTCACGGCCACTTGCAAAAGTGAGATCTAATAGAGATGATAAGATAATATTTTTGGTATTTTTATGATAAAGATTAAAAGTAAAGATTGCAAAACGAACGGTGAAAGAAATATCTAGTTGATGGAAGATTAATATGATGGAAAATAGACCCGGGGGCTATAGGTTTCACTAGTGGCTTCTCTCAAGATAGCATAAGTATTACAGTGGGTGAACAAATTACTGTCGAGCAATTGATAGAGAAGTGCATAATTATGAGAATATCTACGCATGATCATGTATATAGGCATCATGTCCGCAACAAGTAGACCGACTCGCCTCAGATCTACTACTATTACTCCACACATCGACCGCTATCCAAAGATGCATCTAGAGTATTAAGTTCATAAGAACAGAGTAACGCATTAGGTAAGATGACATGATGTAGAGGGATAAACTCATGCCATATGATATAAACCCCATCTTTTTATCCTCGATGGCAACAATACAATACGTGTCGTTTCCCCTCATCACTTTGGGATCGAGCACCGCATGATTGAACCCAAAGCTAAGCACTTCTCCCATTGCAAGAAAGATCAATCTAGTAGGCCAAACCAAACTGATAATTCGAAGAGACTTGCAAAGATAACCAACCATACATAAAAGAATTCAGAGAAGATTCAAATATTGTTCATAGATAATCTTGATCATAAACCCACAATTCATCGGATCTCGACAAACACACCGCAAAAAGATTTACATCAAATAGATCTCCAAGAAGATCGAGGAGACCTTTGTATTGAGATCCAAAGAGAGAGAAGAAGCCATCTAGCTAATAACTATGGACCCGAAGGTCCGTGGTAAACTACTCACACATCATCGAAGAGGCTATGGTGTTGATGTAGAAGCCCTCCATGATCGATGCCCCCTCCGTGAAAGCAGGAAAAAGGCCCCAAGATGGGATCTCACGAATTACGAGAAGGTTGCGGCGGTGGAATTAGGTTTTCGTGCTGCCCCCCGATGGTTTGGGGGTACGTAGGTATATATAGGAGGAAGAAGTAGGTCGGTGGAGCCACGAGGGGCCCACGAGGGTGGAGGGAGCGCCCAGGGGGGTAGGCGCGCCCCCTGCGTCGTGCCCTCCTTGTTGATTGCTTGATGTCCACTCCAAGTCCTCTGGATCATGTTCGTTCCAAAAATCACGCTCCCGAAGGTTTCATTCCGTTTGGACTCCGTTTGATATTCCTTTTCTACGAAACACTGAAATAGGCAAAAAACAGCAATTTGCACTGGGCTTTGGGTTAATAGGTTAGTCCCAAAAATAATATAAAAGTGTATAAATAAGCCCATTAAACATCCAAAATAGAATATATAATAGCATGGAGGAATCAAAAATTATAGATACGTTCGAGATGTATCAAGCATCCCCAAGCTTAATTCCTGCTCGTCCTCGAGTAGGTAAATGATAAAACAGAATTTTTGATGTGGAATGCTACTTAGCATATTCTTCAATGTATTTCTCTTTATTGTGGCATGAATGTTCAGATCCGAAAGATTCAAGATAAAAGTTTAATATTGACATAAAAATAATAATACTTCAAGCATACTAACAAAGCAATTATGTCTTCTCAATATAACATAGCCAAAGAAAGCTCATCCCTACAAAATCATATAGTTTGGTCATGCTTAGTTTTCGTCACACAAGATGCTCTCATCTTGCACAACCCCGATGACAAGCCAAGAAATTGTTTCATACTTTAGTAATCTCAAACTTTTTCAACTTTCAAGCAATACATGAGCGTGAGCCATGGATATAGCAGTATGGGTGGAATAGAAGATGATGATGGGGATTGTGTGGAAAAGACAAGAAGGAGAAAGTCTCACATTGACGCGGCTAATCAACGGGCTAGGGACATGCCCATCAATTGATGTCAATGCAAGGAGTAGGGATTGCCATGCAATGGATGCACTAGAGCTATAAATGTATGAAAGTTCAACAAAAGAAACTAAGTGGGTGTGCATTCAACTTTCTTGCTCACGAAGACCTAGGGCATTTGAGGAAGCCCATCATTGGAATATACACGCCAAGTTATATAATGAAAAATTCCCACTAGTATATGAGAGTGACAAAACAAGAGACTCTCTATCATAAAGATCATGGTGCTACTTTGAAGCACAAGTGTGGAAAAAGGATAGTAGCATTGTCCCCTTTTTTGGCCTTTTTTTATTTGGCCTTTCTCTTTTTTGGGGGGAATGCTCTATTAATGATGATCATCACACTTCTATTTATTTACAACTCAATGATTACACCTCGATACTAGCACAAAGTATGACCCTATATGAATGCCTCCGTGATGTACTGAAGGGCAATTGTAGCGACAGACCCAAGCGACCGATCTACGTGCATCGGTGTCATCCACGGATCGATGTCTTGACGCATACGATACTCGAAGGTTTATAACAGAGTAGCAATCACAAACTTATTACATCGAATGTCTCCAAAAGAGAACTTATTACAATAAATATGGCTTAAGGCCTATCCACGTCTACTAGCATAGCATGGCATAATAAGCAAACGTAGAAGTAACTCCCAAGGGTTTGATAATAAAACAGGTAATAGGTACTACCTCAACTACTTTCCCAAAACCCACAATTTAATTAGATCCTAATCATGCAATGTTTGAGGATTGATCTAATGCATAAAACTGGGTATGAAAAGGGATATGATCAAAGTGTTACTTGCCTTGTTGATGATCCGTGAAACCTAGAGATTCAAAGTAGCAAGCGGCGCACTCAAGGTACTCTATCGCAAACAAACAAACACACAATAAGTACTCAACTAATGCACAGGTAAAACTCAAATAAAAGATCTAACCAGAAAGTTCAACTTAAGAACTCCGGTTTGCAAAAAGAAACAACTCGAACGAAGCAACGAAAAACAAACGGCGAAAGAAACAAGCTTTGTTTTACTAATCTGGACCTAAGTCAAATTTTACAGAAGCAAAAACTTGTTTAAGTTGATTATTCGGAAAGAGGGTTTCGAGACGAAACTGCAGGCGCTTGAATTGCCTGATTCCGATAAACGAGCGAAAAGTTATACTAGATCGAAAATTGGATCAGAAATCGCGATCAGCAAAATCACGGAATAAATTCGAGAAAAAGAAAAACAACGAACAGCTTAATGAACGAACGTTTGTTATCTGGATCTAAACGATGAACGCGTTCGTTAAAACGAACGAACGAGCGAACACTCGCTAAATAACCTAAACCGAAAAAACTGGTCTAATAAAAAAATGAAACTAAAAAAACCGACGAAAAAACCAAACGGTTTTTCTAAAAAAACGGCGGTGGCGAGGTCAACCTCGAGGTGTGGGTCCGGCGATGGCGGCGGCTCCGGCGAGGGCGGCGGTGGTCGGCGGGACGGTGGGTCCGTGAGGCGGCGGCCGGCGGCGACGGTGAGGGGCGGCGGCTCCGGGGCGGCGGGTCCGGCGGGTGCGGGGCGGCGAAGCTTTGACACGGCGAGGCGGGCGGATCGGGCGGCGAGGTCACTGCTAGGGTTAGGTTAGGTGGCGGCGGCGGGCTGGCGGCGGTTTTGGGCAAGGGCCCGAGGCGTTATATAAAGCCTCGGCCAGGCGAAGTCCTGGCCGGTTACGGCCTAGAGGCGGTTCACGTTTTTTTTTGTTATAAATAATTCCGCGCAGAAAAACTAACGAAAGAAATACTAAACGGACTCCAAAAATCCCGAAATAAATTTTCCCCGGCTTCTAAAATCAAGTTCGACAAGATGAACATTTATTTGCGGCCTAAATGCAATTTTGGAAAACGCACATTTTTCCTAAATTCAAATAAAATGACGAAAAACTCCAAATAAAAATCTTTTTTTTATTAAATCTTCATTATTTCTTTATTTTGGGAAAGTCATTTTATTCCCTCTCTCATATTTTGACAGTAGAAATAATTGAAGATAAAATAAATGAAATCAAATGATCTTATTTTCAAAATTTGAGAAAACTCAAATATGAAAATAACAAAATCTCCAACTCTCTCCGTGGGTCCTTGAGTTGCGTGAAATTTCTAGGATCGAGCTAACATGCAATAAAATATGATATGCAAGTGATGCTCTATGTATAACATTCCAAATTAAAAATTTGGGATGTTACAAACCTACCCCCCTTAAGATGAATCTCGCCCTCGAGATTCGGGTTGGCTAAAAAAATAGGTGAGGGTGGGCCTTAAGCAGATCTTCCTCTCGCTCCCAGGTGGCTTCATCCTCGGTGTGGTGGCTCCACTGAACTTTGCAAAACTTGATAACCTTGCTGTGGGTGACTCGGCTGGCATACTCGAGAATTTTGACTGGTTTCTCCTTGTAAGTCAAATCATTACCCAACTGAATCACTTCAAGCGGTACAGTATCTCTCAGTGGTATTTCAGCCATCTCTGCGTGGCACTTCTTCAACTGAGAAACGTGGAACACGTCGTGAACTCCTGACAATCCCTCGGGCAATTCCAACTTATACGCAACTTCTCCCATGCGCTCCGAAACTTTGTACGCCCACAAAACGTGCCGCTAACTTTCCTTTAACTCCAAAGCGCTTAACTCCTCGAAGCGGTGATACTCGAAGATAACTACATCTCCGACTTCCATTATCTGTCTCCTTGCGTTTTGAATCCGCATAGCTCTTTCCTCGCTTAGACTTGGCTACCTTGAGCCTATCGCGAATCAACTTCACTTTCCGTTCGGACTCCTTAATCAAATCTGGTCCAAACAATGGCGGTCTCCAACTTCATCCCACAACAACGGGGTTCTGCACCTCCTTCCGTACAAGGCTTCAAAAGGGGCCATCTTCAAACTGGTTTGATAGCTGTTGTTATAAGAAAACTCCGCATATGGCAAGTTGTCATCCCAACTTGATCCATAATCCATTGCACATGCTCTCAGCATATCTTCCAAAATCTGATTGACTCTCCGGGTGCATCCATACATACGTGGATGAAAAGGCTGTACTAAACTCTAGCCCGGTTCCCAAAGTTTCGTGCAACCGATTCCAAAACTTTGAGGTGAATTGGGTTCCTCTATCGTCGATGATACTCCTCGGAACTCCATGCGGACATACGATTACGGTCATGTATATCTTAGCCAATTTGGCAATCTTGTAGGTAGTCTTCCTTTGGAATGAAATGAGCTACCTTCGTCAAACGATCGACTACAACCCAAATCGAGTCATAGCCCTAACGAGTCTGGGCAATCCCGTGATGAAATCCATGCCTAACTTTTCCCACTTCCATTCGGTATTGGCAATGGCTGTAACAATCCTGGCTTACGATGTTCTGCTTTCACTCTCTGACATACTTCACAAACTGCTACATACTCCGCAATATCCTTCTTCATTCCGGTCCACCAGAAAGTATCCTTCAAATCCAAATACATCTTGGTATTTCCTGGGTGAATCAAATACGGCGAATCGTGGGCCTCTTGCAGAATCAACTTCCTGCTCTCCGGATCACTAGGCACATAAACGCGGTCCTCAAACCATAAGGTATCGTGCTCATCCTCACGAAATCCCTTAGCTTTTCCCTTTCTCATTTTCTCCTTGATAGAGGCAATGTCCTTATCCGTCTTCTGAGCTTCTCTGATCTTATCCATCAAGGTAGACTGTATCTCCAATGCTGATACATAGCCTCTCGGAACTATCTCCAAACATAGCTCTCGAAATTCCTCGACTAATTCTTTTGGTAAACCTCCGGTCATTAGAGTGTTGACATGGCTCTTGCGGCTCAACGCATCTGCTACTACGTTAGCCTTTCCGGGGTGATAATGCAATCTCATATCGTAATCCTTAATGAGCTCCAACCATCTCCTCTGCCTGAGATTTAACTCCTTCTGCGTGAAGATGTACTTCAAACTCTTGTGATCCGTGTACACCTCACAGTGGTTTCCAATAAGAAAATGTCTCCAAGTCTTCAGTGCGTGCACTACGGCTGCTAACTCCAAATCATGAGTAGCATAATTTAACTCATGAGGCTTAAGCTGTCGTGAAGCATACGAAACAACTCTTCCCTCCTGCATAAGCACTACTCCAAGTCCTCGACGTGAAGCATCGCTATACACCTCGTAATCCTTGCTTTGATCTGGCAGAATTAACACTGGTGAGGTAACCAAACGTTTCTTCAACTCTTGGAAACTAGCCTCACATTCCTCAGTACAATTGAACTTAGTGTCCTTCTTCAACAACTCCGTCATAGGCTTCACAATCTTCCAGAAATTCTCAATGAATCTCCGGTAGTATCCTACCAGTCCAAGGAAACTCCGGATCTCTCCAACTGTCGTTGGTGCTTCCCAGTTTGTCACAGTGACAACTTTAGTGGGGTCCACTGCTATACCTTCTCTGGATATAACATGTCCGAGAAATCCAACTTCCTTCAACCAAAACTCACATTTGCTGAACTTGGCATATAACTGATGTTCTCTGAGCTTCTCGAGTACCAAACGCAAATGCTCCTTATGTTCTTCTTCATTCTTTGAGTAGACCAAAATATCGTCAATGAACACCACGACGAACTTATCCAAAAATTCCATAAACACCTTGTTCATCATGTTCATGAAATAGGTAGGTGCGTTAGTCAGACCAAATGACATAACGATATACTCATACAGCCCGTACCTGGTTGTAGAAGCTGTCTTAGGTATATCCTGCTCTCGAATCTTCAACTGATGGTATCCCGATCGCAAATCGATCTTGGAAAATACCTTAGCTCCTTGCAGTTGGTCGAACAAGTCGTTGATCATCGGCAATGGGTACTTATTCTTAATTGTCACTTCATGCAATCCTCGGTAATCAACAACCATTCTCAATGATCCATCCTTCTTCTCCACTAGAAGTATTGGCGATCCCCAAGGCGATGCAATTGGGCGAATAAAGCCTTTATCCAGTAACTCCTTAATCTGCTTCTTAATTTCTTCCAAATCTTGTGTGGGCATCCTATACGGTCTCTTAGATATCGACCCTGTGCCTGGCAAAAGCTCAATCAAAAACTCAATGTCTGTATCCGGTGGCATGCCTGGCAACTCTTCTGGAAACACGTCCGGGTAATCCTTCACCACTGGTACTTCCTCCTGCACAACTCATGATAAGGAATTTATATGTGCCCTCCTCGGCTCATGCCGTGATACATACTTGATTCTCCTTTCTTCTGGGGTGGTAAGCAAAATCGACTTACTGGCGCAATCAATCTTCCCTCCGTACTTTGATAACCAATCCATGCCTAATATCACATCCAATCCTTGAGATTCCAAAACTATTAGGTCCGAGGGGAATACGTAGTTTCCAATCCTTAATGGTAGTCGATCACACCATATACTAGCCATATATTCTGCTCCGGGTGAGGTTACTAGCATGGGTGACCTAAGGGCTTGGGTCGGCAATTTATACTTATCCACAAATCCCCTTGATATGTATGCATGCGATGCACCAGTATCAAAAAGAACAACTGTAGTAAATGTCTTAACCAAAAACTTACCTATTACTGCATCTGGCTGAGCTTCAACCTCCTCCACGGTAACGTGGTTCACCTGTCCCTGTTGAAAGGGTTCGGCTTCTTCCCTGAGCTTCCATTGCCATTACCATTTTGGGCTTCAGGACATTCATTTGCATAATGCCCAGTCTTCTGACATTTAAAACAAGTGACTTGGCTCAGGTCTCTCTTGGCTGGGGTTGACGGGTTGGTGCGGTTTTGTCCATTGCTTCCTCCATTCCCGTTTCCATTCTTGGTGCCATTATGATTGTGCGAGCTACCTCCTCCATGGGTATGCTGAAATTGTCCTCCCTGCTTCGGGGTAAAGCGTAGCTTCTGCTGAGCTCCAGAATTATACTTCCCATGTCCATACTTCCTCTTGCGATTGTCAATCTGCTGCTGCTTCCTTTCAATCATAAGAGCACGATCTACCAACTCCTGGTAGTTATTGAAAGTAGCCACCATCAACTGCATGCTCAGCTCATCATTCAGTCCTTCCAGAAACTTCTCCTGTTTAGCAGCATCTGTGGCTACGTCATCTGGGGCATAACGAGCTAACTTACTGAAATCCTCCACATCGCCTACAGCAAGGCCTCCTCCTTGGCGTAAGTTGCGAAACTCACGCTTCTTCATGGCCATAGCTCCTGCTGAAAGCATTAGGCGATACGGAAAGCTTGGTTGAAATCGATCCCACGTGGATCGTGTCAATAGGGTGTGTGGCTGTGTAATTTTCCCACCATGATGCTGTGGGTTGTTGTTGGGTTGTTGTTGTTGTTGTTGTTGTTGCCTCGGTTCTGTACCAGTGTTTGAATCAAGGCATTCTGCTGCTTAATCAACTGAGTGATCTCCGGTGGGAAAAAAATCCGGTGTCGCGTCTCGGAGGCATCTGAGGGTTTAGAAAAGAAGAGAAATATAATAGAATGAGGTCTAGTGAGAAAACACTACCCATATGCACATGAGACAAAAGCAAACAATATCACTCCAATCAATTCAAACAAGGGCATACAACGGTCTAACTATCGTTACAAACGTGCTTGGACTAAACTAATTACAATGTGGAAATTCTACTACTGTTATGGTGGTCAACTAGAAAAACTGCTCCGATGAAGACTCCATGATATCTGCTCCAGCTTCATCAACATAGTCATCATCACTATCGTCGGGATCCGAGTCGGTGTCGTCGATGATGATATAGTTATCCGGGCAAGTGGAATCGTCATCATTTCCTCCTAGTGCGGGGTCTCCCATGAAAAGTCCGAGCTTCCTGGTTAAGTGGTCATTCTTCTCCACTAGCACTTCAATTTCTTCCATGTAATCTTCACGTGTAGCCTTGAGTTATTCCTCTAGCTCCTTGATCTTGGTCATAGCCTTCTGCAGATCCTCCATGCCTGCGCACATCTGGTTCTCCTGACGTCGGATGTGCTGGTTTAACTCCTGGATATAAGCTGTGATTGATCTATCCCTCCTGGTGCTGATCATCTTCCATTGCTCATCTCGGCGCCCACAAATCTGGTAGATAGTATTCTTGAGATCATTGCGGTAAACTTCTCCAATACGTCCCATGGCGATGTGGGCTTCCATGCTCTTTCCTAGACTCTGTGTTGGTGCATCAAAGGAAAACTCTATGGGCTCCGTGACTGGTGCAAATGTCCTTCCTGGAACTTGAACTTGAATCATCCAGCGCTCCTCTTTGGGTAAAGTGGCATTGTAGGTCCCGGTGAAGCTTGGTACTCCGATGTTGAGGTATCTAGTGACTTCCTTCAAGTGACATCCAAAGGGTGTATCTTCATCCGGTTGTGTGAACTTGTTCCTTGCATCTGCCATACTAAAAGAATAGAGAAGATGAGGAGTCAGAAATGAGAAGAAAGAGTAGTGATCTAGGGCTTTAGCTTAGTGGCCGTGTCCTACAGTCAACTTGGCTCTGATACCATCTTTGTAGCGACCAGACCTCAAATACCGATCTCTCGTGCATCGTTGTCATCCACGGATCGAATGTCTTGACACGCACAAGATCAAGGATTTATAACAGAGTAGCAATCACACACTTATTACATCGAATGTATCCAAAAGAGAACTTATTACAATAAATATGGCTTAAGGCCATCTAATGACGATAACAGCGGAAGGCTTGGAAGATAAGCGAGTCCATCAACTCCAACGACATCACTGAGTATAGAACCACAACCTAAGGTACCTTAATCATCGTCTGAAAAGTCTGCAACATGAATGTTGCAGCCCGAAAACGGGTCAGCACATGGAATATGCTGGCAATGTAACACATAGAGAGTAATATGAAAGAGTATTGCTATACTACATACATATATGGCTGGTGGAAAGCTCTATGGTTACAGTTTTGCATAAAGCCAATTTTTCCCTACATCAAAGGAATACATATTATTTAACTATCATGGTGGTTGTTAAACATTGAGAATGGTTGACAACATTCTCAATCCCAATTAAAAATATCCTCATTAACCCAACAGTATTAATTAAAGTAACATGATGAGATTCACATGATAATCCAAGTACTAGATACTCAAGATGTCCATAACCGGGGACACGGCTAACCATGATTAGTTTGATACACTCTGCAGAGGTTTGTGCACTTTTACCCACAAGACTCGATCTCCTCCGTTTGATTTCTCGCACTACATGGTGTTTGAGAAACGGATGACCGAGACATAGTCTTTCAGAAGTGCTAGCACCTTACGAACGGGTAGACCGTACCAACCTACATCCCCTACATCAGCTAGTCTACCACTGTAAGAGTTCGCACGACTTAGTCTACTATGCTAGAGCCCATAGTAGCTTGTGGCTGCACACGGAAGTTTCTAGCATGAATAATCTCATGATCCCTTTGAGCCTGGGTGGCGGTCCAAAAATAAACAGGCAATCCTGGAATACCCAGGTACCTCAATCCACCCAGATGTGTGTTTAAGTTGCCACCTTAAATAAACCATTAATTAACAATCTCACATCTGTCATGGATACACTCACCCAATCCACTTCTACTAGCATATCATGGCATAATAAGCAAACGTAGAAGTAACTCCCAAGGGTTTGATAATAAAACAGGTAATAGGTACTACCTCAACTACTTTCCCAAAACCCACAATTTAATTAGATCCTAATCATGCAATGTTTGAGGATTGATCTAATGCATAAAAATTGGGTATGAAAAGGGATATGATCAAAGTGTTACTTGCCTTGCTGATGATCCGTGAAACCTAGAGATTCAAAGTAGCAAGCGGCGCACTCCGGGTACTCTATCGCAAACAAACAAACACACAATAAGTACTCAACTAATGCGGGTAAAACTCAAATAAAAGATCTAACCAGAAAGTTCAACTTAAGAACTCCGGTTTGCAAAAAGAAACAACTCGAGCAAACAGCGAAAAACAAACGGCGAAAGAAACAAGATTTGTTTTACTAATCTGGACCTAAGTCAAATTTTACAGAAGCAAAAACTTTTTTGAGTTGATTATTCGGAAAGAGGGTTTCGAGACGAAGCTCCAGGTGCTTGAATCGCCTGGCTCCGATAAACGAGCGAAAACTTATACTAGATCGAAAATCGGATCAGAAATCACGATCAGAAAAATCGCGGAATAAATCTGAGAAAAAGAAAAACGACGAACAGCTTAACGAGCGAGCGTTCGTTATCACGGATCTAACGATGAACGCGTTCGTTAAACGAACGAACGAGCGAACGCTCGCTAAATAACCTAAACCAAAAAAAGATCTAATAAAAAACGAAACTAAAAAAACCGAACGGTTTTTCTAAAAAAACAGCGGCGGCGAGGTCAACCTCGGGGTGCGGGTCCGGCGACGGTGGCAGCTCCGGCGAGGGCGGGCGGCGACGGCGGCGGGTCCGGCGAGGCGGCGGCGGTCGGCAGCGATGGCGAGGCGGCTCGGCGGGCGGGTCCGCGGGGCGATGAGCTCTAAGCGCCAGCGAGGCAATGGATCGCGGCGGGTCGCGGGCTAGGGTTAGGGTTAGGTGGGGCGGCGGCGGCTGGGCTGGCGACGGCGGTTTGAGCTGGGGCGGGGCCCGAGGCGTGGCTATATAAAGCCCCGGCCAGGCGAAGTACTGGCCGGTTACAGCCTAGAGGCGGTAAGCGTTTTTTTTTTGTTTTTTGTTATAAATAATTCCGCGCAGAAAAACTAATGAAAGAAATACTAAACGGACTCCGAAAATCCCGAAATAAATTTTCCCCGGCTTCTAAAATCAATCCAGACAAGATGAACATTTATTTGGGGCCTAAATGCAATTTTGAAAAACGCACATTTTTCCTAAATTCAAACAAAATGGCGAAAAACTCCAAATAAAAATCTTATTTGATTTTTTATTAAATCTTCATTATTTCTTTATTTTGGGAAAGTCATTTTATTCCCTCTCTCATATTTTATTAATAGAAATAATTGAAGGTAAAATAAATGAAACCAAATGATCCTATTTTCAAAATTTGAGAAAACTCAAATATGAAAATAAAGAAATCTCCAACTCTCTCCGTGGGTCCTTGAGTTGCGTGAAATTTCTAGGATCGAGCCAACATGCAATAAAATATGATATGCAAGTGATGCTCTATGTAGAACATTCCAAATTGAAAATTTGGGATGTTACAGCAATGAATCAAGAGTGACATGTATGAAATAATATGCATGGTGACTTTGCCACAAATACGATGTCAACTACATGGTCATGCAAGGCAATATGACAATGACGATGCGTGTCGTAATAAACGGAACGGTGGAAAGTTGCATGGCAATATATCTCGGAATGGCTATGGAAATTCCATAATAGGTAGGTATGGTGGCTGTTTTGAGGAAGATATAAGGACGTTTATGTGTGATAGAGCGTATCGTATCACGGGGTTTGGATGCATCGGCGAAGTTTGCACCAACTCTCAAGGTGAGAAAGGGCAATGCACGCATCAAGAGGCTAGCAATGATGGAAGGTTGAGAGTGCGTATAATCCATGGACTCAACATTACTCATAAAGAACTCACATACTTATTGCAAAAATCTACGAGTCACCAAAAACCAAGCACCACGCGCATGCTCCTAGGGGGATAGATTGGTAGGAAAATACTATCGCTCGTCCCTGACTGCCATTCATAAGGATGACAATCAAAGAACACCTCATGTTTCAAATTTGTCACACAATGTTTACCATACGTGCATGCTACGGGACTTGCAAACTTCAACACAAGTATTTCTCAAATTCACAACTACTCAACTAGCACAACTTTAATATTACCACCTTTATATCTCAAAACAACTATCAAGTATCAAACTTCTCTTTGTATTCAATGCACTTAGAAGTTTTTATCTTGGATGCCTATCATATTAGGGCTAATTTTATAACCAAAGCAAATTACCATGCTGTTCTAAAGGACTCCCAAAATAATATAAGTTAAGCATGAGAGATCAATAATTTATACAAAATATAACCACCATCGCGCTCTAAAAGATATAAGTGAAGCGCTAGAGCAAAATTGTTTAGCTCAAAAGATATAAGTGAAGCACATAGATTATTCTAATAAATTCCGAATAATGTGTGTCTCTCTAAAAAGGTGTGTACTTCAAGGATGATTGTGGTGAACTAAAAATCAAAGACTCAAATCATACAAGACGCTCCAAGCAAAACACATATCATGTGGTGAATAAAAATATAGCTCCAAGTAAAGTTACCGATGGACGAACACAAAAGAGGGGATGCCTTCCGGGGCATCCCCAAGCTCAGGCTTTTTGGTTCTCCATAGATTTTACCTTGGGGTGCCTCGGGCATCCACAAGCTTAGGCTCTTGCCACTCCTTGTTCCATAATCCATCAAATCTTTACCGAAAACTTGAAAACTTCACAACACAAAACTTAACAGAAAATCTTGTGAGCTCCGTTAGCGAAAGAAAACAAAACACCACTTCAAGGTACTGTAATGAATTCATTCTTTATTTATATTGGTGTTAAACCTACTATATTCCAACTTTTCTATGGTTCATAAACTCCATTACTAGCCATAGATTCATCAAAATAAACAAACAACACACGAAAAACAAAATCTGTCAAAAATAGAACAGTCTGTAACTAACGCAAGCTTATGGAACTCCAAAAATTCTAAAATAAATTTCTGGGCGTGAGGAATTTATATATTAATCATCTGAAAAGAGAATCAACTAAATAGCACTCTCCAGTAAAAAGTTGTAGCTAATCTTGTGAGTGCTAAAGTTTCTGTTTTTTCAGCAAGATCGCAAAGACTTTCCCCAAGTCTTCCCAAAGGTTCTACTTGGCACAAACACTAATTAAAACACAAAACCACATCTAAATAGAAGCTATATGGATTATTTATTCCTAAACAGAACCAAAAAATCAATAAACTAAAATAAAATTGGGTTGCCTCCCAACAAGCGCTATCGTTTAACGCCCCTAGCTAGGCATAAACGCAAGGATAGATCTAGGTATTGCCATCTTTGGGAGGCAATCCATAAGTGTCTCTCATGATAGATTCATAAGGTAATTTTATTTTATTTCTAGGAAAGTGTTCCATGCATTTCCTTAACGGAAATTGGAATATAATATTTCCTTCCTTCATATCAATAATTGCACCAATCGTTGTAAGGAAAGGTCTACCAATAATAATAGGACATGAAGGATTGCAATCTATATCAAGAACAATAAAATCTATGGGCACATAATTCCTATTTGCAACAATAAGAACATCATTAATTCTTCCCATAGGTTTCTTAATGGTGGAATCCGCAAGGTGCAATGCAAGTTTAAAGAACAATCATCAAATTCACAGAAACCTAGCAAATCACACAAAGTTTTTGGAATTGTGGAAACACTAGCACCCAAATCACACAAAGCATAGCATTAATGATCCTTAATTTTAATTTTAATAGTAGGTTCCCACTCATCATAAAGTTTTCTAGGGATAGAAATTTCCAATTCAAGCTTTTCTTTATAAGATTGCATTAAAGCATCAACGATATGTTTAGTAAAAGCCTTATTTTGACTATAAGCATGCGGAGAATTTAGCACGGATTGCAACAAGGAAATACGATCTATTAAAGAACAATTATCATACTTAAATTCCTTGAAATCCAATATTTTGGGTTCATTGCTATCTAAAGTTTTGACCTCTTCCATCCCACTTTTACCAAATTTTGCATCTAGATCTAAAAACTCTGAATCATTGGGATGCCTTTTAACTAAAGTTGACTCGTCTCCAGTCCCATCATTATCAAGATTCATATTGCAAAACAGAGATTTAATATGGGACAAATCAATTACTTTTAGATCTTCATCCTTATTATCATGGAAACTAGAAGAACACGTTTTTACAAAAGCAATCTATCTTAGCACGCATCCTACCGGTTCTTTCTTTGCACTCATCAATGGAAATTCTCATGGCTTTGAGAGACTCATTGATATCATGCTTAGGTGGAATAGATCTAAGTTTCAAAGAATCAATCAAGAGAAATTCTATCCATGTTCCTAGCCAATTCATCAATCTTAGGCAATTTTTCTTCAAGCAAAGCATTCAAATTCTTTTGATAAATAATAAATTCTTTAACACTAGTCTCAAAATCAGAGGGCATCTTATTAAAACATAAGAGTTGTTGTAGGAATTACCATAATTATTAGATGGATTACTAGGATACTACCTAGGATTAAAGTTTCCTCTATAAGCATTGTTGCCAAAATTGTTCCTACCAACAAAATTCACATCCATTGATTCAATATTATTCTCAATCAAAGTTGTCGGGGAGGCTGATCGTACCCACGGACACCTATGGGGCCCGGCGGAGCAGGCCCCTTTGTGGTTCGGAGGGGGGCGGAGGTCGCACGAAGAGCGGATCGAGGCGATGCACACGAGCGGTTTACCCAGCTTAGGAGCTCTCCGGAGAGATAAAACTCCTACTGCTGCTTGTTTGATCTATTGTGTTCTTGCTAGGGAGCAATGCGAGCTACAAAACCTAGCGTGAGTGTATCTAGTCTATGGCCAGTCGAATGAACTGAACCTTGTGAAAGACGCGAACCGAACCCCTTCTACGTTGCACTCGGGCCTCCTTTTATATGCTCAAGGGGTCTCCGACAGGTGGCAACATAGGCGGGGGTACAAATGTAAAAACAGGGGTTGGTACACCTACTTGAACAAAGGTACGGTGCAAAATACCTAACTCGGCTGACAAGGGACAAAAGCAATAAATGCCTGTCGTTGTCGCCCCAAAGCGATGTAACAGAGACCGTCAGTGCGCCTCCGCTTCGCCACGATGGCGAGCTTTGTCAGCGCCGCATCGCCGCTGCTCTCCGCTGGCTGCACAGCCGCTCGACACGCGCCCATGGAACGGTCCCATGGCGACACGTCGCTGGGTGAGCTGGAGCAGAAACGGAGAGAAGTTGCATGCCGCGGCAAGCGCCTTGCTGCGGCCGGATCCTTGTCGCGCCCGGAGACTTTTCGCCCCCGAGCCTTCCCGGCAAGCTCCTCTTGCCGGGGCCTTGTCTTCTGCGTGCCTGGAGTGGCCTTCCCGACAAGCTCCTCTTGTCGGGACCTTGTCTTCTCGATCTAATACTTTGTTCTTGAATGGCTCCAAGGGAGCCACGGAGGGTATTGGCGGTGACGAGGCAAACCTTGCCGCTGGTGATGTAATCGTCTGCGTGCAGTCACGGGATACTAGGGTACCCTACTCTAGTACACCGACAGAGCCCCGGCTGGGCGTCTGACAGTGCCGAAGCGCTTGTCGGGCCAGGCCAGGCGTGCCGCGGACACGCGGCCTCGACCACGCCGCAACCCGCGCTGGACCCACCATGATCCCCACTAACGGCACGCACCGGACGTGGCATCGTGCGAGAGATCGTGGGCGCGGTCGTGGGGGGTTCTTTATTAATATAAGCGGAACACCCTCCCCCGTCCTCCCCTTTATAAGCAGAGGAAACAGAGGCAGGCCGACCACTCCTGCCA
Source organism: Aegilops bicornis (assembly GCA_021605145.1). Classification (NCBI taxonomy): domain Eukaryota; kingdom Viridiplantae; phylum Streptophyta; class Magnoliopsida; order Poales; family Poaceae; genus Aegilops; species Aegilops bicornis. The sequence goes on along the minus strand of CM038675.1, from coordinate 315,465,020 downwards.
TTGCCGTCTTGTCTAGAAACCACCGCCGCTCCCCTCGTCTTCTCCGGTGCGAAGAGAGCAGCCCGCCACTTTCGCCACAAGCACACTCACGCCGTCGACCTCCTCCGCCCCCCTCGCCATGGCCCCGAAGGCCGATAAGGAGAAGGGCGTCAAGTCGGCCGAGGCGCAGCGGCTCGCGGCACTGCGCAAGGAGCGAGCCGTCTTCCCCTCGCAGCTCGGCGCACGGGAGCTGCGGGACGTCTACTATCTTTTCTGGTCGACGGAGACTCGGGCGCATCCGCGCACGAGGGTGCTCCCCGCCTCCGCCGCTGATCTGGCCCCAACAGGGTACCCTTTCTTCGCCCTTTTCTTCTATTGCGGTCTTTGCCCGCCGTATTCCGAGTTCTTTTGCGACATAATGAACACCTTTGGCCTCCGTCTCCTTGATTTCACCCCCAACGCCATCTTGACCATGGCAGTTTTCGTGCATTTGTGCGAAAACTTTGTCGGAGTCCACCCGAACGTGGCACTCTTCCGCCATTTCTTTGTTCCCCGCGTCGAGAGAGGAGAGCCCCTTGCCGGAGGGATAGCCTGGGTCTCTAGGATCGGCAAGAAAGAGGCCTACCTAGAGGGGGAGTTCCGGAACAAATGGGAGGAGTGGAGGGCCAACTGGTGCTGGGTCGTAGAAGAGGACCCACAACCCTTCACCGCCGTGCGCCAAACCCCAATTGCGCGCGGCAAGGATTGGAGTAACTTGGCGCCGGAGGATGCGAGGCTGAAGATAGCTGTGACCCGAATTCTGTGCCTCAGGCTTGCCGGGTTAACTGTTGGCGCAGTTGGCGCATACTTCATTCGCCGCCGCATCGCTCCCTTGCAGGAAAGGAGGAGGCCTGCTTGGGAGTTCCAGAATGCGGCGGACATCATGAGGCTGCGCCCGGGCCTGAATTGGAACTTCACCGTCATGGAGCTGGATTCGGTGCTGCTCGAGCTGTTCAAGAACGACCCCGAACATCCCGAGTGGTTCAGGTTGCCGCGGGGCGTCGTCCCGTTGTGCAACAACTCAGCGCTCGACCGCATCCACGCCATGATGCCACTGTGCGACTCCCACGGGATCGTCCCGACCTGGCAGGAGCCCCCCGACGAGGTCGTGCAGCAATTCTTTGACAACTTGCAAGAGGCGCCGATCCGCTCCGACGAAAGCGAAGAGGCTCACCGAGACACCACCGAAAGCGTGAGATGGCGTGGATCGCCACCAGAGCGGAGGAGGCGGCAGCAGCCGCTGCCGCTGGAGCCTTCGGGTTCACCGTGGAGGAGGCGGACGCGACGAAGGCGGCAAGCTCTGCTGAGCGAGGGGAGGTCGCCGGCGAGGACGAGCTTGTCGGGCTCGAGGCCGGGACGAGTGGACCCGCCGAGGTGCTTCTTCCCGCCGCCAAGCGACTTGCCGCCAGTGAGCCCCGGCTCCGTCGAGGAGGCGTCTCGCAGGCTGGAGACGAGCAGGGCGACAGGTCGCCCCAGCTACATAGCGCCGCTGACGCGCTTCCACCACGGCAAGCGAGGTTGCAGCGGGAGCGCCCAAACTATGGCCGACAACCGGGGCGGAATCTTCTCAGGCCGCTGACGCCCGCTTAAGCGGCCAAGAGAGCCCACTCCCCCGCCTCATCGCACCGGAGGCGGGGCGGAGTTTGACTTCTCCGCGCTCAGCTCCGAGGTGGAAGGCGAAGAGTAAGCTTCTCGAGATTGTGCTTGTATGTCTTCAATTTTTATAGCTTCATCTTGAATCTGATTTGCTTGCTTGGACTCTTTCCTTTTCGTGGCGCGGCCCAGAGAGCAGCGAAGAGGGCCAAGATCCCGACGGTCGTCGTTGAGGACGATTCTCCGTGGCTGACGGGGACAGGCCTCGATACCGCTTGCCGGACCAGCAACCCTTCCCCGAGCAGCCCAGACTGGCCCCTGAGTAAGTGTGCAGTTTTCTTCTTGCTATTGGGCGTGCGGGGTGCCCTTCTTTGTTGATATTTGTTGTGTGCTTGTGCACGAGCGAGCGATCTCATCGAGGAGGGCTCGGAAGCCGCCTCGAGATCCTGCCCGCTGCCACTACGCCCGAGGGAGGACTCCCGGCAAGGGAGCTCTCCGACAAGGGAGGCCACCCGGCAAGGAGGCCACTCCGGCAAGGGAGGCTACCCGGCAAGGGCGGCGCCCGGCGACCCTCCGGTGGTCGAGGCCATGGCTGCGGATCCCGTGCAGGTAACTCCCTTACACGAAGATCTCCCTTGGGCTTGCTTTCTATTGTTTCTCTTTTTTGGATATCTGCTTGTTGCTCTTTCTTCGTCGACCTGAGACCGATGGAGGTTGAGGCCGCCGGCGAGGAGGAAACGCGCGGCAACACCGACGAGGCCACCGTCGAGGAAGAAGAGGTCATCGTCGTGGAGGAAGAGGCCGTCGCCGACGAGCCCGTTAGCGAGGAGGCCACCGAGGCTGCCGACGCAGAGGCCGGCGAGGGGTCGGCTGATCGTACTGACGGCCCTGAGGCCGCAGGAGCGGCAAGCGCTACACCGACAGCCGACTTCCCCGCTGCCGCCATGGCGTCAGCCCGAGGAGCCCCAGCCCGTGCCTACCAAGGCCGAGGAGGCGTCTTCATCAAGCTCCCACAGGAGCCGAGCCTGTGGCGCCAGTCGTGGGTGAGACCTTCGACGGCGAAGCTACTTCGCCTCCATTGGGCGACGCTGGTGGACGCGAAGCAGCAGCAGCGGGCGAAGTCCGAGGAGGAGCAGCCGAAGAGGCTGTTGTCGCTCTCTACCGCCCGCCAGCAAGTTAGAGACGGGAAGCCCTTGTCGCGAGGGCGGGGCGGACATGGAGAAACGCGCCGAGGAGCTCCGGGCGTCAACAAAGAAGCCCTCCGCGGCGTGGCGGACACGCCGCGTGCATAGCTTCGCGAGAAGAGCGCACGGCCTTCATCCTTGAGAAGGCCGCAGCCGATGAGGAGCAGCGGCTGGCTGCCGAGAAGCTTCGCCGCAGGAAAGCGAGTTGGCGCAGCGAAGGTCAACCTGGACAGCCACGAGGAGGACCTTGCAGCGTGAGGAGTCGCTTGCGGGCGCCTGTGAAGCGAAGGACGCTGCCGCAGCTGCCGAGGCTGCCAAGGAAGAGCTGAAGGCGAAGGTGGCACAGCTGGAGGCCACCCTCAAGAAGAGCGGTGAAGAGTTTGCCGTGCTCAAGCGTGAGCGCGAGAAGGGCGCCCACACGATGGGCGAGCTGCAGGTCCGTCTCGCTGACAGGGCCAAGGAGCTCGACGCCGCCAAGGACTCCAAGGCGGATCTGCAGTTGGCCCGACCACTCGACGCAGACGTTGGATGGTGCCAGAGAGCGGGAGGCGGGCTTGTTGGAGGCGATCAAGGCCAAGGAGGAGCTGGCTGGCGAATGCTGCCTCCGTCGAGAACACCTTGAGGGAGAGCGTGGAGCACTAGACCGAAGGTCTTGTGGACACCCGCCACGACATCCACAACGAGTGATGGAGCTGGGGATGGCGGACCTTGCGTACTCCTCCAACGAGCATCTCCAACCCAGCGTCAAGCTTAGCCTATTCTTCAAAGGCGTGGTGATGGGCCTCCGGCGACTCCGGGAGGAGGTCCCGAAGCAGCTGGCCGAGGAATCGCGCCAAGTTTGTGCGGGGGCCCTCGAGAAGGTGTTGATGAAGGTGGCCTTCCGCAACCCGGGCCTCAACCTTATCGGCGTCCTCAGATCCTTGCCGTCCGAAGCCAACGTGGAGGAGCTCAAAGCCCTTGTCGCACTCATTGTGGACAAGGTGAACAAGATCAAGCGGATCGAGGCGACCCGCGTGGACTAGGCCGCCGCTTATATCTTTCCCTTGTCGCTGCTAATCATGTTTAGAAAACTTTGTTAGATCAGCGACAAGTTATTCTAATATACTCTATCTTAGGTGAATCGATCAATGCAACGTTATTTCCTCTACTTGATTCCTTCCTTGTATGCGTTATTGCCCTCGCCAGTGGAAACTTGCGGTGCAGGCACCCTTGCCATGGCCGAAAGTGCGGAACTTCAGACTTCTTTGGCGGGTCGCTACCGACAAGCAACCTTGTCACGGACTAGCCGCAGCTCACTTAAGTTGTTGAGCGGACTCGAAACAAAGTAAGGCGCGACCGATCCGCGATTTGGTTCCTCTGCGCTGATGTTTTTCCATACAAAGTACTATCGTTCGAGGAAGATAACGAAAATTTTAAAAATTGATTGCTCAAACTTTGGCAACTTAGCTTTTCTGTTTCTTGCTTCCCGATGAGGTGAAACTTCCTTGAGCGGTGCCTGGTCCATGGTATTATCTCCTCCTCCCCCCTGGTTAACTTGTGTGAGGAGCCTTCCTTTCTTTGAGAGAAGGAAAAGAAGAGGAAATAACGTTATGGAGCCTAAGCGGCTTGATTACATTTACCGGGTGTGGTTGCTGCACAAAGTGTTAGCCAAAGCATGCAATAAATTGATGAAAGCATGAACTTGACAAGCCGTGCGCATGCAACACACGAGCTTTATCGATGCACGGGTCTGCGCCCGGCTTTGTCTGAAGGATTACATGCAACAGCGGCAAGACTTGTACAAAAGGTGGTTGCCGAACGGATTCCGACAACCGCGCCCTATGGGTAAAACTTACGAAGATGCTCAATGTTCCAGAGTTGCTCATCGGAATGCCATCTTCGGTCTCAAAGGCGGACAGCGCCAGGGCCTAGTGACTCGTTTCACCCGATAAGGGCCTTCCCACTTTGGCGTCAACTTGTTTGAATTCTTGGCGGACTGAACGCGCGAAGAACAAGGTCGCCTTCCTCGAGACTTCGGCACTAACCTGCGGGCTATGGTAGCGGCGCAGGCTTGCTTGGTAGCGGCGGCTCGCCTGACACGAAGACGATCCTCCTCGAGGAGTAGCGCGTCATCTTGTCGCAGCTGCTCTTGCTCAAGCTCATCATAAGCGAGTACTCGAGGCGACCCGTGATATCTGAGTTCCGTGGGAGAACTGCCTCTGCTCCATAGACTAGAGCAAAGGGTGCCTGGCGATTGGCTCAATTTGGCGTCGTTACGATCGACAAAGAACCACCGGCAGCTCCTCGATCGATTTCTTCGCACTTGTGCAGCACTGTCGAAAGTTCTGGTCTTGAGCCCGCGCATCACTTCAGCATTTGCCCTCTTCGCTTGACCGTTGCTTCTCGGTGAGCAACGGAAGCAAAAGCAGACCTTGGCGTAAGGTCTTGGACATCTTGCATGAAGGTGCGACTCGTAAATCGTGTGCCGTTGCGGTGATGATCCTGTTTGGGATTCGAAACGGCAAACAATCGACTGAAGAACTTGATGCATTTGTCTTTGTCACCTTCCTCACTGCTTCCACTTCCGCCACTTTGTGAACTTGTCGATAGCGACGTACAAATCTTGAAAGCCCCGACAACTCGGGGAAGGGGCCGAGGATGTCGAGCCCCGGACCGAAAATGGCCGGGATAAAGGGATCGTCTGGAGAGCTTGAGCAGGCTGGTGTATCTGTTTGGAATGGAACTGCACGCTTCACACTTGGTTACTTGTGCAGTTGCATCACGGAGGGCTGTCGCCGGAAGAAACCTTGTCGGAAAGCTTTGCCGGCAAGTGCTCTTACGCCAATGTGGTGACCACATATGCCTCCATGTATCTTCGCCAGCAGCACATCCATCTTCCACAGGAATACACTTCAATTTCACACCGTTGAGTCTTCTTACATGCGGTATCGTCCGACAAACTGGTACATACTTGACTGCCGGGCTACTCTTTCCGCTTCTTCTGCTCTTCGGGAAGTTCTCCTGTCTGAAGGAAATGGACAATCTGCTGCGCCCATGTTGGAGCTTGTGGCTCGACAACAAGGACTAAAGGCACATCTGCTGCTGCAGGAACATCAGCTTCTACGGCAAGAGCCTGTGGCTCTGCCGGAGCTAGATGCTCCCCGACAAGCTTGCCGGAGCAAGACTTGTCGGGGCGTTCTTCAACGGAACAAACCACAGGGGTCTTCGGGAGCAGACTGCTTCTCAGCACTGTTGGTGTTGATCTTGGGGACCTTTGCAACGACGGCTTCGGGAAGCTCTGTCGGAAAATAGTCACCAGAGGCCAACTTCCTCTTCTTGCTCTGTCCGGTCGATGGTGTTACGGTTGGTCGAGTCAGCTGGAGCACAAAGATCCCTGGTTCCACAGGTAGCTTGAGTGCGGCGCACTTTGACAGGCCGTCAGCAATATCATTCTGAGCTCTTGGAACATGTTCCATTTGCAGGCCGTCAAAGTGTTCTTCTAGCTTCCTCACTTCATCAACGTAGGCTTCCATCAACGGACTCTGGTAATCTTTGTTGACTTGGCGGACGACGAGTTGCGAGTCACCCCTGACAATAAGCTTCTTGATCCCAAGGTCCACTGCGATCCTGAGACCGGCAAGCAAACCTTCATACTCTGCAGTATTGTTTATCGCTTGCTCCTTGGGAAAGTGCATCTGGACGGCGTACTTGAGGTGCTCTCCGGTGGGTGCGATAAGCAGCACGCCGGCACCGGCGCCTTGCAGCGAGAAGGCACCATCAAAGTACATCAGCCACTCTTTGCTTGCTTCTTTGGCGGGAATGCTCGTCTCCGGAATCTCTTCATCTGGCGTTGGCGTCCATTCTGCTATGAATTCTTGGCGCTCCATTGCTTGCTTCCTGACTTTTTGCTTGACGGGCCGCGCGTGAGGACAAGCGGCGGCGGTGCTCAATCATTTTCTGGGAACACGGGGATATCGACGGTTGCCATGCAAACACGCCGACATTCGCCCGCAGAGAAGCAACAGCGGCGCCTTCCTATTTGGGGTTGAGAGAGGCGCGATGGTGAAGGTACCACCAGCGCCGTCCTCCTTGGCGGGCACCTTCTTGGTCTTCGGCGGAGCCACCATCTTCTTGCACTTGCGGTGGAGCTCGATGGTGCGTCCTCGACGCAGTAGCGCATGACACTAAGAGGCGGCGCTTGCCGGAGTGAGCATCGAGCCCTTCTTGGGACTTGGACTTGGTCTTCTTCCCCCCGGGAGCTTCAGCGGCAAGTGTTGGGCAGTCTGTCGCGGCTGCTGCATCCCGGTAGATCTTGTCGGCATAGATAAGGGCATCCTTCTTGTCGCCATGGACAGAGATGACGCTTATCAGGCCCGGCATCTTGAGTAGGTTGTAGGCGTAGTGAGAGGCCGCCATGAACTTGGCGAGTGCTGGACGGCCAAGTATCCCATTGTAAGGCAATGGGAAATCGGCAACGTCAAATGTAACCCTCTCAGTCCTGAAGTTCAGTTCGCTACCAAATGTGACCGACAAAGTAATCTTCCCCTTCGGCTTGCTCCTTCCCGGATTGATTCCTTGGAAGGTTCCAGTCTCTTCGAGCTCGCTGTCAGGGATTTGAAGCTTCTGGAGCACCGCGGAGGAGATCAGATTCAAGCCGGCCCCGCCGTCAACTAACATTTTTGTGACCTTGAGGTTGCGGATGGTTGGAGAGACCAACATCGGCAAGCACCCGACCGCGGTTATGCGATCAGGGTGGTCCTCAATATCAAAAATGATAGGCGTGCTGGACCACTTCAGAGGTTTGCGTGACTCTCACGGATGGTTCCGCTGCATTGACCTCCGCATCCATTGCTTGAGTTGGCGGTGGGAGGTATGCGGGAAGCACCTCCGTCAACCTTGAGAGAACCTCTGTGGCTTTCTGAAACTCCTGCTCATCGGGCGCTGCGTCCTCCATATCTTCGTCGTCATCATCATCTTCATCCTTGTCGCGGCTGGGAGGTCGATCTCCTTGTCGCTGCTTGACTTTGCCGCGGCGCCCTCCCGCCAGACGTTTCTTGCTTGCTCCCCGGCATCTTCTGGGCCTTCTCCTTGTCGCGCCGCTCAGATTTCGGCTTTCTGCTGCTCGAAAAGCCGCTCGACTTTCTTGCAGCTCTGGAGGTCGTGGCCCTTGGTGCGGTGGATCTTGCAATACTGCTTGCCGGAGCCGTCCTGCTTGTCAGCGGCCGCCACCGACTGGCGGTTGGCGTCAGCGGCAACCTCCTTGCCGGAGCCACCAGCCTTGGCGTTCTTGTCGCCGCCTCCGTCGCCGGACTGCTCGACAGCTAGCACTTCTCTGCGTTTCTTCTTCCTGTTGCCCCGCCGCCGGCCCTTCTTTGCCGGGGCGGTGTCATCACTGTCAGATCCTGCTTCGCATTCTCTCACGAGGAGTCTCCTCCCTTCCTCAAGACGCGTGCACACTTGTCGGCCAAGGCGTACAGCTTCGTTGGCGTCCTTGACTTTGCACATCGCCATCTCCTCCCTCATCCTGCGGTTCCGCACATTACGATGAAATGCGCTGATCACCGCGGCAGGGTGGACGTCTCAGGGATGTTGTAGTGCACACGGGCTGAATCTCCGAATGAACTTGGCGAGGACTCTCCTTCCTTACGGGCGAGCAAGTGAAGGTCGCTCTCTTGGCCATGAGGTTTGTGGCCACCTGTGAAGGCGCCAACAAACCGATGGCACAGATCCGCCAAGAGGATATGGAGCTGTCCGCAAATGCATGAGCCAAGATGCGGCGTTGGGCTTGAGCACGGCGGGAAGTAGTTGGCGAGGATCTTGTCGTCCCGTCCCCCCGCAGCTTGCACCGCGATGGTGTAGATGCTGAGGAACTCCGACGGATGCGTCCTGCCATCATACTTCTCTGGCACGTCTGGCTTGAAATTCTTGTTGCTGGGCCACTGGACTTGCCGCAGCTCATGAGTGCACGCAGGGCAACCTACCGCGTACGGCAAGTCGCCTGGCCCCTCCGGCGCGCATGTCAACAGAAGGCCCAGCGCGCTTGTCGGATTGACGTCGCGCTTCTCTTCGGCGCTCGATGCGAGTTCGAGCGTCCTCTTGTTGTCGCTCATGAAGAACTTGGCGCTGATCGCGGCGAGCTCGCGGATCCGACGATGCAGTGGAGTCGCTGTCGAGGTGGATCCGGTGAGTCGGTGATCTCGGCCTTCTTGGCGGAGAGTGCACGGTGGTTGCACCTCCGACGGTCTCGTCGCCACCGGCTCGTGCCTTGTCGTCTCGCCGCGGCAACGACGGCGTTGGTTGCCGCGGAGCGTCGCCGTTGGCAAAGCCGATGAGGCTCTGGATAGTGGCCCTCCACTCGTCGACCTTGTCGGCCGTTGGAGCGTAGTCGAGGAGCAGCTGAGCTCTCGCCAGAGCTTCTGCTGGAGTAGTAGGCGGCATTGGAGAACGGTGCGAGGAGCAGGACACGCTCGGACTTCTGACCACGTTAGAAGGAGCAGCGCCCCGTCCGGGCGACCGTATCTCGCTCGCGCCAGCATGTTGGCGCGCATGCTGGTCTTGAGGGTCTTGATCCAACGAACGTATGGCGTTGTGAACGCCATGACGTTGTTGGTCCCGCGTCTCTGAGATGGGCGCGGGGATGCACGGACGCCGAGGTCTGCGGCGCCTTGTCCTTGGACTTGGCAGCGTCGCGAGCACCTTCGTCGGCGCCGTTCCTCCGCCAATACGCCCCACCACCCGTTTGCTGCGGTGAGGGTGGGTACGACGCGGACGGCTCTGCTGCCACCGAAGCCTTCTTCTTCGGTTGCATGTTGAGGAAGATGTTGATGACGCTGTTCGTGTGAACGCCGGATCGGATTCACACGGCCTCGACGCCCCCTACCTGGCGCGGTCAAGTTCATCAAGGGCATCGTGAGCCGTTTCGGAGTCCCCAACCGCATCATCACCGATAACGGTTCGCAGTTCACCGATAACCTCTTCAAAAGATATTGTGCTAACCTTGGAGCGCAGATCTGCTATGCTTCGGTGGTGCACCCCAGGAACAACGGTCAGGCCGAACGCGCCAACGCAGAGGTCCTGAGGGGCCTCAAGACCATGACCTTCAATAAGAAGCTCGAGGCCTACGGCAGGGGCTGGTACGACGAGCTCCAGTCCGTGTTGTGGTCCATCCGCACCACCGCTACCAAGCCGACGGGCGAGACCCCATTCTTCCTCGTCTACGGAGCTGAAGCGGTCCTCCCTCACGAAGTCAAGCATCGCTCCGCATGGGTCCTGGCGTTTGATGAAACGCAGCAGGGCGCCTTGCGGGGGATGGACCTCGTGTTGGGGGAGGAACACCGCCGCGAAGCTGCACTAAGGGCGGCAAGGTACCAGCAGGCGCTGCGGCGATACCACTGCCACAACATCCGCTCCAGGACGCTCGAGACGGCTGACCTCATCCTAAGGCGGGTCCTCTCTAGGGAAGGGCTGCATAAGCTTTCACTCATGTGGGAGGGCCCCTTCAAGGTTGTCCATATCTCCAGGCCTGGCGCCGTGCACCTGGAGATGCAGGACGGGGTACCCATTCAGAACGCCTGGAACATCCAGCACCTCCGAAAGTTCTACCCGTAAAGCAAGGCCCGAGGCCTGTGAAGAAGGCCCAGTGCCTGTGAAGAAAGGCCCAGTGCCTGTGAAGAAGGCCCTGTGCTTGTGAAGAATCGCCGCCCGTGACACTCTCACGTAATAGTGAGTGGGGCTGTACACGCCCCGGAGTCTCCGGAGAGCCGCCCTCGGGCCTCGGGGGCTCCCTCCCACGCCTAGTGGCAGCACTTAGCTCCGTGCTGGTGAGAAGACTCGAAGACTAGACTAGGTTCCGGACGCGGCTTTTCATTTGATTTCCTTAGTTGGTTCGTTTTCTCTTAATCGGAGTTGCTGCCAGTGTTCCTGGCTGATTTGGTTCCGTTTTTGATGCAGGAAAGAAAAGAAGAATAAAACAAAAGCAGCATGCAGCGATCCACGGGGACAGACTCCTGGCAACGTCCCAAGCTTAGCCGGATCCCTCCTCACGCTTCACGGAGGTGCAACGACGAGACGACCCGCTACCACCTTCGAAGCGAGCGCGGCGGTGTGGTGGCTGGTCGTAGCCAGCACTGTTGGAGCTTTCACCGAGAGAAGAGCCTCCGTAGCTGGATGAGGCGCGGTCGGCAGGCTCGCCCTCGCCCTCGTCACGGCCGTCGCCGAGACCGAGCACCTCCTCGCCGTCGTTCGTCTCGAGGCAGCACCCGGTGCGGCGACCATCTTCCCCAAACACTCTCACGTAGAGGGTCGCATCACCGTCATACTTGAAGTGGAGGGTGCACCGCCTGCCCTGGCCGCGCGCGCAGGCGAACGTCTGCCAACCGTGGGCCAGGGCTATATTGCATGCGGCAGAGACCTCGACCACGACCTAGGAGGCCCTGCTGCAGCAGCCGTTCGCCTGCAGACAGAGCCCGCCTGGACCAGAGGCCGGCAGCTCGTCGACAAAGAAGCATGGGAGCTGAAGCCAGCTGATACGTCTCCGTCATATCTACTTTTCCAAACACTTTTGCCCTTGTTTTGGACTCTAATTTGCATGATTTGAATGGAACTAACCCCGGACTGACGTTGTTTTCAGCAGAATTGCCATAGTGTTATTTATGTGCAGAAACAAAACTTCTCGGAATGACCTGAAACTTCACGGAACATCTTTTCGGAAATAATAAAAAATCTTTGCAAAAGATGAAGACCAGGGGCCCCACACCCTGTCCACGAGGGTGCCCCCCTAGGGCGTGCCCCCCTACCTCGTGGGCCCCTTGAGGCTCCTCCGACGCCAACTCCAACTCTATATATTTGCTTTCGGAGAGAAAAAAATCAAGGAGAAAAAATCATCACGTTTTATGATACGGAGCCGCCGCCAAGCCCTAAAACCTCTCGGGAGGGCTGATCTGGAGTCCGTTCGGGGCTCCGGACAGGGGGATTCGTCATCGTCGTCATCATCAACCATCCTCCATCACCAATTTCATGATGCTCACCGCCGTGCGTGAGTAATTCCATCGTAGGCTTGTTGGACGGTGATGGGTTGGATGAGATCTATCATGTAATCGAGTTAGTTTTGTTAGGGTTTGATCCTAGTATCCACTATGTTCTGAGATTGATGTTGCTATGACTTTGCTATGCTTAATGCTTGTCACTAGGGCCCGAGTGCCATGATTTCAGATCTGAGCCTATTATATTTTCATGAATATATGTGTGTTCTTGATCCTATCTTGCAAGTCTATAGTCACCTATTATGTGTTATGATCTGGCAACCCCGAAGTGACAATAATCGGGACCACTCCCGGTGATGACCATAGTTTGAGGAGTTCATGTATTCACTATGTGCTAATGCTTTGTTTCGGTTCTCTATTAAAAGGAGGCCTTAATATCCCTTAGTTTCCATTAGGACCCCGCGCAGCGGGAGGGTAGGACAAAAGATGTCATGCAAGTTCTTTTCCATAAGCACGTATGACTATATTCGGAATACATGCCTACATTATATTGATGAATTGGAGCTAGTTCTATGTCACCCTATGTTATGACTGTTACATGATGAACCGCATCCGGCATAATTATCCATCACCGATCCAATGCCTACGAGCTTTCCATATACTGGTTTTCGCTTATTTACTTTCCCGTTGTTACTATTACAATCACTACAAAACACCAAAAATATTACTTTTGCTTTCTTTACTTTTGTTACCATTACCACTACTATCATATTACTTTGCTAGTAAATACCTTGCTGCAGATATTAAGTTATCCAGGTGTGGCTGAATTGACAACTCAGTTGCTAATACTTGAGAATATTCTTTGGCTCCCCTTGTGTCGAATCAATAAATTTGGGTTGAATACTCTACCCTCGTAAGTTGTTGCGATCCCCTACACTTGTGGGTTATCAAGACTAATTTCTGGCGTGGGAATCAAAGAGCAATTTTATGGATCGAGCGGGAATCAAAGAGGAATTTAATGCATATTTGCGTAACACCGATCTCGAGAGCTTTGAGGCAGACAAATGCCCACAGTACCATGATCTCACTGGCTCATTTGTGAGGAGGTTTGAATTTTCATCTTCACGTAATTCTCCAACTGTCATGTTTGATCTTTATGACAAATCGTATACCATGGACTTAGAGGATTTTACTTTTGCTTGCAGAACTTCCGCAATGGGGTAGTGCTAGTGATCCCCGTAAATCTTAATTTAGAGATTTTCTTGCTAGTATAACTGTAGGGGAATCTAGAGGTATAGCACAAGCTTCCATTGGGAGTATTCATTTTCCTGCTATACATTATTTTGCTCTCTTCATAGGTAGCTACATAACTGGTAAGGATGAAGCATGTCATATGTGTGTGCCTGACCTCAGGATTCTTAGGAGTGCTGTGTTAGGAGAGCAATCTTATCATTTGGGAGCCATTGTAGCACGTAGGTTGCATCATAATAGATATAACGGAGATTTCGTTGGAGGAATTTATGCAACATGCTTAGCTAATTTTCTTGAGGTAGAGGTTCGTGAGGATGATATCGAGTTGCCTCCTACTTATTTAGATTTTAATTCTATGGCCTCTCACCAGTTTGTCGAGAGGAATGAATCACCTCTCCTGCATCGACAAATCTTTGATAAACGATGTGTTGTCCGTATTACTCTCCCTGCTCCTGCCTTCTTTGATCACCAGGCAAAATGACGATATACTATTGCCAGAGATGAGGCAGAAGAGTACGAGAGGAGAGCAGAGGCAGCTCGCCGCCACGCTGCAGCTCAGGAGGCGATAAACGTTGCATCCCAGTACGACCCCAGCTACACCTGCGGATATCCGCTAGGCCATCCCTGGCAATGAACCAACTTAGGCCAAAAGCCTAAGCTTGGGGGAGTACGTATTTCCCACCGACATTACATTTATGTTTACACACACTCATTGCTAGATGTCGGTGCTCATACTTTTTCACTGAAATATCCATGCTAGTTTATTTTCCGTTTTCTTGCTTTCTTCTTGTGTGTTTGTTAAACCTTAAGAAAAACCAAAAAAAAATTAGTAATAGCTTCTAGCTAATTTACTTTCTTGCTATAGTAGCAATAATTAAAAAGAAAACCCAAAAATATTTCCCGTTCTTATTTTGCTTGTTGGGAGCTTTCCCATGTAAATAGTTTTTATTTCTTTTCTTTTCTTCGGGGGTCGATAGGAGAAGACCATAATTAAATTGTTGAAGTGGATCTTGTATGCATTATTGTTGATTTAACCAAGAGCCCATATTGCCTTGTCTTCTCCTGCTTATTGAATGCTCGCAGATTCCAGCTTAGTCCAATGCACGTACACTCTTATTATTATTCACATCATTCGGTCGTGCAAGTGAAAGGCAATTATGATGATATATGATGGACTGACTGAGGTGAGAAAAGCTGGTATGAACTCGACCTCTCTTGTAAATATGATGAGTTCATCGTTCTTGATTCAGTTTATTATGAATAAACATGTTTGCAATGACAATTAGAGATCATAGTTACTTGTACCATGCTTGATTAGTGTCGGGGAGGCTGATCGTACCCACGAACACCTATGGGGCCGGCGGACCAGGCCCCTTTGTGGTTCGGAGGGGGGCGGAGATCGCACGAAGAGCGGATCGAGGCGAGGCACACGAGCAGTTTACCCAGCTTCGAGCTCTCCGAGAGATAAAAATCCTATTGCTGCTTGTTTGATGTATTGTGTTCTTGCTAGGGAGCCGGCGCGAGCTACAAAACCCTAAGCGTGAGCGTATCTGGTCTCTAGTGAGTCGAATGAACTGAAACTTCGAACCCCTCCTACGTTGCGCATGGGCCTCCTTTTATATGCTCAAGGGGTCTCCGGCGGTGGCAACATAGGCGAGGGTACAAATGTAAAAACAGGAGTTGGTACACCTACTCGAGCGATGTACAGATGCAAAATACCTAACTGTGACGGCAAGGGATAAAAGCAATAAATGCCCGTCGATTGTCGCCAAACAGTGCAACAGAGACCGTCAGCGCCACCGCCGCCACGATGGCAAGCTTGTCGCCGCCGCTTATCGCTGCTCTCCGCTGGCTGCACTGACCTCTCGACACGCATGGAATGGTCCCATGGCGACACATTGCTGGATGAGCTGGAGCGGAGATGGAGAGAGGTTGCTTGCTGCGGCAAGCGCCTTTGCCAGCCGAATCCTTGTCGCGTCCGGAGGCTTGTCGCGCTCGAGCCTTCCCGGCAAGCTCCTCTTGCCGGGCCTTGTCTTCTGCATGCCTTGAGTGGCCTTCCCGGCAAGCTCCTCTTGACGGGGCTTGTTCTTCTTAATCAAATACTTTGTTCTTGAATGGCTCCAAAGGAGCCACGGAGGATCTTGGCGGTGACGAGGCAAACCCTGCCGCGGGGTGCTGCAACTGTCCGTGCACGAGTACAGGATACTAGGGTACCCCTACTCTAGTACACCGACAGGAGCCCCCGGGCCTGGGCTGTACATGGTGCCGAGCGCTGTCGGGCCAGGCCCAAAACAGTGCACGGTCACACGTGGCCTCGACCACGTCGCAACTCGCCCCGGACCCACCACGACCCCCACTAACGGCACGCACCGGACGTGGGCGTCGCGAGAGATCGTGGGCGTGGTCGTGGGGTTTCTTTATTAGGAAAAGCGAACGTCCGCCTCCCCCTCTTTATAAGCGGAGGAAACAGGGGCAGGCCGTCCACTCCGCCATTGCTGTCCCGTCAAGAAAACCACCGCCGCCCCCCCCCCCCTTCTTCTCCGGTGCGAAGAGAGCAGCGCCCCGCCCCCCTTCGCCACAAGCACGCTCACCGCCGTCGGCCTCCTCCGCCGCCCTCGCCATGGCTCCGAAAGCCGACAAGGAGAAGGGCGTCAAGTCGGCCGAAGCGCAGCGGCTCGCGGCGTTGCGCAAGGAGCGGGCCATCTCCCCCCCCCCAGCTCGGCGCAAGGGAGCTGCGGGATGTCTTCTATCTCTTTTGGTCGACGGAGACGCCAGGCGCATCCGCGCACGAAGGTACTCCCCGCCTCCACTTCTGATTTGTCCCCAACTGGGTACCCCTTTTTTGCCCTTTTCTTCTATTGCGGGCTTTGCCCGCCCTTTTCCGAGTTCTTCTGCGATATCATGAACACATTTGGCCTCCGCCTCCTTGATTTCACCCCAACGCCGTCTTGACCATGGCAGTTTTGGCGCATCTTCGAACACTTTGTCGGAGTCCACCCAAATGTGGCACTCTTCCGCCACTTCTTCGTCCCCAGCGTCGAGAGAGGAGAGCCACTTGCCGGAGGGATAGCTTGGGTCTCGGGATCGGCAAGAAAGAAGCCTATCTCGGAAGGAGAGTTCCGCAACAAGTGGGAGGAGTGGAGAGCCAATTGGTGTTGGGTCGAGAGGAGAACCCGCAGTTTCGATCGCTGCAGGCGCCAAACCCCAATAGTGCGCGTAGATTGGAGTAACTTGGCGCGGAGGATGCGAGGTTGAAGATAGCCGTGACCCGGATTTTGCGCCTCGGGCTTGCGGACTAATCAGAAGCGCTAGCTTGGCGCAGACTTCCTTTCGCTGCGCAGACGCTTCCCTTGCGGAGAGAGGAGGAGGCCTGCTTTGGGAGTTCCAAAATGCGGCAGACATCATGAGGTTGCGCTGGGCCTGAATCGGAATTTCACCGTCTTGGAGTTGGATGCGATGCTGCTAGAGCTGTTCAAGAACGACCCGACCACCACGAGTGGTTTAGGTTGCCGAGGGGGGTCGTCCCATTGTGCAACAACTCGGCGCTCGACCGCATCCGCGCCATGATGCCGTTGTGCGATTCCCACGAGATCGTTCCAACCTGGCAGGAGCCCCCCGACGAGGTCGTGCAGCAGTTCTTCGACGACTTGGAAGAAGTGCCGATCCGCTCCGACAAGAAGAAAAGGCTCACTCGCGACACTACCGACGAGGAGATGGCGCGCATTGCCACCAGGGTGGAGGAGGCGGCAGCAGCCGCTTCCGCTGGAGCCTTCGGGTATACCGTGGAGGAGGCGGACGCTGCGAAGCCGGCAAGCCTCACCGAGCGAAGGGAGATCGCCGGCGAGGACGAGCTTGTCGAGCCCGAGGCCGGGTCGAGTGGACCCGTCGAGGGCGCTTCTTCTCCACCACCCAGCGACTTGCCGCCAGCGGAGCCTCCGGTTCCGCCGAAGAGGCGTCTCCATAAGGCCGGAGATGAGTCGGGCGGCAGATCGCCCACAGCAAGAAGCGCCCATGACGCGCTTCTACCGCTGCAAGCGATGTTGCCGCTGGAGCGCCACACCGCTGCGGCAATCGCTGGGATCTTCTCGAGCCACCGCCGACGCGCCGCTTAAGCGGCCAAGAGAGCCCACTCCCCGCCTCGTCGCACCGGAGGCGAGCCGGAGTTTGACTTCTCCGCGCTCAGCTCCGAGGAGGAAGGCGAAGAGTAAGCTCTTGAGATTGTGCTTGTATTTCTTCAATTTTATTGCTTCATCTTGAATCTTGCTTTGTTCTGGACTCTTTCTTTTTCAGGACGCTGGCCCAGAGAGCGTCGAAGAGGGCCAAGATCCCGACGGTCGTCGTTGAGGACGATTCTCCCGTGGCAACAGGGGACGTGTCCGAGACTCCCTTGCCGGATCCGGCAACCCTTCCTCAGAGCAGCCCCCAGCACAGCCCCCAGAGTAAGTGTGCAGTTTTCTCCTTACTATTAGGTGTGCAGGGGTGCCCCTTCTTCGTCGATACCTGATTGCTTGCTTGTGTAGGAGCAGAGCAGCTTCATCAGGAGGGCTCGGAAGCCGCCCCCGAAATCCTGCCTGCTGCCACTACGCCGCCAAGGGAGGATTCTCCGGCAAGGGAGCGCCCTCCGACAAGGGAGGCCACTCCGGCAAGGGAGGCTACCCCGGCAAGGGACAGCGCCAGTGACCCTCCAGTGGTCGAGGCCATGGCTGCGGATCCCGTCGCAGGTAATTGCCTTACACGAAAATTTCCCTTGGGCTTGGTTTCTTTTGTTTCTCTTTTTGAACATCTGCTTGACTGCTCTTTCTTCGTCTGACGCAGAGCCGATGGAGGTCGAGGCCGCCGGCGAGGAGGAAGGCTGCGACACCAGCGAGGCCGCCGTCGAGGAAGAAGAGGTCGTTGCCGTGGAAGAAGAGGTCGTCGCCGACGAGCCTGTTGGCGAGAAGGCCACCGAGGCTGCTGACGCAGAAGCTGGCGAGGGGTCGGGCGATCGCACTGACGGCCCTAAGGCCGCAGGAGCGCCAGGCGCTACACGGACAGCCGACTCCCCCGCCGCTGCTGTGGCGTCAGGCTCCGAGGAGCCCCAGCCTGGCGCCTACCTGAAGGCCGGCGAGGGTGTCTTCATCAAACTCCCCTGGGAACCGAGCTCAGTGGCGCGGTCGAGGAGAGACCTTCGACGGCGAGCTACTCGCCTCTCTTTGGTGGCTGGTGGACGCGCCAAGCAGCAGCAGCGGCGAGTCTGAGGAGGAGCAGCTGCTGAAGAAGCTGCTGTCGCTCTACCGTGCCCGGCTAGCCAAGTTGGAGTCCCGGGAGGCACTTGTCGCGAGGGCAGGAGCGGACATGGAGAAGCGCACAGAGGAGCTCCGGAGCGTCAACCAAGAAGCTCTCCGCAACGTAGCAGAAGCGCGGGGGCAACTTGCAGAAGAGCGCACGGCCTTCATCCTTGAGAAGGCCGCAGCTGAGGAGGAGCAGCGGTTGGCCGCCGAGAAGCTCTCCGCGCAGAAAGCGGTGGGCGTGAGCGGAAGGTCAACCTGGACAGCCACGAAGAAGACCTTGCAGCGCGTGAGGAGGCACTTGGCGGGCGCCAGAAGCGAAGGATGCTGCCGCAACCGCCGAGGCCGCCAAGGAAGAGCTGAAGGCGAAGGTGGCACAGCTGGAGGCCAGCCTCAAGAAGAGCGGCGAAGAGCTTGCCGCGCTTAAGCATGAGCGCGAGAAGGGCGCCTACACTCTTGGCGAGCTGCAGAGTTGTCTCGCTGATAGGGGCAAGGAGCTCGACGCCGCCAAGGATTCCAAGGTGGATCTTGAGCTGAAGCTGACCACTCTGACGTAGACATTGGACGGCG
The DNA here is from genome assembly GCA_021605145.1 of Aegilops bicornis. Taxonomy (NCBI): domain Eukaryota; kingdom Viridiplantae; phylum Streptophyta; class Magnoliopsida; order Poales; family Poaceae; genus Aegilops; species Aegilops bicornis. Next base: position 315,446,177 of record CM038675.1, on the reverse strand, counting down.
CCAGAGAGCGGGAGGTGTGCCTGTTGGAGACGATCAAGGCCAAGGAGGAGCTGCTAGCGAATGCTGCCTCCATCCAGAGCACCTTGAGGGAGAGCGTGGAGCACTGGACTGAAGGTCTTGTGGACACCGCCGTCGACATCCACAACGAGCTGATGGAGCTGGGGACGGCGGACCTTGCATACTCCTCCGACGAGCATCTCCAACCCAGCGCCAAACTCAGTTTATTCTTCAAAGGCGTGGTGACGGGTCTCCAGCGACTCAGGAAGAGGTCCCAAAGCGGTGGCCGAGGAATCACGCCAGATCTGCGAGGAGCCCTCGAGAAGGTGTTGATAAAGGTGGCCTTCCGCAATCCGGGCCTCAACCTTAACGGCGTCCTCGAGATCCTTGCCGCCAGATGCCAACGTGGAGGAGCTCAAAGCCCTTGTCGCACCCATTGTGGACAAGGTGAACAAGATCAAGCGGATTGATGGCGACCGCGAGACTAGGCCGCCAATTTTATCTCTCCCTTGTCGCTGCCGATCATGTTTAGAACACTTTGTTAGATCAGCGACGAGTTATTTTGTAATATACTCTATCTTAGGCGATCAATGCAACGTTATTTCCTCTACTTGATTCCTTCCTTTGTACGTTTACGCCTTTACGCATTTGGGGGACTTGTCGGTGCGGGCACTTTTGCTTGGCGCCGAGTGCGGAACGTCGGCAACGGCATTGCCGCCTCCGACAAGCAACCTTGTCGCGACTAGCCGCAGCTCACTTAAGTTGTTGAGCAGACTCGAAACAAAGTAATGGCGCCGACTAGCACGAGAGTTGGTTCCTCTGCGCATGTGTTTTCCATACAAAGTACTATCGTTCGAGGAAGATAACTTAAAAATTTAAAAATTGGTTGCTCAAACTTTGGCAACTTAGCTTTTCTGTCTCTTGCTTCCCGATGAGGCGAAACTTCCTCGAGCGGTGCCTGGTCCATAGTATTATCTTGATGAGGCGAAACTTCCTCGAGCGGTGCCTGGTCCATAGTATTATCTTCTCCTTCCCCCCTGGTTAACTTGTGCGCGAGGGAGCCTTCCTTTCTTTGAGGAAAGAGAAAGATGAGGAAATAAAGTTATGGAGCCTAGAGGCTCGATTTTGCTTACCGGGTGTGGTTGCTGCACAAAGTGTTAGTCAAAACATGCAATAAAATGATGAAAGCATGAATTTGACAAGTTGGGCGGAGCACTTGTGATTTACTGATGCACGGGGTCTGCGCCCGGCTTTGTACAAAGGATTACATGCAACAGCGGCAAGACTTGTACAAATGGTGGTTGCCGGAACGGGTTCCGGCAACCGCGCCCTATGGGTAAAACTTACGAAGATGCTCAATGTTCCAGGAGTTGCTCACCGGGATGCCATCTTCGGTCTCAAGGCGGACAGCGCCAGGCCTAGTGACTTGTTTCACCCGATAAGGGCCTTCCCACTTTAGCGTCAACTTGTTTGAATTCTTGGCGAACTGAACGCGCCGAAGAACAAGGTCGCCTTCCTCGAGACTTCTGGCACTAACTCTGCGGCTATGGTAGCGACGCAAAGCTTGCTGGTAGTGAGCAGCTTACTGTAACGGCGAAGACGATCCTCCTCAAGGAGCAGCGCGTCATCTTGTCGCAGCTGCTCTTGCTCAAGCTCATCATAAGCGAGCACTCGAGGCGATCCGTATATGAGTTCCGTGGGGAGAACTGCCTCTGCTCCACAGACTAGAGCAAAGGGTGTCTGGCCAGTGGCTCGATTTGGCATCGTCTTGATCGACCAAAGAACCACCGGCAGCTCCTCGATCCAGTTTCTTCCGCACTTGTGCAGCCTGTCGAAAGTTCTGGTCTTGAGCCCGCGCAACACTTCAGCAGTTTCCCTCTCGCTGACCGTTGCTTCTCGGGTGAGCAACGGAAGCAAAGCAGACCTTGGCGCCAAGATCTTGGACGTCTTGCATAAAGGTGCGACTTCAGAATTGTGTGCCGTTGTCGGTGATGATCCTGTTAGGGATTCAAAGCGGCAAACAATCGACTGAAAGAACTTGATCGCTGTTGTCTTTGTCACCTTCCTCATCGCTTCCACTTCCGGCCACTTTGTGAACTTGTCGATGGCGACGTACAAGTATTCAAAGCCCCGACAGCTCGGGGAAGGGGCCGAGATGTCGAGCCCTGACCGAAAATGGCGGGATAAAGGGATCTTACGGAGAGCTTGAGCCGGCTGGTGTATCTGCTTGGAATGGAACCGCACGCTTCACACTTGGTTACTTGTGCGATTGCATCTGGAGGGCTGTCGGCCGGAAGAAACCTTGCCGGAAAGCTTTGCGGCAAGTGCTCTTCTTGCGCCAATGTGGTGACCACATATGCCTCCGTGTATCTCGCCAACAGCTTCGGCCCATCTTCCAGGGAATACACTTCAATTTCACACCGTTGAGTCTTCTTACATGCAGTATGCACGTCGACAAACCGGGTACATACTTGACCGCTGGCTACTCTTTCCGCTTCTTCGCGCTCTTCGGGAAGTTCTCCTGTCTGAAGGAAATGGACAATCTGCTGCGCCCATGCTGGAGCTTGCGGCTCGACAACAAGGACCAAAGGCACATCTGCTGCTGCGGAAACATCAACTTCTACGGCAAGAACCTGCGGCTCTGCCGGAGCTTGATGCTCCCCGGCAAGCTTGCCGGAGCAAAACTTGTCGGAAGCGTCTGCTTCAACGAAACAAACCTTGGGGCTTGTTGGAGCAGACTTCCCTCAAAGATCTTGTTGGCGTTGATCTTGGGGACCTTCATAGCAGCGGCCGGGAAGCTCTGCCCGGTAAGTAGTCGGCGAGAGATCAATTTCCTCTTCTTGCTTTGTCCATTTGATGGTGTTACGGTTGGTTGAGTCAGCTTGAGCACGAAAATCCCTGGTTCCACAGTGCAACTTAAGTGCAGCGCACTTTGACGAACCGTCGACAATATCATTCTCGAGCTCTTGGAACATGTTCCATTTGCAGGCCGTCAAAGTGCTCTTCTAGCTTCCTCACTTCATCAACGTGAGGCTTCCATCAACGGACTCGTAATCTTTGTTCACTTGGCGGACGACAAGTTGCGAGTCACCACGACAATAAGCTTTTTGATCCCAAGGTCCGCTGCGATCTCGAGACCGGCAAGCAAACCTTCATACTGCAAGATTGTTTTTTGCTTGCTCCTTGGGAAAGTGCATCCGGACTACGTACTTGAGGTGCTCTCCGGTGGTGCGATAAGCAAGACGCCGCACCGGGCGCCTTGCAGCGAGAAGGCACCATCAAAGTACATCAGCCACTCTTTGCTTGCTTCCTTGACGGGAATGCTCGTCTCCGGAATCTCTTCATCTGGCGTTGGCGTCCATTCTGCTATGAACTCTGCCAATGCTCTGCTTTGGATAGTTGATGTGCTTTCAAACTTGACACCAAAGCAGCGGTTCCAATGCCCACTCGACAATCCTGCCCGCCGCTTACGGATTCTGCGGTATCCTCTTCAGCCGGAAAGCGGTGACAACTATGATCTCATGCGCTTGGAAGTAATGGCACAGCTTTCTCGAGGCCATGAGGAGGCCAAAAGCAATTTCTGCACACGTAGTACCTTGACCTAGCCCCTGCAGGAGGGAATCGACAAAGTAGACTGGGCGCTGCACCATCCTTTTCTCGCATCTGGTCATGCGTGCTGGATTCGTTCTTGTCGGGACGAGCTTGTCGGGCGAAGCCCCTCGATTGTCGCTGGATGTGCTTGCCGTGGTTGCTTTGGCTCGTCATCCGCCTCCCTCTCCGCTACTAACGCAGCACTAACCACTTGATTGGTTGCTGCTATATATAGCAGCAACTTCTCTTGTGGTTTAGGTGCGACAAGTGTTGGAGTGGAGGATGTATCTCTTCAAGTCCTGCAGCGCACCCTCCGCCTCGAGTCCATTTCATTGGACCTGCCTTTTTCAAAATCTTGAAAAAGCGGCAGGGCGCGTTCAGCAGAACCTAGAAATAAACTCACGAGAGCAGCTACGCAACCGGCAAGTCTTCGTACATCCTTGACATGCTTTGGTGCTTCAATCTGCTCAATGGCCTTGATCTTGTCGGGATTAGCTTCAATCCCTCGTTGAGACACGAAGAACCCGAGAAGCTTGCCGGAAGGGACTCCAAAAACGCACTTCTCGGGGTTGAGCTTGAGGTTGATCTTGCAGATTTGCAAAGGTCTCGTCCAAATCTTGAACCAGAGTTGCTTTGTCCTTGCTTTTGACCACTATGTCATCCATGTAGGCTTCTACATTTCTGTGCATTTGTGGCTCAAAAGCGACATGGACTACCCTTGCAAATGTTGAACCAGCATTCTTCAAACCGAAAGGCATCCGTATGAAACAGTATGTGCCACATGGTGTAATGAATGCGGTCTTCTCCTCATCTTCTTCAGCCATGAAGATTTGATGGTATCCTGAGTATGCATCAAGAATCTGGTCAATGCGCGGCAAGGGAAATGGATCTTTGGGACAAGCTTTATTAACATCCGTGAAGTCAATACAAAGTCTCCATTTTCCATTTGCCTTGGCGACGACTACGTGATTGGCCAACCACGTAGGATGGAGATGAGGCCTGCTGCTTCCAGTTTCTTGATCTCTTCTGCTATGAATTCTTGGCGCTCCACTGCTTGCTTCCTGACTTTTTGCTTGACGGGCCGCGCATGAGGACAAACGGCCAGGCGGTGCTCAATCACTTTCCTGGGAACACCGGGGATGTCGGACGGTTGCCATGCAAACACGTCGACATTCGCCCGCAGGAAAGCAACGAGCGCGCCTTCCTATTTAGGGTCGAGAGAGGCACTGATGGTAAAGGTACCACCAGTGCCGTCCTCCTTGGCCGGCACCTTCTTGGTCTTTGGCGGAGCTACCATCTTTTGCACTTGCGGTGGAGCTCGACGGTGCGTCCTCGACGGTAGCGCAGCACTCCGAAGAGGTGCGCTTGCCGGAGTAAGCATCAGAGCCCTTGCCGGACTTGGACATTGTCTTCTTCCCCCCGGAGCTTCAGCGGCAAGTGTTTGGCAGTCTGTCGTGGCTGCTGCATCCCGGTAGATCTTGTCAGCATAGATAAGGGCGTCCTTCCTGTCGCCATGGACGGAGATGACGCTTATCGGGCCTGGCATCTTGAGTAAGTTGTAGGCGTAGTGAGAGGCTGCCATGAACTTGGCGAGTGCTGGACGGCCAAGTATCCCGTTGTAAGGCAATGGGAAATCGGCGACGTCGAATGTGACCCTCTCAGTCCTAAAGTTCAGCTCGCTGCCAAATGTGACCGAAGCGTAATCTTCCCTTCGCTTGCTCCTTCCGGATTGATTCCTTGGAAGGTGCCGGTCTCTTCGAGCTCATTGCCGAGGATTTGAAGCTTCAGGAGCACCGCGGAGGAGATCAGATTCAAGCCGCCCCGCCGTCAACTAGCATTTTGGTGACCTTGAGGTTGCGGATGGTTGGTGAGACCAACATCGGCAAGCACCCGACCGCGATTATGCGATCGTGGTGGTCCTCAATATAAAAATGATAGGCGTCTTTGGACCACTTGAGAGGCCTGCGTGACTCACGGATGGTTCCGCTGTGTTGACCTCCGCATCCATTGCTTGAGTTGGCAGTGGGAGGTATGCAGGAAGCACCTCCGTCAACGCAGAGGACCTCTATGGCTTTACGAAACTCCTGCTCATCGGGCGTCGTCGTCTTCCATATCTTCGCCGTAAATGCGTCATCTTCATCCTTGTCGCGGCCGCGGGGAGGTCTGTCTCCTTGCCGTTGCTTGGCCTTGCCGCGGCGTCCTCCCCGGCCGGGACGTTTCTTGACTGCTCCCCCAGCACCTTCCTGGGCCTTCTCCTTGTCGCGCCGCTCGTACTCAGCCCTCTGCTGTTCGACAAGTTGCTCGACCTTCTTGCAGCTCTGGAGGTCGTGGCCCTTGGTGGCGTCAGCGGCAACCTCCTTGCTGGAGCCACCAGCCTTGGCGTTCTTGTCGCCACCTCCATTGCCGGACTGCTCAACAGCTAGCACTTCTCTACCTTTCTTCTTCCTGTTGCCTCGCCGCCGGCCCTTCTTTGCCGGGGCGGCCTCCTCACTGTCAGAGCCTGCTTCCGCATTCTCTCCTGGAAGTCTCCTCCCTTCCTCAGCGCGTGCACACTTGTCGGCCAAGGCGTACAACTCACTGACGTCCTTGACTTTGCACATCGCCATCTCCTCCCTCATCCTGCGGTTCGAACATTACGATGAAACGCGTTGATCACCTTGGCAGGGTGGACATCTGGGATGTTGTAGTGCACACGGCTGAATCTACGAATGAACTTGCGCAAGGACTCTCCTTCCTTACGGCGGCGGCAGATGAAGGTCACTCTCCTGGCCATGAGGTTTGTGGCCACTGTGAAGGCGCCAACAAACCGATGGCATGAATCTGCCCAAGAGGATATGGAGCTGTCCGGCAAGTGCATGAGCCAAGATCCGACGTTGGGCTTGAGCACGCAGCGGGAAGTAGTTTGCGAGGATCTTGTCGTCCCGTCCCCCTGCAGCCTGCACCGCAATGGTGTAGATGCTGAGGAACTCCGACGGATGCGTCCTGCCATCGTACTTCTCCGGCACGTCTGGTTTGAAGTTTTTCTGGCTGGGCCACTGGACTTGCCGCAGCTCACGAGTGAACGCAGGGCAACCTACCGCGTACGGCAAGTCGCCTGGCTCCTCCGGCACGCGCATGTCAACAGAAGGCCCAGCGCGCTTGTCGGACTGACGTCGCGCTTCTCTCCGGCGCTCGATGCGAGTTCGAGCGTCCTCTTGTTGTCGCTCATGAAGAACTTGGCGCCGATCGCGGCGAGCTTGCGGATCCGATGACGCGGTGGAGTCGCTGTCGAGGTGGATCCGGTGAGTCGGCGATCTTGGCCTTCGCGGCGGAGAGTGCATGGTGGTTACACCTCCGACAGTCTCGTCGCCACCGGCTCGTGCCTTGTCGTCTTGCCGCGGCAATGATGGCGTTAGTTGCCATGAGCGCCGCTGGCAAAGCCGATGAGGCTCTGGATAGTGGCCCTCCACTCGTCGACCTTGTTGGCCGTTGGAGGGTAGTCGAGGAGCAGCTGAGCTCTCGCCAGAGCTTCTGCTGGAGTAGTGGGTGGCATTGGCGAATGGTGCGAGGAGCGGGATATGCTCGGACTTCTAACTACGTTAGAAGGAGCAGCACCCCGTCCAGGCGACCGTATCTCACTCGTGCCAGCATGTTGGCGCGCATCCTGGTCTTGAGGGTCTCGATCCAACGAACGTATGGCATTGTGAACGCCATGGCGTTGTTGGTCCCGCTGCCTCTCTGAGATGGGCGCGGGGATGCGCGGATGCCGAGGTTTGCGGGCCTTGTCCTTGGACTGCAACGCGTCGCGAACACCTTCGTCGGCGCCGTTCCTCCGCCAGCGTCTGCCCCCACCACCCGCTTGCTGCGGTGAGGGTGGGTACGACAGCAGACGGCTGCTGCCGCCAAGCCTTATTCTTCGGTGGCATGTTGAGGAAGATGTTGAGGACGCTGCTCGTGTGAACGTCGGATCAGATTCACACGGCCTCGACGCCCCCTACCTGGCGCGCCAACGATGTCGGGGAGGCTGATCGTACCGGCGAACACCTATGGGGCGGACCAGGCCCCTTTGTGGTTCGGAGGCGGAGATCGCACGAAGAGCGGATCGAGGCGAGGCACACGAGCAGTTTACCCAGCTTCGGAGCTCTCCGGAGAGATAAAACTCCTACTGCTGCTTGTTTGATGTATTGTGTTCTTGCTAGGGAGCGATGCAAGCTACAAAACCTAGCGTGAGCGTATCTGGTCTCTAGTGATTCGAATGAACCGAAACTCGAACCCCTCCTACGTTGCGCATGGGCCTCCTTTTATATGCTCATGGGGTCCCCGATAGGTGGCAACATAGGCGAGGGTACAAATGTAAAAACAGGAGTTGGTACACCTACTCGAACAGTGTACAGTGCAAAATACCTAACTCTGACGGCAAGGGACAAAAGCAATAAATGCCCGTCGGTGTCGCCCAAACAGTGCAACAGAGACCGTCAGGTGCGCCACCGCCGCCACGATAGCAAGCTTGTCGGTAGCCGCTTATCGCTGCTCTCCGCTGGCTGCACAGCCTCTCGACACGCAGCATGGAATGGTCCCATGGCGACACGTTCTTTGGATGAGCTGGAGCGGAGAAGGAGAGAGGTTGCTTGCCGCGGCCGAATCCTTGTCGCGTCTGGAGGCTTGTCGCGCTCCGAGCCTTCCCGGCAAGCTCCTCTTGCCGGGGCCCTGTCTTCTGCATGCCTTGAGTGGCCTTCCCGGCAAGCTCCTCTTGCCAGGGCCTTGTCTTCTTAATCAAATACTTTGCTCTTGAATGGCTCCAAAGGAGCCACGGAGGATTTTGGCGGTGACGAGGCAAACCTCGCCGGGGTGTTATTAACTGTCTGGTGCACGAGTACGGGATACTAGGGTACCCCTACTCTAGTACACCGACAATTAGCTGTGAGTTATAATGGTTTACCTTGCGTGCCAACATGCTATTAAAATGGTTGTGATGTGGTATAGTGGGGTGGTATCCTCCTTTGAATGATTTAAGTGACTTGACTTGGCACATGTTCACGCATGTAGTTGAAACAAATCAACATAGCCTTCACGATATTTATGTTCATGGTGGATTATATCCTACTCATGCTTGCATCCAATGTTTATTAATTTTAACGCATGTTCATGACTGTTGTCGCTCTCTAGTTGTCGCTTCCCAGTCTTTTGCTAGCCTTCACTTGTACTAAGCGGGAATCTGCTTGTGCATCCAATCCCTTAAAACCCAAAGTATTCCATATGTGTCCACCATATCTTCCTATATGCGGTATCTACCAACCGTTCCAAGTAAATTTGTATGTGCCAAACTCTAAACCTTCAAATAAACATTCTGTTTTGTATGCCCGAATAGCTCATGTATCAATTATGGCTGCCCTTATCTTCCATGTTAGGCGGGTTATTCTCAAGAGGAGTGGACTCCGCTCCTCATTCACGAGAAAATGGCTGGTCACCGGGATGCCCAGTCCCATGCTTTATGCAAACTAAATCAAAATAATTGCAAACAAAACTCCCCCCGGGACTGTTGCTAGTTGGAGACACTCGTTGTTTGAGCAAGTCATGGATTGATGCTTGTTGGTGGAGGGGAGTATAAACTTTACCATTCTGTTTGGGAACCGCCTATAATGTGTGTAGCATGGAAGATATCGCCATCTCTTAGTTGTTATGTTGACAATGAAAGTATGCCGCTCAAAATATTATTTATCTCTATTTCAAAACCGAGCTCTGGCACCTCTACAAATCCTCGCTTCCCTCCGTGAAGGGCTTATCTATTTACTTTTATGTTGAGTCATCGCCCTCTTATTAAAAGCACTAATTTGGAGAGCGCAATTGTCATTTGCATTCATTACTATTAATCTATATTGGGTATGACTATGATTGGATCTCTTGTACCATGAATTACAATGTCTAGTCAGTCCTTGATCTTTAAAGGTGCTCTGTATTTATGTTTTGTGGTCTCAGAAAGGGATAGCGAGATACCATCTTGTTATATCATATTATGATTGTTTTGAGAAAGTGTTGTCATCTGAGATTTATTATTATGACTCGCTAGTTGATTATGCTATTGATATGAGTAAACATGAGACCTGAAAGTTATTGCACGTGTGGTTAGTTATAATCTTTGCTGAAAACTTGAATGCTGGCTTTACATATTTACAACAACAAGAGCAAACAGAGTTTGTAAAAGTTTTTCTTTATCACTTTCAGTTTGTCAACTGAATTGCTTGAGGACAAGCAAAGGTTTAAGCTTGGGGGAGTTGATACGTCTCTGTCGTATCTACTTTTCCATACACTTTTGCCCTTGTTTTGGACTCTAATTTGCATGATTTGAATGGAACTAACCCCAGACTGACGCTGTTTTCAGCAGAATTGCCATAGTGTTATTTATGTGCAGAAACAATTCTTCTCGGAATGCCCTGAAACTTCACGGAACATCTTTTCAGAAATAATAAAAAAACGTTGCAAAACATGAAGACCAGGGGGCCCACACCTGTCCACGAGGGTGGGGGCGCCCCCCCTAGGGTGCGCCCCCTACCTCGTGGGCCCTCTGAGGCTCCTCCGACAACAACTCCAACTCTATATATTTGCTTTCGGAGAAAAAAAATAAAGGAGAAGAAATCATCGCGTTTTACGATACGGAGCCGCCGCCAAGCCCTAAAACCTCTCGGGAGGGCTGATCTGGAGTCCGTTCGGGGCTTCGGAGAGGGGGATTTGTCGCCGTCATCATCATCAACCATCCTCCATCACCAGTTTCATGATGCTCACCGCCGTGCGTGAGTAATTCCATCGTAGGCTTGCTGGACGGTGATGGGTTGGATGAGATCTATCATGTAATCGAGTTAGTTTTGTTAGGGTTGTTCCCTAGTATCCACTATGTTCTGAGATTGATGTTGCTATGACTTTGCTATGCTTAATGCTTGTCACTAGGGCCCGAGTGCCATGGTTTCAGATCTGAACCTATTATGTTTTCATGAATATATGTGTGTTCTTGATCCTATCTTGCAAGTCTACAGACACCTATTATGTGTTATGATCCGGCAACCTCGAAGTGACAATAATCGGGACCACTCCCGATGATGACCATAGTTTGAGGAGTTCATGTATTCACTATGTGCTAATGCTTTGTTCCGGTTCTCTATTAAAAGGAGGCCTTAATATCCTTAGTTTCCATTAGGACCCCGCTCCCACGGGAGGGTAGGACAAAAGATGCCATGCAAGTTCTTTTCCATAAGCACGTATGACTATATTCGGAATACATGCCTACATTATATTGATGAATTGGAGCTAGTTCTATGTCACCCTATGTTATGACTGTTACATGATGAACCGCATCCGGCATAATTATCCATCAACGCTCCACTGCCTACGAGGTTTCCAGATATCGGTTTTCGCTTATTTACTTTCCCGTTGTTACTATTACAATCACTACAAATCACCAAAAATATTACTTTTGCTTTCTTTACTTTTGTTACCATTACCACTACTATCATATTACTTTGCTACTAAATACCTTGCTGCAGATATTAAGTTATCCACGTGTGGCTGAATTGAAAACTCAGTTGCTAATACTTGAGAATATTCTTTGGCGCCCCTTGTGTCGAATCAATAAATTTGGGTTGAATACCCTACCCTCGAAACCTGTTGCGATCCCCTACACTTTTGGGTTATCAAGACTAATTTTTGGCGCCGTTGCCGGGGAGCATAGCTCTATTCTTTGAGTCACTTGGGATTTATATCTACTGGACACTATGAAGAACTTGAAAGATGAGAAAACAAAAATTTATCCCTCAACTACGAGGGGAGGTAAGGAACTGCCATCTAGCTCTGCACTTGATTCACCTTCTGTTTTGAGTAAGCTTGCGACACCTAAACCTCGCTTACGCTATTCGCTCGATATGTCGCATGTTATTGATGATGCCACTTCTGCTATGCATGATACTCATGATGAAACTACTTCTATGCTTGATACTACTGTGCCCCTTAGTGAATTTCTTGAGGAACAAATTGCTAGGGCTAGAGAGAAAGCAATTATTGATACTGATTATAATGATGAAAGTGATGATGAAGATAGGCCTGTTATTCCTGAGGGTTATATTTTTGATATGGAAGCCTCTGCAGCTATTTTAGCTTGTAAAGATAGTTATGAACTCAAGAGGTTATTAGCTGAATGGAATAAGCAATCTCTTAGGGATATAATGAGGCCTGACCCTACTTTTGCTACTTCGCCTATTTGTGTTGCCGATAAGGATTATGAATTCTCTGTTGATCCTGATATAATTACTTTGGTTGAATCTGATCCTTTTCATGGCTATGAATCTGAAACTGTTGTGGCACATCTTACTAAATTAAATGATATAGCCACCCTGTTCGCTAATGATGAGAGATCTCGCTACTTTTATATCCTTAAAATATTTCCGTTCTCATTAAAGGGTGATGCTAAGATATGGTTTAATTCTCTTGATCCTGGTTGTGTGCGTAGTCCCAGGATATGATTTATTACTTCTCGCTAAATATTTCCTGCTCATAAGAAACAAGCTGCTTTAAAGGAAATATACAACTTTGTGCAAATTAAAGAAGAGAGTCTCCCACAAGCTTTGGGGAGGCTTCTCAAGTTACTTAATGCTTTGCCTGATCATCCTCTTAAGAAAAATGAAATACTTGGTATATTTTATAATGGACTAACCGATGCTTCTAGAGATTACCTGGATAGTTGTGCTTGTTCTCTTTTCAGGGAAAGAACTCCGGATGAAGCTAAAATTCTATTGAATAATATGTTGGCAAATGAAAATAATTGGGCACCTCCTGAGCCAGCCCCTGGGCCAATTAGTGAGCCTATTCCTAAACCAACTCTGAAGAAGAGGGGTGTTCTATTTCTCAGTCCCGAAGATATGCAAGAGGCAAAGAAATCTATGAAAGAACAAGGTATTAAAGCTGAAGATGTTAAGAATTTACCTCGTATTGAAGAAATACTTGGTCTTAATCTACCGCCTGTTGAAGAAACATATGATTCTAATCCATTACCTATTGAAGAACCTCATGGTCTTGATAACCCGACACAGGTAGTAAAGGTAAATTCTCTCTATAGATATGATAGAGCTGAAATACCTCCTACTAAAATTGCTAGCCAATGCTTGGATGATTTTGATAACTTTATGTTTAGCAAGAAGATTTTAATGCTTATTTTGGTAGACAATTGATACAATTCTGGTATGCTTAAACACTTGGGTGATTGTATGGCTAATATTAGAGGCGAACTTAAACTTGTTAGCAAACATGCTTCTATGGTTTCCACTCAAGTAGAACAAGTACTTAAAGCTCAAAATGATTTTCTCAATGAAATGACTAGTAAGAAAAATGATTATGCTGTTAGAGTGGCTACTAGAACAGGTAGAATGACTCAGGAACCTTTGTATCCTGAAGGCTACCCTAAGAGAATTGAGCAAGATTCTCAGAGAAATAATATTGATATACCTAGTTCTTCTAAAGGAAGAAAAAGAAAAATGATAGGACTGTGCAAACTTCTAGTGAACCTATTGCTGAACCACCTAAGAATCCAAATGATATCTCTATATCTGATGCTGAAACACAATCTGGTAATGAACATGAACCTAGTGAAAATGTTAATGATGATGTTCATGATAATGCTCAACCTAGTAATGATAATGATGTAGAAGTTGAACCTGCCGTTGATCTTGATAACCCACAACCAAAGAATCAACGTTATGATAAGAGAGACTTTTTTGCTAGGAAACATGGTAAAGAAAGAGAACCATGGGTTCAGAAACCCATGCCTTTTCCTCCCAAACCATTCAAGAAAAAGGATGATGAGGATTTTGAGCGCTTTGCTGAAATGATTAGACCTATCTTTTTGCGTATGCGATTAACTGATATGCTCAAAATGAATCCTTATGCTAAGTATGTGAAGGATATTGTCACTAATAAAAGAAAGATACCGGAAGCTGAAATTTCCACCATGCTTGCTAATTATACTTTTAAAGGTGGAATACCAAAGAAACTTGGAGATCCAGGAGTACCCACTATACCATGCTCCATTAAAATAAATTATGTTAAAACTGCTTTATGTGATTTTGAAGCCGGTGTTAGTGTTATGCCTCTCTCTTTATATCGTAGACTTGACTTGAATAAGTTGACACCTACTGAAATATCTTTGCAAATGGCTGATAAATCAACTGCTATAATTGCCGGTATTTGTGAGGATGTGCATGTTGTGGTTGCAAATGTTACTATTTTAACGGACTTTGTTATTCTTGATATTCCCGAGGACGATAGTATGTCTATTATTCTTGGAAGACCTTTTCTGAATACTGCAGGTGCTGTTATTGATTGCAATAAAGGCAATGTCACTTTTCATGTTAATGGTAATGAGCTTACGATACACTTTCCAAGGAAACAACCTCAAGTTCATAGTATCAACTCTATTTGGAAAAATTCCATCGATTATATTTGGAGGTTTTAAATTTCCTCTTCCTACTGTTAAGAAGAAATATGATATGCTTATTATAGGGGATGTGCATATCCCCGTTGAGGTAACATAGTGCTATTCGAAATTTCTCCGGTTCCATGTTAATCGGAATGGGTTTGGTAACAAGACCTGATCAACCTTGTTAGTGGATTCCTTTTGATGAGCATGAGATGGATGAAACTAGAAGGCACAACCTTCTGTACCCTCTTTATACTTTATGTTATCTAGTTGAAATAAAGTAAAATAGTATTTTTTCTGTCTGTTTTCTGATTTATCCGTGCAATATAAAAATACCCCGAAAATAAAAGTCATCCAAATGCCATGCCAATTTAATATGATTTTTTCTGGAATATTTGAGGATTTATGATACTGAAAACACTGCGGGGGGAGCTGCCACCTGGCCACGAGGGTGTAGGGCGCGCCCCTCTGCCTCGTGGGCCCATGGTGGCCCTCCTCCACTTATCCCTGCACCCATCCTCTTCTTCTTCCTCCCCCAAACACGAATATCCAACTCAAGCACGAGTTCTAGCTCACTTTGCTGTGATTTTCGATCTCATTGCTCAAAGCACCTCTCAAAAAACTGCTTGGGGAGATTGTTCCTTGGTATGTGACTCCTCCATTGGTCCAATTAGTTTTTGCTCTAGTGCTTTATTCATTGCAAATTTGTGCTGCATAGGTGACCATGTTCTTGAGCTTGCATGTCAAATTTATATAGTTCTAAGTAGTTCTAATGGTTGATATAGGTTCTAGGCACTTGTAGGAGTAGTTGCTATCAATTTTGTTGAGCTTGGTTCACTTTTGTTTGCAGTTACTAAAAATTTTAGAAATTTTTCAGAGGAAGCAATATGCTTAGGAAAATGTTCCAAGGTGGTTCTTCAAGGAAGAAAGGACCCAGGCTTGCAATGCGTGATGCTGATGAGGAGCCCCCAAGGGATGCTCCAGTACGGCCTTGTGAATGGCCTTTGGAAAATTTTATGGATCGAGCGGGAATCAAAGAGGAATTTAATGCATATTTGCGTAATGCCGATCTCGAGAGCTTTGAGGCAGACAAATGCCCACAGTACCATGATCTCACTAGCTCATTTGTGAGGAGGTTTGGATTTTCATCTTCACATAATTCTCCAACAGTCATGTTTGATCTTTATGACAAATCTTATACCATGGACTTAGAGGATTTTACTTTTGCTTGCAAAACTTGCACATGGGGTAGTGCTAGTGATCCCCATAAATCTGAATTTAGAGATTTTCTTGCTAGTATAACTGTAGGGGAATCTAGAGATATAGCACAAGCTACCATAGGGAGTATTCACTTTCCTGCTATACATTATTTTGCTCTCTTCATAGGTAGGTGCATAACTGGTAAGGATGAAGCATGTCATATGTGTGTGCCTGACCTCAGTATTCTTAGGAGTGTTGTGTTAGGAGACCAATCTTATCATTTGGGAGCCATTGTAGCACGTATGTTGCATCATAATAGATATAATGGAGATTTCTTTGGAGGAATTTATGCAACCCGCTTAGCTAATTTTCTTGAGGTAGACGTCATGAGGATGATATGGAGTTGCCTCCTACTTATTTAGATTTTAATTCTATGGCCTCTCACCAGTTTGTCGAGAGGAATGAATCACCTCTCCTGTATCGACTAATCTTTGATAAACGACGTGTTGTCCGTATTACTCTCCCTGCTCTGGCTTTCTTTAATCACCAGGCAAAAGGACGATATACTATTGCCAGAGAGGAGGCAGATGAGTACGAGAGGAGAGCGGAGGCAGCTCGCGCCACGCTGCAGCTCAGGAGGCGATAAACGCAGCATCGCAGTATGACCCCAGCTACACCTATGGATATCCGCCAGGCCATCCCTGGCAATGAACCAACTTAGGCCAAAAGCCTAAGCTTGGGGCAGTACGTATTTCCCACCGACATTACATTTCTGTTTACACACACTCATTGCTAGATGTCGGTACTCATACTTTTTCACTGTAATATCCATGCTAGTTTATTTTCTGTTTTCTTGCTTTCTTCTTGTGTGTTTGTTAAACCTTAAGAAAAACCAAAAAAAATAGTAATAGCTTCTAGCTAATTTACTTTCTTGCTGTAGTAGTAATAATTAAAAATAAAACCCAAAAATATTTCCTGTTCTTATTTTGCTTGTTGGGAGCTTTCCCATGTAAATAGTTTTTATTTCTTTTCTTTTCTTTGGGGGTCGATAGGAGAAGACCAAAATTAAATTGTTGAAGTGGATCTTATATGCATTATTGTTGATTTAACCAAGAGCCCATATTGCCTTGTCTTCTCCTGCTTATTGAATGCTCGCAGATTCCAGCTTAGTCCAATGCACGTACACTTCTATTATTATTCACATCGTTCGGTCGTGCAAGTGAAAGGCAATTATGATGATATATGATGGACTGACTGAGGTGAGAATAGCTGGTATGAACTCGACCTCTCTTATTTTTGTAAATATGATGAGTTCATCGTTCTTGATTCAGTTTATTATGAATAAACATGTTTGCAATGAAAGTTAGAGATCATAGTTGCTTGTGCCATGCTTGATTAGCTATGAGTTATAATGGTTTACCTTGCGTGCCAACATGCTATTAAAATGGTTGTGATGTGGTATAGTGGGGTGGTATCCTCCTTTGAATGATTTAAGTGACTTGACTTGGCACATGTTCATGCATGTAGTTGAAACAAATCAACATAGCCTTCACGATATTTATGTTCATGGTGGATTATATCCTACTCATGCTTGCATCCAATGTTTATTAATTTTAATGCATGTTCATGACTGTTGTCGCTCTCTAGTTGTCGCTTCCCAGTCTTTTGCTAGCCTTCATTTGTACTAAGTGGGAATACTGCTTGTGCATCCAATCCCTTAAACCCCAAAGTATTCCATATGAGTCCACCATACCTTCCTATATGCGGTATCTACCTGCCGTTCCAAGTAAATTTGTATGTGCCAAACTCTAAACCTTCAAATAAACATTACATTTTTATATGCTCGAATAGCTCATGTATCAACTATGGCTGCCCTTATCTTCCATGTTAGGCGGGTTATTCTCAAGAGGAGTGGACTCCGCTCCTCATTCATGAGAAAATGGCTGGTCACCGGGATGCCCAGTCCCATGCTTTATGCAAACTAAATCAAAATAATTGCAAACAAAACTCCCCCTGGGACTGTTGCTAGTTGGAGACACTCGTTGTTTCGAGCAAGTCATGGATTGATGCTTGTTGGTGGAGGGGGAGTATAAACTTTATCATTCTGTTTGGGAACCGCCTATAATGTGTGTAGCATGGAAGATATCGCCATCTCTTAGTTGTTATGTTGACAATGAAAGTATGCCGCTCAAAATATTATTTATCTCTATTTCAAAACCGAGCTCTGGCACCTCTACAAATCCCTGCTTCCCTTTGTGAAGGGCTTATCTATTTACTTTTATGTTGAGTCATCACCCTCTTATTAAAAGCACTAGCTGGAGAGCGCAGCTGTCATTTGCATTCATTACTATTAATCTATATTGGGTATGACTATGATTGGATCTCTTGTACCATGAATTACAATGTATAGTCAGTCCTTGATCTTTAAAGGTGCTCTGCATTTATGTTTTGCGGTCTCAGAAAGGGCTAGCGAGATACCATCTTGTTATATCATATTATGATTGTTTTGAGAAAGTGTTGTCATCCGAGATTTATTATTATGACTCGCTAGTTGATTATGCTATTGATATGAGTAAACATGAGACCCGAAAGTTATTGCAAGTGTGGTTAGTTATAATCTTTGCTGAAAACTTGAATGATGGCTTTACATATTTACAACAAAAAGAGCAAACAGAGTTTGTAAAAGTTTTTCTTTATCACTTTCAGTTTTTCAACTGAATTGCTTGAGGACAAGCAAATGTTTAAGCTTGGGGGAGTTGATACGTCTCCGTCGTATCTAATTTTCCAAACACTTTTGCCCTTGTTTTGGACTCTAAATTGCATGATTTGAATGGAACTAACCCCGGACTGATGTTGTTTTGAGCAGAATTGTCATACTGTTATTTATGTGCAGAAACAAAACTTCTCGGAATGACTTGAAACTTCATGGAATATCTTTTCAGAAATAATAAAAAATCATTGCAAAAGATGAAGACCAAGGGGCCCACACCCTGTCCACGAGGGTGGGGGGCGCCCCCCGGGGCGCGCCCCCTACCTCGTGGGCCCTCTGAGGCTCCTCCGACGCCAACTCCAACTCTATATATTTGCTTCCGGAGAGAAAAAATCAAGAAGAACTCGTCGCGTTGTACGATACGGAGCCGCCGCCAAGCCCTAAAACCTCTTGGGAGGGCTGATCTGGAGTCCGTTCGGGGCTCCAGAGAGGGGGATTCGTCGTCGTCGTCATCATCAACCATCCTCCATCACCAATTTCATGATGCTCACTGCCGTGCATGAGTAATTCCATCGTAGGCTTGCTGGACGGTGATGGGTTGGATGAGATCTATGATGTAATCGAGTTAGTTTTGTTAGGGTTTGATCCCTAGTATCCACTATGTTCTGAGATTGATGTTGCTATGACTTTGCTATGCTTAATGCTTGTCACCAGGGCCCGAGTGCCATGATTTCAGATCTGAACCTATTATGTTTTCATGAATATATGTGTGTTCTTGATCCTATCTTGCAAGTCTATAGTCACCTATTATGTGTAATGATCCGGCAACCCCGAAGTGACAATAATCGGGACCACTCCCGGTGATGACCATAGTTTGAGGAGTTCATGTATTCACTATGTGCTAATGCTTTATTCCGGTTCTCTATTAAAAGGAGGCCTTAATATCCCTTAGTTTCCATTAGGACCCCGCTTCCACGGGAGGGTAGGACAAAAGATGTCATGCAAGTTCTTTTCCATAAGCATGTATGACTATATACGGAATACATGCCTACATTATATTGATGAATTGGAGCTAGTTCTATGTCACCCTATGTTATGACTGTTACATGATGAACCGCATCCGGCATAATTATCCATCACCGATCCAATGCCGACGAGCTTTCCATATACTGGGTTTCGCTTATTTACTTTCCCGTTGTTACTATTACAATCACTACAAAACACCAAAAATATTACTTTTGCTTTCTTTACTTTTGATACCATTACCACTACTATCATATTACTTTGCTACTAAATACCTTGCTGCAGATATTAAGTTATCCAGGTGTGGCTGAATTGACAACTCAGTTGCTAATACTTGAGAATATTCTTTGGCTCCCCTTGTGTCGAATCAATAAATTTGGGTTGAATACTCTACCCTCGAAACCTGTTGCGATCCCCTACACTTGTGGGTTATCAAGACTAATTTCTGGCACCGTTGTCGGGGAGCATAGATCTATTCTTTGAGTCACTTGGGATTTATATCTGCTGGACACTATGAAGAACTTGAAAGATGAGAAAAAAAATTATCCCTCAACTACGAGGGGAGGTAAGGAAGTGCCATCTAGCTCTGCACTTGATTCACCTTCTGTTTTGAGTAAGCTTGTGACACCTAAACCTGCTTCTGCTATTCGTTCTGATATGTCACATGTTATTGATGATGCCACTTCTGCTATGCATGATACGCATGATGAAACTACTTCTATGCTTGATACTACTGTGCCCCTTAATGAATTTCTTGATGAACAAATTGCTAGGGCTAGAGAGAAAGAAATTATTGATACTGATTATAATGATGAAAGTGATGATGAAGATAGGCCTGTTATTCCTGAGGGTTATATTTTTGATATGGAAGCCTCTGCAACTATTTTAGCTTGTAAAGATAGTTATGAACTCAAGAGGTTATTAGCTGAATGGAATAAGCAATCTCTTAGAGATAGAATGAGGCCTGACCCTGCTTTTGCTACTTTGCCTATTTGTGTTGCCGATAAGGATTATGAGTTCTCTATTGATCCTGATATAATTACTTTGGTTGAATCTAATCCTTTTCATGGCTATGAATTTGAAACTGTTGTAGCACATCTTACTAAATTAAATGATATAGCCACCCTGTTCACTAATGATGAGAGATCTCGCTACTTTTCTATCCTTAAAATATTTTCGTTCTCATTAAAGGGTGATGCTAAGATATGGTTTAATTCTCTTGATCCTGGTTGTGTGCGTAGTCCCCAAGATATGATTTATTACTTCTCTGGTAAATATTTCCCTGCTCATAAGAAACAAGTTGCTTTAAAGGAAATATACAACTTTGTGCAAATTAAAGAAGAGAGTCTCCCACAAGCTTGGGGGAGGCTTCTCAAGTTACTTAATGCTTTGCCTGATCAACCTCTTAAGAAAAATGAAATACTTGATATATTTTATAATGGACTAACTTATGCTTCCAGAGATTACCTGGATAGTTGTGCTGGTTCTCTTTTCAGTGTGGGGAAGCGGAGACGCGCACGTCCAATCAAATGCCACGCGTCAACCGAGGCCACGGGCTTTTGGGGCCCGCGGCGCTCCGCGCTTGACCTTTGGCTTCGCTTTGAATCCAAGCCCAAGCGCGCCTTGGGCCCGAGGGCTACTGTCGGCGTTCTGGGAACGGGGGTCCCCAGACTTGCCTTCCCGCGGCCCATGGTGTGGCTATGCTAGCAGGCCTGTACGGCCCATCTTCATCAACAAGGCATTCAAGACCCTCGCGAGGGGCCAAGCCTCGCGAGGTGGACGACGCAAGACCTCCTCAGGAGTGGCCTCGCCAGGCAGGCTCACGAGGAGCGGCAAGATCAAGGCAAGGCAAACCTCGCGAGGCTCTCATGACGTGAGCCATGACGATCGACACCAGGCATGCGCCAGTGCGCGCAGCGTCCTTGTTTCCTCTTTGGTGCTAAGGAGGCAGGCGCAGGCGCGGAGTACCGAGGCATCAAGCAAAGGTTTCCATATCGGTGCAGCGAGACCAGGACCTGAAGGACGGCAAGATGGAGGTCACCATGGAGCCCAAGGCGGCGTCACCACCAGAGCCTTTTGCAGGCGAAGACCACTTTTATCAGGATAAGCTGTACAAGCTGTCCCCTTTCAAATTGGCCGTTGTTGGCTCCCTTCCCACTCAATATTTGGGGATAGGACTAGGGCCTATATAAGTAGAGCTAGCAACCACCGTAGGGGATAACTCGACCAGAGGCATCTCACCCACACAAGCTCTCCTAGCATAAGAATACCTCAACCTCGGGAGGCTGTTCTTCCCCTTGTACTGTTCTTCATCAGCCCAAGAGGCAATCCACCACCACCACACTGGAGTAGGGTATTACACCACGACGGTGGC
Source organism: Aegilops bicornis (assembly GCA_021605145.1). Classification (NCBI taxonomy): domain Eukaryota; kingdom Viridiplantae; phylum Streptophyta; class Magnoliopsida; order Poales; family Poaceae; genus Aegilops; species Aegilops bicornis. The sequence goes on along the minus strand of CM038675.1, from coordinate 315,424,847 downwards.
CCGAACCAGTATAAATCTTGTGTCTTTGTGTTGCGAGTTCGTCGAGTTCGTCCGCGAGATCTTAGAGAGCTAGGGCGTAGATTGGTAGGGAGGAAATCTTCGCGCGCAGCCCAGTGTTCGAACCTTAAGGGTTTTGCCGGAACCCATGATCTGACAGTTCCCACTCATCATAAAGTTTTCTAGGGATAGAAACTTCCAATTCAAGCTTTTCTTCATAAGATTGCATTAAAGCATCAATGATATGTTTAGTAAAAGCCTTATTTTGACTATAAGCATGCGGAGAATTTAGCACGGATTGCAACAAGGAAATACAATCTATTATGGAACAATTATCATAATTAAATTCCTTGAAATCCAAGATAGTGGGTTCATTGCTATCTAAAGTTTTGACCTCTTCCATCCCACTTTACCAAATTTTACATCAAGATCTAAAAACTCCGAATCATTGGGACGCCTTTTAACTAAAGTTGACTCATCTCCAGTCCCATCACTATCAAGATTCATATTGAAAAACAGAGATTTAATAGGGGACACATCAATTAATTTTAGATCCTCATCCTTATTATCATGGAAACTAGAAGAACACGCTTTTACTAAGCAATCTTTCTTAGCACGCATCCTAGCGGTTCTTTCTTTGCACTCATCAATGGAAATTCGCATGGCTTTGAGAGACTCATTGATATCATGCTTAGGTGGAATAGATCTAAGTTTCAAAGAATCAACATCAAGAGAAATTCTATCCACGTTCCTAGCCAATTCATCAATCTTAGGCAATTTTTCTTCAAGCAAAGCATTGCAATTCTTTTGAGAAATCATAAATTCTTTAACACTAGTCTCAAAATCAGAGGGCATCTTATTAAAATTTCCATAAGATTTGTTGCAGGAATTACCATAATTATTAGAGGGATTACTAGGATACGGCCTAGGATTAAAGTTTCCTCTATAAGCGTTGTTGCCAAAATTGTTCCTACCAACTAAATTCACATCTATAGATTCATTATTATTCTCAATCAAAGTAGACAAAGGCATATCATTGGGATCAGAAGAAAAACTCTTATTAGCAATCCGTCTTTCCACTCAAAACATTCATTTCTTCAATTGCATGCACCTTTTTACTACTAGATCTTTCAATATGCCATTGAGAATAATTAACCATAATATTATCTAGGAGTTTAGTAGTTTCTTCTAAAGTGATTTCCATAAAAGTGCCTCCCGCGGCCAAATCTAAAAGGTTTCTAGAAGCAAAATTCAATCCGGCATAAATTTTTTGTATAATCATTCATAAATTCAAACCATCTGGAGAGCAATTACATATCATTAATTTAATTCTCTCCCAAGCTTGTGCAACATGTTCATGATCAAGTTGCTTAAAGTTCATAATATCGTTTCTAAGAGAGATGATCTTAGCGGGAGGAAAATACTTAGAGATAAAAGCATCTTTGCACTTATTCCAAGAATCAATAATATTTTTAGGCAAAGACGAAAACCAAGTTTTAGCACGATCTCTAAGAGAAAAAGGAAATAGCTTCAATTTAACAATATCATTGTCCACATCTTTCTTCTTTTGCATATCACACAAATCAACAAAGCTATTTAGATGGGTAGCGGCATTTTCACTAGGAAGGCCGGCGAATTGATCTTTCATGACAAGATTCAGCAAAGCAGCATTAATTTCATAAGATTCAGCATCGGCAAGAGGAGCAATTAGAGTGCTAAGAAAATCATTGTTGTTGGTATTGGCAAAGTCACACAATTTAGTATTATCTTGAGCCATCGTGACAAGCAAGCAATCCAACACACAAGCAAACAAGAAGCAAGCGAAAAGAGGCGAATGGAAAGAGAGGGCGAATAAAACGGCAAGGGTGAAGTGGGGGAGAGGAAAACGAGAGGCAAATGGCAAATAATGTAATGCGAGGGATAAGAGTTTGTGATGGGTACTTGGCATGTATTGACTTGTGCATAGACTCCCAGGCAACGGCGCCAAAAATCCTTGTTGCTACCTCTTGAGCATTGCGTTGGTTTTCCCTTGAAGAGGAAAGGGTGATGCAGCAAAGTAGCGTAAGTATTTCCATCTGTTTTTGAGAACCAAGGTATCAATCCAGTAGGAGGCCACATGCAAGTCCCTCGTACCTATACAAACAAATAAGAACCTTGCAACCAACGCGATAAAGGGGTTGTCAATCCCTTCACGGCCACTTGCAAAAGTGAGATCTGATAGAGATGATAAGATAATATTTTTGGTATTTTTATGATAAATATTAAAAGTAAAGATTGCAAAACAAACGGTGAAAGAAACAACTAGTTGTCGGAAGATTAATATGATGGAAAATAGACCCGGGGGCCATAGGTTTCACTACTGGCTTCTCTCAAGATAGCATAAGTATTACGGTGGGTGAACAAATTACTATCGAGCAATTGATAGAAAAGTGCATAATTATGAGAATATCTAGGCATGATCATGTATATAGGCATCACGTCCGCAACAAGTAGACCGACTCCTGCCTGCATCTACTACTATTTCTCCACAGATTGACCGCTATCCAGCATGCATCTAGAGTATTAAGTTCATAAGAACAGAGTAATGCATTAGGTAAGATGACATGATGTAGAGGGATAAACTCATGCAATATGATATAAACCCCATCTTTTTATCCTCGATGGCAACAATACAATACGTGTCGCTTTCCCCTCACATCGGGATCGAGCACCGCATGATTGAATCCAAAGCTAAGCACTTCTCCCATTGCAAGAAAGATCAATCTAGTAGGCCAAACCAAACTGATAATTCGAAGAGACTTGCAAAGATAATCAATCATACATAAAAGAATTCAGAGAAGGTCCAAATATTGTTCATAGATAATCTTGATCATAAACCCACAATTCATCAGATCTCAACAAACACACCACAAAAAGAGTTACATCAAATAGATCTCCAAGAAGATCGAGGAGAACTTTTGTAGCGACCCGACCCAAAATCGGTCAAGTCTCTGTGTAGCTGTACCATCCCAAGATCATGCTGGCACACACAGTACATTGATGAAAAGATTCAAAGTTCAATCACACCTGAATTTATTACACGATTCTCATATCGAGTCTTTGTTACAATAGAATAAATTCGGCCGAAGGCCAACTCATGAGAAATAAACTAAATAAAGCTGCGGAGCGTGGGCGAATAGCGAGTCCATCCGACTCCATAGGGCAATCGCCAAGCGTGGATCGTAGCCTCACTCCTGATCGGAAAACTCCTCTCGCAACATAAGACGTTGCAGCCATGTAGGTCAAAGCATTTTGAATATGCCGGCAAGTCAAAGAGAGAACAACAATAAAATTACTAACACTATATGCAATTTGGCTGTGGGGCTCTAAGTTTCATTGTTTTCTTGAAAAAACCAGTTTTTTTCCTACAACAAGGACTTGTTTGCAAATACTACAAAATGTTGGTAGTTATTGAGATGGTTCCGCCAACCAATGTCTCATTCCCAATTATTAAATAACCCCCTCAATTAATTTATTACGTTCGGTGTTGAGATATCCGAAATACTCCAAGTTCCAGAGGCTCAAATTGTCCGTGAATCGGGGACACGGCTAACCGATTAGATCTTCACTCTGCAGAGGTTTGCGACTTTACCCGCAAGAATCGCTCCTCCTTTAAGTCTTCGCACTTCACGGTGTTTGAAGACGGACGAACGTAAACAGGTCTTCAGAAGAGTTCCTCCAGGCCACTGCCGGTGCCCATCCAATCCTACCGTTCTTCTACATCTCGTAGCACCGTCCGGCCAGAGTCACACCTAGGGTCGACCAAGCCAGAGCCCATAATGGCTTGCGGCTCCACAGGTAAGCTTCCGGTCAATGGGGTATCCATCCGTCTCTTCTTGGCTGGGTGAAGCTTTCCGCAAGATGTCATGGCGCTCCTCCATGCATCCCGGCCAGCCACTGGTTTCTCTTGAGCTTGAAGTCATGGGGTTGTCATCATCTTGACTCTCACATCTCCCTTATGAATCACTCAACCAATCCCGTCTACGAGCATAGCAAAATAAACTACGCCCGGCCATGGTAACAAGGGGAATTGGTTTCATCCTACCTCATGATACTACTCAAGAACATAACTTAAAAATTCTCCTACTGCATGCATGGTGGGGAGGTATAATTCTAATGCAATAAAATCATAGGTATTGTAAAAGAAATCATGATCAAATGACTTGCCTGGCTGACGGTCTTCGAAAGCTAGGGACTCGTGATAGCAGGCTTCGCACTCCGGAAATTCTACCGAAGCAAACAATAATCATATAAGCATACAAACATACAATCACATAACAGCATGCTAGCATAAAACACACAAAACAATCGAACCAACACCCAAGAAAACTCGAAGAAATCTAAGCCAACAACTAACAAGAAAATAAAATAAACTTTTTATTTTCTATAAATAAAAGTTCAAGTTCTAAAACTACATAAATTAATCTAAAATAAACTATAACATAGGTAAAATAAAATTATTTACTAAATAAAACAATAGGAAAATAGTAGCTAGTTAAATAAACAAGAAACACATGATTTTGACTAAAACTATTTTTTATTAAATCTAAAATACCCAAATAAATTCCTACTACTAGGCAAAGTCAAAACAAAGCAGTGACAAAAAGAATCACTAAAATAAAATAATCCTAACAGATTTTATAGCAGAAATACTAATCTGTCTAAAACTAAAATAAAACAATTTCTAATAATTTAAACATGGCCAAACATATTTTCTACAGAAACTACAACAAATTTTCAAACTAACAAAAAAAGAATCAACTAAAAATATTAAGTAACCTAAAAGATATGGATTTTACAAAACTGGAACTATTCTGTTAAAAACAGAAACGAAAAATATAACTAAAAAGAAAAACTAGCGCTAACGGGCCTATCTAACGCTCAGGCGTCATATAACTAAAGCGTGCCCGAGAGAATAAACCGATCGGGCCGGTCTAACTAAGCCGCTAACTAAACCAAAAAAACCGTAACTAAACCGGCTTTTTAAAAATAAAACGTACCCCTTCGTAGATCTAATCTAGGCCCTAGGTTTTAGATCGAACGGTGGTGGGGGGTTCCAGCGGCTTACCGCGGTGGCGACGACGGCGACGGACGACGGCGGCTCGGGCGGCGACGGCGCGGTGGCTCAGGTGGTCGGGGACGGAGACGTCCGGCAGTGCTGGCGGCACTTGGGAGGTCGGGGTGGAGTAGCTCGGTGGGGCGGCAATGGCGTGGGGGCACTCGGCTCCGTGAGCGATGGCGGCAGCGGAGAGGGTTTCGGGGTCGGGAGGGGCGGAGCAGGGTGAGGGAGAGGTATATATAGGGCGGGTCGACTTGGAGGAGGGGCGAAGCGGGGGAGGATCCCGCGATCTCGGGGATTCCGGCGGCGGCGGCGCTGGTTCTGGCGGGGGCGTGGGGAACGGGAAGGGTGGGGCCGGCGCGTCGGTGAGAGAGGGGGAGAGGGGTTTGATCGGGCGACCGAGGGGAGAGGAATCGGGTGCGGCTGGGCAGGCCGGCTCGGGCTGTGGCTGCGCTTGGGTCATTGGTCAGCGCTGGCCGGGCCGGGTCAGGCCTTCTTTGGGCGCCTGGGGTTCTTTTTCCTTTTTTTTTGAATTAGGGAGAGGATGGATTATATAAAATATTTTTTTATATAGGACATATATATCAAAATTATCAGGGGAATTTATCCTACAATTTGAACATTTTTCCAGGGGCAAAACTCAAACTTTAAAAAAACATTTTCTAGAAATCCCAAATAAAATCAAATTTTGAATTCAAACTTTTTGGCAAAAAATTTCATCTGACATTTTTGGAGTGTCATGTTTACTCCTCTCATACTTTTTCTCAAGTATTTGTCACGCATTGTTTTGAAGTAAATTCAACTGCCAATTTGAATTCAAATTCCAACAAAGTCAAAAGCCTCTGAAATAATTCAAATGTCACTCAATTCAAACAATAATGCATAGATGCTTAGCTATAATTGTAAAACATTCCAAATGGGAAATTTGGGATGTTACAAACCTACCCACCTTAAGATGAATCTCGCCCTCGAGATTCGGGTTTGCTAGCAAATAGGTGCGGGTGGTCTCGGCGGAGGTCTTCTTCTCGCTCCCAGGTGGCTTCCTCCTCGGAATGATGACTCCGCAGCACCTTGCAAAACTTGATGATCTTGCTGCGGGTGACTCTGGTCGCAGTCATGAGAATTCGGACGGGTTTCTCCTCATAAGTCAGATCACTGTCGAGCTGTATGGCCTTTAGGGGCCTTTGTGTCTCTCAACGGAATATCGGCCATCTCGGCATGGCATTTCTTGGTGAGAAACATGGAAGACATCGTGAACTCCGGACAATCCTTCCGGCAATTCCAACTTGTAAGCAACTTCTCCATGACATTCGAGGATTTTGTAGGGGCCAATGAACCGGGGTGCTAACTTTCCTTTAACACCGAACCTCTTGATTCCACGAAGTGGGGACACGCGAAGATATGCCCGGTCTCCCGCTTCGTATGTTACTTCCTTGCGTTCTTGTCGGCATAACTCTTACGCCTCGATCGAGCTACCTTGAGCCTATCTCGAATCAGCTTGACTTTCTCTTGAATCTACGATAAGATCGGGACCGAAAAGTTTTCGATCTCCAACACCATCCCACAGCAATGGTGTTCTGCACCTCCTTCCGTATAGAGCTTCGAAAGGGGCCATCTTCAGACTGGTCTGATAACTGTTATTGTACGAGAACTCCGCATATGGAAAATTATCATCCCACCTAGACCCATAGTCTAGCGCACAAGCTCTCAACATGTCCTCCAGGATCTGGTTGACTCTCTCGGTCTGTCCATCATGCTGCGGATGAAAAGGCATCTTGAACTCCAGCCTCGTACTCCAAAGTTTCATGCAACTGATTCCAAAACTTTGAGGTAAATTGTGTTCCTCTATCTGACACGATACTCCTCGGAACTCCATGCAGACACACGACCCTGGTCATGTATATCTTGGCTAACTTAGCGCTGGTATAGGTAGTCTTCACGGGAATGAAATGAGCTACCTTGGTCAATCGATCAACCACTACCTAGATGGAATCATAACCTGAACGGGTCCTGGGTAATCCTGTGATAAAATCCATTCCAAGTTTTTCCCATTTCCACTCGGGAATCGGCAAGGGTTGAAGTAAGCCAGCTGGCTTCTGATGTTCCGCCTTTACTCGCTGGCAAACATCGCATATTGCTACGTACTCAGCAATATCCTTCTTCATACCTGTCCACCAGAAACTTTCCTTCAAATCCAGATACATCTTGGTGTTACCGGGGTGAATCGAGTACGGTGAATCATGAGCCTCCTGAAGAATTAGCTTCCTGAGTTCGGGATCATTGGGTGCATAAATACGATCCTCGTACCATATAGCTCCGTATTCATCCTTACGAAACCCTTTAGCTTTTCCTTCATTCATCCTTTTCTTTATCTCATCAATTTCCTTGTCCGACTTACGGGCTTCACGAATTCTTTCGGCCAAAGTGGACTGAACTTCAGAGCTGCAACATATCCTCTCGGAACTATCTCCAACCGGAGATCTACGAGGTCATCGACTAACTCCTGGGTAATCCTCCGCTATAAGAGTATTCACATAACTCTTACGGCTCAAGGCATCTGCTACAACATTAGCCTTTCCGGTGGTAATGCAATCTCATGTCATAGTCCTTGATTAACTCTAGCCATCTCCTCCGCACGAGGTTCAACTCTTTCTGCATGAAAATATACTTCAAGCTCTTATGATCTGTGTAAACATCACAACTATTTCCGATAAGGAAATGTCTCCAGGTCTTGAGTGCATGCACTACAGCTGCTAACTCCAAATCATGTGTGGCGTAATTCATGTCGTGAGGTCGTAGCTATCTGGAGGTATAAGCTACAACTTTTCCTTCCTGCATGAGTACTCCTCCGAGTCCCTGGCGGGAAGCGTCACAATATACCTGGTAATCCTTGTGTATGTCCGCAAAATCAATCTGGGCTGTAACCAAACGTTTCTTCAATTCCTCGAAGGCGGCTTCACAATCCTCGGTCCAGATGTACTTGGCGTCCTTCTTCAACAGCTCGATCATGGGCTTGGCAATCTTCGAGAAATTCTCAATAAACCTCCGATAATATCCTGCGAGTCCGAGAAAAGCTGCGCATCTCCTTGATCGAGGTGGGTGACTGCCAATCGGTGGTGATACAACCTTGGTGGGGTCAATCGCTATTCCTTCTCCTGAAATAACATGTCCGAGGAATCCGACTTCCTTGACCAAAATTCACATTTGCTGAACTTGGCATACTGGCCCGATGTTCTCGGAGTTTCTCCAGAACTAGACGCAAATGTTCATTATGCTCTTCCTCGCTCTTGGAGAAAATCAGTATATCATCGATGAACACCACGACAAACTTGTCCAGATATTCCATAAATACCTTGTTCATCAAATTCATGAAATATGCAGGGGCATTAATCAATCCGAATGACATGACGGTATACTCATATAAACCATTCCTGGTGGTGAATGATGTTTTAGGTATATCCTTTTCACGGATCTTCAACTGATGATACCCTGATCGAAGATCAATCTTGGAGAATACCTTGGCTCCAACTAGCTGATCAAATAGATCATTAATCATCGGCAGAGGGTACTTGTTCTTGATGGTCACGTCGTTCAACGAACGATAATCCACAACCATTCTCAGGGTTCCATCCTTCTTCTCTACCAAAAGAACTAGGGCTCCCCAAGGTGACGAGCTTGGCCGAATATATCCCTTCTCCAATAGCTCATTAATTTGCTTTTTGATCTCTTCCAATTCGTTCGGGGCATCTCGATAGGGTCTCTTGGATATTGGGGCTGTGCCCGACAATAACTCAATCAGAAATTCAATGTCTCTGTCGGTGGCATTCTGGTAATTCCTCCGAAACACATCGGGAAAATCTTGCACTCTGGCACTTCCTCTGAACAACTCCCGTGAGGGAATTCACTGATTCTTCATCGGGATACGTCGGATACATACTTGATCCTCTTACGCTCCGGAGTGGTGAGCGGAATCGTCTTGCGGGCACAGTCTATGTTTCCTTCAAACTTCGTCAACCAATCCATGCCTAGGATTACATCCAAGGTTTGGGTTTCCAATACTATGAGGTCTGTGGGAAAATTATGGTTTCCGATGTTAAGGGTTGCATGACAGCCTAAGCCTGCCATCATTTCTCCTCCTGCGGAACTGACGTGAAGAGGGCTTCTAAGGGTTCTAGTGGGCAACCCGTACTTTTCCACAACTACCCTTGATATAAATGAATGTGTTGCACCAGAATCAAAGAGTACCAATACTGGATGTGAATTTAATAAAAACTTACCAACCACAGTATCTGGCTGATCATAGACGTCCTCCACGTCAATGTGGTTCACCTGAGCACGAGGAAAAGGGTTGGGCTTCTTTGCTGAGCTTCCATTGCCGTTTCCATTCCTCTGCTTGGCCTCCGGGCAGTCGGTGGCATAATGCCCTGTTTTCTGGCACTTGAAGCGGTGATGTGACTTAGATCATACCGGAGGCGGGGCGATCTTTGGTTGCCATTGCCGTTTCCATTGCCTGACTTGTTGTTGTGGTTGCGGTTGTTCCCATTCCCTCCATGGTTAAGTCCGCCATGGGTGTGATGGGTATGCCCTCCCGAGTACGGGGCATAACGGGGCTTCTGCTGAGCTCCAGAGTTGTACTTCCGGCCATACTTCCGCTTGCGGCTATCAATCTGTTGTTGCTTGCCTTCGAGTATGGCGGCCTTGTCTACCAGCTCCTGGTAGTTGTTGAAGGTAGCCACCATTAGCTGCATTCCCAGCTCGTCATTGAGTCCCTCGAGAAACTTTTCCTGCTTTGCGGCATCTGTGGCCACATCATCCGGGGCATAGCGAGCTAACTTCTTGAACTCATCCACGCATCGCCCACAGTTCGGTTCCCCTGGCGTAAGTTGCGGAACTCACGCTTCTTTAGACTCATGGCTCCAGCTGAGACATGAGCGGTGCGGAAGGCCTACTGGAACTGGTCCCACGTGATGGGGGCGATGGGATAAGTGGCGGTGTAGTTCTCCCACCAAGAGGTTGCAGGTCCATCCGATAAAGCGGCAAAGCGCACCTTCTCTGCATCTGTGCATCCAGCAGTGGCTAACTCCCTTCCGACCTTGCGGAGCCAATCATCGGCCACAATCGGCTCAGTGCTGCTAGAGAACACTGGCGGATTCAGCCTTAGAAAGCGGGTCAAGTTGTCAACAGGGGGTGGTGGCGGTGGATTGTTGTTGTTGTTTTTGTTCAGTTACGGATGAGCATCTGCATGAGGGCATTCTGCTGCTGGATCAGCTGGGTGAGCTCCGGCGGAAAGTTGAAACCGGGGTCACGTCTCGGAGGCATCTGGTGTTTTGGAGTGGATGAGAAAATTAGAATAGAACAAGGGTCTAATGAGAAAATATCACTACCCATATGAATGCACAATCATAATCACACCAATCATTTATTCAATCATCTCAAACATGGTTCAATCTCGGATTACAATTTCTCACGACTAATCGAAAATAACGGCCTAACTAATCGACGGAAAAATAAAATAACATGGCGGTCGACTAAATGTCTTCATCAATTATCCTTGCGTCCTCTGGTGCGGCGTCCTCTGGTGTGGCGCCTCCTCTTGCGGCTTTCTTCGGTGGAGATCTCTTCATAATCCTGGTCATTTCTCACGAGGGGTCCGTCATCTCCACTCGGAAAAAGGTCTTCTCCCAGGTCCATCTTCTCCTCTAATGCGGCAACATCCATCTTCAGCTTGTCGACTCTCTCCATGAAATCCTTGATTTCTTCTTCATGGTTAAGGAAGTCCGCGTGTGGTTTCTCCTCCAGTTCCAGTTCATGGAACAACAGCCTCCTGTGTACCTTCGAGTTACGGCGAGTCTGTATTTCCCGTTTCCTGAGGAGACTCTCCAAGTCTTGGACATATGAGAGAATGGAGTCGTCTACTACGGTACGGATGATATCTCCATTCCTATCTCTGCGAGAAATCATGGCGAGGTCTGATGGGTCGAGCTCGGCCCTGTACTCTTCTCGGAGATGTCCAAGTGCACGATAAATCGCCATGTCTCTTCCGAGGATCCAACTGAAATCGGTAAACTCAAATTCAATGGGCTCTGAATATCCTCCGAAGGTCCTCCCTGGAATGTGCACCTTAATCCTGTAGCGGGTATCTGTCAGAAGTGCATTGGTAGGCTTCCCGGTGATTGACGGCAGAGCAATCTTTAGCTTCTTCACGATCTGAACCAGCTTCTTGCCGAGAGGCATCGTCTCATCTGGCTGGCAAAACTCCGGTAGCAGAACTGGGGTGAACTCGGCGGCCATCTAGAATGTTGAAAATCGGAGAGAAGTCAGAAATGAACAGGGGAGAATTATGGAATGATAAGGACATACAATAAATAGTCTCTTCCTATGGCTTTCCGATCCTAGGGGTTACGTCCTACGGTCAGCGTGTGCTCTGAAACCATCTCTGTAGCGACCCGACCCAAAATCGGTCAAGTCTCTGTGTAGCTGTACCATCCCAAGATCATGCTGGCACACACAGTACATTGATGAAAAGATTCAAAGTTCGATCACACCTGAATTTATTACACGATTCTCATATCGAGTCTTTATTACAACAGAATAAATTCGGCCGAAGGCCAACTCATGAGAAATAAACTAAATAAAGCTGAAGCGTGAGCGAATAGCGAGTCCATCCGACTCCATAGGGCAATCGCCAAGCGTGGATCGTAGCCTCACTCACGATCGGAAAACTCCTCTGCAACATAAGACGTTGCAGCCATGTAGGTCAGACATTTTGAATATGCCGCAAGTCAAAGAGAGAACAACAATAAAATTACTAACACTATATGCAATTTGGTCAGTGGGGCTCTAAGTTTCATTGTTTTGTGAAAAAGCCAGTTTTTTCCTACAACAAGGACTTGTTTGCAAATACTACAAAATGTTGGTAGTTATTGAGATGGTTCCGCCAACCAATGTCTCATTCCCAATTATTAAATAACCCCCTCAATTAATTTATTACGTTCGGTGTTGAGATATCCGAAATACTCCAAGTTCCAGAGGCTCAAATTGTCCGTAATCGGGACACAGCTAACCGATTAGATCTTCACTCTGCAGAGGTTTGCACTTTACCCGCAAGAATCGTTCCTCCTTTAAGTCTTCGCACTTCACGGTGTTTGAAGACGGGACGAACGTAAACAGGGTCTTCCGAAGAGTTCCTCACAGGCCACTTAGGTGCCCATCCAATCCTACCGTTCTTCTACATCTCGTAGCACCGTCCGGCCAGAGTCACGCCTAGGGTCGACCAAGCGAGCCCATAATGGCTTGCGGCTGCACAGGTAAGCTTCCGGTCAATGGGGTATCCATCCGTCTCTTCATGGCTGGGTGAAGCTTTCCGCAAGATGTCATGGCGCTCCTCCATGCATCCCGGCCAGCCACTGGTTTCTCCAGGGTGCCCGTCAACCGTCCTCCACACAATAGTGAATTTTGAAGTCCATCTTGAGCTTGAAGTCATGGGGTTGTCATCATCTTGACTCTCACATCTCCCTTATGAATCACTCAACCAACCCCGCTTCACGAGCATAGCAAAATAAACTACTTCGTCCCGGGCCATGGTAACAAGGGCAATTGGTTTCATCCTACCTCATGATACTACTCAAGAACATAACTTAAAAATTCTCCTACTGCATGCATGGTGGGGAGGTATAATTCTAATGCAATAAAATCATAGGTATTGTAGAAGAAATCATGATCAAATGACTTGCTGGCCGACGGTCTTCAAAGCTAGGGACTCGTGATAGCAGGCTTCAGACTCGGAAATTCTACCGAAGCAAACAATAATCATATAAGCATACAAACATACAATCACTTAACATAACAGCATGCTAGCATAAAACACACAAAACAATCGAACCAACACCCAAGAAAACTCGAAGAAATCCAAGCCAACAACTAACAAGAAAATAAAATAAACTTTTTATTTTCTGTAAATAAAAGTTCAAGTTCTAAAACTACAGAAATTAATCTAAAATAAACTATAACATAGGTAAAATAAAATTATTTACTAAATAAAACAATAGGAAAACAGTAGCTAGTTAAATAAACAAGAAACACATGATTTCGACTAAAACTATTCTTTTATTAAATCTAAAATACCCAAATAAATTCCTACTGCTAGGCAAAGTCAAAACAAAGCAGTGACAAAAAGAATCACTAAAATAAAATAATCCTAACTCATTTTATAGCAGAAATACTAATCTGTCTAAAACTAAAATAAAACAATTTCTAATAATTTAAACATGGCCAAACATATTTTCTACAGAAACTACAACAAATTTTCAAACTAACAAAAAAAGAATCAACTAAAAATATTAAGTAATCTAAAAGATATGGATTTTACAAAACTGGAACTATTCTGTTAAAAACAGAAACGAAAAATATAACTAAAAAGAAAAACTAGCGCTAACGGGCCTATCTAACGCTCAGGCGTCATATAACTAAAGCGTGCCCGCGGTTAACAGAGAATAAACCGATCGGGCCGGTCTAACTAAACCGCTAACTAAACCCAAAAAAACCGTAACTAAACCGGCCTTTTTTTTAAATAAAACCTACCCCTTCGTAGATCTAATCTAGGCCCTAGGTTTTAGATCGAACTGTGGTGGGGGGTTCCGGCGGCTTACCGCGGTGGCGATGACACTTTTTGGCAAAAAAATTCATCTGACATTTTTGGAGTGTCATGTTTACTCCTCTCATACTTTTTCTCAAGTATTTGTCAGGCATTGTTTTGAAGTAAATTCAACTGCCAATTTGAATTCAAATTCCAACCAAGTCAAAAGCCTCTGAAATAATTCAAATGTCACTCAATTCAAACAATAATGCATAGATGCTTAGCTATAATTGTAAAACATTCCAAATGGGAAATTTGGGATGTTACAACTTTGTATTGATATCCAAAGATAGAGAATAAGCCATCTAGCTAATAACTATGGACCCGAAGGTCTGTGGTAAACTACTCACACATCATCGGAGAGCTATGGTGTTGATGTAGAAGCCCTCCATGATCTATGCCCCCTCCGGCAGAGCACCAGTAAAGGCCCCAAGATGGGATCTCATGGGTACAGAAGGTTGCGGCGGTGGAATTAGGTTTTCGTGGTGCCCCCCGATGGTTTGGGGGTACGTAGGTATATATAGGAGAAATAAGTAGGTCGGTGGAGCCACGAGGGTGGATGGCGCGCCCAGGTGGTAGGTGTGCCCCCTGCCTCGTGGCCTCCTCGTTGATTGCTTGACGTCCACTCGAAGTCCTCTAGATCACGTTCGCTCCAAAAGTCACACTCCCGAAGGTTTCATTCCGTTTGGACTCCGTTTGATATTCCTTTTCTGCGAAACACTGAAATAAGCAAAAAATAGCAATTTGCACTGGGCCTTGGGTTAATAGGTTAGTCCCAAAAATAATATAAAGGTGTATAAATAAGCCCATTAAACATCCAAAACAGAATATATAATAGCATGGAGAAATCAAAATTATAGATACGGAGACGTATGAGGTGCGTGATCGGAGGGTTAGCCTCATTGCTGCGAAGAAAAATTATGTCCTTGATTTACCGCTAGGTGATAGACCTATTGCAGGAGGAGATGCAGACGTTATGAACGTTTGACAAGCTCGGCATGATGACTACTTGATAGTTTAGTGCACTATGCTTTACGGCTTAGAACCGGGACTTCAAAATGTTTTGAACGCCATGGAGCATATAAGATGTTCCAAGAGCTGGATACGACATTTCAGACTCATGCCCATGTTAAGAGGTATGAGACCTCTGACAAGTACTTTGCCTACAAGATGGAGGAGAATAGCTCAGCTAGTGAGCATGTGCTCAGAATGTCTGGGTACTACAATCGCTTGAATCAAGTGGGAGTTAATCTTCCAGATAAGATAGTGATTGATAGAGTTCTCTAGTCACTATCACCAAGTTTCTAGAACTTCGTGATGAACTATAATATGTAAGGGATGACGAAAACGATTCCCAAGCTCTTCCTGATGTTGAAATCAGCGAAGGTAGAAATCAAGAAATAGCATCAAGTGTGTTGATGGTTAACAAGACCACTAGTTTCAATAAAAAGGGAAAGGGAAAGAAAGGGAAACTTCAAAAAGAATGGAAAGAAAGTTGCCACTCCCATGAAGAATCCCAAAGCTAGACCCAAGCCTGAAACTGAGTGCTTCTACTGCAAAGGAAATGGTCACTAGAAGTGGAATTGCCCTAGATACTTGGCGGATAAGAAAGATGGCAAAGTGAACAAAGGTATATTTGATATACATGTTATTGATGTGTACTTTACTAGTGTTTATAGCAAACCCTCGGTATTTGATACTGGTTCATTTGCTAAGAGTAGGAACTCGAAACAAGAGTTGCAAAATAAACAAAGACTAGTTAAGGACGAGGTGACGATGTGTGTTGGAAGTAATTCCAAGGTTGATACGATCACCATTGCACACTCCCTCTACCTTCGGGATTAGAATTGAACCTAAATAAATGTTATTTGGTGTTTGCGTTGAGCATTAATATGATTAGATCATGTTTATTGCAATATGGTTATTCATTTAAGTCAGAGAATAATTGTTGTTCTATTTATATGAATAAAACCTTCTATGGTCATCCACCCAATGTGAATGGTTTGTTGAATATCGATCGTGCTGATACACACATTCATAATATTGATGCCAAAAGATGCAAAGTTGATAATTATAGTGCAACATATTTGTGGCACTGCCGTTTAGGTCATATTGGTGTAAAGCGCATGAAGAAACTCCATGCGGATGGACTTTTGGAATCAGTTGATTATGAATCATTTCATGCTTGCGAACCATGGCTCATGGGCAAGATGACTAAAACTCCGTTCTCCGAAACAATGGAGCGAGCCACTAACTTATTGGAAATTATACATACCGATGTATGCATTCCGATAAGTGTTGAGGCCCGCCGCGGGTATCATTATTTTCTGACCTTCACAGATGATTTGAGAAGATATGGGTATATCTACTTGATGAAACACAAGTCCGAAACATTTGAAAAGTTAAAAAAATTCAGAGTGAAGTAGAGAATAACTGTAACAAGAAAATAAAGTTTTTACGATCTAATCGCGGAGGCGAATATTTGAGTTATGTGTTTGGCCTTCATTTAAAACAATGTGGAATTGTGTCACAACTCACGCCACCTAGAACACCACAACGTAATGGTGTGTCCGAACGTCGTAACCATACTTTATTAGGTATGGTGCGTTCTATGATATCTCTTACCGATTTAACACTGTCGTTTTGGGGTTTGTAACATCCCAAAATTCTAAATTTTGGAATGTTATAAACAAAGAGATAGATTTGATTTATTGCTTGATGGATTGACTGAAAGTGAGTGATTTCGAAACTTTTTGAAAGTTAGATGAGAGGGAATAAAAGGACTTTCCCAAACTTTCATTCTGCTTTCATGATCTTAGGGAATTCAAATACTCTTCATCACAAAACCACGGAGAGAAGATGACATGACTTCTTCCATTTATTTAAATGACAAGGGGTGTTGAAAATATTTGAATTTCATTTGAGAATATTTCCAATTCTGAAACTTTATGCAACTCAATGATTTTCACGAGCGAAGATAAAATGACTTCTTCAAATTATACGAAATATGAGTTGGGAGTTTCAAAGAATTAAAAATTCAAAGTTCTTTTGAATTTATTTTTCAATTTGGAGTTATTGAGTTTTATTCAAATTATTTTTCTCCAAAAATAAAATATATGGAAAATAGGGTAACATGATTCCCTACATCAGAAAATTGGAGAGAAATTAATTTGAAGTCATTTTGGTATTTTAAAAATGATTTTGTTGGATTTTATTAGAGCAATAGCACTCTTTGCTTTATTTGAATTTGTGTGGATTTTATTTGAAGCTAGAATAATGTTCATCATCTAGGAAATCTTTTTCTGAAAATTTTGATATATTATATGCCTATATAATATATTTATTTATTTGGTTTTATTATTTCTCTTTCGTCTGGAAAATTTAAAAAATAAAAATAAAAAGGAGCGCAGCGCCTTGGGCCAAAGGCCCAAGCCGCCACACAAGCCGCCGGCCGGCCAAGGCCACAAGGCCAACGCGCATAGCACGCACCTAGGGGAGCCAGGAGCCCCAAGTTTCCTATTCTTTTACGATTCCTAGTAGAATTTGACCCCGTTTTGTTATTCCGTTTTTTATTCCTAGGTCCTAATCCTAATCTATTTCTTGTCCCCTACCCCAAGAAAAACCCTCCCTCCCCAATATAAATACCCAAGCGCCCCCAACAAATCAAATTAACTCTCCTCTCCTCTCCTCCACGGCATCGGCCAGCAGTGCCAAGGCGCCGCCCACATTACAGCCGCCGCCTCTCTGGCGCCGCCGCCGCCTCACCAGCGCCGCCGCCGCCAAGTGCCGCCGCGCCGCCGCCCTCGCCGCCACCGCCGAGCCCTCGCCTCTTGAGGTACTAGCCTCAGCCAGCGCCACGTTTCTAGATCGGTTTCCGTTCCGTTTTCTAGATCGGTTTTTCGTTTGGTTTCCTTTCCGAAACCCTAGATCGGTTTTCTCGCCGTTTTTCTTTCCGGTTTTGTTTAGCGGCGTTAAGCTCGATAGATTTTTCTTTTATTTTAATTTCCGTCATGGACCTATCCGTAGGATTTTTAATCTTCAAACGGCTATAACTTTTACTCAGAAGTCGGAATCCAACGAAACCAACGCCCACTTCTTCGTTATGATCTCCTCCGTCGATAATACAACTCAAACATGTTTTTGAAAGTTTTAAAATTTGATTTCAAACAGATTTATATTTGAACTTCGTTTGATCATAACTTGAGTTTCAGTAACTCCGTTTGAGTTGATTCTTTTTGCAAATCGAAGCTCTTGACCTAAACTTTCTGATAAGGCCAAATACACATAGTTTTGGTACTGTTAGAAATTGTTTTATGCTGCAAGAGTTTTTAGATTTGGTTTTGACGTTTTCCGAATTGTTTCTTCGTTCTTTCCGATCTTTTGAGTGATTGCTTATGTGTGGTTACTATTGCTTGATTACGATAGATTGACCGAAGTGTGACGAGTAGATTTATCAAGAGTTTTGAGTGCGAATCATCTTCATCAACTTTGCAGGCAAGTAACACTTTGATCATACTCTTCTCATACCTAGTTTTTATGCATTAGATCTATTCCTCAACCACTTGCATGATTAGGATCTAATTAAATTGTGGGATGGGAAGTAGTTTGAGGTAGTACCTATTACCTATTTTATTATCAAACCTTTGGGAGTTACTTCTACGTTTGCTTATTACGCCATGCTATGCTCGTAGACGTGGATTGGGTTTGAGTGAATATCCATGACAGATGTGAGATTGATAATTAATGGTTTATCTAAGGTGGCAACCTAAACACACATCTGGGTGGATTGAGGCACCTGGTTTCTATCAGGACTTGCCTGTATTTCTTCGGACCGCCACCCGTGCTCTAAGGGATCATAAGATTATTCAAACTGAAACTTCCGTGTGCAGCCACAAGCCAATTATGGCCTCTGGCGTAGTTGACTAAGTTGTGCGAACTCTTACGGGTAGGCTAGCTGATGTAGGGGATGTAGGTTGGTACGGTCTACCCACATGTAAGGTGCTAGCGCTTATGAAAGACTATGTCTCGGTCATCCGTTTCTCAAACACCATGTAGTGCGAGAACCAAGCGGAGGCGATCGAGTCTTGTGGGGAAAAGTGCGCAAACCTCTGCAGAGTGTATAAACTAATCATGATTAGCCGTGTCCCCGGTTATGGACATCTTGAGTATCTAGTTCTTGGATTATCCTGTTGATCTCATCACGTTACTCAATAAAAATTTGTTTGGGTTTAATGAGTACTTTTAATTGGGATTGAGGATGCTGTCAACCATTCTCAATGTTTAACAACCACCATGATAGTTAAATAAATTTATTCCTTTGAAGTAGGGAAAAATTGGCTTTTTGCAAAAACTGTAACCATAGAGCTTTCCACCAGCCATATATGCATGTAGTATAGCTTATTCTTTCATTACTCTCTATGTGTTACATTGCCAGCATATTCCATGTCTTTGACCCGTTGTTGGCTGCAACTTTTCATGTTGCAGAATTTTCGAACGACAGTAAGTGATATATTAGGGTTACGATTTCCTATACTCAACTTTGCCGTTGGTGTTGATGGGAATCCACAACCTTGTTGCTTCCGCTATATTTGGATTGAGGTAATAGTATTTACGCTACTTTATACATGTGATTTACCTCTGTTATAAATCCTTCGAGTACTGTGTGTGTCAGCATACCGATCCAGGGATGACACGAAAGCACAGAGACTTGATCCATTCGGGTCGGGTCGCTACAGGGTTATGCATTACAGACAGCTGCATTTTCACATTAAATAGGGCACCATCTAAATCCGCTGAGACGACATCGTATGAACTATGGTTTGGCAAGAAACCTAAGCTGACTTTTCTTAAAGTTTGGGGTTGCGATGCTTATGTGAAAAAGCTTCAGCCTGATAAGCTCGAACCCAAACCGGAGAAATGCGTCTTAATAGCATACCCAAAAGAAACTATTGGGTACACCTTCTATCACAGATCCGAAGGCAAGCACTTTTTTGCTAAGAATGGATCCTTTCAAGAGAAGGATTTTCTCTCGAACGAAGTGAGTGGGAGGAAAGTAGAACTTGATGAGGTTATTGTACCTTCTCTCAAATTGGAAAGTAGCTCATCACAGAAAACCATTCACGTGATGCCTACGCCAACAAGAGAGGAAGCTAATGGTAATGATAATGAAACTTCAGATTAAGTTACTACCGAACCTCGTAGGTTAATCAGAGCATGTTCTGCACCAGAGTGGTACGGTAATCCTATTTAGAAAGGCATGTTACTAGACCATGATGAACCTACAAACTAAGAGGAAGCTATGATGAGCCCAGATTCCGCAAAATGGCTTGAGGCCATGAAATCTGAGAAAACATCCATGTATGAGAACAAAGTATGGACTTTGGTTGACTTGCCTGATGATCGGCAAGCCATAGAGAATAAATGGATCTTCAAGAGAAAGACGGACGCTGATAGTAATGTTACTATATACAAAGCTAGACTTGTCGAAAAAGTTTTTTTGACAAGTTCAAGGTGTTGACTACGCTGAGATTTTCTCACTTGTAGCGATGCTTAAGTCTGTTTGAATCATGTTAGCAATTGCCACATTTTATGAAATCTGGCAAATGGATGTCAAAATTGCATTCCTTAATGGATTTCCTAAAGAAGAGTTGTATATGATGCAACCAGAAGGTTTTGTCGATCCTAAAGGTGCTAACAAAGTGTGCAAACTTCAACGATCCATCTATGGACTGGTGCAAGCGTCTCGGAGTTGGAATATTGATGTATACTACGCAACCTTCTTCTTGTAGATGTTGTTGGGCCTCCAAGTGCAGAGGTTTGTAGGATAGTAGCAAATTTCCCTCAAGTGGATGACCTAAGGTTTATCAATCCGTGGAAGGCGTAAGAAGAAGATGGTCTCTCTCAAACAACCCTGCAACCAAATAACAAAGAGTCTCTTGTGTCACCAACACACCCAATACAATGGTAAATTGTATAGGTGCACTAGTTCGGTGAAGAGATGGTGATACCAGTGCAATATGGATGGTAGATATAGGTTTTTGTAATCTGAAAATATAAAAACAGCAAGGTAACTAATGATAAAAGTGAGCACAAACGGTATTGCAATGCGTTGAAACAAGGCCTAGGGTTCATACTTTCACTAGTGCAAGTTCTCTCAACAATAATAACATAATAGATCATATAGCAATCCCTCAACATGCAACAAAGAGTCACTCCAAAGTTACTAATAGTGGAGAACAAACGAATAGATTATGGTAGGGAACGAAATCACCTCAAAGTTATTCTTTCTGATCGATCTATTCAAGAGTCCGTAGTAAAATAACACGAAGCTATTCTTTCCGTTCGATCTATCCTAGAGTTCGTACTAGAATAAGACCTTAAGACACAAATCAACCAAAACCCTAATGTCACCTAGATACTCCATTGTCACCTCAAGTATCTGTGGGTATGATTATACGATATGCATCACACTATCTCAGATTCATTTATTCAACCAACACAAAGAACTTCAAAGAGTGCCCCAAAGTTTCTACCGGAGAGTCAAGACGAAAACATGTGCCAACCCCTATGCATAAGTTCACAAGGTCACTGAACCCGCAAGTTGATCACCAAAACATACATCAAGTAGATCACGTGAATATCCCAATGTCACCACAGATAAGCACATGCAAGACATACATCAAGTGTTCTCAAATCCTTAAAGACTCAATCCGATAAGATAACTTCAAAGGGAAAACTCAATCCATTACAATAGAGTAGAGGGGGAGAAACATCATAAGATCCAACTATAATAGCAAAGCTCGCGGTACATCAAGATCGTGCCAAATCAAGAACATGAGAGAGAGAGAGAGATCAAGCACATAGCTACTGGTACATACCCTCAGCCCCGAGGGTGAACTACTCCCTCCTCGTCATGGAGAGCGCCAGGATGATGAAGACGGACACTGGTGAGGGATCCCCCCCCCCTCCGTTAGAGTGCCAGAACAGGGTCCTGATTGGTTTTTGGTGGCTACAGAGGCTTGAGGAGGCGGAACTACCGATCTAGGTTATGTTCTAGAAGTTTGGGTATATATAAGAGGTTTTGGTGTCAGGAACAAGTCAGGGGGGTCTCCGAGGCGGCCACGAGGTAGGGGCGCGCGCCCAGGGGGTAGGGCGTGCCCCCCACCCTTGTGGGTGCCTCGGGACTCTTCTAGCCCATCTCCGGTGCTCCGTGGGCTTCTTCTGGTCCAAAAATGATGTCCGTGAAATTTCAGGTCAATTGGACTCCGTTTGGTTTTCCTTTTATGCGATACTCAAAAACAAGGAAAAAAACATAAACTGGCACTGGGCTCTAGGTTAATAGGTTAGTCCCAAAAATCATATAAAATAGCATATAAATGCATATAAAACATCCTAGATGGATAATATAATAGCATGGAACAATAAAAAATTATAGATATGTTGGAGACGTATCAAGCATCCCCAAGCTTAATTCCTTCTCGTCCTCGAGTAGGTAAATGATAAAAACAGAATTTTTGATGTGGAATGCTACCTAGCATAATTTTCAATGTAATTTTCTTTATTGTGGCATGAATGTTCAGATCCATAAAATTCAAGAAAAGATTTTAATATTAACATTAAGATAATAATACTTCAAGCATACTAACAAGGCAATTATGTCTTCTCAAAATAACGTGGCCAAAGAAAGCTTATCCCTACAAAATCATATAGTCTGGCTATGCTGCATCTTCATCACACAAAATATTCAAATCCTGCACAACCCCGATGACAAGCCAAGCAATTGTTTCATACTTTAGTATTCTCAAACTTTTCAATCTTCACGCAGTACATGAGCGTGAGCCATGGACATAGCACTATAGGTGGAATAGAGTGGTGGTTGTGGAGAAGACAAAAAGGAGGAAGATGGACTCACATCAACTAGGCGTAGGCTATGGAGATGCCCATCAATAGATATCAATGTGAGTGAGTAGGGATTGCCATGCAATGGATGCACTAGAGCTATAAATGTATGAAAGATCAAAAAGAAACTAAGTGGGTGTGCATCCAACTCGCTTGCTCACGAAGACCTAGGGCACTTTGAGGAAGCCCATCATTGGAATATACAAGCCAAGTTCTATAATGTAAAATTCCCACTAGTATATGAAAGTGACAACATAGGAGACTGTCAATCATGAAAATCACGGTGCTACTTTGAAGCACAAGTGTGGTAAAAGGATAGTAACATTGTCCCTTCTCCCTTTTTCTCTCATTTTTTGGGCCTTTTTCTCTCTCTCTTTTTATGGCCTCTTTTTTTCCGTCCGGAGTCTCATCCCAACTTGTGGGGGAATCATTGTCTCCATCATCCTTTCCTCACTTGGGATAATGCTCTAATAATGATGATCATCACACTTATATTTACTTACAACTCAAGAATTACAACTCAATACTTAGCACAAAATATGACTCTATGTGAATGCCTCCGGCGGTGTACCGGGATATGCTATGAATCAAGCGAGATATGTATGAAAATCATGAACGGTGGCTTTGCCACAAATACGATGTCAACTATATGATCATGCAAAGCAATATGACAATGATGAAGCGTGTCATAATAAACAGAATGATGGAAAGTTGCATGGCAATATATCTCGGAATGGCTATGGAAATGCCATAATAGGTAGGTATGGTGGCTGTTTTGAGGAAGGTATATGGTGGGTGTGTATGGTACCGGCGAAAGTTGCGCGGCACAAGAGAGGCTAGAAATGGTGAAAGGGTGAGAGTGCGTATAATCCATGGACACAACATTAGTCATAAAGAACTCACATGCTTATTCCAAAAATCTATTAGTTATCGAAACGAAGTACTACGCGCATGATCCTAGGGGGGTAGATTGGTAGGAAAAGACCATCACTTGTCCCCGACCGCCACTCATAAGGAAGACAATCAATAAATAAATCATGCTCCGAGTTCATCACATAACGGTTCACCATACGTGCATGCTACGAGAATCACAAACTTTAACACAAGTATCTCTCAAATTCACAATTACTCCACTAGCATGACTCTAATATCACCATCTTCATATCTCAAAACAATCATAAAGAATCAAACTTCTCATAGTATTTATTATATCCCTCTTGGATGCCTATCATATTAGGACTAAATTTTATAACCCAAGAAAATTACCATGCTGTTTAAGACTCTCAAAATAATATAGTGAAGCATGATAGTTCATCTAAAAATAAAACCACCATCGTGCTCTAAAAAGATATAAGTGAAGCACTAGAGCAAATGACAAACTACTTCAAAAGATATAAGTGAAGATCAATGAGTAGTCGAATAATTATGAAACTATGTGAAGACTCCCTAACATTTAAGAAGTTCAGATCTTGGTATTTTATTCAAACAGTAAGCAAAACAAAAGAAAATAAAATGACGCTCCAAGCAAAACACATATCATGTGGTGAATAAAAATATAGCTCCAAGTAAAGTTACCGATGAACGAAGACGAAAGAGGGGATGACATCCGGGGCATCCCCAAGCTTAGGATCTTGGTTTTCCTTGAATATTAACTTGGGGTGCCTTGGGCATCCCCAAGCTTAGTCTCTTGCCACTCCTTATTCCATAGTCCATCGAATCTTTACCCAAAACTTGAAAACTTCACAACACAAAACTCAACAGAAAACTCGTAAGCTCCGTTAGTATAAGAAAATAAAACCACCACTTAGGTAATGTTGTGAACTCATTCTAAATTCATATTGGTTTAATATCTCTCTATGGTTCATACCCTCCGATACTACTCATCGATTCATCAAAATAAGCAAACAACACAATGAAAACAGAATCTGTCAAAAACAGAACAGTCTGTAGTAATCTGTATCAAACGTATACTTCTGGAACTACAAAAATTCTTAAATAAATTGGTGGACCTGATAAATTTATCTATTAATCATCTGCAAAAAGAATCAACCTAAAATCACTCTCCAGTAAAAAATGGCAGCTAATCTCGTGAGCGCAAAAGTTTCTGTTTTTTGCAGCAAGATCGCATACACTTCACCCAAGTCTTCCCAAAGGTTGTACTTGGCACAAACACTAATTAAAACATAAAACCACATCTAAACAGAGGCTAGCTAGAATATTTATTACTAAACAGAAGCAAAAGGCAAAGAACAAAAATAAAATTGGGTTGCCTCCCAACAAGCGCTAACGTTTAACGCCCCTAGCTAGGCATGATGATTTCAATGATGCTCACATAAAAGATAAGAATTGAAACATAAAGAGAGCATCATGAAGAATAATACTAGCACATTTAAGTCTAACGCACTTCCTATGCATAGGGATTTTGTGAGCAAACAACTTATGGGAACATGAAACAACTAGCATAGGAAGGTAAAACAAGCAAATCTTCAAGATTTTCAACACATAGAGAGGAAACTTGATATTATTGCAATATGTAGAAGCATATGATCCTCTCTCACAATAATTTTCAGTAGCATCGTGAATTAATGCAACCAAATAACCAACACATAAAGCATGCTTTTCATGATATACTTGCATAGAAATTTTAGTACTCTCCACATAAGCAGATTTATTCTCATCAATAGTAGTGGGAGCAAACTCAACAAAATAACTATCATGTGAAGCATAATCCAATTGAAAATTAAAATCATGATGACAAGTTTCATGGTTATTTTTATTCTTTGTAGAATATAGTCATTACAATAACCATCATAAATAGGAGGCATGCTTTCATCATAATAAATTTGCTCATCAAAACTTGGGGGACTAAACATATCATCTTCATCAAACATAGCATCCGCAAGGTTGTGGCTTTGCATATCATTAACATCATGGGTATTCAAAGAATTCATACTAACAACATTGCAATCATGCTCATCATTCACATATTTTATGCCAAGCATTCTATGTAATTCTTATTCTAGTACTTGAGCACAATTTTCCTTTCCATCATTTTCACGAAAGACATTAAAAAGATGAAGCATATAAGGCACCCTTAATTCCATTTTTTTGTAGTTTTCTTTTATAGAATAAACTACTGATAAAACAAGAAACAAAAAGATTCAATTGCAAGATCTAAATATATACCTTCAAGCACTCACCTCCGCGGCAACGGCGCTAGAAACTGCTTGATGTCTACTACGCAACCTTCTTCTTGTAGACGTTGTTGGGCCTCCAAGTGCAGAGGTTTGTAGGACAGTAGCAAATTTCCCTCAAGTGGATGACCTAAGGTTTATCAATCCGTGGGAGGCGTAGGATGAACATGGTCTCTCTCAAACAACCCTGCAACCAAATAACAAAGAGTCTCTTGTGTCCCCAACACACCCAATACAATGGTAAATTGTATTAGTGCACTAGTTCAGCGAAGAGATGGTGATACAAGTGCAATATGGATGGTAGATATAGGTTTTTGTAATCTGAAAATATAAAAACAGCAAGGTAACTAATGATAAAAGTGAGCACTAATGGTATTGCAATGCGTTGAAACAAGGCCTAGGGTTCATACTTTCACTAGTGCAAGTTCTCTCAACAATAATAACATAATTAGATCATATAACAATCCCTCAACATGCAACAAAGAGTCACTCCAAAGTTACTAATAGTGGAGAAAAAACGAAGAGAATATGGTAGGGTACAAAACCACCTCAAAGTTATTCTTTCTGATCGATCTATTCAAGAGTCCGTAGTAAAATAAAACGAAGCTATTCTTTCCGTTCGATCTATCCTATAGTTCATACTAGAATAACATCTTAAGACACAAATCAACCAAAACCCTGATGTCACCTAGATACTCCAATGTCACCTCAAGTATCCGTGGGTATGATTATAGGATATGCATCACACTATCTCAGATTCATCTATTCAACCAACACAAAGAACTTCAAAGAGTGCCCCAAAGTTTCTCTGGGAGAGTCAAGACGAAAACGTGTGCCAACCCCTATGCATAAGTTCACAAGGTCACTGAACCCGCAAGTTGATCACCAAAACATACATCAAGTAGATCACATGAATATCCCAATGTCACCACAGATAAGCACATGCAAGACATACATAGAGTGTTCTCAAATCCTTAAAGACTCAATCTGTTAATATAACTTCAAAGGGAAAACTCAATCCATTACAAGAGAGTAGAGGGGGAGAAACATCATAAGATCCAACTATAATAGCAAAGCTCGCGGTACATCAAGATCGTGCCAAATCACGAACTCAAGAGATAGAGAGAGATCAAACACATAGCTACTGGTACATACAATCAGCCCCGAGGGTGAACTACTCCCTCCTCGTCATGGAGAGCGCTGGGATGATGAAGATGGCCACCGGTGAGGGATCCCCCCCTTCGGCAGGGTGCCAGAACAGGGTCCCTATTGTTTTTTGGTTGCTATAGAGGCTTGCGGCAGCGGAACTCCCGATCTAGGTTATGTTCTGGAAGTTTGGGTATATATAAGAGGTTTTGGCGTCGCGAACAAGTCAGTGGGGTCTCCGAGGCGGCCACGAGGTAGGGGGCGCGCCCAGGGGGTAGGGTGCGCCCCCCACCCTCGTGGGTGCCCCGGGACTCTTTTGGCCCATCTCCGGTGCTCCGTGGGCTTCTTCTGGTCCAAAAACAATCTCCATGAAATTTCAGGTCAATTGGACTCCGTTTGGTTTTCCTTTTCTGCGATACTCAAAAACAAGGAAAAAACAGAAACTGACACTGGGCTCTAGGTTAACTAGCAAAAGGGCCCGTGCGTTGCAACGGGGCGGCGTTCAAATCAATCCATCGAGAACATAAATATCATTTGGTCAAAAAAAAGAAAGAACATAAGTGGCTGGGAGCACTTAAGAAAGAGTCGTGCTAATATTACACATTTAGTAATTGACTACACACAAGCTTAGAGGCCACAATTTATTCTAAAAGCCTTAGTTTAATTTAGCGATTGAAACATCTATTATCCAATGTAAATACAAACAATGATTATATTGTAAGGAATTACTGTGTATTACTGGTAAAATCCAGTAGCTTACTCAATCAAATGTTCGCCACTACTTTCCATCAGTTTTCATTAATCAAACAGTATAGCGTACAAACCTGGCATAAAAAATAATTCAAATCTCAAGCAAATCTGCTTCACTCTCTCAGTCTTATACAGACTTCCGAGTAATAGAATAGAACAAACTTGGACAAGAAAGAAGGATGTACTTAGTTAATTTGATGTAGAAGCTTCTATAGAGAAGACGATATGGGAAAACAGGAAGAACTTGAAGAACAAAAATTAAGTAAGATGCAAGTAACAGCAGAAAAGAATTCGTAGCCTCAGGCAAATCTATGTCGCTCACTCAGTCCCAACTCCTCCGTAAAGACTTCCGATGAACATTATAGAACAAACTCACGTGTTTTTCCATGGAACAATGGCTAGTTTCTAGAATTAGTATTTTTTTCCTTCCCTTTCCTTATCTCCCGCTCTCCACTAATAATAAAGTGAAACTTCTTATAAATCCAAATTGCATAGTCTGACTTTTGAAAGGGAAAAAATACACTACAACATGAAGTGATGTTTGACACACAACCTGGCAAACAAATAAAGATTAATTTGGTCAAAACTAAGGCCAAATTATGCCTGACTCCGTAATATTATTCTTCATACACAATTATCTTTTACTCTAATGTGTTAATACACAACACTTAAGAAATGACTTACACAACAACAGAACCATTAATTGTGATAGCAGAAGACATTCATTCAGTATTAAATATATGTGCACAATGATCATGTCACAAACATGCAGAAGATTGTTTGAGAAACTACATGTTGTAGATATTCCCACCACTTTTTTGGATTTGCAAAGATTCATCTATATTTAAATAGTTTAAAAATTCAAATTAACACTTCTGAAATAAAAAGTCATTTTCATAAGATCTAGAAATCAAAGATTTACACAAAGAGAAGTAACATAATTTTATATATAGGTGGAGAAATTTTGCTGGAACTATCACATTGCATCAGATGGTTATACTGTGAGCAAAGTATGTATATATACTACTTACTACTGCTTGAACTTTGCGACCATTGAGAAATATAAGCAGAGTTAAGTGCAATTACATGTAACATGCCCGTTCGTTGCAACAGGAGAAAAACATATAATGAATATGCAAACGGAGAAACAATATATCTAAATCTCATACTAAAACGTGGAAATATGACGTAACTTACAAAGCTTATTTTTTTCCGATTATCCCAAAATTAGTACCTGAATAACACATTGAATAAGGGCAACAGGTCATAGAGAAGTCAAATGAAAAACAAACTGAATTTGCTGTCCTTAATACATTACATGGAGCTCCTTAAGAATCAGAGGGCCCTAATGTCTCATTTCTTGGATCTCCAGCAAGGCTGCAACAATCAATGGAGGCTTTTGCTTCTCTTATAGTATTGTAGTAGTCACGATAGCAGCGAAGACCATTGTGGCACTAATATTATTTTATCAGCCAAGATTTTAAGATTAGACAAAAAAAGTACCTTCGGTTATTGAAGGGACAAATTATTAGTTTTGGGAATCCTTGGATTGAGAATTATATTTGTGGCCCATTGATCACGTGGATGGAATAACATGGACATGACACACACTAAAGTAATTCTCAGGTAAATTTCGGGTAAAAAATAACTCTTAATCGTCATATAAATTAGATAGAAGGAAACATCATGAAGATGTATGCAGAATTGCGGACATATGTTCTCACTTAGCAAAATAAGAAATGCAATTCGAAGTCAACATTTATGTCCGCCCATATTTTAGTATACAGATAAAGTAATTCGTCTCATGTTCTAGTATTGAAAATAAAGTAATCTTCAGAACTGATGTACCACCCTTTTCCCACGAACTGCATTTGACAAGATAATTAGTAAAAGAACCAAGCAGATTCTTTCTGGTGAAATAAAATATATTTGCATGCTTAGACGTGTATTGAACCATGCATCTTTAATTCAATCGTGCATCATGTTTTTTGCTAACCCTGCTACATCCCTTGTCAAAAGTTTCGACTTTATTAAATCATCAGGAAAGTAGTTTAAACTCTGAAAGAGGACAGGAAGTACCACTGTTTCCACCAAAACATTAATATACGTTAGTCATAATTACGCATAAAAGAGTGAGAAAAATGGTTTCTTGTTCACTATAAAATATGAGCCTGAAACCATTAGAGTACCAGGTTTGTGGTTTTTGACATTCAACTCCCCTGAAACATTCTGGTGCTTCTGTTCTACTAATTGTACATGCTTTGTTTCTGTATCAGTACTGTTACATCTGTACCATGTGACATGTGAGGGAGTCCTGGACTAAGGGGTCCTCGGGCGTCCGGCCTCTTAGCCATGGACCGGACTGATGGGCTATAAAGATACGAAGACCGAAGACTGCACCCGTGTCCGGATGGGACTCTCCTTGGCGTGGAAGGCAAGCTTGGCGACCGAATATGTAGATTCCTTTCTTTGTAACCGACCTTATGTAACCCTAGATCCTCCCGGTGTCTATATAAACCAGAGGACTTAGTCCGGAGGGAGAGACTCATTACCATAGTGATACAGGCTAGGCTTTTAGGGTTTAGCCATCTCGATCTCGTGGTAGATCAAATCTTGTAATACTCATATTCATCAAGATCAATCAAGCAGGAAGTAGGGTATTACCTCCATAAAGAGGGCCCGAACCTGGGTAAACATCATGTCCCCTGTCTCTTGTTACCATCGACCATAGATGCACAGTTCGGGACCCCCTACCAGAGATCCGCCGGTTTTGACACCGACATTGGTGCTTTCATTGAGAGTTCCACTATACCGTCCCCAAAAGGTTTAATGGCCCCTTCAATCGTCGACAATGACGCTGTCCAAGGAGAAACCTTCCTCCCCGAACAGATCTTCGTGTTCGGCGGCTTCGCGCTGCAGGCCAACTCGTTTGGCCACCTAAAGTAGATCGGTAGCTACGCCCCTGGCCACCAGGTCAGATTTGGGATCTTGAATTACGTTGCGGACATCCGAGGAGATTTGATCTTCGCCGGATTCGAGACTGCGGCAACCGCTCCTGGTCACCTTGATGAACATGACCTAAATCTGTTGTCAGATCGCATCCAGGAGATAGCTCATGTAACCACTCTGGCCTTAGATCCGGAGCACACTGCGGCATCCAAGGATTGGAGGCTCAACCACACCACCGAGGCCACAGATTCCCCGGTGTTGGAGCCACACATGGACTTAACTCACACAATATTTATGTCACGGGAACCCCAGATTCGTCTTTGGGTGTAAGTCCCGAACCATGTGAGTCCGCGGATGCAAACATGATCGCTTATCGATCTTCGAGTTCAGCGCCGCAGACATCTTCCAGCACTCGCCCTTGGGAGATGTGATAAGCTCATTAAAGAACATGTCCTTGGTGGTGGACTCACAGCCGAACTATGTTCGTTTCGAACTAGGGGCTGATGATGGAGAATCTTGCTTCCCACCCGCCACCCACTTCATAGCCACAGTCGAGGATTTAATTGACACGCTTGATTACGACTCCAAAGACATCGACGGTATGGACGGCGATGCCAGTGAGGAGCAAAATCAAAGTCCGCCATTCACTGGACACTGGACGGCCACCTCTTCGTACGATGTGTACATGGTGGACACACCCAAAACAACCAACGACGATGACAAAGAAAATCCAGTTGAGAATAAACCTCCTAAGACACAGAAGAAACGCCGGCGTCCTTGGCGCCGCTCTAAGTCACGTCTTTCAAGAGACAGCAATGCTGGCACCGGAGAAAATAATACTCCGGATGACGCCAAAAACAATGAAGACCTTGCTGAGGTAACATCCAAACAAGAGGAGTAAGAAAACGAGAACGCTAGCCCCAAGGAACAGGCCAGGCCCAATGACTCGGAGGATGGTAGTTACTATCCGCTCTCCCAGGATGAGGAAAGCCTCGGCAACAAAGATTTCATCGTGCCTGAGGAACCTCTCGAGCAGGAGCACTTCAAGTGCCAGCTAATAAGCACTGCAAGGAGCCTGAAAAAGAATTAGCCCGAGGGTTATTGCATACCTTGATTCTCCTGGAGCTGCCTCTTCACCTGGCCAAGCTCCTCCCCGGCCTGCCCCAGCCTCCGCTTTAGTTCGGAGACTTCGGCAGCATGTGAGGCCGCGGCCAGCAGCGACGCCTGCATATTCATTCCCGACAAATTTAGTTAGTTTCCTACAATAAAGGATTGATCCTTTGTCTGATTTTTTTTCTGAAACACCGGATAGTGTCTCAGGGGCTACTGTATATATTGGGATATTCTCTTTTCGTCGCTTACCTCAAAATCTGTCAGCAGGCCGCTGCAGGCTTCGGTTAGTCCGCTCTTGGCGGACTGAACCCTTTCAATCATCGTGCCCATAAGAACATGGTGCTCATCCACAATGGAAGCGCCTCGCAGCCATTCTAGCAGATTATTTGGTGCCCCTGGTTCGACAGGGGTCACCGGTGGAATAGGCATACCCCCTTCTTTCGGAGGAGGTTGTGTGCCGGATTCCGGAGCCGTATCGGTCTCCGGAATCAAGTCCGGTTGAGGGCCGAACTGAGTATGGCCCTCATCCCCAGTCTCCAGGGGGATTGGTTCCCCCTGGTGTTTGGCTATCGGAGCTTCGCCTTCGGGCGCCCCTTGAGCCTCTCCCTGGCCTGGGAAGGTCCATTGGGAGAGCACCTCGTCGTCTCCTTTGGCCTTGGGAGAGTAAGCGGCCGGCGGTGTCTCGCTGGCCATCTCCTTTGAGTCCAACGAACCTCTTGATGAGGATCACTGGGAGCTGTCGTGGGCCGGACTACAATAGCATAATTAACCATGTCAATACCTTGAATAGGAGAGGCTGGACGCATGGGTATGCGGAAGTCATAGCACTTACGATGCAGCTGGAGGCTTAGTGCGGGGGTGTCGCTCCGGACTGCTGCCGACGTCCCACGCGGAGTTATCCGCGAAGGAGCCCTTCCCTTTCTTGGACGTCCCCGCCTCCAGGTTCATGGAGGCCGCCCTCTTCTTCCTTCCCTCATCAGGGGGAGGGTTGTCCTCCTCCTCCTCCTCCTCATCGTCGTCATCTTCGGCGGCGGAGGAGCGGGTCTTCTCTTCGGACGTTGCGTCCGAAGCGCCCTTGCGACGGGGGCCACTCCGGACCCCCTTGGCCTTCCCCTTGGCCTTCTTCGCGGCGCGGTATAGGGCGCCGGTACCAGCATCTTTGCTAAACATGGAATGACTGGTTCTTCAGGTAGCGGAGCCAGACACTAGATTCGTTTCGCCCTCTCCATCCATTCCTGAAGAAGCAATGACAGTAAAAGTTCAGATATCCTCCTTGAAGCAAACGAGTAGAGGACGCGTTGGAAACTCACATCGCTGGCGGGGTGGTTAATGTCGTGCCCACGATCCGAATCCGTGGTTGGCGGAATCTCGTTGCCCTTGAAGAGCAACTTCCAGGCATCTTTGTGAGTGGTCTCGAAGAGCCTCTTGAGGGTATGGTGCTTCTTCGGATTGAACTTCCATAGCGGGAGGCTTCGGCTTTGGCACGGGAGAATCCGGTGAACTAGCATCACCTGGATTATATCGACAAGTTTGACATCCTTGTCCACCATGCTTTGAATGCGCGTCTGCAGCGCTATCAGCTCGTCTGGCAAACACCAGTTCGGGTTCTTCTCGACCCAGGAGGTGAGCCGCATTGGAGCACCGGAGTTGAATTCGGCAGCTGCAGACCAGTTGGTGCCGCGGGGTTCTGTAATGTAGAACCATTGTTTCTGCCATTCCTTGACAGTCTCCATGAAAGTGCCTTTCGGCCAGGAGACATTGGACAACTTACTCACCATAGCTCCTCCGCACTTCACATGCTGGCCATCCACCACCTTCGGCTTCACGTTGAAGACTTTGAGCCACGGCATGAAGTGGGGTCGGATGCGGAGGAAGGCCTCACACACGACGATGAACGCCAAGATGTTGAGGAAGGAGTTCGGGGACAGATCATGGAAGTCTATCCTGTAATAGTACATCAGCCCACGGACGAAAGGGTGGAGTGGAAACCCTAGACCGCAGAAGAAATGAGGGATGAATACCACCCTCTCGTTGGGCTTCGGCGTGGGGACGACTTGTCCCTGGGCCGGCAGACGGTGGGCGATTTCCTTCGCCAAGTACCCGGCCGCGCAAAGCTCAGTAATGTCCTTCTCCTTGACGGAGGAGACCATCCACTTGCCTTGACCTCCGGATCCGGACATGGCTGAGTACTAGCTTGAGTGGGAAGAACATGAGAGCTTGGGCGTTGGAGCTCAAGATTGGAAGGGCGGAGGAAGAGAGAAGGCGTGGGAGAAGAAGGGGGGGTCCTTATCCCCTTATAAAGGCAGTGAATATTGAACGCCTCCCCACTCGCCTCAAAACTCGCCTATTCCCAAGGACTGTGTAAATGCTACGGTTGGGTTACCCACGCCCGTATTGATGAGAATCCCGCAATAAGGGGACATGATCTCTGCTTTGACAAGACGTGCCAATGGCAACCGCGTCTCGAAACATGGAGCGGCAGACAAAAAACGGTTCGAAATTATGACCGGACAGATGTTATGTCATGATATAGAAAGTTGTCAGCGGATTGGACTCGTGTAAAATTATATTCTCTCTGCGGTTGTGTGTGGTGTGTATGTTGCCGGTCCGGATACGTTCAATACGTCCGAGGACTATCTTGGAGTTCGGAAGGAGGAACCCGCCTTGCAATGCCGAAGACAGACCTATGCACCGGATACCTTGTCATTGAAGCCAGGTTTAGGGGCTACTGAGGGAGTCCTGGACTAAGGGGTCCTCGGGCGTCCGGCCGGTTAGCCATGGGCCGGACTGATGGGCTGTAAAGATACGAAGACCAAAGACTGCACCCGTGTCCGGATGGGACTCTCCTTGGCGTGGAAGGCAAGCTTGGCGACCGAATATGTAGATTCCTTTCTTTGTAACCGACCTTGTGTAACCCTAGATCCTCCAGGTGTCTATATAAACCGGAGGACTTAGTCTGGAGGGAGAGACTCATTACCATAGTCATACAGGCTAGGCTTTTAGGATTTAGCCATCTCGATCTCGTGGTAGATCAACTCTTGTAATACTCATATTCATCAAGATCAATCAAGCAGGAAGTAGGGTATTACCTCCATAGAGAGGGCCTGAACCTGGGTAAACATCGTGTCCCCTGTCTCCTGTTACCATCGACCATAGACGCACAGTTCAGGACCCCCTACCCGAGATCCGCCGGTTTTGATACCGACAACATGCTTTCACTGTTCTGATGTTTCTCCTATCCTTAAGTTTATTAGTAAACTTTAATTGTACTAATGAACCCAGCAGTCACAAAAAACCGAAAGATTGAAAGACACGTATAAAGATGATCTTATAATACTTGTTCAATGTTTTCCTCATATGGCATCATTTACTCTTAACTCGGTAAAATACATTTCCAGTTGTACACTTATGGTGCCAGCAGTGTGAATACTTTAAGACAGAATGATAAAATCACAAGTGCTGCAACATTTAATCCTACAAAAAAAATTCAAGACATGCTTGTACTGAATATGTTAGATGTCAATACCAAGAGCATACCAATTTATCAATATGGGTGCTGAATTGTGAGCAAAACACGCTAGAAAGACAAAGCCTTTAAGATGTCCCTTTGAACATGGGATGCGGATCGTCTGTATTTACTGAATAGGTTCTGCTCCTGCCATTTACCTAACAAATGATTCAAGTTCCCCAGTTGCATCTAATTTTTTTAAGTAAAGATGTCAGATGTTAACTTACTCATAGGGAATACAAATCTGCATCTCATGCTCAAAGGTGTGGCACACAAGATTTCGTTCACTCATAGTCACACAATTTTTACAGAACTCATACAAACAGTTGGTCGAATGGCGCGCTCATTGAACGAGGCATTATCAAACACAATCATAAGCACAGAAGAAACTCACCTACATCTATCTATGTGAACCAGCAAAGACATCCAAAATCCCGCAACAATTCCACCATATTGCCCAATGCCATGCAGCAGCCATAAAATCCCAGTCACACATATGCAGATCCGCGATTGTAATTAGCGTTCATGATCCAAGGATCGGTGGAGAAACATCCTTGTCACATACTTCCTGAGTAGTCATTAGAGTAAATCAGTAAATCTCTTTGCATTAATTGCATACATACCTGGCCTTCGTCTCTAATTGATGCGCATGATGCACCTTGGTTGTGTCCCGGACCACCACCTCCTCGCTCTTCACCTCTAGTCCACGGACGGTCTCAACGCCAAGGAGTTCGCGCTGCTCCGCTCCATCGTGGCCGCGCGTGCGCCCATCAGGCTGCTTGTGTTCGGCCTCTCGCCGCAGCTCCTCGCGCTCGCCGCGGTCAACTCCGGGCAGGGCGCTGCCACCACCTCCGTCACTGATAGCGCTGAGGATGCGCGGCGTGTGCTCATTGGGCGTGGCCCCAGTAGCTCGTCGGCCGTCCATGTTTCAAGGTACCCCAACCCGGCCGAGGAGGCGTGGGCGGTGCTGTGGCGCGCGAGGTCGAGCCCGGTGTGCCGGTGCCCGACGCGGACGGTGCACAAGTTGGGCTGTCGGCTGGTGCTGACCTCCTTGCCGCGGGAGGTGCTCGACGCGAGGTGGGACGTGGTAGTCGTCGACGGGCCAAGGAGAGCAGGTCCCGGGGAGGATGGGCGCCATATACACCACGGCCGCGCGCGTGATGGGGGGCGAAGCGGTGGATGTGACGGTGCACGAGATGAACCGGACGACGGGAAGATCTGACGCCACCACCAATCTTCTCCACCCAGTGGCGCCATGGCTGCCGACCGACGAGCGCCTCATCGCGGTTGTTGGCCGACAAGGATAGGGGAGCTCAGGTGCTGGGATGGAGACGCACCTACAGGGAGGCCGGGGACGCCAGAGGCGGAGGAGAGGCCGAGAGGGCCAAAGGCGGAGAGGAGAGCCGGACGGCCGACGAGTTCGCCGACGAGAGCCCCGCCGGAGCCATCCCCCCTTCGACCTTCTCTACTCGGCGGCGCAGCTCACGTGCGTATCCATGATGGCATCCATGATGTTTGATTGGCGTGGTTTAGCGGTCTCTCAGATCTCGATACTTATAGGTGTGCCGCTCCTATCCCGATGGCTACGGAGGTGACGGAGTCTCCGAAACGTTTTAAGGAAATTTTAGCGAGAAGTTTGGGCACGTAAAACATAGAGTACCACCTGTAAGTGCATCTAGTGCCACCCCTAGTTGGTTTTGGAGTATTGACGAAAAACCTGGTTGAGGGACTAATGTGTTTGTGAGAATTGCAGGATAACACAGGTAGTAGTCCCTCATTGATTCGGTTTACCTACCGGAGATGACCCTAAAAATGTGTGAAGACATTGAAGACAATGGTGGTATGTGAAGATATTCACAACGAATATTATGACTCAAGAAGACATTCACGTGAAGACTATGGAGTGTGAAGACATAGTTGTTTCGTAGTTTCCTTTTCTTCTTTGTTGAGTGATAGGAACCACCGTACTGTTAAGTGGGGTCCAAGTGAACAAAGCCAGAGTGACTGAAGTGATGCTCAACCAAATCCTAAGTCTTCCAGCGAAGATAATGAGAGCAAGTCTTATCCAAAGCTGGATGAGTCAGCTTTACTTGTAGCCCAAGTTAAGCTGCCGCGTGTGTTTGAAATCTGACCGTTGGAACACGTGTCAGTTCCTTAGTGACCCAGGGTCATTTCGGACAAATCAGGTCGGGTTTCCTAGTGGCTATAAATAGCCCACCCCCTACACCATAAATTGGTGGCTGCTCAGAGTTAGTACACGACTTTTGTCGTTTGAGAGCAACCCACCTCGAAGCCTTTGAGAGAGAAATCCTTGCGAGGACAAAGCCCAAAACACCCAAAGCCAAAGAGTGTTAGGCATCACTGAAGTCTTTCTGTCCGCGTGACCTGAAGACTTATTACACTTGAGGACTGTGAATCCTCCAGCTGGTTAGGCGTCGCGTTCTGAGCATCCAAGAGTCATTGTGGATTGCCGGTGAACGAAGTCTGTGAAGGTTTGGAAGTCTACCTTGAAGACTTACCAGAGTGATTAGGCGAGGACTAAGTGTCCTTAGCTCAATGGGAATAAGGTGAAGACGCGGTCTTTTGAGTTAAATCTCAGCCTCCCTAACTAGATGTACAGTTGTCACAGCAACTGGAACTGGTCTAACAAATCATGTGTCTTCACCAAGCAATTGGTTCTATCTCTTCCTTAACTTATTTACAGTTTGTCTTCGTGACGCCTTTTGCTTGGTTGTCTTATCTGTTTGACTTCATTGTGTGTCGACTATTGTTGTTTTGCTTCACACTATCTTCCATCTTGATCCATACTACCTAGCTGCTAATAGTGTCCATGCTTTAACTTCATTACTTTCTTGACTATGGCTTGTCTAGTGTAGTCTACCTTCCGTTGCATGTCTATAGGTTCATTTCTATCGTTTGTCTTTGAAACTCCCATGTTTTGAAGACTTTCATAAAAATCGCCTACTCACCCCCCTCTGGTCGATAACTAGCACTTTCAATTGGTATCAGAGCAAGGTACTCCCTTGTTTTGTGTGATTCGGTTTAACCACCTGGAGTTTTAGCTATGTCGACTGCAGGGATAATCAAAGTCTCCGCTACGTGCCCTATCTTCGATGGCACTGATTACCCCTACTGGAAGAATAAGATGCGTATGCATCTTGAAGCCATTGATGTCGACCTCTAGTTTGTCGTCAAGAACGGAGTTCCCAAGGGCGGTGAAGGTGTCACCCCTGCCGATGTCAAGAAGTTCATTCAACTGGACTCTACTACCAAGAACATCATCTGTGGTCATCTGACCAAAGGACAGTATGGCTGTGTGAGTGCTCTGGAAACTTCGAAGCTAGTCTGGGACTGGCTGTCCAAGGTCAGCGAAGGCGTCCCAACCCAGAGAGACTCAAGGATCAGTGTTCTTCGCGACCTCTTCAACCGCTTCAAGAGAAACGGCAATGAGAATGTCCAGCTCACGTTTGATCGCCTCACTGACATCACAAATGAGCTTCATGCTCTTGGTGCCACAGAGATCACCAAGCATGAAATCGTCAAGACACTCCTGAGATCACTTGACAGCTCGTTTGACACCCTAGCCTTAATGATCCAAGAATGCCCTGACTTCAAGACTCTCGATACGTCTGACATACTTGAGAGGCTCAACACACATGAGTTCTAGTTATCTGAGAAAAGAGAGATCTATGGTTCTAGCTATGGACGTACTCGCGCTTTGAAGGCAAATGTTGTTTCCTCATCTGAAGAAGAATCTGACTGCAATTCTGGGGATCCTGAAGACATTGGAAAGGAGCTTGCTATGCTTGTGAAGAAGTTCCAGAAATTCACCAAGAAGAAAGGCTTCAGAAAGTCTTCAAGATCCAGCTCAAGAAATGATGAAGCTTCCACTCATGAACACAATAAGAAGAGAACATGCCACAAGTGCAAGAAACCTGGTCACTACATCCCTGAGTGTCCTCAGTGGGACAATGAGAACAAGAAGAAGAAGAAGAAGAGCAAATAATATGATTCTGATGACAAGAAGAAGAAGAGATCCTCAAAGTCTTCTTCCAAGTCTTCCTCCAAGTCTTCATCACATAAGAAGAGCTCATCTGGCAAGGCTCATGCTTTTGTTGGCAAGGAGATGGATTCAGAGGAGGAGTCTGCTTCTGAGGAGGCAGAGGTGGAGTCTGAGGAGGAGTCCGGCTACTGGCGTTGCAAGTCCGGGCTCTAGCCACAGCCTACGTTTCCATGTCCATCTTCAACACTGAAGACAATGGCTCCTTCACCAACGCTGATGCTAATGACAAGGACGACTCTGCCCCCACCTACTGCTTCATGGAACGTGGTGCCAAGGTAAACTCACATGATGCTTACTTTCAAACATCAAGTGAAGATGACTCTGATTGTGAATCCAAACCCAGCTACAAAACACTTGCTAAAATTGCAACTGAACAACAGAAAGCTATGGAACATATTCAAAAACTGTTAGACAAAGGTGATGACCTGTTGGACGCGGAAATGACCCGATCTTAGTCCTTAATTGAAGACATAAAAAATCTTCATGTTAACTACGAGGAACTTGAAAGTCGTCTTGAAACGCTCTCAACAACTCATGAAAAGCTTTCCTATGATTATCTTCAAAGGAAGCAAGAACTTGAGAAATTGATAGTAGTTCATGAAGATCTTCAAAAGGAGAATGAGTCACTTCATGCTCAACAGATCAGTCCCGCTCAGGAAGGATTTGAACCAGCATGTCTAAAATGCCTTGAGCGTGATAATGCTACTTCTGTTGCTGAATGTTCTACTGCTGCTGCTGTCACAATATCTTCAACTGCTGATGTGGTAATTAACCCCTCTGCTGAGGATACCACTACTATTGCTGATGAAAATGCTAGGTTGAAGACATTGCTTGATACTGGGATGTACAAAAGTCTCAAAGGGCATCAGACACTATGTGATGTCCTAAAAAATATATTCTGAACCGAAACCCTAGAAAAGAGGGTGTCGGGTTCGAGAGGAAAATGAATGTTGATGGTTCTTACTGGAAGCCTGAGTAGTACCCCAAAACCACATGGGTTGCTGCAAAGGGACCTTCAGTGGACCCATCCACCTTGTGCTAACCCGATTGTCATTGATGAATCCTTTGATGCAAACTATAAACTGTTTAAGAATCAGAATGGTGAAGTGTTTGCCAGGTATATTGGTACTAACTGCAGGAATGGACCACCTATGAAGAAGATCTGGGTGCCCAAAAGGTGTCTTGAGAATCTTCCTGTGAATGTCATCATGACACCACAAGGGTAGAAGAAAAATCCCAGAGCAAAGGCTTCATATGGTCCAAAGGCTTCATACAGACAAAGGACTCACAAGAGTCACCCTAACGCCAATGTTGTGCAGGGAAATCATACTCAAACTTATGAATATGAGCGCGTATCATCAAACCGCTATGTTCATAAGACTAAGAACTATTCTACTTATTCATATGAGTATTATTCACCTCCTGCAAGGCTATTTGCTAGGGCTCCAAAGCCGAAGTTCTCAGATGCTGCACTTAGACTCATTGCTTCTAAGACACCCCTGAAGATGTGGGTGGTTAAGAAAAATTAACTTTCCTTTGCAGGGAAAGGTCTCCAGCCAGAAATCAAAGGCGTCTAATGCTTATGCTGGGGACCTAAAACATCTTGTGGGGCGCAAGATAAAATTCCCAAATGGTCTTACTATGTATTTTATTCCTGAATCACTTGCCAATCATCCTATCAGTCCTAACCTTGATCTGAGCTTTGATAATCCTCTTGTCCGTCAAATTTTTATGCTTCACAATACTCTTGGTGAAGCATATCCCCCTAACTGTACTATAGGGTATAACACCACATGCTTCAGAATGGATTATGGACAGTGGATGCACTAATCACATGACCGGTGATCGAAGTCTTCTCATGGACTCAACCTTACGTCCATCTGACAGGAGTCACATCACATTTCTTGACCTTTGGTAAAAGTAAGGTATTGGGTCTAGGTAGAGTTGCAATCTCAAAGGATCAACACATGGATAAAGTGATGCTTGTTGAATCCCTTGGTTTCAACTTAATGTATGTATCAATGCTTTGTGACTTGAACATGATTGTGATATTTGGAAAATATTGTTGCCTTGTTCTAATAGAATCTGACAAGACTCTAGTCTTTGAAGGGTACCGGAAAGATGATCTATAAATGGTAGATTTCTCAGCAGGACCACAGTTAGCCGTATGTCTTCTAGCAAAAGCTTCAGAGTGTTGGCTCTGGCATCGGAGGCTAGGGCATGCTGGCATGAGGAACCTGTACACTCTCGCAAAGAAGAAACACATCATAGGCATCGAGGGCGTCAAGTTCAAGAAAGATCATCTGTGTGGTGCCTGCGAATCTAGAAAGATGACTAGGGCCAAGCATCCCTCGAACACAATCATGACAACATCTCAACCCTACGAGCTGCTACACATGGACTTATTTGGCCCTACTCACTACTCTACTCTTACTACCACTGCTTTCCTCTATGGCTTCGTCATTGTTGATGATTATTCAAGATATACATGGGTGCATATAATCCTCTACAAGAATGAAGTGCAGGATGTCTTCACACGCTTCGCAAATCGTGCCATGACGAACCATGGCATCAAGATCAAGCACATCAGAAGTGACAACAGCGCAGAGTTCAAGAACACAAGTCTTGACACCTATCTTGATATGTTGGGTATCACTCAGCCTTGACACCTATCTTGATATGTTGGGTATCACTCATGAGTTCTCTGCTCCATACACACCTCAGCAGAATGGCATCGTGGAGCGCAAGAACATGACACTCATTGAGATGGCTCAAACGATGCTTGACGAATACAATACACCAAGGAAGTTCTGGCCTGAAGCCATTGATACTGCATGCCATGTCATCAACCGTGTTTATCTTCACAAGCTTTTGGAGAAGACATCCTATGATCTCCTAACTGGTAAGAAGCCAAACGTCAGTTACTTCAGAGTATTTGGTTCTAGGTGCTGGATCAAGGATCCACATCACACTTCAAAATTGCACTGAAAGCACATGAAGGTTTTATGCTTGGTTACGAAAAGGATTCACACTCTCTGAGTCTTCAACCTCTTTCACTATAAAGTGGTTGAAACTGTAGATGTGCTTTTCGATGAGACTAACGGCTCGCAAAGAGAGCACCTGCCAAATGTGCTAGATGAAGTTCCACCTAGTGAATCCATCAAGCTCATGGGAACTGGAGAAATCATACCGTCTGAAGCACAGGCTGAAGAGGAACTTATCATTTCTGCACCTAATCAACCTGAAGACAATGCTCAGTCTGAAGTCAATGCACAAAATGAAGACAATGATCAGCAATAGCAAAATCTTCATCCAGTTCATCGTCATGTTGCAAATGAAGTACAGATTGAGAAGATAATTGATAGTATCAATGCACCTAGTCCACTCACTCGTTCAAGAGCGACGCAGCTGGCAAATCTCTGTGGGCACTTTGCATTTGTCTCTATATCTGAACCCAAGAAAGTTGCTGAAGCATTCATGGAACCTGAATGGATTCAAGCTATGCAAGAAGAGCTTCAACAGTTTGAGCTGAACAATGTATGGGAATTGTTCAAGCGTCCTGATCCTCGTAAGCACAATGTCATTGGCACCAAATGGATATATCACAACAAGCAAGATGAGCATGGTCAAGTTGTCAGAAACAAGGCTCGTCTTGTTGCTCAAGGATACACTCAAGTTGAAGGGATTGACTTCGATGAAACATTTGCTCCTGTAGCTAGGCTTGAAGCCATTCGCATACTACTAGCCTATGCAAATCATCACAACATCCTTTTGTATCAGATGGATGTGAAGAGTGCCTTCCTCAATGG
This sequence comes from Aegilops bicornis, assembly GCA_021605145.1. Taxonomy (NCBI): domain Eukaryota; kingdom Viridiplantae; phylum Streptophyta; class Magnoliopsida; order Poales; family Poaceae; genus Aegilops; species Aegilops bicornis. The sequence continues at coordinate 315,381,687 of CM038675.1, read as the reverse complement.
CAAGATTGAAGAAGAAGTGTATGTTGCACAACCACCTGGATTTGAAGATCCAAAATAGCCTGATATGGTATACAAGCTAAACAAGGCACTGTATGGCCTCAAACAAGCCCCTCGTGCTTGGTATGACACACTCAAAAACTTCCTGAAGAGCAAAGGCTTCAAGCCTGGTTCTCTAGATCCTACACTTTTCACGAAGTCATATGATGGTGAACTGTTTGTATGCCAAATCTATGTGGATGACATTATCTTCGGCATCACTAACCAGAAATACAGTGATGAGTTTGGGCACATGATGCAAGAGCAAATATCAGATGTCCATGATGGGTGAGCTGAAATTCTTCCTAGGTCTTCAAATTCGTCAACAAAGCAACGACATCTTCATATCTCAAGAGAAATACCTCAAAGACTTCCTGAAGAAGTTTGGAATGCAAGACTGCAAAGGTTACACGACACCAATGCCAACCAAAAGTCATATGGGTCCCGACGACAATGGTAAAGAGTTCGATCAAAAGGTATACCGCTCCATGATTGGTTCCTTACTTTACCTATGTGCATCTAGGCCAGATATTATGCTTAGTGTTTGCATGTGTGCTCGGTTCCAAGCGGCACCAAAGGAATCGCATCACTTAGCTGTGAAGAGAATTCTTCGATATTTGGCTCACACCCCAACACTCGGATTATGGTATCCAAAGGGCTCAAAATTTGATTTGGTTGGATTTTCGGATCTTTGATTATCTTTGGTGACAAGGTGGATCGCAAGTCTACATCAGGCACATGTCACTTTCTGGGACGATCACTCGTCTGTTGGTCTTCAAAGAAGCAGAACTGTGTATCACTCTCAACTGCTAAATCTAAATACATTGCCGCTGGATCTTGCTGTGCTCAGCTTCTATGGATGAAGCAAACTCTCAAGGACTATGGCATCAATCTGAAACAAGTACCTCTCTTCTACGACAACGAAAGCACCATCAAGATTGCCAACAATCCAGTCCAGCACTCGAAGACAAAGCACATTGAAATTCGTCATCATTTTCTCAGGTAACATGTCATGAAGAAAGATATTGACATCATTCACGTCAACATTGAAGAGCAACTGGCAGATATCTTCACAAAGCCCCTTGGATGAGAAAAGATTTTGCAAGTTGCGGTGTGAGCTAAATATCTTAGAATCCTCAAATGTCCTGTAATTGGACACACATCCTGACACTTATGCATGTTAGTGACTTAGATGTTCAACACACGAAGTAATGTATATCTTCAATCAATGAAGACATACACTCTAAGTGTGAATACATTAATGCGGAATTTGACTTCGGAGCGCCACGATAATTGTGCGTCGTGTCTGGGTCTAATACTTGCTATACGGTGGGTAACGCCACCACCCAATCCTTGTGTGAAGTGTTTTATTGGGAGTCTCAGTTACAAAGTCTTCTCATTTGATTTGTCTTCAACATTGATTTGACTTCTGTTTTATCTTCACAATGTTAATTTGGTCTTACTTAGATATATATACATATATTTGTGTTCTGTCCTCTACAACATTCACTTATAGCTATGTCTTCTCACTTGAATCTTTTGACCTAAGTGAATGTGATCGGACCCTAACCTCCTCTATGCTTCTATCTATCCAAATCATATGCATTCTATTGAAATTGTCAAATGTCTTCTCTACATCCTTGTCAGCAGAAGATACAGAGACAAAAATTAAATCTGTTTTAAATGCTATATCCTTATTACCTGAAACCCGGAGAAGCCGGAACGACCACCCGACAGTCCAGGCGTGCATGGGAACATGGAACAACTTTCGATGTGTTGCATGTTTGCCACGTGTTCATCAGATGTGAACCGCCAGGGGCACCTGCATAATGACGCTGTGTCGTCTCTTTCCTTATAAATACTCATCACATCACGGTAAAAACTTCTTCTCCCACCTCTCCACCTCGCACAAACCCTAGCGCCACCGCTAGCTCTCGACGACGCCGGCGATGAAGCGCTTAGCTGCCGCGACCTCACCGACGCCGTCCTCACGCCGGCCGTGGACCTCCTCTCCTCCGCCGCTACTGTAGGTGTCTTCCGTCGCCGAGTTAGGGCACGGAAGATCAAACTACTCGGCCTCCTCTCTACTCCGTCTAGTGATACGTCTCCAACGTATCTATAATTTTTGATTGCTCCATGCTATATTATCTACTATTTTAGGCAATATTGGGCTTTATTATCCACTTTTATATTATTTTTGGGACTAACCTATTAACCGGAGGCCCAGCCCAGATTTGTTGTTTTATGCCTATTTCTGTGTTTGACGAAAAGGAATATCGACGGAGTCAAAAGCGGAGCGAAATCAAGCTGGAGAAGTTATTTTTGAAAGGAAACCCACGATGGACTTGGACCCCACGTTAGAAGATACGGAGGTGCTCACGAGGGTGGGGCGCGCCACCCAGGCGCCCCACCTCGTGGGGCCCCGTGAGCTCAGCGACGTACTCCTTTCACCCATATATACCTACGTACCCTAAAACTTCCAGAACAAAAGATAGATCAGGAGTTCCGCCGCTGCAAGCCTCTGTAGCCACCAAAAACCAATTGGGACCCTTTCCGGTACCCTGCCGGAGGGGGGATCCATCACCGGTGGCCATCTTCATCATCCCGGTGCTATCCATGACGAGGAGGGAGTAGTTCACTCTCGGGGCTGAGGGTATGTACCAGTAGCTATGTGTTTGATCTCTCTCTCTCGTGTTCTCTCTCGTGTTCCCTCTATGGCACGATCTTGATGTATCCCAAGCTTGTTATTGTAGTTGGATCTTATGATGTTTCTCCCCCTCTACTCTCTTGTGATGAATTGAGTTTCCCCTTTGAAGTTATCTTATCGGATTGAGTCTTTTATGAGAACACTTGATGTATGTCTTGCCGTGCGTATCTGTGGTGACAATGGGACATCACGTAATTCACTTGATGTATGTTTTGGTGATCAACTTGCGGGTTCCGCCCATGAACCTATGCATAGGGGTTGGCACACGTTTTCGTCGTGATTCTCCGGTAGAAACTTTGGGGCACTCTTTGAGGTTGTATGTGTTGGTTGAATAGATGAATTGAGATTGTGTGATGCATATCGTATAATCATGCCCACGGATACTTGAGGTGACATTGGAGTATCTAGGTGACATTAGGGTTTTGGTTGATTTGTGTCTTAAGGTGTTATTCTAGTACGAACTCTAGGGCTGTTTGTGACACTTATAGGAATAGTCCAACGGATTGATTGGAAAGAATACCTTTGAGGTGGTTTCATACCCCTACCATAATCTCTACGTTTGTTCTCCGCTTCTAGTGGCTTTGGAGTGACTCTTTGTTGCATGTTGAGGGATTGTTATATGATCTATCTATGTTATTATTGTTGAGAGAACTTGCACTAGTGAAAGTATGAACCCTGGGCCTTGTTTCAAAGCATTGCAATACCGTTTACGCTCACTTTTATCATTAGTTACCTTGCTGTTTTTATATTTTCATATTACAAAAACCTTTATCTACCATCCATATTGCACTTGTATCACCATCTCTTCGCCGAACAAGTGCACCTATACAATTTACCATTGTATTGGGTGTGCTGGGGACACAAGAGACTCCTTGTTATTTGGTTGCAGGGTTGCTTGAGAGAGACCATCTTCATCCCACGCCTCCCACGGATTGATAAACCTTAGGTCATCCACTTGAGGGAAATTTGCTACTGTCCTACAAACCTGTGCACTTGCAGGCCCAACAACGTCTACACGAAGAAGGTTGTGTAGTAGACATCAAGCTCTTTTCTGGCGCCATTGCCGGGGAGGTGAGTGCTTGAAGGTATATCTTTAGATCTTGCAATCGAATCTTTTTGTTTCTTGTTTTATCACTAGTTTAGTTTATAAAAAGAAAACTACCAAAAAAATTGAATTGAGTTTGTCTCATACGCTTCATCTTTTTAATATCTTTCGTGAGTATGATGGAAAAGAAAATTGTGCCAAAGTGCTAGAAGAAGAATTACATAGAATGCTTGGCATGAAATATGTGAATGATGAGCATGATTGCAATGTTGTTAGTATGAATTCCTTGAATATACATGATGCTAATGATATGCAAAGCCACAAGCTTGGGGATGCTATGTTTGATGAATATGATATTTTTTGTCCCCCAAGCTTTGGTGAGCAAATTTACTATGATGAAAGCATGCCTCCTATATATGATGATTATTGTGATGACACGTATGCTTTAAACAATAATGATAACCATGAAACTTGTCATCTTGATCTTAATTTTCAATCACATGATAGTTATTTTGTTGAGTTTGCTCCCACTACTATTCATGAGAAGAATTTTGCTTATGTGGAGAGTAGTAAAATTTCTATGCAAGTAGATCATGAAAAGAATGCTTTAGGTGCTGGTTATATTGTTGAATTCATTCATGATTCTACTGAAAATTATTATGAGGGAGGAACATATGCTTCTAGGAATTGCAATAATATCAAGTTTCCTCTCTATGTGCTTAAAGTTTTGAAGTTATGCTTGTGTTACCCTCCTATGCTAGTTGATTATTGTTCCCATAAGTTGTTTGCTCACAAAATCCCTATGCATAGGAAGTGGGTTAGACTTAAATGTGCTAGTCATATTCTTCATGATGCTCTCTTTATGTTTCAGTTCTTATCTTTTATGTGAGCATCATTGAAATCATCATGCCTAGCTAGGGGCGTTAAACGATAGCGCTTGTTGGGAGGCAACCCAATTTTATTTTAGTTTCTTGCTTTTTGGTTCTTTTAGGAATAAAAAATCAATCTAGCTTCTGTTTAGATGTGGTTTTATGTTTTAATTAGTATTTGTGCCAAGTAGAACCTTTGGGAAGACTTGGGTGAAGTCTTGATGATCATGCTGTAAAAAACAGAAACTTTAGCGCTCACGAGATTAGCTAGAACTTTTTACTGGAGAGTGATATTTAGTTTATTATTTTTGCAAATGATTACTAGACAAATTCCTCAGGTCCACCAATTTATTTTAGAATTTTTGGAGTTCCAGAAGTTTTCGTTTGATACAGATTACTACAGACTGTTCTGTTTTTGACAGATTCTGTTTTCATTGTGTTGTTTGCTTATTTTGATGAATCTATGGCTAGTAAAATAGTTTACAAACCATAGAGAAGTTGGAATACAGTAGGTTTAGCACCAATATAAATAAATAATGAGTTCATTACAGTACCTTGAAGTGGTGTTTTGTTTTCTTTCGCTAACGGAGCTCACGAGTTTTCTGTTAAGTTTTGTGTTGTGAAGTTTTCAAGTTTTGGGTAAAGATTCGATGGATTATGGAACAAGGAGTGGCAAGAGCCTAAGCTTGGGGATTCCCAAGGCACCCCAAGGTAATATTCAAGGATAATCAAGAGCCTAAGCTTGGGGATGCCCCGGGTGGCATCCCCTCTTTCGTCTTCGTTCATCGGTAACTTTACTTGGAGCTATATTTTTATTCACCACATGATATGTGTTTTTCTTGGAGCATCATTTTATTTTCTTTAGCTTTGCTTTACGTTAATTAGAATAATGTTTTGCATATTTAGTTTCAATAAAAAAGTCAAGGATAGCCTTTGCCATGCTTATTTTGCTAGTATACATGTTGCTGTTTCAAAACAGAAAGTTTACCGCTGTTGCAAAAATTCCCTAGAAAAGTCAGAGAATGGTATAATGTTGAATCTTTTTGCATAATGAGCTCTGATAAATTTATTACAGTGGGAATTTTAGTTCATAATTTTTGGAGTTAGGGAATTATGATGAATCTTGCATTATTTACAGACTATACTGTTTTGGTAGATTGCTGTTATGTTTGCATTGTTTGCATATGTTTGCTTGTTTAATGATTCTATTTGAGGATAGGAGTATTAAATATGCAGAGGCATTTAGTATGCAATGTTGAATAATAATGTTAGTGATTTGTTACAGTAGAAAATGATAAGGTTTTGCATTGGTTTATACTAACCTATCTCACGAGTTCTTGTTGAGTTTGTTGTGAATGAAGCTTTTGATAAAAAGAGAAACCATGATATGAGAGGAATTAAGGAGACACAAAAGTTCAAGCTTGGGGATGCCCAAGGCACCCCAAGATAATATTTCAAGAAGTCTCAAGCATCTAAGCTTGGGGATGCCCCGGTAGGCATCGCACCTTTCTTCTTCAACAATCATCGGTTAGTATCGGTTGAGCCTAAGTTTTTGCTTCTTCACATGAGTTGTGCTATCCTTGAAATGTCATTTTATTTTGTTTTGCTTGATGTTTGAATACAATACCAAGATCTTAAATTATTAATGGGAGAGTCTTCACATAGTTGTATAATTATTCGACTACTCATTGATCTTCACTTATATCTTTCGGAGTAGTTTGTCATTTGCTCTAGTGCTTCACTTATATCTTTTTAGAGAACGGTGGTGGTTTTATTTTGAAGAAATAGATGAACTATCATGCTTCACTTATATTATTTTGTGAGTCTTAAATAGCATGGTAATTTGCTTAAATAATCATAATATGCTAAGCATACAAGATTTGTAAGAATTCTTATGAGTGTGTTGAATACTAAGAAAAGTTTGATACTTGATAATTGTTTTGAGATATGAAGATGGTGATATTAGAGTCATGCTAGTTGAGTAGTTGTGAATTTGAGAGATACTTGTGTTAAAGTTCGTGATTCCCGTAGCATGCACGTATGGTGAACCGTTATGTGATGAAGTCGGAGCATGATTTATTTATTGATTGTCTTCCTTATGAGTGGCGGTGGGGGACGAGCGATGGTCTTTTCCTACCAATCTATCCCCTAGGAGCATGCGTGTAATACTTTGCTTTGATAACTTCTAGACTTCTGCAATAAGTATATGAGTTCTTTATGACTAATGTTGAGTCCATGGATTATACACACTTTTTCCCATCCTTCCACCATTGCTAGCCTCTCTAATACCGCGCACCTTTCGTTGGTATCATACACCCACCATATACCTTCCTCAAAATAGCCACCATACCTACCTATCATGGCATTTCCATAGCCATTCCGAGATATATTGCCATGCAACTTACCATTGTTCCATTTATTATGACACGCTCCATCATTGTCATATTGCTTAGCATGATCATGTAGTTGACATCGTATTTGTGGCAAAGCCACTGTTCATAATTCTTTCATACATGTCACTCTTCGTTCATTGCATATCCCGGTACACCGCCGGAGGCATTCATATAGAGTCATATTTTGTTCTAAGAATCGAGTTGTAATTGTTGAGTTGTAAGAAAATAAAAGTGTAACGATCTTCATTTTTAGAGCATTGTCCCAGTGAGGAAAGGATGATGGAGACTATGATTCCCCCACAAGCCGGGATGAGACTCCGGACGAAAAATAAAAAATAAAAAAAGAGAAAAAAAGAGGCCATAAAAAAAGAGAAAAGGCCCAAATAAAAAAAATAAAAAAATGAGAGAAAAAGAGAGAAGGGACAATGTTACTATCCTTTTACCACACTTGTGCTTCAAAGTAGCACCATGATCTTCATGATAGAGAATCTCCTATGTTGTCACTTTCATATACTAGTGGGAATTTTACATTATAGAACTTGGCTTGTATATTCCAATGATGGGCTTCCTCAAATGCCCTTGGTCTTCGTGAGCAAGCGAGTTGGATGCACACCCACTTAGTTTCTTTTGTTGAGCTTTCATATACTTATAGCTCTAGTGCATCCGTTGCATGGCAATCCCTACTCACTCACATTGATATCTATTGATGGGCATCTCCATAGCCCGTTGATACGCCTAGTTGATGTGAGACTATCTTCTCCTTTTGTCTTCTCAACAACCACCATTCTATTCCACCTATAGTGCTATATCCATGGCTCACGCTCATGTATTGCGTGAAGATTGAAAAAGTTTAGAGAATGTCAAAAGTATGAAACAATTGCTTGGCTTGTCATAGGGGTTGTGCATGATTTAAATACTTTGTGTGGTGAAGATGGAGCATAGCCAGACTATATGATTTTGTAGGGATAACTTTCTTTGACCATGTTATTTTGAGAAGACATGATTGCTTTGTTAGTATGCTTGAAGTATTATTATTTTTATGTCAATATGAACTTTTGTCTTGAATCTTATGGATCTGAATATTCATACCACAATTAAGAATATTTACATTGAAATTATGCCAAAGTATCCCTCCGCATAAAAAATTATCTTTTTTATCATGTACCTACTCGAGGACGAGCAGGAATTAAGCTTGGGGATGCTTGATACGTCTCCAACGTATCTATAATTTTTGATTGCTCCATGCTATATTATCTACTGTTTTAGGCAATATTGGGCTTTATTATCCACTTTTATATTATTTTTGGGACTAACCTATTAACCAGAGGCCCAGCCCAGATTTAATGTTTTATGCCCATTTCAGTGTTTCGAGGAAAAGGAATATCAGACGGAGTCAAACGAACGAAATCAACTGGAGAAGTTATTTTGGAAGGAAACCCACTTGATGGACTTGGACCCCACGTGGGAAGATACGGGAGGTGCTCCCGAGGGTGGGGGGCGCGCCCACCCCCCTGGGCATGCCCCCCTGCCTCGTGGGGCCCCCGTAGCTCCACCGACGTACTCCTTTCACCCATATATACCTATGTACCCTAAAACTTCCAGAACAGAAGATAGATCGGGAATTCCGCAGGCGCAAGCCTCTGTTGCCACCAAATACCAATCGGGACCCCTTTCCGGTACCCTGCCGGAGGGGGGATCCATCACCGGTGGCCATCTTCATCATCCCGGCGCTATCCATGACGAGGAGGGAGTAGTTCACCCTCGGGGCTGAGGGTATGTACCAGTAGCTATGTGTTTGATCTCTCTCTTGTGTTCTCTCTCGTGTTCCCTCTATGGCACGATCTTGATGTATCCCGAGCTTTGCTATTGTAGTTGGATCTTATGATGTTTCTCCCCCTCTACTCTCTTGTGATGAATTGAGTTTCCCCTTTGAAGTTATCTTATCGGATTGAGTCTTTTATGAGAACACTTGATGTATGTCTTGCCGATGCGTGTCTGTGGTGACAATGGGATATCACGTGATTCACTTGATGTATGTTTTGGTGATCAACTTATGGGTTCCGCCATGAACCTATGCATAGGGGTTGGCACATGTTTTCGTCGTGATTCTCCGGTAGAAACTTTGGGGCACTCTTTAGGTTGTATGTGTTGGTTGAATAGATGAATTGAGATTGTGTGATGCATATCGTATAATCATGCCCACAGATACTTGAGGTGACATTGGAGTATCTAGGTGACATTAGGGTTTTGGTTGATTTTTGTCTTAAGGTGTTATTCTAGTACAAACTCTAGGGCTGTTTGTGACACTTATAGGAATAGTCCAACGGATTGATTGGAAAGAATAACTTTGAGGTGGTTTCGTACCCTACCATAATCTCTACGTCTGTTCTCCGCTATTAGTGGCTTTGGAGTGACTCTTTGTTGCATGTTGAGGGATTGTTATATGATCTATCTATGTTATTATTGTTGAGAGAACTTGCACTAGTGAAAGTATGAACCCTAGGCCTTGTTTCCTATCATGGCAATACCGTTTACGCTCACGTTTACTGCTTGCTACCTTGCTGTTTTTATATTTTCAGATTACAAAACCTATATCTACCATCCATATTGCACTTGTATCACCATCTCTTCGCCGAACTAGTGCACCTATACAATTTACCATTGTATTAGGTGTGTTGGGGACACAAGAGACTCCTTGTTATTTGGTTGCAGGGTTGCTTGAGAGAGTCCATCTTCATCCTACGCCTCCCACGGATTGATAAACCTTAGGTCATCCACTTGAGGGAAATTTGCTACTGTCCTACAAACCCGTGCACTTGCAGGCCCAACAACGTCTACAAGAAGAAGGTTGCGGAATAGACATCATCTAGCAGTTCTTCGTGTGGTAATTAAAGCTTACCTTTACTGCCTTTTTGATCCGATAGATTCATCCTTCTCAACCAAAAGTGGTTTCTGTGCCTACAAATTTGGATCTATCCTGTTCTGCATCTCATAACATGCCTAGTATATTCACTTATGCTTCACATGTAGTTAGATTCCTCACTTGTACCTATTCTTGGATTCGTACAAATCTGGAACCAACTCTCAACATATAAGTGAATGTATTCGCGTTATGAGGTCAATGTCTTCAAACTGATTTATCTTCAAAATCTTGTGAGAATGCATTGACCTCTTGCCCTTCCCTCGCATCTCTAATGATTTCACAGGTACATGTCCGTGGGAGAATCCCTTGGTTCTCATAGTCTGCATTCATCTGCAGAGTTCTTACAGCGTCACATCAATTCTCCTGAAGCCAGTTCCTGTCTGACCAGCAGACGGAAGCCTTTGCAAGTTCTGAAGCCATTCAGTTTGAACTTCATGGCCACTGAAAAGTCAGCTAGAAAGGGCGGCAGACAACGCCGTGGGAATACATCCAAAGATTTGCCACCAGATCTCTATGAGTTGTACAAGACAGACACTGAAGAAACCTATGGCGAACGCAAGACTCGAATCCAATGGATTACGCGAATCTTTGAAATTTGGACAATGGTTTACAGACAGATTTGTGACTGCAGAGTATGCTAAGAAGAATGCCATCAAACGACCATGTGGAGATATTCTCTTCAAAAATCTTCCACCCAGGTCCAGAACTGAAGCCATTGCTTCAGAAGATTGTTGAAATGAAGAACAAAATTGACTATGAGAAGGCTCAATTCAAGAAGCACATGGCCCAGCTCAGCATGGCTGATGTCCAAAACTTTAAGCAGATGCTGCATGGCCACAAGGAGGCGTTTCACAAGAAATGAGAGGAAGCAAAAGTTTCAAGAGAGCGAATGAAACATATCGCTGCAAAATGTGTTCAAGCCCACAACGAAGCTGAAAAGCGCAAAGCCCTTGGGCGTCCTGGCATTGACCCCAAGATGGCTGCCAAGAAGAAGAAGCCAGCTGTGGTCCAAGCTGAAGCATCAGGGCGGGAAGCACCTCGCATTGTCTTCCCTGCCAAAGATGACAAAGCGCTGGGTTAAAGGTCCCCATACCAAGGCCTCGAATCAAGAAGACAAGGGCAGCTGAGTGATAACCCACAAGTATAGGGGATCATAGCAGGTTTTCGAGGGTAGAGTATTCAACCCAAATTTATTGATTCAACACAAGGGGAGCCAAAGAATATTCTCAAGTATTAGCAGTTGAGTTGTCAATTCAACCACACCTGGATAACTTAGTATCTGCAGCAAAATATTTAGTAGCAAAGTAATATGGAAGTAACGGTAACAGTAGTAAAGTAATATTTTTGGGTTTTGTAGTGATTGTAACAATTGCAACGGAAAAGTAAATAAGCGACGAACAATATGTGAAAAGCTTGTAGGAATTGGATCAGTGATGGAGAATTATGCCGGATGCGGTTCATCATGTAACAGTCATAACATAGGGTGACACAGAACTAGCTCCAATTCATCAATGTAATGTAGGCATGTATTCCGAATATAGTCATACGTGCTTATGGAAAAGAACTTGCATGACATATTTTGTCCTACCCTCCCGTGGCAGCGGGGTCCTAGAGGAAACTAAGGGATATTAAGGCCTCCTTTTAATAGAGTACCGGACCAAAGGATTAACACATGTGAATACATGAACTCCTAAAACTATGGTAATCACCGGGAGTGGTCCCGATTATTGTCACTTGAGGTTGCGGATCATAACACATAGTAGGTGACTATAGACTTGCAAGATAGGATCAAGAACTCACATATATTCATGAAAACATAATAGGTTCAGATCTGAAATCATGGCACTCGGGCCCTAGTGACAAGCATTAAGCATAGCAAAGTCATAGCAACATCAATCTCAGAACATAGTGGATACTAGGGATCTAACCCTAACAAAACTAACTCGATTACATGATAAATCTCATCCAACCCATCACCTTTCAGCAAGCCTACGATGGAATTACTCACGCACGATGGTGAGCATCATGAAATTGGTGATGGAGGATGGTTGATGATGACGATGGCGACGGATTCCCCTCTCCGGAGCCCCGAACGGACTCCAGATCAGCACTCCCGAGAGAGTTTAGGGCTTGGCGACGGCTCCGTATCGTAAAACGCGAGGAATCCTTCTCTCTGATTTTTTCTCCCCGAACACAAATATATGGAGTTGGAGTTGAGGTCGATGGAGCAATAGGGGGCCCACGAGGTAGGGGGCGCGCCCCCCACCCTCATGGACAGGTGGTGGGCCCCCTGGCCTTGATTCTTTCGCCAATATTTTTAATATTTTCCGAAAATAAGTTCCGTGGAGTTTCAGGTCATTCCGAGAACTTTTGTTTCTGCACATAAATAACACCATGGCAATTCTGCTGAAAACAGCGTCAGTCCGGGTTAGTTCCATTCAAATCATGCAAGTTAGAGTCCAAAACAAGGGCAAAAGTGCTTGGAAAAGTAGATACGACGGAGACGTATCAACTCCCCCAAGCTTAAACCTTTGCTTGTCCTCAAGCAATTCAGTTGATAAACTGAAAGTGATAAAGAAAAACTTTTGCAAACTCTGTTTGCTCTTGTTGTTGTAAATATGTAAAGCCAGCATTCAAGTTTTCAGCAAAGATTATGACTAACCATATTCACGATAACACTTAGGTCTCATGTTTACTCATGTCAATGGCATAATCAACTAGCGAGCAATAATAATAAATCTCGAATGACAACACTTTCTCAAAACAATCATATTATGATATAACAAGATGGTATCTCGCTATCCCTTTCTGAGACCGCAAAACATAAATGCAGAGCACCTTTAAAGATCAAGGACTGACTAAACATTGTAATTCATGGTAAAAGAGATCCAATCATAGTCATATCCAATATAAATTAATAGTAATGGATGCAAATGACAGCGGTGCTCTCTAGCTGGTGCTTTTTAATGAGAGGGTGATGACTCAACATGAAAGTAAATAGATAGGCCCTTTGCAGAGGGAAGCAGGGATTTGTAGAGGTGCCAGAGCTCGATTTTAAAGCAGAGATAAATAATATTTTGAGCGACATACTTTCATTGTCAACATAACAACCAAGAGATGGCGATATCTTCCATGCTACACACATTATAGGCGGTTCCCAAACAGAATGGTAAAGTTTATACTCGCCCTCCACCAACAAGCATCAATCCATGGCTTGCTCGGAACAACGAGTGCCTCCAACTAGCAACAGTCCAGGGGGAGTTTTGTTTGCAATTATTTTGATTTGGTTTGCATAAAGCATGGGACTGGGCATCCTGGTGACCAGCCATTTTCTCGTGAGTAAGCAGCGGAGTCCACTCCTCTTGAGAATAACCCGCCTAGCATGGAAGATACGGACAGCCCTAGTTGATACATGCGCTATGCGAGCATACAAAACAGAATTTCATTTGAAGGTTTAGAGTTTGGCACATACAAATTTACTTGGAACGACAGGTAGATACCGCATATAGGAAGGTATTGTGGACTCATATGGAATAACTTTGGGGTTTAAGGGATTGGATGCACAAGCAGTATTCCCGCTTAGTAAAAGTGAAGGCTAGCAAAAGACTGGGAAGCGACCAACTAGAGAGCGAAAACAGCCATGAACATGCATTAAAATTAATAAACATTGAGTGCAAGCATGAGTAGGATATAATCCACCATGAACATAAATATCGTGAAGGCTATGTTGATTTTGTTTCAACTACATGTGTGAACATGTGCCAAGTCGAGTCACTTAAATCATTCAAAGGAGGATACCACCCCACTATACCACATCACAACCATTTTAATAGCATGTTGGCACGCAAGGTAAACCATTATAAATCATAGCTAATCAAGCATGGCACGAGCAACTATGATCTCTAATCGTCATTGCAAACATGTTTATTCATAATAGGCTGAATCAGGAACGATGAACTAATCATATTTACATAAAGAAGAGAGGTCGAGTTAATACCATCGTCATAATTGCCTTTCACTTGCACGACCGGACGATGTGAATAATAATAATAGTGCACGTGCATTGGACTAAGCTGGAATCTGCAAGCATTCAATAAACAGGAGAAGACAAGGCAATATGGGCTCTTGGGTAATTCAACAATAATGCATATAAGAGCCACTTCAACAATTTTATCATGGTCTTCTCCTATCGGCCCCCAAAGAAAAGAAAAGAAATAAAACTATTTACACGGAAAAGCTCCCAACAAGCAAAAGAAGAACGGGAAATATTTTTGGCTTTTCTTTTAATTGTTACTACCACAACATGAAAAGTAGACTAGCTAAAAGCTACTACTATTTTTTTGTTTTTCTTAAGGTTTATTAAACACACAAGAAGAAAGCATAAAAAGGAGAATAAACTAGCATGAATATTACAGTGAAAAAGTATGAGCACCGACCTCTAGCTATGAGTGTGTGAACACGAATGTAATGTCGGTGAGAAATACGTACTCCCCCAAGCTTAGGCTTTTGGCCTAAGTTGGTTTATTGCCACGGATGACCTGGCGGATATCCAAAGTTGTAGTTGGGGTCGTACTGAGATGCAGCAGCTATCGCATCGTGGGCTGCAGCTTGAAGACGAGCTGCCCTCGTCCTCCTTTCGTACTCACTTGCCTCCTCTCTGGTTATAAAATGTCTCCCCTTTGCCTGAAAGTCAAAGAGAGTAGGGGCAGGGAGAACAATATTGACGGCATGATGCCTATCAAAGATTAGTCGGTACTGGAGAGGTGGTTCATTCTTCTCGACAACCTGATGGTGAACCATAGCATTAAAGTCTAGATAAGTAGGATGCAACTCAATATCATCATCACATATGGCTACATCAAGAAAATCAGCTAAGCGGGTTGCATAAATTCCACCAAAGAAATCTCCATTAAATCTATTATGATGCAACCTACGTGCAACAATGGCTGCCAAATTATAAGATTTATCTCCTAACATAGCACTCCTAAGAATACTGGGGTCAGGGACACACATGTGACATGCTTCATCCTTACCATTTATGCACCTACCTATGAAGAAAGCAAAATAATGTATAGCAGGGAAATGAATGCTCCCTATGGTAGCTTGTGCTATGTCTCTAGATTCCCCCACAGTTATACTATCAAGAAAATCTCTAAATTCATATTTGCGAGGTTCACTAGCACTACCCCATTGTGGAAGTTTGTAAGCAGTGTAAAATCCTCTAGGTCCATAGTACAAGAATTTTCATAGAGATCAAACAGGACAGTCTGAGAATTGCGTGAAGATGAAAATTCAAACCTCCTCACAAAGGAACTAGTGAGATAGTGGTACTGGCGGCACCTTTCTGCCTCGAAGCTCACAAGATCAGCATTACGCAAATATGCGTTAAATTCGTCCTTAATTCCTGCTCGATCCATGAAGTCCTCTGAAGGCCATTCACAAGGCCGCACTAGAGCGTCCCTTGGTGGCTCATCATCAGCAAGCCTGGGTCCTTGTTTCCTTGAAGAACCACCTTGGTACATTTTCCTAAGCATATTTCTTCCTCTGAAAAATTTCTGAAATTTTTAGTAACCTCAAATGAAATTGAACCAAGCTCAACAAAATTGATAGCAACTACTCCTACAAGTGCCTATAGCATATATCATGCATTAGAACTACTTGGAACCATATAAATTTGACATGCTAGCTCAAGAACATGGTCACCTATGCAGCACAAATTTTCAATGAATAAAGCACTAGAACAAAAACTAATTGGACCAATGGAGGAGTCACATACCAAGGAACAATCCCCCAAAGCAGTTTTATGAGAGGTGCTTTGAGCAAGGAGATCGAAAATCGCAGCAAAATGAGCTAGAACTCGTGCTTGAGCTGGATGGTGATTTTTTTTTGGGAGGAAGATGAAGTGTGTGGTGGCTGGCATAAGTGGAGGGGAGCCACCATGGGCCCACGAGGCAGGGGGCGCCCAGGGGGGTCGGCGCGCCCTGGACCCTCGTGGCCAGGTGCTTGCTCCCCCTGCCGTGTTCTCAGTGCCAGATATTCTCAAATATTCCAGAAAAAATCATATTAAATTGGCAGGGCATTTGGAGAACTTTTATTTTCGGGGTATTTTTATATTGCACGGATAATTCAGAAAACAGACCGAAAAATACTATTTTTACTTTATTTCAACTAAATAACCGAAAGTAGAGAGAGGGTACAGAAGTTTGTGCTTTCTAACTTCGTCCATCTCATGCTCATCAAAAGGAATCCACTAACAAGGTTGATCAAGTCTTGTTAACAAACTCATTCCGACTAACATGGAACCGGAGAAATTTCGAATAACACTATGTTACCTCAACGGGGATATGCACATCCCCAATAATAATAATATCATATTTCTTCTTGATAGTAGGAAGAGGAAATTCAAAACCTCCAAAAAATAATCGATGGAATTTTTCCAATAGAATTTATACTGTGAACTTGAGGTTATTTCCTCGGAAAGTGTACCGTATGCTCATTACCATTAACATGAAAAGTGACATTGCCTTTGTTGCAATCAATAACAGCCCCTGCAGTATTCATAAAGGGTCTTCCAAGAATAATAGACATCTGTCATCCTCGGAATATCAAGGATAACAAAGTCCGTTAAAATAGTAACGCTCGCAACTACAAGAGGCACATCCTCACAAATACCGGCTGTGTATAGCAGTTGATTTATCAGCCATTTGCAAAGATATTTTAGTGGGTGTCAACTTATTCAAATCAAGTCTACGATATAAAGAGAGAGGCATAACACTAACACCGGCTCCAAGATCACATAAAGCACTTTTAACATAGTTTATTTTAATGGAGCATGGTATAGTGGGTACTCCTGGATCTCTTAGTTTCTTTGGTATTCCACCCTTAAAAGTATAATTAGCAAAGCATGGTGGAAATTTCAGCTTCCGTATCTTTCTTTTATTCGTAACAATTTCTTTCATATACTTAGCATAAGGATTCATTTTGAGCATATCGATTAATCGCATACGCAAAAAAGATAGGTCTAATCATTTCAAAGAAAGCGCTCAAAATCCTCATCATCCTTTTTCTTGGATGGTTTGGGAGGAAAAGGCATGTGTTTCTGAACCCATGGTTCTCTTACTTTACCGTGTTTCCTAGCAACAAAGTCTCTCTTATCATAACGTTGATTCTTTGATTGTGGGTTATCAAGATCAACAGCAGGTTCAATTTCTACATCATTATTATTGCTAGGTTGAGCATCATCATGAACATCATGATCAATATTATTACTAGGTTCATGTTCATTACCAGATTTTGTTTCAGCATCAGAAATAGAAATATCATTCGGATTCTCAGATGGTTCATCAATAGGTTCACTAGAAGCATGCTGTCGGGGAGGATGATCTGGCCCACGAACACCTATGGGACCGGCGGACCGAGCCCCTTTCGGTTCGGCAGGGGGCGGAGGTCGCACGAAGAGCAGATCGAGGCGAAGCACACGAGCAGTTTACCCAGCTTCGGAGCTCTCGGAGAGATAACACTCCTACTGCTGTTGCATGTCCGAATGTATTGAGTTCTTGCTGGAGCGCTTTGAGTGCTACAAAGACACACAAGCTGCTAACGAGACCGAGCGAGAGTGTTCTCTGGCTTCGAACCTCTCGAACCCCCCTCCTCTCCCCTCCTACGTTGCGCATGGGCCTCCTTTTATATGCTAAAGGGGTCTCCGACAGGTGGCAACGTTGTCGGTGTACTAGAGTAGGGGTACCCTAGTATCCCGTGACTGCCTGCAGACGATTCTGACACCTCATGGCAGGGTTTGCCTGGTCACCGCCAAGATCCTCCGTGGCTCCTTTGGAGCCATTCAAGAACAAAGTATTTGACTAGGAAGACAAGGCCCCGGCAAGAGGAGCTTGCCGGGAAGGCCACTCGAGGCATGCAGACGACAAGGCCCCGGCAAGAGGAGCTTGCCGGGAAGGCTCGGAGCGCGACAAGCCTCCGGACGCGACAAGGACTCGGCCGCGGCAAGGCGCTTGCCGCGGCAAGCAACCTCTCTCCATCCCCACTCCAGCTCATCCAACAACGTGTCGCCATGGGACCATTCCATGCACGCGTGTCAAAAGGCTGTGCAGCCAGCGGAGAGCAGCGATAAGCGGCGCTGACAAGCTTGCCATCGTGGCGAGCGGTGGCGCACCTGACGGTCTCTGGTAATCGCTTTGAGCGACACGTGACGGGCATTTATTGCTTTATTTTGCACTGTACAATCGCTCGAGTAGGTGTACCAACTCCTGTTTTACATTTGTACCCTCGCCTATGTTGCCACCGTCGGAGACCCCTTGAGCATATAAAAGGAGGCCCATGTAACGTAGAAAGGGTTCGGTTCATTCGACTCACTCGAGACCAGATACGCTCACGCTTAGGTTTTGTAGCTTGCATCGCTCCCTAGAAAGAACACAATACATCAAACAAGCAGCGGTAGGGAGTGTTATCTCTGGAGAGCTCGAAGCTGGGTAAACTGCTCGTGTGCCTCGCCTCGATCCGCTCTTTCGATGCGATCTCCGTCCCCCTCCGAACCACAAGGGGCCTGGTCCACCGGCCCCATAGGTGTTCGTGGGTACGATCAGCCTCCCCGACATCTTTGGCGCGCCAGGTAGGGGGCGTCGAGGCCGTGTGAATCTGATCCGACGTTGACACGAGCAGCGTCCTCAACATCTTCCTCAACATGCCACCGAAGAAGAAGGTTCGGCGGCAGCAGAGCCGTCCGCGTCGTACCCACCCTCACCGCAGCAAACGGGTGGTGGGGCACACGCCGGCGGAGGAACGGGCGCCGACGAAGGTGTTCTCGACGTTGCCAAGTCCAAGGACAAGGCCCCGCAAACCTCGGCGTCCGCACAAGATCCCCGCGCCCATCTCAGAGACACGGACCAACAACGTCATGGCGTTCACAATGCCATACGTTCGTTGGATCGAAACCCTCAAGACCAGCATGCGCGCCAACATGCTGGCACGAGTGAGATACGGTCGCCTGGACGGGGTGCTGCTCCTTCTAACATAGTTAGAAGTCCGAGCATATCCCGCTCCTCGCACCGTTCGCCAATGCCACCCACTACTCCAAAGAAGCTCGCGAGCTCAGCTGCTCCTCGACTACCCTCCAACGGCCGACAAGGTCGACGAGTGGAGGGCCACTATCCAGAGCCTCATCGGCTTTGCCAACGGCGACGCTCCGCGGCAACCAACACCGTCGTTGCCGCGGCAAGACGACAAGGCACGAGCCGGTGGCGACGAGACTGTCGGAGGTGCAACTACCATGCACTCTCCGCCCCGAAGGCCAAGATCGCCGACTCACCGGATCCACCTCGACAGCGACTCCACCGCTGCCGTCGGATCCGCGAGCTCGCCGCGATCAGCGCCAAGTTCTTCATGAGCGACAACAAGAGGACGCTCAAACTCGCATCGAGCGCCGGAGAGAAGCACGACGTCAGTCTGACAAGCGCGATGGGCCTACTGTTGACATGCGCGCGCCGGAGGAGCCAGGCGACTTGCCGTACGCGGGAGGTTGCCCTGCGTTCACTCGTGAGCTGCGGCAAGTCCAGTGGCCTAGCCAGAAAAACTTCAAACCAGATGTGGCACAGAAGTACGATGGCAGGACGCATCCATCAAAGTTCCTCAACATCTACACCATCGCGGTGCAGGCTGCGGGGGGACGGGACGACAAGATCCTCGCCAATTACTTCCCGCTCGTGCTCAAGCCCAACGTCAGATCTTGGCTCATGCACTTGCCGGACAGCTCCATATCCTCTTGGCAGATCTGTGCCATCGCTTTGTTGGCGCCTTCATAGGTGGCCACAAACCTCATGGCTAAGAGAGTGACCTTCATCCGCCGCCCGGAAGGAAGGAGAGTCCTCGCGCAAGTTCATTCAGAGATTCAGCCGTGTGCACTACAACATCCCAGATGTCCACCCTGCCGAGGTGATCAGCGCGTTTCATCAGAACATGCGGAACCGCAGGATGAGGGAGGAGATGGCGATGTGCAAAGTCAAGGACGTTAGTGAGCTATACGCCTTGGCCGACAAGTGTGCACGCGCTGAGGAAGGGAGGAGGCTCCCAGGAGAGAATGCAGAAGCAGGATCTGACAGTGAGGAGACCGCCCCGGCGAAGAAGGGCCGGCGGCGGGGCAACAGGAAGAAGAAAGGTAGAGAAGTGCTAGCTGTTGAGCAGTCCGGCAATGGAGGTGGCGACAAGAACGCCAAGGCTGGTGGCTCCGGTAAGGAGGTTGCCGCCGACACCCACCACCAGTTTGTGGCGGCCGCCGACACGCAGGTGACGGCTCGCAGCAAGATCGCAAGATCCACCGCACCAAGGGCCACGACCTCCAGAGCTGCAAGAAGGTCGAGCAGCTTGTTGAGCAGCAGAAGGCTGAGTACGAGCGGCGCGACAAGGACAAGGCCCAGGAAGGTGCTGGGGGAGCAAGCAAGAAACGTCCCGGCCGAGGAGGACGCCGCTGCAAGGCCAAGCAGCGGCAAGGAGACAGACCTCCCCGCGGTCGCGACAAGGATGAAGATGATGACGACGACGAAGATATGGAAGACGGCGACGCCGATGAGCAGGAGTTTCAGAAAGCCACAGAGGTCCTCTGTGTTGACGGAGGTGCTTCCCTGCATACCTCCCACCGCCAACTCAAGCAATGGATGCGGGAGGTCAATGCAGCGGAACCATCCGTAGAGTCACGCAAGCCTCTGAAGTGGTCCAGCACGCCTATCGTCTTTGATATTGAGGACCACCCTGATCGCATAACTGCAGTCGCGTGCTTGCCGATGTTGGTCTCACCAACCATCCGCAACCTCAAGGTCACCAAGATGCTAGTCGATGGTGGGGCCGGCTTGAATCTGATCTCCTCCGCGGTGCTCCAGAAGCTTCAAATCCCTGACAGCGAGCTCGAAGAGACTGGCACCCTCCAAGGAATCAATCCGGGAAGGAGCAAGCCGAAGGGGAAGATTACGCTGCCGGTAACATTTGGCAGCGAGCTGAACTTTAGGACTGAGAGGGTCACATTCGACGTTGCCGATTTCCCATTGCCTTACAATGGGATACTTGGCCGTCCAAAGACTCGCCAAGTTCATGGCAGCCTCACTACGCCTACAATTTACTCAAGATGCCAGGCCCGATAAGCGTCATCTCTGTCCATGGCGACAAGAAGGATGCCCTTATCTGTGCCGACAAGATATATCGGGATGCAGCAGCCGCGACAGATTGCCAAACACTTGCCGCTGAAGCTCCTGGGGGGAAGAAGACAAAGTTCCAAGTCCGGCAAGAGCTCTGATGCCCACTCCAGCAAGCGCACCTCTTCGGAGTGCTGCACTACCGTCGAGGACGCACCATCGAGCTCCACCGGCAAGTGCAAGAAGAAGATGGTAGCTCCGCCAAAGACCAAGAGGGTGCCCGCCAAGGAGGACGGCACTGGTGGTACCTTCACCATCAGTGCCTCTCTCGTCCCTAAATAGGAAGGCGCGCTCGTTGCTTTCCTGCGGGCGAATATCGACGTGTGTGCATGGCAACCGCCCGACATCCCCGTGTTCCTGTGGAAGTGATTGAGCACCGCCTGGACGTTTGTCCCCATGCGCGGCCCGTCAAGCAAAAAGTCAGGAAGCAAGCAGTGGAGCGCCAAGAATTCATTGCAGAAGAGATCAAGAAACTGGAAGCAGCAGGCCTTGTCAGAGGAGTGCTCCATCCTACGTGGTTGGCCAATCCTATAGTCGTGCGCAAAGCAAATGGAAAATGGAGACTTTGTATTGACTTCACGGATGTTAATAAAGCTTGTCCCAAAGATCCATTTCTCGCGCATAGACCAGATTGTTGACTCCATGGCTGGATGTGATTTGCTTTCGCTTCTTGATGCATACTCGGGATACCATCAGATCTTCATGGCTGAAGAAGATGAGGAGAAGACCGCATTCATTACACCATGTGGCACATCGTTTCATACGGATGCCTTTCAGTTTGAAGAATGCTTTGGTTCAACGTTTGCAAGGGTAGTCCATGACGCTTTTGAGCCGCAAATGCACGTAAATGTAGAAGCCTACATGGACGACATAGTGGTCAAAAGCAAGGACAAAGCAACTACGGTTCAAGATTTGGACGAGACCTTTGCAAATCTGCAAAGATCAACCTCAAGCTCAACCCCGAGAAGTGCGTGTTTGGAGTCCCTTCCGCAAGCTTCTCGGGTTCTTAATTCTCAACGAGGGATTGAAGCCAATCCCGACAAGATCAAGGCCATTGAGCAAACTGAAGCACCAAAGCGCCAAGGATGTACGAAGACTTGCCGGTTGCGTGAGTCGCTCTCGGCAGGTTTATTTCTAGGTTCTGCTGGCGTGCCTCGCCGCTTTTCAAGATTTTGAAAAAGGCAGGTCCAATGAAATGGACTCTGAGCGGAGGCTGCGTTGCAGGACTTAAAGAGATACCTGTCCTCCACTCCAACACTTGTCGCACCTAAACCATTAAGAGAAGTTGCTGCTATATATAGCAGCAACCAATCAAGTGGTTAGTGTTGCGTTAGTAGCGGAGAGGGAGGCGGATGACGAGCCAAAGAACCACGGCAAGCACATCCAGCGACAAGCTGTGGGACTTTCACGACAAGCTCTGGTCCCGACAAGGGCGAATCCGCTGCAGACGCATGACCAGATGCGTAAAAGGATGGTGAAGCGCCAGTTTACTTCGGTTCCCTCCTGCAGGGGCTAGGTCAAGGTACTGTGTGCGTAAATTGCTTTTCGGCCTCCTCATGGCCTCGAGAAAGCTGCGCCATTACTTCCAAGCACATGAGATCACAGTTGTCCTCGCTTTCCGCTCAAGAGGATACCGCGAGAATCCAGAGGCAACAGGCAGGATTGTCGAGTGGGCACTGAACTGTCAAGCTTTGGTCTCAAGTTTGAAAGCACTTCAACTATCCAAAGCGAGCATTGGCGTAATTCATAGCGTAATGGACGCCAACGCCAGATGAAGAGATTCCGGAGACGCAGCATTCCCGTCAAGGAAGCAAGCAAAGAGTGGCTAATGTACTTTGATGGTGCCTTCGCTGCAAGGCGCCAATGCCGCGGTTGCTTATCGCACCCACCGGAGAGCACCTCAAGCACGTAGTCCGGATGCACTTTCCCAAGGAGCAAGCAACAAACAATACCGCAGAGTATGAAGGTTTGCTTGCCGGTCTCAGATCGCCAGAGACCTTGGGATCAAGAAGCTTATTGTCGTGGGTGACTCGCAGCTTGTCGTCCGCCAAGTGAACAAATATTATCGAGTCCGTTGATGGAAGCCTACGTCGATGAAGTGAGGAAGCTAGAAGAGCACTTTGACGGCATGCAAATGGAACATGTTCCAAGAGCTCCTAATGATTTTGCTGACGGCCTGTCAAAGTGCGCTGCACTTAAGTTGCCTGTGGAACCAGGGATTTTCGTGCTCAAGCTGACTCAACCAACCGTAACACCATCAACTGGACAAAGCAAGAAGAGGAAGGTTATCTCTGGTGACTACTTTCCGGCAGAGCTTCCCGAAGCCGTCGTTGCGAAGGTCCCCAAGATCAACTCCAGCAGTGCTGAGGGGCAGTCTGCTCCGACAAGCCCCAGGGTTTGTTTCGTTGAAGCAGACGCTTCCGACAAGTCTTGCTCCGGCGAGCTTGCCGGGGAGCATCAAGCTCCGGCAGAGCCGCAGGTCCTGCCAGAGAAGCCGACGTTCGCAGCAGCAGATGTGCCTTTAGTCCTCGTTGTCGAGCCACAAGCTCCAAAGATGGGCGCAGCCGATTGTCCTTTTCCTTCGTGACAGAGAACTTCCCAAGAGCAAGAAGAAGCGAAAGAGTAGCCCGGCAGTCAAGTATGTACCAGTTTGTCGACAAAGATACTGCATGAAGAAGACTCAACGGTGTGAAATTGAAATGCATTCCTGTGGAAGATGGATGTAAGGCTTTGGCGAGAGATACATGGAGGCATATGTGGTCACCACATTGGTGCGAGCACTTGCCGGCAAAGCTCTCCGGCAAGGTTTCTTCGGCCGACAGCCTCCAGATGCAACTGCACAAGTAACCAAGTGTGAAGCGTGCAGTTCCATTCCAAACAGATACACCAGCCAGCTCAAGCTCTCCGTGACGATCCCTTTATCCACGGCCCTTTCGTCCGGGGGCTCGACATCTCGGCCCTTTCCCCGAAGCTATCGGGGCTTTGAGTACTTGTACGCCGCCATCGACAAGTTCACAAAGTGGCGGAAGTGGAAGCGATGAGGAAGGTGACAAGACGGTCGTGATCAAGTTCTTCAGTCGATTGTTTGCCGCTTCGAATCCCTAACAGGATCATCACCGACAACGGCACACAATTCTTAGTCGCACCTTCAGCAGATACGTCCAAGATCTTGGCACCAAGGTTCTGCTTTGCTTCCGCTGCTCACCCTAGAAGCAACGGTCAAGCGGAGAGGGCAAATCTTTGAAGTGCTTGGCGGGCTCAAGACCAGAACTTTCGACTGTGCTGCACAAGTGCGGAAGAAGCTGGATCGAGGAGCTGCCGGTGGTTCTTTGGTCGATCAGACGACGCCAAATCGAGCCACCGCCGGACACCTTTGCTCTAGTCTATGGAGCAGAGGCAGTTCTCCCACGGAACTCAGATACGGATCGCCTCGAGTGCTCGCCACGATGAGCTTGAGCAAGAGCAGCTGCGACAAGATGACGCGCTGCTTTCGTTGAGGAGGATCGTCTTTCAAAGCCGCCAGGCGAACTGCCGCTACAAACAAGCTTTGCGTCGCTACCATAGCCGCAGTTAGTGCCAGAAGTCTCGAGGAAGGCGACCTTGTTCTTCGCGCTGCTCAGTCCGCCAAGAATTCAAACAAGTTGACGCCAAAGTGGGAAGGCCCTTATCGGGTGAAACAAGTCACTAGGCCTAGCGCTGTCCGCCTTGAGACCGAAGATGGCATCCCGGTGAGCAACTCCTAGAACATTGAGCATCTTCGTAAGTTTTACCCATAGGGCGCGGTTGCCAGAACCTGTTCCGGCAACCACCTTTTGTACAAGTCTTGCCGCTGTTGCATGTAATCCTTTTGTACAAAGCCCAGCGCAGACCCGTGCATCAAGAAAGCTCATGTGTTGCGCATAACTTGTCAAATTCATGCTTTCATCATTTTATTGCATGCTTTGGCTAACGCTTCATGCAGCAACCACACCCGTAAGCAAAATCGAGCCGCTGGGCTCCATAACTTTATTTTCTTCTTTCTCTTTTCTCAAAGAAAGGAAGGCTCCCTCGCGCACAAGTTAACCAGGGGGAAGGAGAAGATAATACTATGGACCAGCATCGCCGAGAAAGTTTCACTTTATCGGGAAGCAAAAGATGAAAAGCTAAGTTGCCAAAGTTTGAGCAATCAATTTTTAAAATTTTAAGTTATCTTCCTTGAACGAGAGTACTTTTGTATGGAAAACACATGCGCAGAGGAACCAACTCGCAGGCTAGTCGGCGCCCTTACTTTGTTTCGAGTCCGCTCAACAACTTAAGTGAGTCATGGCTAGTCGCGACAAGGTTGCTTTGTCGGAGGCGGCATCGCCAAGAAGTTGCCGACACGCAAGACTCAGCGCCATGGCAAAGGTGCCCGCACCGACAAGTCCCCTAAATGCGAGGGCGTAAACGCATTAAAGGAAGGAATCAAGTAGAGGAAATAACGTTGCATTGATCGCCTAAGATAGAGTATCTTACAAAATAACTTGTCGGTAATCTAACAAAGTGTTCTAAATATGATCAGCAGCGACAAGGGAAAGATAAAGTTGGCGGCCTAGTCTACGCGGTCGCCATCAACCCGCTTGATCTTGTTCACCTTGTCCACAATGGGTGCGACAAGGGCTTTGAGCTCCTCCACGTTGGCATCTGGCAGCAAGGATCTGAGGACGCCGTTAAGGTTAAGGCCCGGATTGCGGAAGGCCACCTTTATCAACACCTTCTCGAGGGCTCCTGCACATATCTGGGCGTGATTCATCGGCCAGCTGCTTTGGGACCTCTTCCCGGAGTCATTGGAGGCCCGGCCACCACGCCTTTGAAGAATAAACTGAGTTTGGCGCTGGGTTGGAGATGCTCGTCGGAGGAGTATGCAAGGTCCGCCATCCCCAGCTCCATCAGCTCGTTGTGGATGTCAGCGGCGGTGTCCACAAGACCTTCAGTCCAGTGCTCCACGCTCTCCCTCAAGGCGCTCTGGGTGGAGACAACATTCGCTAGCAGCTCCTCCTTGGCCTTGATCGTATCCAACAGGCCCACCTCCCGCTCTCTGGCGCCGTCCAGCGTCTGCGTCAGAGTGGTCAGCTTCAGCTCAAGATCCGCCTTGGAATCCTTGGCGGCGTCGAGCTCCTTGCCCCTATCAGCGAGACGACTCTGCAGCTCACCAAGAGTGTAGGCGTCCTTCTCGCGCTCGTGCTTGAGCGCGGCAAGCTCTTCGCCGCTCTTCTTGAGGTTAGCCTCTAGCTGTGCCACCTTCGCCTTCAACTCTTCCTTGGCGGCCTCAGCGGCTGCGGCAGCATCCTTCACTTCCTTAAGCGCCCCGCCAAGTGACTCCTCACGCGCGGCAAGGTCTTCTTCGTGGCTGTCCAGGTTGACCTTCCGCTGCGCTGCTTTCGCTCTGCTGCGGAGAGCTTCTCGACCAGCCAGCTGCTCCTCCTCAGCTTGACCTTCTCAAGGATGAAGGCCGTGCGCTCTTACAAGAAGTTGCCCCAGCGCTTCGCTACGTCGCGGAGTGTTTCTTGGTTGGCGCCCGAGCTCTTACGCACGCTTCTCCATGTCCGCTCCTGCCCTCGCGACAAGTTCTTCCGGGACTCCAACTTGGCTTGCCGGCGCGGTAGAGCGACAACAGCTTCTTCAAGACTGCTCCTCCTCAAACTCGACGCTGCTTTGCTGCTTGGCGCGTCCACGGCTCAGCCAGCGGAGGCGAAGTAGCTTCGTCGTCGAAGGCCTCTCCTTCGACCGGGCGCTTGGGGCTCGACTCCTGTGGGAGTTTGATGAAGACACCCTCGTCGGCCTTCAAGTAGGCGGCCATTTGGGCTCCTCGAACTGTATGCTGTGGCGGGAGTCGGCTGTCGGTGCAGCGCCTGGCGCTCCTGCGGCCTCAGGGCCGTCAGTGCGATCGCCCGACCCCTCGCCAGCTCCTGCGTCAGCAGCCTCGGTGGCCTCCTCGCTGACAGGCTCGTCGGCGACGGCCTCTTCTTCCACAACAATGACCTCTTCTTCCACGACAGCGGCCTCGTCGGTGTTGCCGCGCGCTTCCTCCTCGCCGGCAGCCTCGACCTCCGTCGGCTCTGCGTCAGACGAAGAAGGAGCAGTCAAGCAAATGTTCAAAAAGAGAAACAGAAGAAAACAAGCCCAAGGGAAATTTTTGTGTAAGGAAATTACCTGCAACGGGATCCGCAGCCATGGCCTCGACCACTGGAGGGTCACTGGCGCTATCCCTTGCCGGGGTAGCCTCCCTTGCCGGAGTGGCCTCCCTTGTTGGAGGGCGCTCCCTTGCCGGAGAATCCTCCCTTGGCGGCGTAGTAGCAGGAGCAGGGGGTTTCGGGCGGCTTCCGAGCCCTCCTGATGAGGCTGCTCTGCTCCTACACAAGCAAACAATCAGGTATCAGTGAAGAAGGAGCACCCCTGCACACCTAATAGTAAGAAGAAAATCGCACACTTACTTTGGGGGCTGTGCTGGGGGCTGCTCTGAGGAAGGGTTGCCGGGTCCGGCAAGGGGGTCTCAGACGCCTCCTCTGTTGCCACGGGTGGATCGTCCTCAACGACGCACTGCCGGGATCTTAGCCCTCTTCGACGCCCTCACAGGCTAGCGCCCTGAAAAGGAAAGAGTTCAGAACGAAGCAAATCAGATTCAAGATGAAGCAACAAAATTGAAGAAATACAAACACAATCTCAAGAGCTTACTCTGCATCTTCCTCCTCGAGCTGAGCGCTGGAGAAGTCAAACTCGGCTCGCCTCCGGTGCGACGAGGCGGGAGTGGGCTCTCTTGGCCGCTTAAGCGGAGGCGTCGGCGGTGACTGGGAAGATCCCGCCCGCTTGTCGCAGCAGTGAGGCGCCCAGCGGCAACATCGCTTGCCGCATGGTGAAGCGCGTCATGGGCCTTCTTCTGGGCGATCTGCCGCCCGACTTCGTCTCGGCCTTGCGGAAACGCCTCTTGGCGGGCGGGCTCCGTGGCGGCAAGTCGCTGGGTGGTGGAGAAGAAGCGCCCTCGGCGGGTCCACTCGACCCGCCTCGGGCTCGACAAGCTCGTCCTCGCCGGGCGATCTCCTTCGCTCGGCAAGGCTTGCCGCCGCAGCGTCCGCCTCTTCCGCGGTGTAAAAGGCTCCGGTAGCGGCAGTACCGCCGCCTCCTCCACCTCGGTGGCAATCGCGCCATCTCCTCGCCGGTGGTGTCGCGAGTGAGCCTTTTTCTGCTTTCGTCCGAGCGGATCGGCACTTCTTCCAAGTCATCAAAGAACTGTTGCACGACCTCGTCGGGGCTCCTGCCAGTTGGAACGATCCCATGGGAATCGTGACAATGGCATCATGGCGCGGATGCGGTCGGCGCCGAGTTGTTGCACAATGGGACGACCCTCGGCAACCTAAACCACTCGGGGTGATCGGGGTCGTTCTTGAACAGCTCTAGCAGCATCGCATCCAGCTCCGTGACGGTGAAATTCAGAGTTCAGGCCCGGCGAACCTCATGATGTCTGCCGCATTTTGGAACTCCCAAGCAGGCCTCCTCCACTCCTACAAGGGAGCGATGCGGCGGCGAAGGAAGTTTGCGCCAACTGCGCCTACAGTTAGTCCGGCAAGCCTGAGGCGCAAAATCCGGGTCACAGCTATCTTCAACCTAGCATCCTCCGGCGCCAAATTACTCCAATCTCTGCCGCGCACTATTGGGGTTTGGCGCACGGCAGTGAAGGGCTGCGGGTTCTCCTCTACGACCCAACACCAATTGGCTCTCCACTCCTCCCACTTGTTGCGGAACTCTCCTTCCAGATAGGCTTCTTTCTTGCCGATCCTGAGACCCAAGCTATCCCTCCGCAAGTGGCTCTCCTCTCTCGGCTATGGGCAACGAAGAAGTGGCGGAAGAGTGCCACATTTGGGTGGATCTCGACAAAGTTTTCGCAGAAGGTGTGCGAAAACCGCCATGGTTAAGACGGCGTTGGGGGTGAAATCAAGGAGGCGGAGGCCATATGTGTTCATGATATCGCAGAAGAACTTCGAAAAAGGTGGCAAAGCCCGCAATAGAAGAAAAGGGCAAAGAAGGGTACCCGGTTGGGGCCAAATCAGAAGCGGAGGCGGGAGTACCTTCGTGCGTGGATGCGCACGCGTCTCCGTCGACCAAAAGAGATAGAAGACATCCCGCAGCTCCTTTGGCGCCGAGCTGAGGGGGGGAAGATGGTTCGCTCCTGCGCGGTCAGTGAGCGCCTGGCGCCGGCGACTTGACGCCCTTTCTCCTTGTCGGCTTTGGAGCCATGGCGAGGGCGGCGGAGGAGGCCGACGGCGGTGGAGTGCGCTTGTGGCGAAGGGGCGGGCGCTGCTCTCTTCAAGACCGGAGAAGAAGGGGGAGCGGTGGTTTTCTTGACAAGACAGCAATGGCGGAGTGGGCGGCTTGCCCTGTTTCCCCGCTTATAAAGAGGGGAGGGGGCGGACGCCCGCTTTTCCTAATAAAGAAACCCCCACGACCACACCCACGATCTTCGCACGACGCCACGTTCGGTGCGTGCTGTTAGTGGGGGTCATGGTGGGTCCGGGCGAAGGCGGCGTGATCGAGGTCGCGTGCAGACTGCATTGTTTTGGGCCTGGCCCGATAGCGCTCGGCACTGCACGTGCGGCCCAGTTCGGGGCTCCTGTCGGTGTACTAGAGTAGGGGTACCCTAGTATCCCGTACTGCGTACGGACAGACGATGCAGACACCATGGCGTGGTTTGCCTGGTCACCGCCAAGATCCTCCGTGGCTCCTTTGGAGCCATTAAAGAACAAATTATTTGACGAAGAAGACCAAGCCCCCGCAAGAGGAGCTTGCCGGGAAGGCCACTCGAGGCATGCAGACGACAAGGCCCGGCAAGAGGAGCTTGCCGGAAGGCTCGGAGCGACAAGCCTCCGGACGCGACAAGGACTCGGCAGCGGCAAAGGCGCTTGCCGCATGGCAAGCAACCTCTCTCCATCCCGCTCCAGCTCATCCAACAACGTGGTCGCCATGGGACCATTCCATGCGGCGTGTCAAAAGGTTGTGCAGCCAGCGGAGAGCAGCGATAAGCGGCGACAAGCTTGCCATCGTGGCGTAAAGGCGGCGCTTTTGACGGTCTCTGTAATCTGTTTGAGCGACACAGACGGGCATTTATTGCTTTTGTCCCTTGCCGTCAGAGTTAGGTATTTTGCACTATACACTGTTAGAGTAGGTGTACCAACTCCTGTTTTTACATTTGTACCCTCGCATATGTTGCCACCTGTCGGAGACCCCTTGAGCATATAAAAGGAGGCCCATGCGCAACGTAGAAAGGGTTCGGTTCATTCGACTCACTCGCGACCAGATACGCTCACGCTAGGTTTTGTAGCTTGCATCGCTCCCTAGCAAGAACACAATACATCAAACAAGCAGCAGTAGGAGTTTTATCTCCGGGAGAGCTGAAGCTGGGTAAACTGCTCGTGTGCCTCGCCTCGATCCGCTCTTCGTGCGATCTCCGCCCCCCTCCGAACCACAAGGGGCCTGGTCCGCCGGCCCCATAGGTGTTCGTGGGTATGATCAGCCTCCCCGACAAACGTAGACAAGGGTAAAAATGGAAAAGGAGTGGTTGGTACAGCTACTTGTACAGTGTATCATACCTAACCCTGACGGCAGGGGACAAAGGCATTAAATGCCCATCTACGTCGCCCTAATAAAGTGCAAAGGGACCGCTGTGGATGCCACCGCCGCCACGATGGCAATCTTGTCAGCCGCTTGCCACCGCGTTCACCGGCCGCACGCCTCTTGCCACATCGCTACCGGAAAGGTCCTGTGCGACACGTTAGTGGATGTGCTGGAGCGCAGTCTGAGTGGTGGTCTGCGCGGCAAGTGCCTTGCCGCGGTTGTTGTCTTGTCGCGTCCAGGAAGCTTGTCGCTCACGGGCCTTCCCGGCAAGCTCCTCTTATCGGGGCCTTGTCTCCTAGGTGCCTTGGGTGGCCTTCCCGGCAAGCTCCTCTTGCCGGGCCTTGTCTCCTAGGTGCCTTGGGTGGCCTTCGGCAAGCTCCTCTTGCCGGGCCTTGTCTCCTTGGCTTGAATACTTTGTTCTCGAATGGTTCCAAAGGAACCACGGAGGCCTTGGGGTCACCAGTAAGCCTTGCAGCGGAGGGGCGAATCGCCTGCAGCACAAGTTCGGGATACTAGGGTACCCCTACTCTAGTACACCGACAGGAGCCCCTGGCCCTGCCACACACGGTGCCGAAGCGCTGTTGGGCCAGGCCCAAAACAGTGGCACGGGCACGTCTGGCCTGGTCTCGTGGGATGTTCTTTGCAGCCATCGACAGGGAGCTGGCGCAGCTGGGGATGGAGGACCTTGGGTATTCCTCCGATGAGCACCTCCAGCCCAGCGCCAAGCTCAGCTTGTTCTTCAAAGGCGTGGTGACGGCCCTCCAGCGACTCCGGGAAGAAATCCCAAAGCAGCTGGCCGAGGAGTCGCGCCAGATCTGCGCGGGAGCTCTTCAATAGGTGGCGATGAAGGTGGCCTTCCGCAACCCAGGCCTCAACCTCACCAACGTCCTCAAGTCCTTGCCGCCGGATGTCGATGTGGAAGCGCTCAAGACCCTTGTCGCACCCATCGTGGACAGGGTGAGCGGGATCAAGAGGGTTGAGGGCGATCGCGTAGATTAGGCCGCCCGCTTTCTCTTTTTCTTGCCGCTGCTGGTCATGTTATGAGAACAATCTATTAGAGCTGTGACAAGCTATCTTGTAATATAACTCTATTTCGGGTAGCAATTGCTATGTTATTTCCTTTACTTGGTTCCTTCCTTTGTATGTTTTTGCCCTACGCTTTTAGGGAACTTGTCGGTATGAGGCACACAGGCATGGGCCGAGTCTGAGACGTCGACA
The DNA here is from genome assembly GCA_021605145.1 of Aegilops bicornis. NCBI lineage: Eukaryota > Viridiplantae > Streptophyta > Magnoliopsida > Poales > Poaceae > Aegilops > Aegilops bicornis. Next base: position 315,349,677 of record CM038675.1, on the reverse strand, counting down.
GCCTTCTTTGGCGGTGCTGCTACCGACAAGAAACCTTGTCGCAACTAGTCGCAGCTCACTTAAGTTGTTGAGCGGACTCGAAACAAAGTAAGGGCGCAACTAGCCGTGCTACTACCGACAAGAAACCTTGTCGCAACTAGTCGCAGCTCACTTAAGTTGTTGAGCGGACTCGAAACAAAGTAAGGGCGCAACTAGCTACGAGTTGGTTCCTCCGGCGAGTTTTCCATACAAAGTACGGTCGTTGGAGGAAGATAACTTAAAAATTTTAAAACTGATTGCTCAAACTTTAGCAACTTAGCTTTTCTGTCGTTTGCTTCCCGGTAAGGCTAGACTTCCTTGAGCGACGCTTGGTCCACACCATTATCTTGAGCGACGCTTGGTCCACACCATTATCTTCTCCTTTCTCCCCGGCAAACCTGTGGGCGAGGGAACCTTCCTTTCTTTGAGAAAGAGAAAGAAGAGAAAATAAAGATATGGAGCCTTATGGCTCGTTATTGCTTACCGGGGGTAGGTGCTGCACAAAGTGTCAGATAACGCATGCAAAATAGAAGTAGAGAGCATGAAATTGACAAGATGTGCGAAGCACATTAGCCTTACCTATGCATGGGGTCTGCGCCCGGCTTTGTACAAAGGATTGCATGCAACATCGGCAAGACTTGTACAAAAGGTGGTTGCCAGAACAGGTTCCGGCAACCGTGCCCTACGGGTAAAACTTACGAAGATGCTCAATGTTCCAGGAGTTGCTCACCGGAATGCCATCTTCGGTCTCAAGGCGGACAGCGCGAGGCCTAGTGACTCGTTTCACCCGGTAAGGGCCTTCCCACTTCGGCGTCAACTTGTTGGAATTCTTGAGTGGGTGAACGCTACCAAGAACAAGGTCGCTTCCTCGAGACTTCGGCATTAACTTTGTGGCTATGGTAGCGGCACAAAGCTTGCTTTGGTATCGAGCAGCTCGTCTGACCTTTGAAGGCGATCCTCCTCAAGGAGCAGCGCGTCATCTTGTCGCAACTGCTCTTGCTCAAGCTCATCATAAGCGAGCACTCGAGGTGATCCGTATACGAGTTTCGTGGGGAGAACTGCCTCTGCTCCATAGACTAGAGCGAAAGGTGTCTGGCCAGTGGCTCGATTTGGCGTCGTCCTGATCGACCAAATAACCACCGGCAGCTACTCAATCCAGTTCTTTCCGCACTTGTGCAGCCTGTCAAAAGTTCTGGTCTTGAGCTGCAAGCAGCACTTCAAAGATTCGCCCTCTCCGCTTGACCGTTACATTTCGGATGAGCAACGAAGCGAAGCAGACCTTGGCGCCAAGATCTTGGACGATCGCATGAAGGTGCGGCTCGTGAATTGCGTGTCGTTGTCGGTGATGATCCTGTTAGGGATTCAAACGGCAAACAATCGACCTAAAGAACTTGATCGGCCGATCGCTGTCACCTTCCTCATCGCTTCCACTTCCGCCACTTTGTGAACTTGTCGATTACAACGCATAAGTACTCAAAGCCCCGAACAGCTCGGGAAAGGGGCCGAGAATGTCGAGCCCCGAATCAAAATGGCCAGGATAAAGGGATCGCCTGGAGAGCTTGAGCTGGTCGGTGTATCTGCTTGGAATGGAATCGCACGCTTCACACTTGGTTACTTGTGCAGTTGCATCACGGAGGGCTGTCGACCAAAAGAAACCTTGCCGGAATGCTTTTGGCAAGTGCTCTGGCGCGCCAATGTGGTGACCACATATGCCTCCATGTATCTCTGCCAACAGCTTTTGTCCGTCTTCCCGGTGAATACACTTCAATTTCACATCTTTGAGTCTTCTTCTGTACAGTGTGTTGTCGACAAACTGGTACATACTTGACTGCCGGATTAATCTTTCCGCTTCTTCTTGCTCTTCGGGAAGTTCTCCTGTCTGAAGGAAACGGACAATCTGATGTGCCCATGCTGGAGCTTGCGGCTCGACAACAAGGACTAAAGGCACATCTGCTGCTGCGAGAAAATCCGCTTCTACGGCAAGAACCTGCGGCTCAGCCGGAGCTTGACGTTCCCCGGCAAGCTTGCCGGAACAAACTTGTCGGGAGCGTCTGCTTCAACGAAACAAACCCTAGGGCTTGTCGAGCAGCATCGCTCCTCAAGATCGCAGGTGTTGATCTTGGGGACCTTCTTGGCGGCGGCTTCGGGAAGCTCTGCCGGAAAATAGTCACCAGAGATCAACTTCCTCTTCTTACACTTGCCGGTGGAGCTCGATGGTGCGTCCTCGACGGTAGCGCAGCACTCCGAAGAGGTGCGCTTGCCGGAGTCGGCATCAGAGCTCTTGCCGGACTTGGTCTTCTTCTTCGCCCCGGGAGCTTCAGCGGCAAGTGACTTGCGATCTGCTGCGGCTGCTGCTTCCCGGTAGATCTTGCCAGTATGAGATAAGAGCATCCTTCTTGTCGCCAGGGATAGAGATGGCATGAGCCAGGATCTGACATTGGGCTTGAGCACCAGCGGGAAGTAGTTGGCCAGGATCTTGTCGTCTCGCCCCCCGGCAGCTTGCACCGCGATGGTGTAGATGCTGAGGAACCCCGACGGATGCGTCTTGCCGCCGTACTTCTCTGAATACGTCGGCTTGAAATTCTTCTTCTTTGGGCCACTTTGGACTTGCCGCAGCTCACGAGTGAACGCAGGGCAACCTACCGCGTACGGCAAGTCGCCTGGTTCCCCTGGCGCATGCATGTCGACAGAGGGCCCAGCGCGCTGGTCGGATTGACGCCGCGCTTCTCTTCGAGCGTCTTCTTGCTGTCGTTCATGAAGAACTTGGCGCTGATCGCGACGAGCTCGTGGATCTGATGATGCGGTGGAGTCGCTATCAAGGTGGATCCGGCGAGTCGGCGATCTTGGCCTTCGGGGCGGAGAGTGCATGGTGGTTGCACCCCCACCGGTTTCTGCCGCCACCGGCTCGTGTTTGGCAGTCTGCCCGGCGGCGGCAATGCACTCGGCTGCCGCGGAGCGTCGCCGTTGGCAAAGCCGATGAGACTACGAATGGTGGCCCTCCATTCATCGACCTTTGTCGGCTGTTGGAGGGTAATCCAGAGCAGATTGAGCTCTCGCCAAAGCTTCGCTGGTGTGGTGGGTGGCGATGGCGAACGGCGCGAGGAGCCGGATATGCTTGGACTTCTAACTATGTTAGAAGGAGCGATATCCCGTCCAGCGACCGTGCCTCGCTTGCCAAAGCATGTTGGCGTGCATGCTGGTCTTGAGCATCCCGAGATCCACCAGCTCGATCTTGGTCCAACGGCGTATGGCGTTGTGAATACCATGACGCTGTCGGTCCCGCGCCTCCGAGACGGGCGCGGTGCATGTCTGACGCCGAGGTCTGCGCAGCCTTGTCCTTGACTTGGCGGCACCGTGGACTCCCCGTCCGACGTCCATTCTTCGCCGGCGTCTCCCCACCACCCGCTTGCTCCGGTGGTGGTGGGTTCGACGCGGACGGAACATCTGCCGCCGAAGCCTTCTTCTTCGGTGGCATGTCGATGAAGATGATGAAGATCTAGCTCGTGTGGACGCCGGATCAGGTTCACACAATCTCGACGCCTCCCCTACCTGGCGCGCCAAAGATGTCGGGGAGGCTGATCGCCCTGAACACCTATGGGACCGGCGGACCGAGCCCTTTGGTTCGGGGGGCGGAGGTCGACGAAGAGCAGATCGAGGCGAAGCACACGAGCAGTTTACCCAGCTTCGGAGCTCTCCGGAGAGATAACACTCCTACTGCTGCATGTCTGAATGTATTGAGTTCTTGCTCGGGAGCGCTTGAGTGCTACAGTACACACAAGCTGCTAACGAGACCGAGCGAGAGTGTTCTCTAGCTTCGAACCTCTCGAACCCCCCTCCTCTCCCCTCCTACGTTGCGCATGGGCCTCCTTTTATATGCTAAAGGGGTCTCCGACAGGTGGCAACGTAGACAAGGGTAAAAATGGAAAAGGAGTGGTTGGTATAGCTACTTGTACAGTGTATCATACCTAACCCTGACGGCAGGGGACAAAGGCATTAAATGCCCGTCTACGTCGCCCTAACAGTGCAAACAGGGACCGTCAGGGACGCCACCGCTCGCCACGATGGCAATCTTGTCAGCGCCGCTTGCCACATCAGCGCTCCGCTGGCAAGACGGCCTCTTGCCACACGCTACCGGAAAGGTCCTGGCGACATGTTAGTGGATGTCTTTGGAGCGCAGTCTGAGTGGAGTCTGCGCGGCAAGTGCCTTTGCCGCGGTTGTTGTCTTGTCGCGTTCGGAAGCTTGTCGCTCACCGGGCCTTCCCGGCAAGCTCCTCTTGCCGGGGCCTTGTCTCCTAGGTGCCTTGGGTGGCCTTCCCGGCAAGCTCCTCTTGCCGGGCCTTGTCTCCTAGGTGCCTTGGGTGGCCTTCGGCAAGCTCCTCTTGCCGGGCCTTGTCTCCTTGGCTTGAATACTTTGTTCTTGAATGGTTCCAAAGGAACCACGGAGAACCTTAGCGGTCACCAGTAAGCCTTGTCATGGAGGGTCATAGAATCGCCCAGGCACAAGTTCGGGATACTAGGGTACCCCTACTCTAGTTCACCGACACATGCAAAGTCCTATTATTATTCTTTTTCTTATTTTTAGAAGGACTAGGTGCATCAATACTATTTCTCTGAGAATCCTGCTCGATTCTCTTAGGATGGCCCTCAGGATACAAAGGTTCCTGAGTCATTTTACCAGTTCTAGTAGCCACTCTAACATCATAGTCATTATTCTTAATATTTAATTCATTGAGAAAATCATTTTGAGCTTTAAGTACTTGTTCTACTTGAGTGGTAACCATAGAAGCATGTTTACTAATGAGTTTAAGTTCACCTTTAACTCTAGACATATAATCACCCAAGTGTTCTAGCGTATCGGTATTGTATTTCAATTGTCTACCAACATAAGCATTGAAGTTTTCTTGTTTAACAATAAAATTGTCAAACTCATCTAAGATTTGTCTAGCAAACTTATAACGAGGAATATCACCTTCATCAAATCTATAGAGAGAATTTACCTTTACTACCTGTGTCGGGTTATCAAGACCATGAGTTTATTCAATAGGTAATGGATTAAGATCATATATTTCTTCAACAGGCGGTAAATTAAGGCCATGTATTTCTTCAACATGAGGTAAATTTTTAACATCTTCAACTTTAATACCCATTTCTTTCATAGATTTCTTTGCCTCTTGCATATCTTCAGGACTGAGAAATAGAACACCCCTCTTCTTCAGAGTTGGTTTAGGAATAGGCTCTGGAGTTGGCTCAGGAAGTGCCCAATTATTTTCATTGGCCAACATATTATTCAATAGAATTTCAGCTTCATCTGGTGTTCTTTCCCTGAAAACAGAACCAGCACAACTATCCAGGTAATCTCTGGAAGCATCGGTTAGTCCATTATAAAAGATATCAAGTATTTCATTTTTCTTAAGAGGACGATCAGGCAAAGCATTAAGTAATTGGAGAAGCCCCCAAGCTTGTGGGAGACTCTTTTCTTCAATTTGCACAAAATTATATATATCCCTTAAGGCAGCATGTTTCTTATGAGCGGGGAAATATTTAGCACAGAAGTAATAAATCATATCCTGGGGACTGCGCACACAGCGAGGATCAAGAGAATTAAACCATATCTTAGCATCACCTTTAATGAGAACGGAAATATTTTAAGGATATAAAAGTAGCGAGTTCTCTCATCATTAGTGAACAGGGTGGCTATGTCATTTAATTTAGTAAGATGTGCCACAACAGTTTCAGATTCATAGCCATAAAAGGATCAGATTCTACCAAAGTAATTATATCAGGATCAACAGAGAATCCATAATCCTTATCAGTAACACAGATAGGTGCAGTAGCAAAAGCAGGGTCGGGTTTAATTCTATCATTAAGAGATTGCTGCTTCCATTTAGCTAATAACTTCTTAAGATCATATCTATCATTGCAAGCAAAAATAGCTCTAGCAGCTTATTCATCCATAACATAACCCTCGGGAACAACAGGTAATTCATATTTATTAGGGGGAGAGTCTTCATCATCACTATCTTCAATATTATCAATTTCAATACTTTCATTCTCTCTAGCCCTAGCAAGTTGTTCATCAAGAAATTCACCAAGTGGCACAGTAGTATCAAGCGTAGAAGTAGTTTCATCATAAGTATCATGCATGGCAGAAGTGGCATCATCAATAACATGCGACGTATCCGAATTAATAGCAGAAGCAGGTTTAGGTGTCACAAGCTTACTCAAAACAGAAGGTGAATCAAGTGCAGAGCTAGATGGCAGTTCCTTACCTCCCCTCGTAGTTGAGGGATAATTTTGTTTCTCGTCTTTCAAGTTCTTCATAGTGACCAGAAGATATAAATCCCAAGTGCCTCAAAGAATAGAGTCATGCTCCCAAGAACGGCGCTTGAAAAATAGTCTTGATAACCCACAAGTATAGGGGATCGCAACAGTTTTCGAGGGTAGAGTACTCAACCCAAATTTATTGATTTGACACAAGGGGAGTCAAAGAATATTCTCAAGTATTAGCAGTTGAGTTGTCAATTCAACCACACCTGGATAACTTAGTATCTGCAGCAAAGTATTTAGTAGCAAAGTAATATGGAAGTAACGGTAACAGTTGTAAAAGTAATATTTTTGGGTTTTGTAGTGATGTAATAATAGCAACGGAAAAATAAATAAGCGAAGAACAATATGTGAAAAGCTCGTAGGCATTGGATCGGTGATGAAGAATTATGCAGGATGTTGTTCATCATGTAACAGTCATAACATAGGGTGACACAGAACTAGCTCCAATTCATCAATGTAATGTAGGCATGTATTCCGAATATAGTCATACGTGCTTATGGAAAAGAACTTGCATGACATCTTTTGTCCTACCCTCCCGTGGCAGCGGGGTCCTAGCGGAAACTAAGGGATATTAAGGCCTCCTTTTAATAGAGTACCGGACCAAAGCATTAACACATAGTGAATACATGACTCCTCAAACTATGGTCATCACCGGGAGTGGTCCCGATTATTGTCACTTCGGGGTTGCCGGATCATAACACATAGTAGGTGACTATAGACTTGCAAGATAGGATCAAGAACTCACATATATTCATGAAAACATAATAGGTTCAGATCTGAAATCATGGCACTTCGGGCCCTAGTGACAAGCATTAAGCATAGCAAAGTCATAGCAACATCAATCTCGTAACATAGTGGATACTAGGGATCAAACCCTAACAAAACTAACTCGATTACATGATAAATCTCATCCAACCCATCACCGTCCAAAGCAAGCCTCACGATGGAATTACTCACGCATCGCATGAGCATCATGAAGTTGGTGATGGAGGATGGTTGATGATGATGATGATGGCGACGGATTCCCTCTCCTGAGCCCGAGCTGACTCAGATCAGCCCTCCCGAGAGAGTTTAGGGCTTGGCGGCGGCTCCGTATCGTAAAACGTGATGGATCCTTATCTCTGATTTTTTTCTCCCCGAACATAAATATATGGAGTTGGAGTTGAGGTTGGTGGAGCAACAGGGGGCCCACGTGGCAGGGGGCGCGCCCCCCACCCTCGTGGACAGGGTGTGGGCCCCCTGGCCTTGATTCTTTCGCCAATATTTTTAATATTTTCCGAAAATAAGTTCCGTGGAGTTTCAGGTCATTCCGAGAACTTTTGTTTCTGCACATAAATAGCACCATGGCAATTCTACTGAAAACAGCGTCAGCGCGGGTTAGTTCCATTCAAATCATGCAAGTTAGAGTCCAAAACAAGGGCAAAAGTGTTTGGAAAAGTAGATACGACGGAGACGTATCACTGAGGCTGAAGCCAGAAAGCGCAAGAGCAAGAATGCCACTGACGACGCTCCTCAGGCCAAGAAGAGGAAGACAAAGAAGAAAGATCGGGCTGCTACCACAGAGCCCCTTGTCGTCGAGCCAATCTCTGTTGCTCGTCCTGCATCCGAACACCAAGAGCGTTAGTTAATTGTTCTCGAGCATGCTACCATAGAGGCTCCTGAAGCTGAAGAAGATCTAGCTGTTGACCCCACCGCAGTTGAAGACATTGGTCCCCAAGACAATGTAGATGATGATGAAGTCCTTCCTCAGATTGAGCACCAAATGGTATCATCGCTTGTTCTCACGAACAGCAAACTCATCAGCATTGGTCATCCTTTGACGCCAATTGCTCAGGATGATTCATGGGCCGATCACCCTGAAGACTCCCCCCGACAAGAAGAATCACCAAGTACTCCCCCTCCTCAAGTCACCACTCCGGTTCTTGACAATGACGACTATGTGGTCCAGCCAACTCCCTCTCCGAAAGCATCGCTTGCATTTCGTAGGCTTCGCAAAGGACCAAGGCCACAAGTCGCTCTATCGAGCGTTCCAGAAGGAGAAAAGCAACACAACTCAGTGGCATGACAAGTGTTTCCTAATGCCACTCCAACTGTGAACGTCTCTAAGTCTGAAGCCAAAGCTGCTGAAGACATTCCGGCTGCATCAGCCGATGACCAACAAGAACCCCAACAAGAAGAAGAGCATGTTGCCACACCCCCTACCAACCAAGAAGCTATTCTCGAGGAGAACGTGTCCGACCCTCCAGCTACTCAAGTGGAGGTTGATAATACTCAGGGGGCCACCAACAACACTACTGAAGCCAATGACGTTGTCATGGCTGAAGCTAATGTGGCGCCTGAAGTGGATATAGTACTTGAAGCCAATGTTGCACCTGAAGCTAATGCCAATACTACTGCTCTTGTACCACCTCCAAGGCCACACACCATTGAGCAAGACTTTGATCATGGTCAGCTGGTTACTGTCAGATGGCCCATTCTGGTTCCTCCACCTGCTGTCGGGCCACAATTTGACTATCATGTGGAGCACAGGCCTCTGGTCCAGAAGCCAAAACCCAGGCTGCCAAGGATTCCAGGTACAGCAACTTCGCCAGTATCTTTTAATGTGAATGGATTAAAAGCACACAACACCTTCTTTGATAGCGCCAAGAACCCATATTCCAAGCCAAGAATCTCATCTGATCGGTTCTGGAGTTATCAGCAGCGCAGTTATTATTCCTATATACTCTACAATCAGGGGCGCATTTTTTCCCATATGCGTCTAGACTGCGAAGCCATTGCTGGCCTGCCATGCTTGGAAGAAGCCCTCGACTGTTTCAGAGATGCAGACCTTCTACAGTTTGTGACCGACAAAGAAAATTGGAATGAAGAACTTCTGCTGCAATTCTATGCAACTCTTCACATTCGCTGCTACAACAGGGATCCGAAGACTTGGGTCCTTGAGTGGATGACAGGCAATGTACACCACGAAGCCAAAGCTCTTGATATTATTGAGCTCACCGCCTTACCCACTCCAGGTGAACTCTATGAACCTGGTTGTCAGCTTCACCGCAATGCTTTGGAGAGCATCTTCTAGAAGCCAGAGCCAAACATGAGCGAAATGCTGAGCATGATGAAGCCACTGCCACAAGACGCTGAATATCCAAAGGAATTCCTTGTTGAAGACCTAGAGTATCTGCCACGCACTATTTATCACATCATCAGGTGAACTCTATGGCCTGTCAAGGGACATTCTCCTGCAGCGAAGCTAGAAGGCCCAATGAAGACATTGGTCTTCTATATCTTCAATGGCATCAGTTTCAATGCTCAAGACTTCTTCATCAGGCAATTGGCTGCATCTGGCTCTGATCTATTTGGTCTGAAGTTTTATGCTCCATGGGTAATGCGCCTCATCAAGCTTCACTCTGCTATCAACTATCAGCCTTCTGCGCGCAATCATCTCATATTCTTGCCAGAGGTTGATCTGTCTGTCGAAGCCATTTACCCAGAGCTTGCCAAGGAGCCAATTTATCTTCACAACGCAGATCACCAAAGCTTCACACAACCCATTGAAGGAGTTCTTGCTGCAACTCGTGTTTATCCTTTGGCTGGCAACACACGTGCACCTCATCGTGCCCATACTGAAGCCACTGAGAGTACCATAGCTCAAAGGCCTCGGAAGCGATCTCGCGTTCTCAATGACCGAGAGCTTCTTGTTGCCCTGCATCAAAAACAGGATAAACATCACGACTGGCTGAAGCGTCAGATGCAAAGCCTCTTGGTGGATGTTAATCGCATTCGCAACCTTGCCACCAAGAATGCTATTGTCACTCATGAAACCTGTCGGCGGTCGTGGAAGAGTCTGACATTGCTGAGCTCTGAGGATGATCTTCAACAAGATGGCTTCACAGATAAATTCAAGTTTGATTCTGCTCCTCCCAGGAACGATGTCTTGCGTCGGACTCCCTCAATCGAAGACTCTGACTACTCATCCTCAGCGGCAACTGTCAATGCCAGAGTCATTGATGACCAAGGCGATGCCACTTCACCAGCTACAACTTTGCCTCGAATCGACACTGCACCAAGTTCTTCTGCATCACCGGACCTCAACGACGACCCTGAAGCTTCACCTACTCCTCATGGGGACAAGTAGAAGCTCTGTGTCTTCAAACCTTTTTGGTCCTTACTAACAAAAGGGGGAGAAGCATATGAGTTGATAGTCTTCAAGCGGGTCCATATGGGCGGTTTCTATACTTTTGCCAAGTGCTTACAACTCTGCTTTTGATACATTTGGTTCTTTGAGTTGTAACACTTAAACTTGATGGTCGTCTGCTACCTTTTCTGTCAACTATGTGATGCGATTATAAATTCCGCATGTGCGATGATAAATCCCGCACGAAGTCATTTTGCAAACGTCCATTTATCATTATGCATGTCATTATCTTCGTTATATCTTTTCATGCATGATGAATTGTCTTCATAAGTTGAAGAGGATCTCCACAAGTACAACCTGCCATGTGCATTTGCATTCAAAAGCAAAATACATATATGCACATCTTCAGGGGGAGCCTTTTGCTACTTATGAAGACAATACCTTAATCCTTTACAATTTCACATACTTTTATCCAAGTTGAAAACTTCAACCAGTTTGTCATCAATCACCAAAAAGGGGGAGATTGTAAGTGCATCTAGTGCCACCCCTAGTTGGTTTTGGAGTATTGACGACAAACCTGGTTGAGGGACTAATGTGTTTGTGAGAATTGCAGGATAACACGGGTAATAGTCCCTCATTGATTCGATTTACCTACCGGAGATGACCCCTAAAATTGTGTGAAGACATTGAAGACAATGGTGGTATGTGAAGATATTCACAATGAAGATTATGACTCGAGAAGACATTCACGTGAAGACTATGGAGTGCAAAGACATAGCTGTTTCGTAGTTTCCTTTTCTTCTTTGTTGAGTCATAGGAACCACCGTACTGTTAAGTGGGGTCCAAGTGAACAAAGTCAGAGTGACTGAAGTGATGCTCAAACAAATCCCAAGTCTTCGAGCGAAGACAATGAGAGCAAATCTTATCCAAAGCTGGATGAGTCACCTTTACTTGTAGCCCAAGTTAAGCTTCCGCGTGTGTTTGAAATCTGACCGTTGGAACACGTGTCAGTTCCTTAGTGACCCATGGTCATTTCAGACAAATCAGGTCAGGTTGCCTAGTGGCTATAAACAGCCCACCCCCTACACCATAAATTGGTGGCTGCTCAGAGTTAGTACACGGCTTTTGTCGTTTGAGAGCAACCCACCTCGAAGCCTTTGAGAGAGAGAAATCCTTGCGAGGATAAAGCCCAAAATACCTAGAGCCAAAGAGTGTTAGGCACCACTGAAGTCTTTCTGTCCGCGTGACCTGAAGACTTATTACACTTGAGGACTGTGAATCCTCCAGCCGGTTAGGCATCGCGTTCTGAGCATCCAAGAGTCATTGTGTATTGCTGGTGAACGAAGTCTGTGAAGGTTTGGAAGTCTACCTTGAAGACTTACCAGAGTGATTGGGCGAGGACTAAGTGTCCTTTAGCTCAAGGGGAATAAGGTGAAGACGTGGTCTTCTGAGTTAAATCTCAGCCTCCCTAACCAGACGTACAGTTGTCACAGTAACTGGAACTGGTCCAACAAATCATGTGTCTTCAGCAAGCAACTGGTTCTATCTCTTCCTTAACTTATCTACAGTTTGTCTTCGTGAAGTCTTTTGCTTGGTTGTCTTATCTGTTTGACTTCGCTGTGTGTCGATTATTGTTGTTTGGCTTCACACTATCTTCCATCTTGATCCATACTACCTAGCTGCTAATGGTCTTCATGCTTTAGCTTCATTACTTGCTTGACTATGGCTTGTCTAGTGTAGTCTACCTTCCGCTGCATGTCTATAGGTTCATTTCTATCGTTTGTCTTCAAAACTCCCATGTTTTGAAGACTTTCATAAAAATCGCCTATTCACCCCCCTCTAGTCGATGACTAGCACTTTCACCACCTCATGTATATGTTTTAAATTCAAAGTGAAAGCGTAAACTTACGGGAAGAATCGTATTGTGACGGTGAACCCGACAAAGTCAATCCGTGTTTTATTATTAGGGAAAGATAGGTTAGTCCCAAAAATCATATAAAATATCATATAAATGCATATAAAACATCCTAGATGGATAATATAATAGCATGGAACAAAAAAATTATAGATACGTTGGAGACATATCAAATATACGCTTTGATAAGGTGATCAAAGCATATGGTTTCATACATACTTGTGGTGAAGCCTGTACTTACAAGAAAGTGAGTGGGAGCACTACAGACTTTCTAATAAGTATATGTGAATGACATATTGTTGATCGGGAATGATGTAGAATTTTCTAGGAAGCATAAAGGAGTATTTGAAAGGAGTTTTTCAAAGAAACACCTCGGTGAAGCTGCTTACATATTGGGAATCAAGATCTGTAGAGATGGATCAAGACGCTTGATAAGACTTTTGATGAGTACATACCTTGATAAGATTTTGAGGGAGTTTAAAATGGATCAGTCAAAGAAGGAGTTCTTGCCTGAGTTGTAAGGCATGAAGTTGAGTTGTAAGTCATTCCCTATGCCTCAGCCATAGGTTCTATATGTTGGGGAACGTAGTATTTCAAAATTTTGCCTATGATCACACAAGATCTATTTAGGAGAAGCATAGCAACGAGCGGGGAGAGTGTGTCCACGTACCCTCATAGACGAAAGCGGAAGCGTTTAGTAATGCGGTTGATGTAGTCGAACGTCTTCACGATCCAACCGATCAAGTACCGAACGCACAACACCTCCGCGATCTGCACACGTTCAGCTCGGTGACGTCCCTCAAACTTCTAGATCCAGCTGAGGTTGAGGGAGAGTTTCGTCAATACGACAGCGTGTTGACGGTGATGATGAAGTTACCTACGCAGGGCTTCACCTAAGCTCTATAATGATATGACCGAGGTGGAAATATGTGGAGGGGGCACCGCACACGGCTAAGATCAACTTGTGTGTCTATGGGGGCCCCTCCCCCGTATATAATGGAGTGCAGGAGGGGAGGGCCGGCCCTCTCTATGGCGCACCCCAAGGGGGATTCCTACTCCTGGTAGGGGTAGGTTCCCCCCCCCCCTTCCCTAGTTGGAGTACGAGAAGAAGGAAGATGGAGAAGGAGAGAAGGGGGGCCACCCCCCTCCCCAATTAGGATTGGGCTTGGGGGGCGCGCGTCTCGCACTTGACCGCCGCCTCCTCTCTCCAACCATGGCCCATTCGGGCCCATTAACTCCCCGGGGGGTTCCGGTAACCCCCCGGTACTCTAGAAAATGCACGAACTCATCCGAAACCTTTCCGGTGTCCAAACATAACCTTCCAATATATCAATCTTTATGTTTCAACCATTTCGAGACTCCTCGTCATGTCCGTGATCACATCCGGGACACAGAACTACCTTCGGTACATCAAAATGCATAAACTCATAATACCGATCGTCATCGAACGTTAAGCGTGCGGACCCTGCGGGTTCGAGAACTATGTAGACATGACCGAGACTCATCTCCGATCAATAACCAATAGCGGAACCTAGATGCTCATATTGGTTCCTACATATTCTACGAAGATCTTTATCGGTCAAACCGCAAAACAAAATACGTTGTTCCCTTTGTCATCGGTATGTTACTTGCCCGTGATTCGATCGTCGGTATCATCATACCTAGTTCAATCTCGTTACCGGCAAGTCTTTTTACTCATTCCGTAATGCATCATCCCAACTCATTAGTTACATTGCATGCAAGGCTTATAGTGATGTGCATTACCTAGTGGGCCCAGAGATACCTCTTGGACAATCGGAGTGACAAATCCTAATCTCGATCTATGCCAACTCAACAAACACCATTGGAGACACCTGTAGAGCATCTTTATAATCACCCAGTTACGTTGTGACGTTCGATAGCACACTAAGTGTTCCTCCGTTATTCGGGAGTTGCATAATCTCATAGTCATAGGAACATGTATAAGTTATGAAGAAAGCAATAGCAATAAACTAAACGATCAAAGTGCTAAGCTAACGGATGGGTCAAGTCAATCACATCATTCTATAATGATGTGATCCCGTTCATCAAATGATAACTCTTGTCCATGGCTAGGAAACTTAACCATCTTTGATTAACGAGCTAGTCAAGTAGAGGCATACTAGTGACACTCTATTTGTCTATGTATTCACAAATGTACTAAGTTTTCGGTTAATACAATTCTAGCATGAATAATAAACATTTATCATGATATAAGGAAATATAAGTAACAACTTTATTATTTCCTCTAGGGCATATTTCGTTCAGTCTCCCACTTGCACTAGAGTCAATAATCTAGATTACATTGTAATGATTCTAACACCCAGGGAGTCTTGGTGTTGATCATGTTTTGCTCGTGAGAGAGGCTTAGTCAACGGATCTGCAATATTTAGATCCGTATGTATTTTGCAAATATCTATGTCTCCTCCTTGACTTGATCGCGGATGGAATTGAAGCGTCTCTTGATGTGCTTGGTTCGCTTGTGAAATCTGGATTCCTTTGCCAAGGCAATTGCACCAGTATTGTCACAAAAGATTTTTATTGGACCCGATGCACTAGGTATGACACCTAGATCGGATATGAACTCCTTCATCCAGACTCCTTCGTTTGCTGCTTCCGAAGCAGCTATGTACTCCGCTTCACACGTAGATCCCGCCACGATGCTCTGCTTGGAACTTCACCAACTGACAGCTCCACCAATAAAAATATGTATCCGGTTTGTGACTTAGAGTCATCCGGATCAATGTCAAAGCTTGCATCGACGTAACTATTTACGACGAGCTCTTTGTCACCTCCATAAACGAGAAACATATCCTTAGTCCTTTTCAGGTATTTTAGGATGTTCTTGACCGCTGTCCAGTGATCCATTCCTGGATTACTTTGGTACCTCTCTGCTAAACTAATAGCAAGGCACACATCAGGTTTGGTACACAACATTGCATACATGATAGAATATATGGCCGAAGCATAGGGAATGACTTTCATTTTCTCTCTATCTTTTGCAATGGTCGGGCATTGAGTTTGACTCAACTTTACACCTTGTAACATAGGCAAGAACCCTTTCTTTGCTTGATCCATTTTGGACTTATTCAAAACTTTATCAAGGTATGTGCTTTGTGAAAGTCCAATTAAGCGTCTTGATCTATCTCTATTGATCTTGATGCCTAATATATAAGCAGCTTCACCAAGGTCTTTCATTGGAAAATTCTTATTCAAGTATCCTTTATGCTATTAAGAAATTCAGTATCATTTCTGATCAAAAATATGGCATCCACATATGATATCAAAAATGCTACAGAGCTCCCACTCACTTTCTTGCAAATACAGGCTTCTCCAAAAGTCTGTATAAAACCATATGCTTTGATCACACTATCAAAGTGTATATTCCAACTCCGAGAGGCTTGCACCAGTCCATAAATGGATCGTTGGAGCTTCCACACTTTGTTAGTACCTTTTGGATCGACAAAACCTTCTGGTTGCATCATATACAACTCTTCTTTAAGATATCCATTAAGGAATGCATTTTTGACATCCATTTGCCAAATTTGATAATCATAAAATGCGGCAATTGCTAACATGATTCAGACGGACTTAAGCATCGCTACGGGTGAGAAGGTCTCATCAGAGTCAACTCCTTGAACTTGTCGAAAACCTTTCGCAACAAGTCAAGCTTTGTAGACAGTAATATTACCATCAACGTCAATCTTCTTCTTGAATATCCATTTAATCTCTATGGCTTGCGATCATCGGGCAAGTCAACCAAAGTCCATACTTTGTTCTCATACATGGATCCCATCTCAGATTTCATGGCCTCAAGCCATTTTGCGGAATTTGGGCTCATCATCGCTTCCTCATAGTTCGTAGGTTCGTCATGGTCAAGTAACATGACTTCCAGAACAGGATTACCGTACCACTCTGATTTGACCTACGAGGTTCGGTAGTAACTTGATCGGAAGTTTCATGACCATCATCATTAGCTTCGTCACTTACTGGTGTAGGAATCACTGGAACTGATTTCTGTGATGAACTACTTTCCAATAAGGGAGCAGTACGATTACCTCATCAAGTTCTACTTTCCTCCCACTCACTTCTTTCGAGAGAAACTCCTTCTCTAGAAAGGATCCATTCTTAGCAATGAATATCTTGCCTTCGGATCTGCGATAGAAGGTGTACCCAACAGTCTCCTATGGGTATCCTATGAAGACACATTTCTCCGATTCTGGTTCGAGCTTATCAGGTTGAAACTTTTTCTCATAAGCATCGCAGCCCCAAACTTTAAGAAATGACAACTTGGGTTTCTTGCCAAACCACAGTTCATATGGTGTAGTCTCAACGGATTTAGATGGTGCCCTATTTAACGTGAATGCAGCCGTCTCTAAAGCATAACCCCAAAACAATAGCGGTAAATCAGTAAGAGACATCATAGATCGCACCATATCTAATAGAGTACGATTACGACGTTCGGACACACCATTAGGTTGTGGTGTTCTGGGTGGCGTGAGTCGTGAAACTATTCCGCATTGTTTCAAATGAAGACCAAACTCGTAACTCAAATATTATCCTCCACGATCAGATCGTAGAAACTTTATTTTCTTGTTACGATGATTTTCCACCTCACTCTGAAATTCTTTGAACATTTCAAATGTTTCAGACTTATGTTTCATTAAGTAGATATACCCATATCTGCTCAAATCATCTGTGAAGGTCAGAAAATAATGATACCCGCCGCGAGCATCAACACTCATCGGGCCGCATACATCAGTATGTATTATTTCCAACAAGTCTGTTGCTCGCTCCATTGTTCCGGAGAACGGAGTCTTAGTCATCTTGCCCATGAGGCATGGTTCGCAAGCATCAAGTGATTCCAAAAGCCCATCAACATGGAGTTTCTTCATGCGCTTTACACCAATATGACCTAAACGGCAGTGCCACAAATAAGTTGCACTATCATTATTAGACTTATATCTTTTGGCTTCAATACTATGAATATGTGTATCACTACTATCAAGATTTAGTAAAATAGACCACTCATCAAGGGTGCATGACCATAAAAGATATTACTCATATAAATAGAACAACCATTATTCTCTCGATTTAAATGAATAACCATCTCGCATCAAACAAGATCCAGATATAATGTTCATGCTTAACGCGGCACCAAATAACAATTATTTAGGTCTAATACTAATCCCGAAGGTAGATGTAGGGGTAGCGTGCCGACGGCGATCACATCGACTTTGGAACCATTTCCCACGCACATCACACCTCGTCCTTAGCCAATATTCGCTTAATTCGTAGCCCCTGTTTCGAGTTGCAAATATGAGCAACAGAACCAGTATCAAATACTCAGGCGCTACTGCGAGCATTAGTTAAGTACACATCAATAACATGTATATCAGATATAGCTTTCACTTTGACATCCTTCTTATCCGCCAAATACTTGGGGCAGTTCCGCTTCCAGTGACCAGTCCCTTTGAAGTAGAAGCACTTAGTCTCAGGCTTAGGTCCAGACTTGGGCTTCTTCACTTGAGCAGCAACTTGCTTGTCGTTCTTCTTGAAGTTCCCCATCTTCCCTTTACCCTTTTTCTTGAAACTAGTGGTCTCGTTGACCATCAACACTTGATGCTCCTTCTTGATTTCTACCTCCGCAGCCTTTAGCATTGTGAAGAGCTCGGAATTGTCTTATCCATCCCTTGCATATTATAGTTCATCACAAAGCTTTTGTAGCTTGGTGGCAGTGATTCAAGAACTCTATCAATGACACTATCATCAGGAAGATTAACTCCCAGTTGAGTCAAGTGGTTGTGGTACCCAGACATTCTGAGTATGTGTTCACTGACAGAACTATTCTCCTCCATTTTGCAGCTATAGAACTTATCGGAGACTCCATATCTCTCAATCTGGGCATTTGCTTGAAATATTAACTTCAACTCCTGGAACATATCATATGCTCCATGACGCTCGAAACGTCGTTGAAGTCCTGGTTCTAAGCCGTAAAGCATGGCACACTGAACTATCGAGTAGTCATCAGCTTTGCTCTGCTAGATGTTCATAACATCCGGCGTTGCTCCTGCAGCGGGATTGGCACCCAGCGGTGCTTCCATGACGTAATTCTTTTGTGCAGCAATGAGGATAATCCTCAAGTTACGGACCTAGTCCGTGTAATTGCTACCATCATCTTTCAACTTAGCTTTCTCTAGGAACGCATTAAAATTCAACCGAATAACAGCACGGGCCATTTATCTACAACAACATAGACATGCAAAATACTATCAGGTACTAAGTTCATGATAAATTAAAGTTCAATTAATCATATTATTTAAGAAGAACTCCCACTTAGATAGACATCCCTCTAATCATCTAAGTGATTACGTGATCCATATCAACTAAACCATGTCCGATCATCACGTGAGATGGAGTAGTTTTCAATGGTGAACATCACTATGTTGATCATATCTACTATATGATTCACGCCGACCTTTCGCCTCAAAGGTACCAAGGCCATATCTGTATATGCTAGGCTCGTCAAGTTTAACCCGAGTATTCTCGTGGTGCAAAACTGGCTTGCACCCATTGTATGTGAACGTAGAGCTTATCACACCCGATCATCACGTGGTGTCTCGGCACGACGAACTGTAGCAACGGTGCATAGTCAGGGAGAACACTTGTACCTTGAAATTTAGTGAGAGGTCGTCTTATAATGCTACTGTAAACAAAATAAGATGCATAAAGCATAAACATCACATGCAATCAATATAAGTGATATGATATGGCCATCATCACCTTGTGCCTTTGATATCCATCTCGAAAGCACTGTCATGATCACCATCGTCACCGGCTTGACACCTTGATCTCCATCGAAGCATCGTTCTCATCTCGCCAACTATTGCTTCTACGACTATCGCTACCGCTTAGTGATAAAGTAATGCAATTACATGGTGATTGCATTTCATACAATAAAGCGACAACCACATGGCTCCTGCCAGTTGCCGATAACTGTGTTACAAAACATGATCATCTCGTACAACAATTTATATAATCACGTCTTGACCATATCACATCACAACATGCCCTGCAAAAACAAGTTAGACGTCCTCTACATTGTTGTTGCAAGTTTTACATGGCTGCTACGGGCTTAGCAAGACCGTTCTTACCTGCACATCAAAACCACAACGATTTTTCTTCAAGTTTGCTGTTTTAACCTTCAACAAGGACCGGGCGCAGTCACACTCGGTTCAACTAAAGTTGGAGAAACAGACACCCACTAGCCACCTGTGTGTGAAGCACGTCGGTACAACCAGTCTCGCGTAAGCGTACGCGTAATGTCGGTCTGAGCCGCTTCATCCAACAATACCTCCGAATCAAAGTATGAAATGCTGGTCAGCAGTATGACTATTATCGCCCACAACTCTTTGTGTTCTACTCGTGCATATAACATCTACGCATAGACCTGGCTCGGATCCCACTGTTGGGGAACGTAGTATTTCAAAATTTTGCCTACGATCACACAAGATCTATCTAGGAGAAGCATAGCAACGAGCGGGGAGAGTTTGTCCACGTACCCTCGTAGACCGAAAGCGAAAGCGTTTAGTAACGCGGTTGATGTAGTCGAATGTCTTCGCGATCCAACCGATCAAGTACCGAACGCACGGCACCTACGCGATCTGCACACGTTCATCTTGGTGACGTCCCTCGAACTTATAGATCCAGCTGAGGTTGAGGGAGAGTTTCGTCAGCACGACGGTGTGTTGACGGTGATGACGAAGTTACAGATGCAGGGCTTCACCTAAGCTCTACAATGATATGACTGAGGTGGAAATATGTGGAGGGGGGCACTGCACACGGCTAAGATTAACTTGTGTGTCTATGGGGTGCCCCCTCCCCCGTATATAAAGGAGTGGAGGAGGGGAGGGCCGGCCCTCTCTATGGCACACCCCAAGGGGGATTCCTACTCCTAGTAGGAGTAGGTTTCCCCCCTTCCCTAGTTGGAGTAGGAGAAGAAGGAAGAGGGAGAAGGAGAGAAGGAAAGGGGGGTCGGCCCCCCTCCCCAATTCGGATTGGGCTTGGTGGGTGCACGCCTCCCACTTGGTCGCCTCCTCCTCTCTCCCACCATGGCTCATTAAGGCCCATTAACTCCCCGGGGTGTTCCGGTCACCCCCCGGTACTTTGGAAAATGCCCGAACTCATCTGAAACCATTTTGGTGTCCAAACATAGCCTTCCAATATATCAATCTTTATTTCTCGACCATTTTGAGACTCCTTGTCATGTCCGTGATCACATCCGGGACTCAGAAATACCTTCGGTACATCAAAACACATAAACTCATAATATCTGTCGTCATCAGACGTTAAGCGTGCGGACCCTACGCGTTCGAGAACTATGTAGACATGACCGAGACTCATCTCCGGTCAATAACCAATAGCGGAACCTGGATGCTCATATTGGTTCCTACATATTCTACGAAGATCTTTATCGGTCAAACCGCATAACAACATACGTTGTTCCCTTTGTCATCGCTATGTTACTTGCCCGAGATTCGATTGTCGGTATCATCATACCTAGTTCAATCTCGTTACCGGCAAGTCTCTTTACTCGTTCCGTAATGCATCATCTCGTAACTAACTCATTAGTTACATTGCTTGCAAGGCTTATAGTGATGTGCATTATCGAGTGGGCCTAGAGATACCTCTCAGACAATCGGAGTGACAAATCCTAATCTCGATCTATGCCAACTCAACAAACACCATCGGAGACACCTGTAGATCATCTTTATAATCACCGAGTTACGTTGTGACGTTTGATAGCACACTAAGTGTTCCTCCGGTATTCGGGAGTTGCATAATCTCATAGTCATAGGAACATGTACAAGTTATGAAGAAAGCAATAGCAATAAACTAAACGATCAAAGTGCTAAGCTAACGGATGGGTCAAGTCAATCACATCATTCTCTAATGATGTGATCCCGTTCATCAAATGACAACTCTTGTCCATGGCTAGGAAACTTAACCATCTTTGATTAACGAGCTAGTCAAGTAGAGGCATACTAGTGACACTCTGTTTGTCTATGTATTCACACATGTACTAAGTTTTCGGTTGATACAATGCTAGCATGAATAATAAACATTTATCATTATATAAGGAAATATAAATAACAACTTTATTATTGCCTCTAGGGCATATTTCCTTCACTATAAAGTATGACACGTTGTATACCAGACTTTTCCATGAGTTTGGCAAAGGGGTACAATAGTGATCCAGGTGTAGAGATCACTGGACAGCGGTCAAAATTAACCTTAGAAGACTAAGGAGATATTTCTCGGTTATGGAGGTGATAAAGAGTTCGTCGTAAAGAGTTATGTCGATGCAAACTTTGACACCGATCTGGATGACTCTGAGTCTCAATCTGGATACATGGTGAAAGTGGGAGCAATTAGCTAGATTAGCTATGTACAAAGCATTGTAGACATAGAAATTTGCAAAATACATACGGATCTGAATGTGGCAGACCCGTTGACTAAACTTCTCTCACAAGAAAAACATGATCACACCTTAGTACTCTTTGGGTGTTAATCACATAGCGATGTGAACTATATTATTGACTCTAGTAAACCCTTTGGGTGTTGATCACATGGCGATGTGAACTATGGGTGTTAATCACATAAAGATGTGAACTATTAGTGTTAAATCACATGGATATGTGAACTAGATTATTGACTCTAGTGCAAGTGGGAGACTGAAGGAAATATGCCCTAGAGGCAATAATAAAGTTTTTATTTATATTTCCTTATATCATGATAAATGTTTATTATTCATGCTAGAATTGTATTAACCGGAAACTTGATACATGTGTGAATACATAGACAAAAAAAGTGTCCCTAGTATGCCTCTACTTGACTAGCTCGTTAATCAAAGATGGTTAAGTTTCCTGACCATAGACATGCGTTGTCATTTGATGAACGGGATCACATCATTAGGAGAATGATGTGATGGACAAGACCCATCCATTAGCTTAGAATAATTATTGTTAAGTTTTATTGCTATTGCCTTCTTCATGACTTATACATATTCCTTTGACTATGAGATTATGCAACTCCCGAATACCGGAGGAACACCTTGTGTGCTATCAAACGTCACAACGTAACTGGGTGATTATAAAGATGCTCTACTGGTGTCTCTGAAGGTGTTTGTTGGGTTGGCATAGATCGAGATTAGGATTTGTCACTCCGAATATCGGAGAGGTATCTTTGGGCCCTCTCGGTAATGCACATCATGACAACCCTTGCAAGCAATGTGACTAATGAGTTAGTTGCGGGATGATGCATTACAGAATGATTAAAGAGAGTTGCCGGTAACGAGATTGAACTAGGGATGAGGATACCGATGATCGAATCTCGGGCAAGTAACATACCGATGACAAAGGGAATGACGTATGTTGTCATTGCGGTTTGACCGATAAAGATCTTCATACAATATGTAGGAACCAATATGAGCATCCAGGTTCCGCTATTTGTTATTGACTAGAGATGTGTCTCGGTCATGTCTATATAGTTCTCGAACCCGTAGGGTCCGCACGCTTAACGTTCGATGACGATTTGTATTATGAGTTATGTGTTTTGGTGACCGAAGATTGTTCGGAGTCCCGGATGAGATCACGGACCTGACGACGAGTCTCGAAACGGTCGAGAGGTAAAGATTGATATATTGGACGATATTATTCGGACGCCGGAATGGTTTCATAGTGTTTCATATATTTATCGAAATACTGAGGGGTTACCGGAACCCCCCCCCCCCGGGGTAAGTAATGGGCCAACATGGGCCATAGGGGAGAGAGAGGGCAGCCCACAAGGGGTGGCAAACCCCCTCCCCCCATGGGCAGTCTGATACATCTCCAACGTATCTATAATTTTTGATTGTTCCATGTTATTATGTATTCTGTTTTGGATGTTTAATGGGCTTATTTATACACTTGTATATTATTTTTGGGACTAACCTATTAACCGGAGGCCCAACCCAAATTGTTGTTGTTTTTCCTATTTTAGTGTTTCGCAGAAAAAGAATATCAAACAGAGTCCAAACGGATTGAAACCTTCGGGAGCGTGATTTTTGGAACAAACGTGATCCAGAGTACTTGGAGTGGACGTCAAGCAATCAACGAGGAGGACACGAGGCAGGGGAGCGCGCCTACCCCCTGGGCACGCCCTCCACCCTTGTGGGCCCCTCGTGGCTCCACCGACCTACTTCTTCCTCCTATATATACCTATGTACCCCCAAACCATCGGAGAGCACCACAAAAACCTAATTCCACCGCCGCAACCTTTTGTACCCATGAGATCCCATCTTGGGGCCTTTTCCGGCGCTTCGCCGGAGGGGGCATTAATCACGGAGGGCTTCTACATCAACACCATAGCCTCTCCGATGATGTCTGAGTAGTTTACCTCAGACCTTCGGGTCCATAGTTATTAGCTAGATGGCTTCTTCTCTCTCTTTGGATCTCAAAACAAAGTTCTCCTCGATTCTCTTGGAGATCTATTCGATGTAATCTTCTTTTGCGGTGTGTTTGTCGAGATTCGATGAATAGTGGGTTTATGATCAAGATTATCTATGAACAATATTTGAATCTTCTCTTAATTCTTTTATGTATGATTGGTTATCTTTGCAAGTCTCTTCGAATTATCTGTTTGGTTTGGCCTACTAGATTGATCTTTCTTGTAATGGGAGAAGTGCTTAGCTTTGGGTTCAATCTTGAGGTGCTCGATCCCAGTGACAGTAGGGGAAACGACACGTATTGTATTGTTGCCATCGAGGATAAAAAGATGGGGTTTATATCATATTGCACGAGTTTATCCCTCTACATCATGTCATCTTGCTTAAAGCATTACTCCGTTCTTATGAACTTAATACTCTAGATGCATGCTAGATAGCGGTCAATCTGTGGAGTAATAGTAGTAGATGCAGGCAGGAGCCGGTCTAGTTGTCACGGACGTGATGCCTATATACATGATCATACCTAGATATTCTCATAACTATGCTAAATTCTATCAATTGCTCGACAGTAATTTGTTCACCCACCGTAATACTTATGCTATCTTGAGAGAAGCCACTAGTGAAACCTATGGCCCCCGGGTCTATTTTCCATCTATAAGTTTCCAATCTATTTTACTTTGCAATCTTTACTTTCAATCTATATCATAAAAATACCAAAAATATTTATCTTATTATCTCTATCAGATGTCACTTTTGCAAGTGGCCGTGTAGGGATTAACAACTCCTTTATCGTGTTGGTTGAAAGGTTCTTATTTGTTTGTGTAGGTACGAGGGACTTGAGCGTGGCCTCCTACTGGATTGATACCTTGCTTCTCAAAAACTGAGGGAAATACTTACGCTAGTTTGCTGCATCATCCTTTCCTCTTTAAGGGAAAACCAACACACTGCTCAAGAGGTAGCAAGAAGGATTTCTGGCGCCGTTGCCGGGGAATCTACGCACAAGTCAAGACATACCAAGCACCCATCACAAACTCTTATCTCTCGCATTACATTATTTGCCATTTCCCTCTCATTTTCCTCTCCCCCACTTCACCCTTGCCGTTTTATTCGCCCTCTCTTTCCGTTCAGCCTCTTTTTCGCTTGCTTCTTGTTTGCTCGTGTGTTGGATTGCTTGCTTGCCACGATGGCTCAAGACAATACTAAATTGTGTGACTTTACCAATACCAACAACAATGATTTTCTTAGCACTACGATTGCTCCTCTTACCGAAGCTGAATCTTGTGAAATTAATGATGCTTTCTTGAATCTTGTCATGAAACATCAATTCGGCGGCCTTCCTAGTGAAGATGCCGCTACCCATCTAAATAGCTTTGTTGATTTGTGTGATATGCAAAAGACGAAAGATGTGGATAATGATATTGTTAAATTGAAGCTATTTCCGTTTTCTCTTAGAGATCACGCTAAAACTTGGTTTTCGTCTTTGCCTAAAAATAGTATTGATTCTTGGAATAAGTGCAGAGATGCCTTTATCTCTAAGTATTTTCCTCCCGCTAAGATCATCTCTCTTAGAAACGATATTATGAATTTTAAGCAACTTGATCATGAACATGTTGCACAAGCTTGGGAGAGGATGAAATTAATGATACGTAATTGCCCTACTCATGGTTTTAATTTGTGGATGATTATACAAAAAATTTATGCCGGATTGAATTTTGTTTCTAGAAATCTTTTAGATTCGGCCGCGGGAGGCACTTTTATGGAAATCACTTTAAGAGACTAAACTCCTAGATAATATTATGGTTAATTATTCTCAATGGTACACTGAAAGATCTACTAGTAAAAAGGTTCATGCGATTGAAGAAATTAATGTTTTGAGTGGAAAGATGGATGAACTTATGAAATTGTTTGCTAATAAGAGTGTTTCTTATGATCCTAATGATATTCCTTTGTCTACTTTGATTGAGAATAAAATGAATCTATGGATGTTAATTTTGTTGGTAGGAATAATTTTGGTAACAATGCGTATAGAGGAAACTTTAATCCTAGGCCGTTCCCTAATAATTACTCTAATAATTATGGTAATTCCTACAACAACTCTTATGGAAATTTTAATAAGATGCCCTCTGATTTTGAGACTAGTGTTAAAGAATTTATGATTTCTCAAAAGAATTTCGATGCTTTGCTTGAAGAAAAATTGCCTAAGATTGATGAATTCTCCTCGATTTCTCTTGAAACTTAGATCTATTCACCCTAAGCATGATATCAATGAGTCTCTCAAAGCCATGAGAATTTCCATTGATGAGTGCAAGGAAATAACCGCTAGGATGCATGCTAAGAAATATTAATTTAAAGGCGTGTTTTTCTAGTTTTTCTGAGAATAAAGATGAAGATCTAAAAACTATTGATGTGTCCCCTATTAAATCCTTGTTTTGCAATATGAATCTTGATAATGATGGGACTGGAGATGAGTCAACTTTAGTTAGAAGGTGTCCCAAAAATTCGGAGTTTTTAGATCTTGATGCTAAAATTGGTAAAAGTGGGATTGAACAGGTTAAAACTTTAGATAGCAATGAACCCACTATCTTGGATTTCAAGGAATTTAATTATGATAATTGGTATTTTATAGATTGTATTTCCTTGTTGCAATCCGTGCTAAATTCTCCTCATGCTTATAGTCAAAATAAAGCTTTTACTAAACATATCGTTGATGCTTTGATGCAGTCTTATGAAGAAAAACTTGAGTTGGAAGTTTCTATCCCTAGAAAACTTTATGATGAATGGTAACCTACAATTAAAATTAAAATTGAAGATCATGAATTTTATGCTTTGTGTGATTTGGGTGCTAGTGTTTCCACGATCCCAAAAACTTTGTGTGATTTGCTAGGTTTTCGTGAATTTGATGATTGTTCTTTAAACTTGCACCTTGCGGATTCCACCATTAAGAAACCTATGGGAAGAATTAATGATGTTCTTATTGTTGCAAATAGGAATTATGTGCCCGTAGATTTCATTGTTCTGGTTATAGATTGCAATCCTTCATGTCCTATTATTCTTGGTAGACCTTTCCTTAGAACGATTGGTGCAATCATTGATATGAAGGAAGGGAATATTAGATTCCAATTTCCGTTAAGGAAAGGCATGGAACACTTCCCTAGAAATAGAATTAAATTACCATATTAATGTATTATGAGATCCACCTATGGATTGCCTACCAAAGATGGCAATACCTAGATATATCCTCGCTTTTATGCCTAGCTAGAGGCGTTAAACGATAGTGCTTGTTGGGAGGCAACCCAATTTTATTTTAGTTTTTGCTTTTTGGTTATGTTTAGGAATAAATAATCCATCTAGCTTCTGTTTATATGTGGTTTTGTGTTTCAATTAGTGTTTGTGCCAAGTTAAACCTATAGTATCTTCTTGGATGATAGTTATTTGATCTTGCTGAAAATTGCAGAAACTTTCTGTTCACGAAAACAATTGTTACAAATCACCAGAACGTGATAAAATACTGATTCCAATTTCAGCAGATCAATAAACAAATTATCTAGGTCTTCCTATTTTTGTAGAATTTTGGTAGTTCCATAAGTTTGCGTTAGTTGCAGATTACTACAGACTGTTATGTTTTTGACAGATTCTGTTTTTCGCGTGTTGTTTGCTTATTTTAATGAATCTATGGCTAGTAATGGAGTTTATGAAGCATAGAAAAGTTGGAATACAGTAGGTTTAACACCAATATAAATAAAGAATGAGTTCATTACAGTACCTTGAAGTGGTGTTTTTTTTCTTTCGCTAACGGAGCTCACGAGATTTTCTGTTAAGTTTTGTGTTGTGAAGTTTTCAACTTTTGGGTAAAGATTTGATGGATTATGGAACAAGTATTGGCAAGAGCCTAAGCTTGGTTATGACCAAGGCACCCCAAGGTAAAATTCAAGGACAACCAAAAGCCTGCTTGGGGATGCCCCGGAAGGCATCCTCTCTTTCGTCTTCGTCTATCGGTAACTTTACTTGGGGCTATATTTTTATTCACCACATGATATGTGTTTTGCTTGGAGCGTCTCGTATGATTTGATTCTTTGCTTTTTAGTTTATCACAATCACCTTCTCTGTATAAACCTTTTGAGAGAGACACACATGATTCGGAATTTGTTAGAATACTCTATGTGCTTCACTTATATCTTTTGAGCTATATAGCTTTTGCTCTAGTACTTCACTTATATCTTTTAGAGCGCGGTGGTGGTTTTATTTTATAGAAATTATTGATCTCTCATGCTTCACTTATATTATTTTGAGAGTCTTAAACGGCATGGTAATTTGCTTTAATTGTGAAATTAATCCGAATGTGATAGGCATCCAAGATGAGCATTATAAAAACTTCCATATTGAGTTCATTGAATATCATGAGAAGTTTGATACTCGATAAGTGTTTTGAGATATAAAGGTGGTAATATTAGAGTGTGCTAGTTGACTAATAGTGAAATTGAGAAATACTTGTGTTAAGGTTGGCAAGTCCCGTAGCATGCACATATGGTAAAAGTTGTGTGACAATTTTGACACATAAGGTGTTCTTTTATTGCTTTCCTTATGAGTGGCGGTCGGGGACGAGCGATGGTCTTTTCCTACAAATCTTTCCCTCAAGGGGCATGCATAGTAGTACTTTGCTTCGAGGGCTAATAAACTTTTGCAATAAGTATATGAGTTCTTTATGACTAATGTGATTCCATGGATTATACACACTCTCAACCTTCCACAATTTTCTAGCCTCTACGGTACCGTGCATTGCCCTTTCTCGCCTTGAGAGTTTGTGCAAACTTCGCCAGTGCATCCAAACCCCGTGAAATGATACGCTCTATCACACATAAACTGTGACGCCCCAAAAAAAATTTAACCATGTTTTGTTTATTAAAATTTTGCCAGGAAACTTAAACTTTTAGTTTCTGGATTTCCTTTCGATTTCAGAACCATTCTTTTCTTTATTATTATGGAGTTTTTACCCCAAGTTAAAACTTTTCAATAATTATTGGACTCATTTACCCTCTCAAATAAAACAATTATTTTATCAGTAGAATTATTTATATAATTATTTATCCATGAGCTTTATCTCTCTAAAATGGTTTTTCATAAGTTTAGGACCCCATTTGCACTGCAACCCTTTGATAAATTCATCTAAAAATCCCACCAAAATTTGGGGATGTCATGTGATGTTTTTAAATCACTTTTATGCAAAAATATATTTCATTCTTTGGATATTTTGAGCTCTACATCAAATTTTCAAATCTGGTCCAGTGGGTAATTTTGCACTACAACCTAATTAAATATTCCTTTAAAAATTTCACCAAAATTGTGGGATGTCAGTAGGAGTATATTATTCAACTTTTTGCAAAAAACCAGTTATGTCCTTTGGAAAATTTGAGTGAATCATCCTCATTTGCATTCTGGTTCAACTTGGTGATATGTACTGCAACCATGTTTGTGCTTGCTCTTTCTCTCTCAATTCTTTCTCCTGATTGTAGACCACCCTACCAAACCCTTAAGTCCAGGGGAGTGGACCCATTGGAGGATTTTTAGTGCAAGCAATGATGCCATTTACCTTCTGTCCAGAACAGAAGATTTGCAAAACTTGCACTAGCAAGTTTCTGGTTTTGCCCATATGACCTTGCCACCATCACCTTCATCTAAAGAGACACTAGTCTGGAGAGTTTGACCACCCCAAGAAATGCCTAAGTGCCCTTGGCGTTTTGTCAAACACCTTATGGGCATGATCAGTTTTGGCATAGTTTCTGGTTTGTACAATGGACCTGCTTACTTTGCCAAACCACCATGTCCACTAAGTTTCTAGACTACCCTAACCTAGGCATGTTAGTCCCCAGCATCATCCAAACCCCCTAGCACCCACCGGCATTTCGCAACAGTTGGCGTGCAGACGCTCTGGCGCGCCAGAGCATCGCGTTTACTGCAGGCGCAGACGGTCGCCGCGTCCGCCGTCGCCTTCCCGCGCCTGTTCGGCCTCCCCACTCGCAGCTAAGCGCACCGACCTCCTCGCCGCAGAGCTGCCCTGGCCCTCTCCTGGCGCCCTACAGCGCCACCGACGCAAGCCGCCACCGCCACCCCGACAGCCCCTGCCCTGGACGGCGCCGCCCGAACCACTAGCACTCGCCAGCTCGCTCCTGAGCAGTTCTAGCTTATCCCCTCGCCCTGCCAGACCCCACCAACCGACGCCACGCGCCCCCTAGCTATAGAACGGCGGTCGCCGGCGATCTTATCCGCGGCCACCGCGAATCGACCTCGCTACGCTATAAATGGAGAGCCCCGAGCTCGTCCCATCACTCAGGCAGCCTCAAGCCATTTCCCTAGGACCCCCCATGGCCAACAATCAACGACAGGAGGTCTTCTTCCCCGCCTCGACGGCCGCCGCCGCCACGCCCCAGCTCCATTCGATGCAACCCGAGCCCTCCCGTCCATCTAGCGCTACTGTTCGACTTCCCATGACCCTGCGGAGCCGCCCAACACCTCAAACCCGGTCGGGAACCACCGCAGCCCAGAGCCCCATCTCACCCGACGCCGTCGTCCGCCGGGAAGCTCATCACCGGCGACCATGGCGGGTACTCACGTGTTCGCCTCGACCACCTGAGCACACCCATGTGCTCAGATCCCCGAGGGATGCCTCCGTCACGGGCGAGCCTCACGAGCTCCGCCTCTATTCGATTTGAGGAGACATACACAAGGTGGACTGGTCAAACCTGACCAAGTGGGCTAGGCGGGCCCACTGTCAGTGACCCAGCTCCGCCACCACGTGTTTTAATTGGAGGCGCATTCCCAAAGTACGTCTTCGACGTGTACCCCTTTTCAAAGTGTTTTTCTTTTTCAGTTTTATTTTAAAAACAGATTTGACCAAAACTTTGACTAGCTCTAACTTTTTAAATATGACTCCAAATGAATTTATTCTTTTTCCTACCTCTCTCAAATATTGTCTAATTTATTTTCAGATTTATTTGAAAAAAATTCAGACAACTTTTTTTGTACTGTTTAAAAGGTATGTATTAATTTGAATAATTTCAAAAATAGGATTTTCTGGAGGAGAAGAAAACATTCAAAAGTTTTGGAGAGCACCTCACCTCTCCACACCTTGAAGGCAAGCATTCTGAACCCTGGCATAATATTTTCGTGTTGGTTGACGCGATTATAACTCCACCTTAATACGGAGAACTCGTTATTTTATGTGGTGACACGATCATTTGCATGAATGCATATTGGAGACTTCCTTGCTGTTGGAAGTGGATATACGTGTGATGGTAATCGTCCTCGTATGCCTTGCCTGCATGCCGGAAAGAAATCCGGGAAAGCCTCTGCCTTGGGTAGGCGTGAGCTTGTCTCCGGTCTCCGTCGGGACGGTTATGTCCGGTATGGCATAGTAAGGTATAATGAGTGGTGATCCTGTTGGTTGAAATATTTTTGTTATGCACATAATGCAGGGAATCTTAAACCTCCTGAGTCGACCGTAGATCGAGTCTTGTTCCAGTAACCCCCATACTTGCTTCGTACTACCACTTGTCCCTGCTGCAGGTAGGGTATGGTTCAATAAGTGTAAACCCCTTCCTAGCACACACCGTACAGAGAGGCCATGGTGGAAGATATCGGTTGCATCCGGTAGGCATGCCACCTGGTCCGGGGGCATGGGTGTTTCCAGTTGGGACCGAGAGGGGGCACCCCTTAGAGCGCGCGATATAAATTTGATCCCATGCTACGCGAGGTTGTAGCCTCCCCACTTAGAGTTTTGCTTAACATGTGTCGTGGGTGATTCCAGACACCGGTAAGTTAAGCTGGTGTGTGTGAGTTAGGCGTGTTTTCAATTAAAAGACCGTAAATGGAATTAGTCCTGATGGACTAAAGGAATCCGTTACTCGTGGGCAAAGAGTACACCCTCTGCAGAGGTTAAATCTATTCGAATAGCCGTGTCCATGGGTAAGGACTACAGTCTGGGATGGGTCAAGTGTCGGTCTTAGTGTCGGTCTTCGAAGGAGAAACTGTTAAACCAGAACTTGGGTCATGACTTGTGACTTGTGATGATCATGATTATTATTTGTTATGGACTAACCCGTTATATTATTTGAATTATCGAGTATCCCTGGGATGGTTCTACCTCCTGGATATTCACTGTGATTATTTATAAGCCCTTTATGTGGTGTCGCTGAGACGCCCGACTGTGGCATGCTTAGTATTTATTTATAAGCCCTTTATGTGGTGTTGCTGAGACGCCCGACTATGGCATGCTTATTATTTATTTACTTTGTAAGCCCTTTATGTGGTGTCGCTCAGACGCCCGACTGTGGCATTCTTGTCGTTTACTTTATAAGCCCTTTATGTGGTGTCGCTTAGACGCCCGACTGTGGCATGCTGATTGTTTACATTATAAGCCCTTTTGTGGTGTCGCTCAGACGCCCGATCGAGGCACGCCGTTATTTACTATCCTTTCGAGGCGCCGCTCAGACACCCGATCGGCATGCTTTATCACTACCCTGTTATTGCATATTCATGTTGTATACAAATAACCTGCTTGCATGCATCATGGATTTGTTTTATGACTGACAGTGTGATCATAGGATATTTCAGAGCATGATTAGCAATTGTTATATTATACCCCATGTTCATAATGTTTGCGAGTACATTCAAAGTACTCACTGGCTTGTCCCTGGCTATTGTCTTGGCCAGATTTCTTGCATGGAGAGGAGCGTCGCGAAGACAGCCCCGGAACCAAAGCAATGGTGATAGCAGCTTTGCGAAGATAGGAGTTAACCCGGTCAGCTGTTCCTGCGGGAAATGGAGTCCCATAGACGCTGAAGATCCACAAACCGCTTCCGCCATCAACCACTAGAAACCAATTGTTGTACTCATAGGCCAGAATGGTCTTGTACTACATATTATGTATTTTGCTTGGAATTTCTGTATCAAGTTGGTGCCTCATCAGCTAACAGTAATCCTGGGGCTGGTGAGCACAAGGGCCACTTTCTGGAAATTAATATCCCGAAAATCCGGTCCTGACATAAACCTCCTTATATCTTCCTCAAAACAGCCACCATACCTACCTATCATGGCATTTCCATAGCCATTCTGAGATATATTGCCATGCAACTTTCCACCGTTCCGTTTATTATGACACGCTCCATCATTGTCATATTGCTTTGCGTGATCATGTAGTCAACATCGTATTTGTAGCAAAGCCACCATTCATAATTTTTTCATACATGTCACTCTTGATTCATTGCATATCCCAGTACACCTCCGGAGGCATTCACATAGAGTCATATTTTGTTCTAAGTATTGAGTTGTAATTCTTGAGTTGTAAGTAATAAAAGTATGATGATCATCATTATTAGAGCATTGTCCCATGTGAGGAAAGGATGATGGGGACTATGATTCCCCAGAAGTCGGGATGAGATTCCGGACTAAATAAAAAAAGGAGGCCAAATAAAAAAAGGAGAAGGCCCAAGAATAAAAAAGGGGAAAGAAAAAAATGAGAGAAAAAGAGAGAAGGGACAATGTTACTATCCTTTTTCCACACTTGTGCTTAAAAGTGGCACTGTGATCTTCATGATAGAGAGTCTCCTATGTTATCACTTTCATATACTAGTGGGAATTTTTCATTCTAGAACTTGGCTTGTATATTCCAATGATGGGCTTCCTCAAAATGCCCTAGGTCTTCGTGAGCAAGCAAGTTGGATGCACACCCACTTAGTTTCTTTTGTTGAGCTTCCATACATTTATAGCTCTGGTGCATCCGTTGCATGGCAATCCGTACTCCTCTCATTGACATCAATTGATGGGCATCTCCATAGCCTATTGATTAGTCACGTCAATATGAGACTTTCTACCTTTTTTTCTTCTCACATAACCCCCATCATTATACTTTATTCCACCCATAGTGCTATATCCATGGCTTGCGGTCATGTATTGCGTAAGGGTTGAAAAGGTTGAAGCGCGTTAAAAAGTATGAACCAATTGCTCGGCTTGTCATCGGGGTTATGCATGATGAGAACGTTTTGTGTGACGAAATTGAAATATGGCCTAACTATATGATTTTGTAGGGATAAGCTTTCTTTGGCTATGTTATTTTGATAAGACATAATTGCTTGGTTAGCATGTTTGAAGTATTATTGTTTTTATGTCAACATTAAACTTTTATCCTGAATCTTTCGGATCTAAATATTCATGCCACAATAAATAGAATTACATTGAAAATTATGCTAAGAAGCATTCCACATCAATAATTCTGTTTTTATCATTTACCTACTCGAGGACGAGCAGGAATTAAGCTTGTGGATGCTTGATACGTCTCCAATATATCTATAATTTTTTATTGTTCCATGCTATTATATATTCTGTTTTGGATGTCTAATGGGCTTATTTATACACTTTATATTATTTTTCAGACTAACCTATTAACCGAGGCCCAGCCCAAATTGCTATGTTTTTTCCTATTTTAGTGTTTCGCAGAAAAAGAATATCAAACAAAGTCCAAACGGAATGAAACCTTCGGCAGCGTGATTTTTGGAACGAACGTGATCCAGAGGACTTGGAGTGGACGTCAAGCAATCAACGAGGAGGCCACGAGGCAGGGGGCGCGCCTACCCCCCTGGGTGCGCCCTCCACCCTCGTGGGCCCCTCGTGGCTCCACTAACCTACTTCTTCCTCCTATATATACCTACGTACCCCCAAACCATCGGAGAGCACCACGAAAACCTAATTCCACCGCCGCAACCTTCTGTACCCGTGAGATCCCATCTTGGGGCCTTTTCCGGCGCTCCGTCGGAGGGGGCATTGATCACGGAGGGCTTCTACATCAACACCATAGCCTCTCCGATGATGTGTTAGTAGTTTACCTCAGACCTTCGGGTCCATAGTTATTAGCTAGATGGCTTCTTCTCTCTCTTTGGATCTCAATACAAAGTTCTCCTTGATTCTCTTGGAGATCTATTCGATGTAATCTTCTTTTGCGGTGTGTTTGTCGAGATCTGAAGAATAGTGGGTTTATGATCAAGATTATCTATGAACAATATTTGAATCTTCTCTTAATTCTTTTATGTATGATTGGTTATCTTTGCAAGTCTCTTCGAATTATCTATTTGGTTTGGCCTACTAGATTGATCTTTCTTGCAATGGGAGAAGTGCTTAGCTTTGGGTTCAATCTTGCGGTGCTCGATCCCAGTGACAGTAGGGGAAACGACACGTATTGTATTCTTTCCATCGAGGATAAAAAGACGGGCTTTATATCATATTGCATGACTTTATCCCTCTACATCATGTTATCTTGCTTAAAGCGTTACTCCATTCTTATGAACTTAATACTCTAGATGCATGCTGGATAGCGGTCAATGTGTGGAGTAATAGTAGTAGATGCAGGCAGGAGTCGGTCTACTTGTGACGGACGTGATGCCAATATACATGATCATACCTAGATATTCTCATAACTATGCGAAATTCTATCAATTGCTCGACAGTAATTTGTTCACCCACCGTAATACTTATGCTATCTTGAGAGAATCCACTAGTGAAACCTATGGCCCCCGGGTCTATTTTCCGTCATATTAATCTTCCTCAACAAGCTATTTCTTTCGTCGTTTATTTTGATTTCTTTACTTTTAGTCTTTATCATAAAAATACCAAAAATATTGTCTTATCTTCTCTATGAGTTCTCACTTTTGCAAGTGGCCATGAAGGGATTGACAACCCCTTTATCGCGTTGGTTGCAAGGTTCTTATTTGTTTGTGTAGGTACGAGGGACTTGAGCGTGGCCTCCTACTGGATTGATACCTTGGTTCTCAAAAACTAAGGGAAATACTTACGCTACTTTGTTGCATCACCCTTTCCTCTTCAAGGGAAAACCAACACAGTGCTCAAGACGACACCGTATGAACTGTGGTTTGGCAAGAAACCTAAGCTGTCGTTTCTTAAAATTTGGGGTTATGATACTTGTGTGAAAAAGCTTCAGCCTAATAAGCTCGAACCCAAATTGGAGAAGTGTGTCTTCATAGGATACCCAAAAGAAACTGTTGGGTACACCTTCTATCACAGACCCGAAGGCAAGATCTTTGTTGCTAAAAATGGATCCTTTCTAGAGAAGGAGTTTCTCTCGAAAGAAGTGAGTGGAAGGAAAGTAGAACTTGATGAGGAAATTGTACCTTCTCTCGAATTGGAAAGTAGCTCATTACAGAAAACCGTTCCCGTGATGCCTACACCAACTAGTGAGGAAGCTATTGATAATGATCATGAAACTTTGGATCAAGTTACTACCGAACCTCGTAGGTCAACCAGAGCACGTTCCGCACCAGAGTGGTACGGTAATCCTATTCTGGAAGTCATGTTACTAGAACATGATGAACCTATGAACTATGAGGAAGCGATGTTGAGCCCAGATTCCGCAAAATGGCTTGAGGCCATGAAACTGAGGTGGGATCATGATGTCTACTATGCAACTTTATTCTTGTAGACACGTGCTGGGCCTCCAAGCGCCGAGTTTTGTTGGACAATAGCAATTTTCCCTCAAGTGGATGACCTAAGGTTTATCAATCCGTGGGAGGCGTAGGATGAAGATAGTCTCTATCAAACGACCCTGCAACCAAATACAAGAAATGTCTTGTGTCCCCAACACACCCAATACAATGGCAATTTGTATAGGTGCACTAGTTCGGCGAAGAGATGGTGATAAAAGTGTAATATGGATGGTAGAAATATATTTTTATAATCTGAATAAAAAAAACAACAAGGTATTGCAATGCTTGAAAATGAGGCCTAGGGTCCATACTTTCACTAGTGTAATCTCTCACAGTGCTAATATAATTGGATCATATAACCACCCCTCAAAGTGCGATGAAGTATCACTAAAAAGTTCCTATCTAGCAGAGAACATAAGAATAAATTGTTTGTAGGGTACGAAACCACCTCAAAGCTATTCTTTTCGTTCGATCTATTCAAGAGTTCGTACTAAATTAACACGAAGCTATTCTTTCCGTTTGATCTATCTTGGAGTTCGTACTAAAATAACACCGAAGCAAATTCATATTCATAATACTCAATCCAACACAAAGAACTTCAAAGAGTGCCCTAAGATTACTACCGGAGAAACAAAGACAAGAACGTGCATCAACCCCTATGCATAGACTACCCCAATGTCACCTCGGGAATCCGCGGGTTGAGTGCCAAAACATATACCAAGTGAATCAATATGATACCCCATTGTCACCATGAGTATTCATATGCAAGACATATATCAAGTGCTCTCAAATCCATAAAAGTATTCAATCCGATAAAACGAAATCTCAAAGGGAAAACTCAATTCATCACAAGATAGAGAGGTAAAAACACCATATGATCTGACTATATTAACAAAGCCCGTGATACATCAAGATCATGACATCTCAAGAACACGAGAGAGAGGGATTAAACACATAGCTACTGGTACAAACCCTCAGCCCCGAGGGTGGACTACTCCCTCCTCATCGTGGTGGCCGCCAGGATGATGAAGATGAGCACCGGAGATGATTCCCCTCTCTGGCAGGGTGCCGAAAAGTATCTAGATTGGTTTTCGCTGGCTATAGTGCCTTGCGGTGGCAGAACTTCTCATCTAGGTTAATTTCTGATGGTTTCTCTATTTATAGGATTTTTTGGCGTCGGTTTCACGCAAAGATGGGCCTCGAGGTGAGCACAACCCACCGGGGCACGGACAAGGGCCCAGGCGCGCCCTGGTGTCTTGTGCCCTACTCCTTCACCTTCTGGTCCTTCCACGAAGTTTCGGGGGTCTCTTTGGTTCCAAAAAAACCGTCGAAAAGTTTTAGCTCATTTGGAGAACTTTCATTTCTGCAAAAAAAATAACACCACGGTAGTTCTGCTGAAAACAGCGTCAGTCCGGGTTAGTTCCATGAAAATCATACCAAAACCATATAAAATTGTTGTAAACATGACATGAATACTTCATAAATTATAGATACGTTGGAGACGTATCAGCATCCCAAGCTAAATTCCTACTCGTCCTCGAGTAGGTAAATGATAAAAGAAATATTTTATGAAGTGTGAATGCTAGCAAAGTACATAAGTTTGATCAACGATAATTTCAATCACTTTTCCTAGAATCATAACAACAACTCCTTCTCATAAAACTTATCATGATAAAGTAGCAATTGAAAATGGAATATTTGTTGTGGAAAGCTACCTATCATATTCATCACATATTCTTTTATTTTGAGCATGGACATTTGGACTTTTATATGGTTCAAAGCAATAGTCTAGTTTTGAGATGAGACTTAAATACTCAAGCATATCAACAAGCAACCATGTCTTTCAAAATATCAATGCTAAAATAAGTTGTCCCTAGCCCATCATGCTCAATCATTGATCCATTCATGAAACACACTCGCATATTAGCTATACCCAATGCTCAAGTACGATCATAGTGCTTCCTAGTTGGTGCTTTATAAGAGAAGATGGAGACTCAAATTAAAAATAAAAATTGCATAAAGTAAAAGAAAGGCCCTTTGTAGAGGGAAGTAGGGATTTGTAGATGTGCCAGAGCTATAAATGAAAATTGAGATATGAAAACATTTTGAGAGGTATACTTTTCCCACCAACGAAAATGACTTAGAGCTCCCAACACTTTCCATGCTAGATATATCATAGGCGGTTCCCAAACAGAAAATAAAGTTTATTCCTTTTTCACCATACTTTCACTTTCCATGGCTAGCCGTATCCATGGGTGCCCTCCATACCAACACTTTCCAAGGAATTTATTATTTGACAACATAAAGTAAATTCATTTTTCATTTCGGGACTGGGCATCCCTAATACCTTTGCCTTACTCTTGTGCAATAACAAGTGAATAAACACTTATCATTAGAATAACACATCTAGCATGGAGAATATTGGCCACTCCTCACCGCCTCGCGAGCAGTACGAGCACACAAAAGAGAAATTTATTTTGAAAATTAGAGATGGCACATACAAATTTTCTTAGAACAGCAAAACGATACCGCATATAGGTAGGTATAGTGGACTCATGTGGCAAAACTGGTATAAAGGATTTTTTATGCACAAGTAGTGATCATACTTAGTGCAAAATGAAGGGTAGCAAAAGATTGAGAAGCGACCAACCAAGAAACGAATAATCTCATAAGCAAGCATTAAGCATAATTAACACCGAATAATGCACCACAAGTAGTATATAATTTCATTGCATAACTATTGACTTTGGTGCTTGCATGGGGAATCACAAACCTTAACACCAATATTCTTACTAAAGCATAATTTTCATCAGCATGACTCACATATCACATCATCATATCTCAAAACTATTACAAGGAATCAAGTTTATTTTGTCCAATGATCTTCGTGAAAGTTTTTATTATATCCTTCTTGTATATCGATCACTTCGGGACTAATTTTCATGTGTTGCTTTCGATAAGCTCAAACAAATATAAGTGAAGATCTTGAGCGTAATATTTGTTTCTCTCAAATTAATTTAAGTGAAGCAAGAGAGAATTTATTCAAAAATACTAAAGCACACTGTGCTCAAAAAGATATAAGTGAAACACTAGAGCAATTCCACAGAAAAGAGCTTCATTGACGGGATGTGCGTGCCGCTTACCTAGCCTCCCTGGCAACTATTTGAGGACTCTATTTTATTTAAAAACTTTCACATCTAAGTACTTTATTAGAACAGCAAGCAAAACAAAATAAAATGACATTCCAAGGGTCGCACAACTCATGTGAAGAATAAAAAACTTAGGCTCAACGGTACTAACCGATAATTGTTGATGAAGAAAGGTGGGATGCCTACCGGGGCATCCCCAAGCTTAGATGCTTGAGACTTCTTGAAATATTATCTTGGGATGACTTGGTCATCCCAAAGCTTGATCTTTTGTGTCTCTTTATTTCCTTTTATATCACGGTTTTCCTAAATCTCAAAAGCTTCATCCACACAAAACTCAACAAGAACTTGTGAGATAAGTTAGTATAAACTAATGCAAAAACCTTATCATTCTCTACTGTAGAAAATCACTAGAATTATTATTAAACATTGAATACTAAATTCGTCTTCATATTTAATAGTCCTATCCTCAAATAGAGTCATTAAACAAGCAAACATATGCAAACAATGCAAACATAACAGCAATCTGCCAAAATAGTACAGTCTGTAAAGAACGCAAGAGTATCAATACTTGTCTAACTCCAAATATTATGAAAATCGACCACACTGTATAAGATTAATCAGATCTTTTTTTTCAAAAAAATTCAACATTTTATCACATTCTGACTTTTCTAGGGAATTTTTGCAACAGCAGTAAACTTTCTGTTTTCAAACAACAACATGTAGACTTGTAAAATAAGCATAGTAAAGGCTATCAATGCCACTTTTATTGAAATAAAAGATGCAAAACATTAATCTAAATAGTAGCAAGCAAATAAAAATGAAATAAAATGAGGCTCCAAGCAAAACACATATCATGTGACGAATGAAAACATAAAGTGAGGTTACCGATAATGTTGGAGACGAAAGAGGGGATGCCTTCCGGGGCATCCCCAAGCTTAGTTGCTTGGATCTTCCTTGAATATCACCTTGGAGTGCCTTGGGCATCACCAAGCTTAGGGCCTTGTCACTCCTTATTCTCCTCATAATGATATCTCCCCCAAAACTTGAAAACTTAATCACACAAAACTTAACGGAACTTTGTGAGATGGGTTAGTACGATAAAGACAATCCATTTCACTTTGGTACTGTCAAAGACAAGATTCATAATTGTTTCCACACAATGCCTACTGTAGCATATCATTTACACAATTTATATTGAGCAATATTGTAACATCCCAAAATTCTAAATTTTGGAATGTTATAATAAATAAATAGTTTTGATTAATTGTTTGATTGTGGTGTGGTTGCTTGTGTGAAATTGAGTGAATTTTTAACTTTTTGAAAGTTAAATGAGAGGGAATAAAAGGACTTTCGCAAACTTTCATTTTGCATTTATGATCTCCATGAACTCAAATTCTTTTCAAATACAAAACCCTAGAGAGAAGATGAAATGACTTCTTCCATTTAAATAAATGAAAAGGGTTTTGAAAATATTTGAATTTCATTTGGAAATATTTCAAACACAGAAACTTTATGCAACTCAATGATTTTCATAAGAGAAGATAAAATGACTTCTTCAAATCGTCTGAAATATGAGTTGGAGGTTTCAAACAATTAAAATTAAAAGTCCCTTTGAAATTATTTTCAATTTGGAGTTATTTGGGTTTTATTCAAATTATTTTTCTCCAAAAATAATATATATGGAAATTAGGTTAAAATGATTCCCTACATTAGAAAATTGGAGAGAAATAAATTTGAAATCATTTTGGTATTTTTTAAAATGATTTTTATGGGGTTTTGTTGCAACAGTAGCACTCTTTGCTTTATTTGAATTTTTGTGGATTTTATTTGACACTGGAAAAATGTTCATGTTGAAGAAAATCTTTTTCTGAAAATTTTGATATATAATATGCGTGTATTATATTTTTATTTTATTTGGTTTTTCTTTTAATTATTGTCTGTAAAAAAACTTTTCGGGCCGACCGAACTGGGCCGAAACCCAGCCCAGCCGGCCTTTCCCCGCGCGTCGCCCCGACCTCCCGCAACACTCCGCCTCCTGCACGACGCCACCGCCGCCGTGTTCGCCTCGGACACCCGCCGCCGCCTTGCCCCATGCCCCTCGCCCACGCCCCCCGAGGCCGAGGCCCCCTTGATAAGCGCCGCCCCTCTCTCTCTCTCCTCGCCGCGCCCGCTTAGCGCTTCACGTAGTCGCCTCCGTCCGCCGCTGTCGCCAAGCCCGTCGCCGCCCGGACTCTGCAGATCCCCCGCCAGACTCGCTAACCGCCGCCTCCGGTTTTCGATGAAAAACCGCCCCGAACCGGTACAAAACCGTCCCGGTTTTCTTTTGGTTTTTCCGGTTTTCCCGATCTGTTTATTTTACAAGCATTCATTAGATTAGCTTCTTTAGCGAACGGTTTTCATCGGTTTAGGTTCTGTAGCGAACGTTCGTTCATTAGGTTTTTCTTTTTATTTTAGTTTTTGGCCAGGGACCTATCCATGAATTCTTTTCTTACAGTTTAGTCCCTAATCTTCAAACGGTCACAACTTTTTGCTCGCTTATCCAAATACAACAAAACCAACGCCCACTTCTTCGTTATGATCCCCTCTATCCAGATAATCAACTTGAACATGTTTTTGAGCATTTAAAATTTGTTTTCAAATAGATTGGAATTCAAACTTCTTTTGTTCATAACTTGAGTTTTATAACTCCGATTTAGTTGATTCTTTTTGCTAAGTGGAGCTCTTGACCTAAACTTTCTGATAAGACCAAATTCACCCAATTTTGGTACTGTTAGAAATTGTTTTCTGTTGCAAGAGCTAATTGCATGTTTCGAAGTTTTCCGAGATCTTTTCTTCGATTCTTTTGCATGATTGCTTATGTGTGGTTACTATTGCCCGCTTACGATAGATTGGACGGAGCGTGACGAGTAGAACTTGTCGGATTTTGGGTTCCGGCAAAACCCTCAAGGTTCCAACACTTGGGTGCGCAGGAAGATCACTCCTCCCCTAGCACTCTCCCTCATCGCGATATCAAGGCTCAGCGCGTCGAACTCACAGAACAAGAGACACAAGGTTTATACTGGTTCGGGCCACCAATGTGGTGTAATACCCTACTCCAGTGTGGTGTGGTGGATTGCCTCTTGGGCTGAGGATGAACAGTTACAAGGGAAGAACAGCCTCCTGAGGAGAGATGCTTTGTGCTTGATGAGTTTGTGTGGATGAGGATGATCTGAATGGCTCAAGATCAGTTGCCTCCTACTATGGTGGCTAGTCCTATTTATAGAGGCCCTGGTCCTCTCCCCAAATGTTAGGCGGGTAGGGATCCAACAACGGCCAAATTCGAAGGGGGACAACCAGTACAAGTTATCCAGACTAAAGGTGGTCTTCGCCTGCCAAAGGCCCTGGTGGTGACGCCGTCTTGGCCTCCACAATGACCTCCTGCTGGTCTTGGTCTCATTGCACTGATATGGAAACCTTTGCATGATGCCTCGGGACTCCTCGCATGCGCATGTCTCTTTAGCACCAAAGAGGAAACGAGGACACTGTGCGCGCTGGCGCCCGCCTAGCCCCGATCGTCATGGCTTGCGTCACAGAAACCTCGCAAGGTGCCCCTTGCCTTGATCTCTCCGCCCCTCGCGAGCCAGCCTGGTGAGGCCGCCCCCGAGGAGGTCTTGCGTCGTCCGCCTCGTGAGGCTTGGCCCCTCGCAAGAGTCTTGAGTGTTTGCTAATGAAGATGGGCCGTACAGGGCCGCTGGTGAAGCGGCGTCGTGGGCCGCATACAGGCAAGTCTGGGGACCCCCGTTCCCAGGACACTGACAGTAGCCCCCGGGCCCAAGGCGCGCTCGGGCTTGGCTTCGAGGCGAAGCCAAAGGGAAAGTGCGAAGCGCTGCGAGCCCCAACAGCATGCGGCCTCGGTTGACGCGTGGCGATTGACGGGACATGGGCTTCTTCGCTTCCCCACGCCGCCTTGGCAACCTACTGACTTGACGAGTCCCTGCTGCATGCAGAGAAAAATCATCATTATCTGTGATCGTGGGGATTGCCGGTTGGCCTTCTCCCGCTATAAATGAGGAGGGGGTGGAGCCCCCCTCACTCATCTCTTCCTGCTCCGCTCGCTTCTTCTTCCTTGCTTCTCTGCTGGCGGCGACACCCATGGCACCGATATGGAGGTTCTCGGCCGCAGAGAAGGGAAAACCCCCCCGCGACGAGCCTGGGCCGCTTCCGCCGAAGAAGAGGCTGGCCCACCGCCGCGACGTAG
This sequence comes from Aegilops bicornis, assembly GCA_021605145.1. Lineage (NCBI taxonomy): Eukaryota > Viridiplantae > Streptophyta > Magnoliopsida > Poales > Poaceae > Aegilops > Aegilops bicornis. The sequence goes on along the minus strand of CM038675.1, from coordinate 315,305,914 downwards.
TCGTGAAGCTGGAGGTGTCGAGGCCTTGGTGCGAGCGGCCTCCTCCCGGGTATCCGCTGCCTCTGTACGAACAAGCCAAGGGCTCCGGAGGGAGGGGCGGCGAGCAGCGTCGCCCTTGCCATGGCCGCGGTCACCGCGCGCTATCGTGCAAGGAACCCACGCCGAGGGCTCCCCATGCGAATCATGATGTGGGCGCGATGCCCCCACGCTCTTGGATTCGCTTCCCGCAGTTCTTCTCCAATGAGATGCCGCCGAGGGGCCCCCTCGAGCTCTGGCTGCAGCATGCCGACTGCAACGTCCCGGTGACTGGAGCGGAGGTTGAAGTCGTTTCCCCAGGCAAGATCTTCATGACCCGTGGCTGGGGCGAGGTTGCTCGAGTCTGCCGCACGGTTGGCGCCCTCGCCATCCATTTTGAGTACGATGGCGCCTCCACCATGTTCTTCAAGGTCTTTGACGAGGAAGGCCGCCGCTTGGAGTGCTGCCCGAAGGTGGTCGTCGGGACGGCGTAGCGGCCAACGTCAGGCCTGCTGCTGAACGCAACAGCAGCTCCTCCAGTAGTAGCGGCAGCGCTTGGGAGTCAAGCGACTCCCCTGAGCCCTACGAGACTCCGGAGACGAGTGACGACACCTACGTGCCCCCGAGCTCTCGCCGTGCCCGGAGCAAGGCTGCAGAATCTAGCCGTCGATGATCTGGATGGGGTTGGCGCCAGCCTCCCGTGGCCCCGGTTGATGATGGCGTCGGCGGCGCCGGCGCGTGTAGATAGGGCTCGTGGAAACTTCCTCCTTTTGTTCCCTGTGAGGAATTGAGATGGACCCCATGGGGGCGTGTAAAGGGTCTGTAATGCCTTTTGTCGATGTGATCCTTATTATGAAAATTTGCAAACGCATGTCCTGCTTCGGCTCGGTCTCCCCTTTCCAACTTCACAGCGACTTGGTGCTCTACGCTGACAGGTCCCGATCCCCAGGCAGGCTGCAGCCATCACTGGTATGCCAGGTCGCGATGCCGTGGTCAAGGCCAGGAGGTGAGTGGCCCGAGGTCCAGTAAGAGCTCCTGAGGCGCGATGCTCAAGAGGTCCCCTTTAGCATGCAAGCAGTCACCTAGAGGTAGGAAAGGGAGGCGACGTGGCCATAACAAGGCTGCAACAAGTGAGAATCCTATGCCGTAGCGCTTGGTCGACCCGGGCGCGAAACTTATCTTGTGTTGCGCCGGACTCGCGCGCCGATGGCCGTACTGTAGCTAGGTTAGGCCCGTGTGAACTTCCCACTCTTTTCCATGCTCTTCTATGTTCTATACGTCCTCAGGTCCCGGCTCTCGAGCGAGCTTAGCCACCGCTGGTATGCCAGGTCGCGATGCCATGGTCAAGGCCAGGGGGTGAGGGCTGGAGAGCCAGTAAGAGCTCCTGAGTGGCGATGCTCAGAAGCCCCCCTTTTAACGCGCAAGCGAATTGCATGGGGAAAAGGGAGCCCGCGGCACCGCCCGATGTTGTCCTCAGGAGGTTCCTGCAGGTTAGCACGAGTAGGGACACAAATAGCCACCGCGTTTGCCAATCTGTTATTGGTCGCTCCGCAAGAAGATGAAGGCAGTGAGGGCCTGGTGAGGTGACGTGCGCGGGGCGTGCCGCGAGCCAGAGCTCGACCGCTCAGATTTGCCAGTGTTGTAGGGATGGACCCGAGCACAAGCGTCGTGCCAGCGTGAGCAGCTCCCGTTGTAGGATGAGCATGAGGCAGATCGGCGACGCGGGCGGTCAGGATGGGTGACAATCAAGCAGGCGATAACTGTAGATAGATTATGCATGGGAAGCGAACTAGCTTAGATAGATGTGAGGACGATACACGCCACCGGGACGAACCCGAGCGGCTTGGGGATGATGCAGCCCGAGGGGCGCCCCCATTAGAGTAAGCTAATGACGTAAAAAGGACACATGCCGCAGGGGCAGGCCCACGCGGCCTGGGAATGATGCAGCCCAGGGGGCGCTCCTAGCTAAATAAACTTGGGAAATGTCACCTGGTTCCGTTGTCAAAGGGATGTTGAGGTAGCTGAAGATGCGTGGCGAAGGGGTTGCTCCTCATTAGCCGTTGGGGCCCTGGGCCTCGGGAGGCTCTGGGGGTCTAGGCGGTTCCTTGAGGACCGTCTCCATCTCCACCAGGACCACGTGATGCCTGGCATCCTAGGTCGCCAGGACGCTCCACAGGCTGCGCTGGAAGGCGGCCGCCATGCTCGGCAGGCCAAATGGCATGCGAACATAGCTGTGAGGTGGGCCCTCGCAACGCCCACGCGCGAAGGCCAGAAGCGCTCCTGAGATGCGGCCCTGTTGAGCCCTGGGATGTCGATGCAGACACGCAACCCGCCATCCTCGCCTCGATGGGGAGCTGCGCCGGGTGGGCGGCGGTCGCCGGCGCATGGCTCTTGCATCCTGCAGCTCCTGAGTGGTCTTGGCGATGAACTCCTGAGCGTCGACCGCTCCTTGCCCGGGGTCCCCCTGAGAAAGACATGCTGCAAAGCACGCCTCCACGTGGTGCCCGAGCGCCTCCCTCGTGATGTTGGCTAGGTCTGAGGCCCTCCAGAAAAGAGCCCCCGAGCCCTGCCCGAGGAGGGTGCCGGGCGCGCCTTCCTATGCGAGGGAGGGAGGCGCCCCAGACGCGGGCGTTGATCCTGATGTGGCACCGCTGGAGGCACCGCTCCCCTGAGGCCCTGTACGGAGTAGCTGCTTCTTCTTCTTGGGGGTGGCCTCACGAGGGTAAGCGCCCTTGCTGTCAGGGTCTTCGATTGCTGCGGCTTGGAAGGCACGCTCGAGGGAGCACACCGCATCTCTTTCTTTGCAGGGGACTATGATGATCCCGCCGCTTCCTAGCATCTTGAGGACGTTGTAGCCATGGTGGGTCACTGCCATGAACTTGGCCAGGGCTGGATACCCGAGGATGGCATTGTACGGCAGATGAATGTGAGCAACGTCCAAGTCGATGAGCTTGGTGCGGTAGTTGTGGCGCTGTCCGAAGGTGACAGGGAGGCAGACCTGCCCTATCGGGGTGGTGGAGCCATCGGTCACTCCTGAGAAGGGCTTGGTGGGCTGTAGCTGGTTGTATGGCACTTGGAGGCTGTCGAATGTCTCGACGAACAGGACGTTAAGCCCTGCGCCACTGTCAATGAGGGTCCTAGTGACTTGTACGTTGCTGATGACGGGTGAGCAGAGCATCGGGAGGGCGCCAAGAAGGGTCACAAGACTTGAGCTGGTCCGCCGAGCTGAAGGTGATGGCGCACTTGGACCACCTGAGCGGGCGCGTGGCCTCAAGCCTGGGAAGGGATGCGTTCACCTCGCGAGCAAACTGCTTGAAGATACGTTGAGATGCTGGGGCCTGAGCTCCGCCCAAGATGCAAGCGATAGCATGTGGTTCCTGGAAGCCCCCGGCCCCCTCGTCCTGATGGTGGTCGTCGTTCCTTCTTGGTGGTGGCGGCAGTGGAGGAAGACCGGCATTGCCCTGAGGGCGGTCCTCGAGGGGCTGATCCCTCCAGGCGCCCTCACGAGGCTGGTCTTACCAGCGGTCCTCACGAGGCCGGTAACGCTACTCCTGGCGGGGGTCGCGATCGTCCCAGCGTCCTCCGCCTCGTCCTCCTCCTCGACCGTAGCCCCGGTCCTTGCGCTCGGAGCGTTGACCGAAGCGTCCATCTCGAATGGCCCCGAGCTCTTGACAGTCACTGGTGTTGTGGCTGTGTATGTCGTGGAAGGCGCAGAACGGTTGGCTGCTTTTGGACGACTCGGGATGGTCCCGGCTGCGCTTCGTATCCGGCTCCGCCGCGAGCATGGCCACTCCCTTGCGCTTCACGTCCTTGGCCCGGGATTTCTTCTCCTCCGGGTCGGTAGCAGCGAGCTCGAGGAGGGAAAAGCGCCCCTTCAGCTCTTGCGCACTTGGTCGCCATGTTGAACAGCTCCAGAGCCGTGCATAACTCCTCATGGATGGCGAGCTCCTCCTTCATCTTGACATTGCGGACGCCATCAGAAAACGCGGAAATGATGGCCTCATCTGTCACCTTGGGGATCTTGAGACGAACGCTGCTGAAGCACTGGATGTACTTCTGCAAGGTGTCTCCTGGCTGCTGCTTGATGCAGCGCAGGTCACCCACGACTGGAGGGCAGTCGCGAGTGCCCTGGAAGCTGGCGACGAAGCGGTCGCACATCTCATCCCAGGAGGAGATCGAGCCTGGAGGCAGCTTCAGGAGCCACGAGTGAGCACCGTCCTTGAGAGCCATAGGGAACCAGTTCGCCATGACTTTCTCGTCACCGTTGGCTGCCTCGATGTTTAGCTCGTAGAGCTGCAAGAACTCCGCAGGGTCGATGGTGCCGCCATAGCGAGGAGGTAGGTCTGGCTTGAACTTGCCTGACCAGATGACGCTATGCAGCTCAGGAGTGAAGACACGACAGCCTGTCGTGGCCACCGGGGCCCTTTGCTGATGCGGAGCCTGGGCCAGATGCCCGCGCACCGCCACCGCGGTCTTGTGGCCGCGCTGGGAGCGTGGGAGCATTTTCCCGCGGCCGAGGAATCTCTTGGTAGCTTCCTTGTTCTCACGCGGGCGCCCGGCACGGTAGGTCACGCCGGAGGGCCGCGCACCTTGGCGCCAGAGCGCCGTCTTGGTGCAGAGGTGGTGGAGGTGCTCCGTGAGCTACATCGCCCGCAACTGGCGGAGGGCGAGGCAGCGAGAGGGATGGTGCAGGGGAGCCCCCTGCGGCGCTGACGAGCTCGGCGATGCGGTCTAGCCAGTCCTCATAGAGATCGTCAACCGGGCGGTAGCGCAGGAGCTCGCGGGCCATGAGCAGCACGACCTGCGCGTCCCTGGGTGCATGACGAGCATGAGACGATGAGCCGGCCGGGGACAGCGACGAAGTGGCGGTGCGGCCGTCCCGTCGCACAGAGGGGTGCAGTGAGGACGCTTGCTGCTCATTTCCCGCCGGGCCGGTGGCGGCGTTGGCAGCGAGTGATGGAGAACGATGCGAAGGCCCGCTACCGGGAGCTGTGTGAGCGACACGGGCGGCGAGGGCGGCCCGACGCTCAGCGCGGGATCGATGCACGTCCGCCATGGATGCGGTGGAGCGATGGGACGCGGATCGGCGGGAGGAAAGTTTCGGTGCACCCCTACCTGGTGCGCTAAATGTCTTATTTCGGGTTTCGGCAAAACCCTCAGGGTTTGAACACTGGGGTGTGCACGAAGATCACTCCTCCCCCTAGCACTCTCCCTCACCGTGATCTCAAGGCTCAGCCAAGGCCGAACTCACTGTAATAAGAGATCAAGGTTTATACTAGTTCGGGCCACCGATGTGGTGTAATACCCTACTCCAGTGTGGTGTGGTGGATTGCCTCTTGGGCTGAGGATGAACAGTTACAAGGGAAGAACAACCTCCTGAGGAGAGGTGCTCTTGTGCTTGGTGAGTTTGTGTGGATGAGGATGATCTGAATGGCTCAAGATTATTTGCCTCCTACTGTGGTGGCTATTCCTATTTATAGAGGCCCTGGTCCTCTCCCCAAATTTTAGGAGGGAAGGGATCCAACAACGGCCAAATTCGAAGGGGGACAACCAGTACAAGTTATCCTAAGTAAAGGTGGTCTTCGCCTGCCAAAGGCTCTGGTGGTGACGCCGTCTTGGGCTCCACGGTGACCTTCGTCCTTGTTGGGGAATGTAGTAATTTCAAAACAATTCCTACGCACACGCAAGATCCTGGTGATGCATAGCAACGAGAGGGGAGAGTGTGTCCACGTACCCTCATAGAGCGAAAGCAGAAGCGTTAGCACAACGCGGTTGATGTAGTCGTACGTCTTCATGATCCGACCAATCAAGTACCGAACGCACGGCACCTCCGACTTCTGCACATGTTCAACTCGATGACGTCCCTCGAACTCCAATCCAGCCGAGCTTTGAGGGAGAGTTCCGTCAGCACAACGGCATGGTGACTATGATGATGTTCTACCATCGCAGGGCTTCGCCTAAGCACCGTACAATATGACCGAGGTGGATTATGGTGGAGGGGGGCACCGCACACGGCTAAGAGATCCAAGGGATCAATTGTTGTGTCTCTAGGGGGTGCCTCCTCCCCAGATATAAAGGAGTGGAGGAGGGGAGGGGCCGCCACCCTTGGCGCGCCCCATGAGGAGTCCTACTCCCACCGGGAGTAGGACTCCCCCCTTCCATGTTGGAGTAGGAGAGGAGAGGAAGGAGAGAGAGGGGGGAAGGAAAGGGGGCCGCCCCCCCCCCCTCCTTGTCCAATTCAGACTTGGGAGGCGCTGGCTGCCCCTTGGCCGCCTCTCCTCTTCCACCACTTGGGCCCATGAGGCCCAATAACCTCCGGCGGGGTTCTGGTAACCCCCCGGTACTCCGGTATATATCCGATAACCCCCGGAACCATTCCGGTGTCCGAATATAGTCGTCCAATATATCAATCTTCATTTGTCATCCATTTCGAGACTCCTCGTCATGTCCGTGATCACATCCGGGACTCCAAACTACCTTCGGTACATCAAAACACATAAATTCATAATATAACCGTCATTGAACTTTAAGCGTGCGGACCCTACGGGTTCAAGAACTATGTAGACATGACCGAGACACATCTCCGGTCAATAACCAATAGCGGAACCTGGATGCTCATATTGGCTCCCACATATTCTACGAAGGTCTTTATCGGTCAAACCGCATAACAACATACGTTGTTCCCTTTGTCATCGATATGTTACTTGCCCGAGATTCGATCATCGGTATCTCAATACCTAGTTCAATCTCGTTACCGACAAGTCTCTTTACTCGTTCCGTAATACATCATCTGACAACTAACTCATTAATTGCAAGGCTTAAGTGATGTGCATTACCGAGTGGGCCCAGAGATACCTCTCCGACAATTGGAGTGACAAATCCTAATCTCGAAATACGCCAATCCAACAAGTACCTTCGAGACACCTGTAGAGCACCTTTATAATCACCCGATTACGTTAGACGTTTGGTAGCACACAAAGTGTTCCTCCGTAAACGGGAGTTGCATAATCTCATAGTCATAGGAACATGTATAAGTCATGAAGAAAGCAATAGCAACATACTAAACGATCAAGTGCTAAGCTAACGGAATGGGTCAAGTCAATCACATCATTATCCTAATGATGCGACCCCGTTAATCAAATGACAACTCTTTGTCTATGGCTATGAAACATAACCATCTTTGATCAACGAGCTAGTCAAGTAGAGGCATACTAGTGACACTCTGTTTGTCTATGTATTCACACATGTATCATGTTTCCGGTGAATACAATTCTAGCATGAATAATAAACATTTATCATGATATAAGGAAATAAATAATAACTTTGTTATTGCCTCTAGGGCATATTTCCTTGAGTCTCCTACTTGCACTAGAGTCAATAATCTAGATTACACAGTAGTGATTCTAACACCCATGGAGCCCTGGTGTTGATCATGTTTTGCTCGTGGAAGAGGATTAGTCAACGGATCTGCAACATTCAGATCCGTATGTATCTTGCGAATCTCTATGTCTCCCACCTGCACTTGATCCCGGATGGAGTTGAAGCGTCTCTTGATGTGCTTGGTTCTCTTGTGAAATCTGGATTCCTTTGCCAAAGCAATTGCACCAGTATTGTCACAAAAGATTTTCATTGGACCCGATGCACTAGGTATGACACCTAAATTGGATATGAACTCCTTCATCCAGACTCCTTCATTTGCTGCTTCCGAAGCAGCTATGTAGTCCGCTTCACATGTAGGTCCCGCTACGACGCTTTGTTTAGAACTGCACCAACTGACAGCTCCACCGTTTAATATAAACACGTATCCGGTTTGCGATTTAGAATCGTCCGGATCAGTGTCAAAGCTTGCATCGACGTAACCATTTACGACGAGCTCTTAGTCACCTCCATAAACGAGAAATATATCCTTAGTCCTTCTCAAGTATTTCAGGATGTTCTTGACCGTTGTCCAGTGATCCACTCCTGGATTACTTTGGTACCTCCCTGCTAAACTAATAGCAAGGCACACATCAGGTCTGGTACACAACATTGCATACATGATAGAGCCTATGGCTGAAGCATAGGGAACATCTTTCATTTTCTCTCTATCTTCTGCAGTGGTCGGGCATTGAGTCTTACTCAACTTCACACCTTGTAACACAGGCAAGAACCCTTTATTTGCTTGATCTATTTTGAACTTCTTCAAAACTTTGTCAAGGTATGTGCTTTTTGAAAGTCCAATTAAGTGTCTTGATCTATCTCTATAGATCTTGATGCCCAATATATAAGTAGCTTCACCGAGGTCCTTCATTGAAAAACTCTTATTCAAATATCCTTTTATGTTATCCAGAAATTCTATATCATTTCTAATCAACAATATGTCATCCACATATAATATCAGAAATGCTACAGAGCTCCCACTCACTTTCTTGTAAATACAGGCTTCTCCAAAAGTCTGTATAAAACCATATGCTTTGATCACACTATCAAAACATTTATTCCAACTCGGAGAGGCTTGCACCAGTCCATAAATGGATCGCTGGAGCTTGCACACTTTGTTAGATCCTTTTGGATTGACAAAACCTTCCGGTTGCATCATATACAACTCTTCTTCCAGAAATCCATTCAGGAATGCAGTTTTGACATCCATTTGCCAAATTTCATAATCATAAAATGCGGCAATTGCTAACATGATTCGGAGAGACTTAAGCATCGCTACGGGTGAGAAGGTCTCATCGTAGTCAATCCCTTGAACTTGTCGAAAACCTTTTGCAACAAGTCGAGCTTTATAGACAGTAACATTACCGTCAGCGTCAGTCTTCTTCTTAAAGATCCATTTATTTTCGATGGCCTGCCGATCATCGGGCAAGTCAACCAAAGTCCACACTTTGTTCTCATACATGGATCCCATCTCAGATTTCATGGCCTCAAGCCATTTTGTGGAATCTGGGCTCACCATCGCTTCTTCACAGTTCGTAGGTTCGTCATGGTCTAGTAACATAACCTCCAGAACAGGATTACCGTACCACTCAGTGCGGATCTTACTCTGGTTGACCCACGAGGTTCAAGAACAACTTGATCTGAAGTTTCATGATCACCATCATTAACTTCCTCACTAATTGGTATAGACGCCACAGAACTGGTTTCGTGATGAACTACTTTCCAATAAGGGAGCAGTATGCATTACCTCATCAAATTCTACTTTCCCCCCACTCACTTCTTTCGAGAGAAACTCCTTCTCCAGAAAGGATCCATTCTTGGCAACGAATGTCTTGCCTTCAGATCTGTGATAGAAGGTGTACCCAACAGTTTCCTTTGGGTATCCTATGAAGACACATTTCACCGACTTGGGTTCGAGCTTATCAGGTTGAAGCTTTTTCACATAAGCATCACAGCCCCAAGCTTTAAGAAACGACAACTTTGGTTTCTTGCCAAACCACAGTTCATAAGGCGTCGTCTCAACGGATTTTGATGGTGCCCTATTTAACGTGAATGCGGCCGTCTCTAAAGCATAACCCCAAAACGATAGCGGTAAATCAGCAAGAGACATCATAGATCACACCATATCTAGTAAAGTACAATTACGACGTTTGGACACACCATTACGCTGTGGTGTTCCGGGTGGCGTGAGTTGCGAAACTATTCCGCATTGTTTCAAATGTAGACCAAACTCATAACTCAAATATTCTCCTCCACGATCAGATCGTAGAAAATTTATTATCTTGTTACGATGATTTTCAACTTCACTATGAAATTCTTTAAACTTTTCAAATGTTTCAGACTTATGTTTCATTAATTAGATATATCCATATCTACTTAAATCATCTGTGAAGGTGAGAAAATAACGATACCCGCCGCAATCCTCAACATTCATTGGACCACATACATCAGTATGTATGATCTCCAATAAATCAGTTGCTCGCTCCATAGTTCCGGAGAACGGCGTTTTAGTCATCTTGCCCATGAGGCATGGTTCGCAAGTACCAAGTGATTCATAATCAAGTGATTCCAAAAGTCCATCAAGATGGAGTTTCTTCATGCGCTTTATACCAATATGACCCAAACGGCAAGGCCACAAATAAGTTGCACTATCATTATCAACTCTGCATCTTTTGGCTTCAACATTATGAATATGTGTATCACTACTATCGAGATTCATCAAGAATAGACCACTCTTCAAGGGTGCATGACCATAAAAGATATTACTCATATAAATAGAACAACCATTATTCTCTAATTTAAATGAATAACCGTCTCGCATCAAACAAGATCCAGATATAATGTTCATGCTCAATGCTGGCACCAAATAACAATTATTTAGGTCTAATACTAATCCCGAAGGTAGATGTAGAGGAGCGCGCCGACGGAAATCACATCGACTTTGGAACCATTTCCAACGCGCATCATCACCTTGTCCTTAGCCAGTGTCCGCTTAATCCATAGTCCCTGTTTTGAGTTGCAAATATTAGCAATGTAACCAAGATCAAATACCTGTGTGCTACTGCGAGCTCTGGTAAGGTACACATCAATAACATGTATATCACATATACCTTTGTTCACCTTGCCATCCTTCTTATCCGCCAAATACTTGGGGCAGTTCCGCTTCCAGTGACCAGTATGTTTGCAGTAGAATCACTCAGTCTCAGGCTTAGGTCCAGACTAGGGTTTGTTCTCTTGAGCAGCAACTTATTTGCTGTTCTTCTTGAAGTTCCCCTTCTTCTTCCCTTTGCCCTTTTTCTTGAAACTGGTGGTCTTATTGACCATCAACACTTGATGCACCTTCTTGATTTCTACCTCCGCAGCTTTTAGCATTGCGAAGAGCTCGGGAATCGTCTTATCCATCCCTTGCATGTTATAGTTCATCACGAAGCTCTTGTAGCTTGGTGGCAGTGATTGAAGAATTCTGTCAATGATGCTATCATCCGGAAGATTAACTCCTAGCTTGAATCAAGTGATTGTTATACCTGCACATTCTCGAGTATATGCTCACCGACGTAACTATTCTCCTCCATCTTGCATTTGTAGAACTTATTGGAGACTTCATATCTCTCAATCCGGTATTTGCTTGAAATATTAACTTCAACTCCTGGAACATCTCATATGCTCCATGACGCTCAAAACGTCGTTGAAGTCCCGGTTCTAAGCCGTAAAGCATGGCACACCGAACTATCGAGTAGTCATCGCCTTTGCTCTGCCAGACGTTCATAACATTTGGTGTTGCTCCTGCAGCAGGTTTGGCACCTAGCGGTGCTTCCAGGACGTAATTCTTCTGTGTAGCAATGAGGATAATCCTCAAGTTACGGACCCAGTCCGTGTAATTGCTACCATCATCTTTCAACCTTGCTTTCTCAAGGAACGCATTAAAATTCAACGGAACAACGGCACGAGCCATCTATCTACAACAAACATAGACATGCAAAATACTATCAGGTACTAAGTTCATGATAAATTTAAGTTCAATTGATCATATTACTTAAGAACTCCCACTTAGATAGACATCCCTCTAATCATCTAAGTGATCACGTGATCCAAATCAACTAAACCATAACCAATCATCACGTGAAATGGAGTTGTTTTCAATGGTGAACATCACTATGTTGATCATATCTATTATATGATTCACGCTCGACCTTTCGGTCTCAAAGGTTCCGAGGCCATATCTGCATATGCTAGGCTCACAAGTTTAACATGAGTATTCTGCATGTGCAAAACTGGCTTGCACCCGTTGTAGATGGACGAGAGCTTATCACACCCGATCATCACGTGGTGTCCGGGCACGAAGAACTTTGGCAACGGTGCATACCAGGAGAACACTTTTATCTTGAAATTTAGTGAGAGATCATCTTATAATGCTACCGTCAATCAAAGCAAGATAAGATGCATAAAAGATAAACATCACATGCAATCAATATAAGTGATATGATATGGCCATCATCATCTTGTGCTTGTGATCTCCATCTCCAAGCACCGTCATGATCACCATCGTCACCGGCGCGACACCTTGATCTCCATCATAGCATCGTTGTCGTCTCACCAACTATTTCTTCTACGACTATCGCTACCGCTTAGTGATAAAGTAAAGCAATTACAGGGCGATTGCATTGCATACAATAAAGCGACAACCATATGGATCCTGCCAGTTGCCGATAACTCAGTTACAAAACATGATCATCTCATAGAATGAAATATAGCATCATGTCTTGACCATATCACATCACCACATGCCCTGCAAAAACAAGTTAGATGTCCTCTACTTTGTTGTTGCAAATTTTACGTGGCTGATATGGGCTGAGCAAGAACCGTTCTTACCTACGCATCAAAACCACAATGATAGTTCGTCAAGTTAGTGTTGTTTTAACCTTCTCAAGGACCGGGTGTAGCCACACTCGGTTCAACTAAAGTTGGAGAAACTGACACCCGCCACCAATTGTGGTGCAAAGCACGTCGGTAGAACCAGTCTCGTGTAAGCGTACGCGTAATGTCGGTCCGGGCCGCTTCATCCAACAATACCGATGAACCAAAGTGTGACATGCTAGTAAGCAATATGACTTGTATCACCCACAACTCACTTGTGGTCTACTCGTGCATATAACATCAACGCATAAAACCAGGCTCGGATGCCACTGTTGGGGAACGTAGTAATTTCAAAAAAAAATCCTACGCACACGCAAGATCATGGTGATGCATAGCAACGAGAGGGGAGAGTGTGTCCACGTACCCTAGCAGACCGAAAGCGGAAGCGTTAGCACAATGTGGTTGATGTAGTCGTACGTCTTCACAATCCGACCGATCAAGTACCGAACGCACGGCACCTCCGAGTTCAGCACACGTTCAACTCGATGACGTCCCTCGAACTTCGATCCAGCCGAGCTTTGAGGGAGAGTTCCGTCAGCACGACAGCGTGGTGACGATGATGATGTTCTACCGTCACAGGGCTTTGCCTAAGCACCGCTACGATATGACCAAGGTGGATTATGGTGGAGGGGGGCACCGCACACGGCTAAGAGATCAAAGGGATCAATTGTTGTGTCTCTAGGGGGTGCCTCCCTCCTCGTATATAAATGAGTGGAGGAGGGGGAGGGGGCTGGCCACCCTTGGTGCGCCCCATGAGGAGTCCTACTCCCACCGGGAGTAGGACTCCCCCCTTCCATGTTGGAGTAGGAGAGGAGAGGGAAGGAGAGAGAGGGGGAAAGGAAAGGGGGGCGCCGCCCCCTCCTTGTCCAATTCGGACTTGGGGGAGAGGGGCGCGCGGATGCCCCTTGGCCGCCTCTCCTCTTCCACCACTTGGGCCCATGAGGCCCAATAACCTCCGGGGGGTTCCGGTAACCCCTGCATTCTAAGATATATATCCGATAACCCCCGGAACCATTCCGGTGTCCGAATATAGTCGTCCAATATATCAATCTTCATGTCTCGACCATTTTGAGACTCCTCATCATGTCCTTGATCACATCTGGGACTCCGAACTACCTTCGGTACATCAAAACACATAAACTCATAATATAATCGTCATTGAACTTTAAGCGTGCGGACCCTACGGGTTCGAGAACTATGTAGACATGACCGAGACACGTCTCCGGTCAATAACCAATAGCGGAACCTGGATGCTCATATTGGCTCCCACATATTCTACGAAGGTCTTTATCGGTCAAATCGCATAACAACATACGTTGTTCCCTTTGTCATCGATATGTTACTTGCCCGAGATTCGATCGTCGGTATCTCAATACCTAGTTCAATCTCGTTACCGGCAAGTATCTTTACTCGTTCTGTAATACATCATCTAGCAACTAACTCATTAGTTGCAATGCTTTCAAGGCTTAAGTGATGTGCATTACCGAGTGGGCCCAGAGATACCTCTCCGACAATCGGAGTGACAAATCCTAATCTCAAAATATGCCAACCCAACAAGTACCTTCGAGACACCTGAGAGCACCTTTATAATCACCCAGTTATGTTGTGACATTTGGTAGCACACAAAGTGTTCCTCCCAGAACGGAGTTGCATAATCTCATAGTCATAGGAACATGTATAAGTCATGTAGAAAGAAATAGCAACATACTAAACGATCAAGTGCTAAGCTAACGGAATGGGTCAAGTCAATCACATCATTCTCCTAATGATGTGATCCCGTTAATCAAATGACAACTCTTTGTCTATGGCTAGGAAACATAACCATCTTTGATCAATGAGCTAGTCAAGTAGAGGCACACTAGTGACACTGCTTGTTCACGTATTCACACATGTATCATGTTTCCGGTTAATACAATTCTAGCATGAATAATAAACATTTATCATGATATAAGGAAATAAATAATAACTTTATTATTGCCTCTAGGGCATATTTCCTTCAGTCATGCCATCCTGCTGGTCTTGGTCTCATTGCACTGATATGGAAACCTTTGCCTGATGCCTCGGGACTCCCCGCCTGTGCTTGCCTCTTTAGCACCAAAGAGGAAACGAGTACACTGTGCGCGCTGGCACCCGCCTGGCCCGGGTCGTCATGGCTTGCGTCATAGAAACCTCGCGAGGTGCCCCTTGCCTTGATCTTTCCGCCCCTCGCGAGCCAGCCTAGTGAGGCCACCCTCGAGGAGGTATTGCATCGTCCGCCTCGCGAGGCTTGGCGCCTCGCGAGGGTCTTGAGTGTTTGCTGATGAAGATGGGCCGTATAGGGCCGCTGGTGAAGCCGCATTGTGGGCCGCAGGCACGCAATTCTGGGGACCCCCGTTCCCAGGACGCCGACAGAACTATCAGGAGTTATGAGTGTGAATTATCTTCATCAAGAGTACAAGGCAAGTTCACACTTTTATCATACTTTTCATTACCCAGTTTTTATGCATTACTTTCAACCCTCAAACATTGCATGAGTAGGATTGATAACATGTTGGTATTGGGAAGTATTTGATGAGGTAGTAACCTATTGTCTTGCTTTCAACCCCTGGGTACTACTATGTTATGCTTATTGCTATGCTATGCTCGTAGACGTGGTTTGGTTATGAGAGAATTCATGAAAGATGTGAGAGTTATTATTAACTAAGATTTAACTTAAGGTGGCTACGTTAATACACATCTAGGTGGATTGGTTGGGGCACCCTGGAGCACCCAGTGGTTTGGTCGGGCACCTGGAGAACCCAAAGGTTATGCTAAGGGGATCCCGGAGTACCCGTGTGATCACCCTATGGAATGCCACCCAGGCTCAAAGGGATCATAAGATTATTCATGCTAGAAACTTCCGTGTGCAGCCACAAACCATTATGGGCTCTGGAATAGTTGAGTAAGTTGTAGTAATCCTTTCCATGATGGGCTAGCAGATGTAGGGGATTGTAGGTGTAACGGTCTATCTATCGGTTAAGGGGACCTCTTCGGAAAGACTGTGTCTCGTTCATCCGTTTCTCAAACATCATGCAGTGCGAGAAATTCAACGGAGGAGATCGTTCTTGTGGGGAAAAGTGCACAAACCTCTACAGAGTGTACAAACTAATCATGATTAGCTGTGTCCCTAGTTATGGACATCTTGAGTATCTGGTACTTGAATTATTGATTTGATCTCATCCCTTTACTCAAATATTTTGTTGGGTTATAACTATTATTTTGGGGATTCAGTTGGAGGAACCTTCTCAATGTTTTCAACCAATTTTGTAGTTAAATAAAATATATTCCTTTGTTGTAGGAAAAAACTAGCTTTATGCAAATGATAACCATAGAGCCTCCACCAGCCAAATATGCATGTAGTTATAGTCGTTATTCAGCATTGCTCTACAGTGTGAAATTGCCAGTACATTCAATGTACAGACCTACATGGCTGCAACGTCTCATGTTGCAGGAACCTTACAACAAGTAAGTGATACGTTAGGGTTACTATTTCTACACTCAACTTTGCCGTCGGTGTTGATGGGAATCCACAACCTTGTTGTTACTTTCGCTATTTGGATTGAGGTAATAGTATTTACGTTACTTTATACATGTGATTTACCTCTGTTGTAAATCCTCAAGTACTGTGTGTGTCAGCATACCGATCCAGGGATGACACTTAAGCACAGAGACTTGACTGTCTGAGGTCGGGTCGCTACAAGATGGTATCAGAGCACATGTTGACTGTAGGACATGACTCTAGAAACTGGCATGCCCATAGGAAAGATTTTTCTCTAAAACTTTATTTTCAAAAAGATCCTTTCCTCTCTTCTTTTCTGAGCTTTATCAAATATCCCCTTTTAGTTAGACTATACCCCTTTCCCCTTTTGACCACACGAAGATATGGCTGATGAGACCACTCCAAGAAGGACAAGATATCAGACAACTAAGACCACTTCGGAATGAAGAGGATCTTACGGAGCATTATAATAATGGAAACTACAACGGTTGAAGACTCTGAAGACTAGGAGAAATTAAAGGCTCTGAAGAATTTCCAGATTAGTATGACCTAGGAAGGCTACCCTTATGGAATTTGTCAGATTATTGAAACTGCCAATACCCGAGATCAAGGTGTGTCGGAGAAAGATCGGAACATGGAGAGTTAAACACTCAAAGATTTTGTCAAGAAAACCCTAAGGCAAGAGATATCAACTATGGAATGATAGCTCATGGCAGAGACATGGGCATAAACATAGCTATTCATGATGTTATCGCCCACTTATGCTATTGTCACAGTGGTGAGTTGAGCATGCATTTCCTTGGAAGGATTGGATGACAAAAGGGCTAATGGAGCACCTGTCAGCAAGAGATAAAGTTTTAACCTTAGCTGGTGTATCACCAGGATCTGGAGTATTACTTAAGAATTTTCAGCTGGACCATCTTGAAGCCTTATTCGACAAGGAAGCAATTCGTGAAGAACTCGGGACCCAGAAGCTGAAAGTAGCCAAGCTGGAGGAGCAAAACCTCGAGACACCGAAGATTCGTCGGGAACTGAAGGACAGTACACTGGTGCGTGTTGGTCCTAAACAAACGGTTTTTAACCCCTTTCCGCGATGGCAATTGGAACTGTCGCCAAGTGAGTGTGGGTGATAGGGGGGTCCTTCCCACACGACCCAGAAACGTCGGGAATATGCCCTCCTGGCACACACGTTCAGCAAAATGAGGTCGCGTGCGACCGGCAAGCGCTCAAATATAGAAATACGTACAGTAGAGCTAAGAAAATACAATTATACAGCGAAATTGTTTTCGGTCGCAAGTGCAACCCACACAATCAGTCCCCACTAAACGTTTCCGTTCGTATGCACATCCCACATAGTCGTTCCAAAAAAACGTTTCCATTCACAGGTACATCACACACAATTTTTCTCGTTAAATCGTTTGCATTATTGAATGTATCACACACGGTCCGTAGAAGAAACTGTGTGGCAAAGGCTGTCCATCACACACAGTTTTTATGTGGTAAACGTTTGCCCAAGGTGGCCTAACGCAAACAGTTTCCAAGAGAAAGTCGTGTGTGATTGTTCATTGATCCAACACAGTTTATTCCTAGAAACTGTGTGCGTTGCCTGAGGTCATCGCCCACGGTATTTTTTCAACAACCGCTTGCAATAGTAAAACCCAATTAGTGCAAATTCGCCATTAGCGTGCTAATTATCTGATTATTCATAATCCATTTATTAATCTAATTGACATTTCATATTAAGAACACAATATATTTCATTTCCATATTAAGGAAGCAGAATTTCATAATTGAAATACATCAGAGTACAACATGATATAGCTTTAGCACTCAGCTACCCCATTACACAACTGCACCAGCAGCAAGTTCCACATGCAACATGTAGAACCTTTCGAAATTAGCATCATAGACGGTATATAGACAGACTCATCTCATCTGGAAAACTGCTGAAGTGGAAGGCGAATATTGAGCCTTCATTCATGTTGAAGGTCTTTGCAACTTTAGGCCAGTGCATGTGGATGATTGACTGTCCGTCCTTCGTCCTCTTCAGGAACACTTCAATGTTGAACCGTGGGTGTTGTATGAAAACCTTCCTCGCCTCCTAACCATAGAGGTTGTTTGAGAGGTAATCATCAGTGAACTACTTTTGAAAGGTCTGAAAACAAGGATGTGCATAAATATCTTCTCTATATTGGAAATGGGGCAAAGGAATAAAAAAGGCAAGGTATAATAGTTAGTACCATCTTGTAGTGAACTGATGTCTTCTTCATTGTGCGCATAAAGATCTTGTTGTTTTTTGTCGCTAATTTCTTTATCCTAACAATCTTTCCGAAGTTTCTTGATTTGGTTGATATTCATGGACAAATCATTTCCCCATATGCAAAAAGGGTCTAACAGTGGGTCAAAACCTCCGCAAGTTAGGACCTACATGTGCAAGACCAAATTGTTAAAAACCTAAATATTAGAATGGTTCCTGCAATTGCACAATAATGTGCTATTAGACAACGGACCATGCACGTGCTAACCTGATTGTAAACCTCAGTGCTTCCCATTGTTTCCCTGCAACACACATAAGGTAGTTACTCATCAAGTTAAGTAAGGGTTCACATGCTATCAGTAAAATATGTTGATGAAAATAAGCACATTGCAGATTCATCAGATTAATTCAAGCCACATGGAAAACCCATTTACCCAAACCAAGCATGATTAAGAACTAGTAAATATAGCAATTGTATATGTTTCTCATGTATTAAGTGCAGCCAAATTCGATTTATTCCTCACATGCACAACAATACAAAATTCTACCCATGACAATTGGACATTGCATTGCAGAATTGAACCAAGCAGTTAACTAAACACCACAGCAAATGAACCAAACATTAACTGAGCACCACATTGCACAATATAACATACTCCTAATAGAAGATCGCATAGTTAACCAAACAGTTAACTGCAGCCAATTGTAGCAATTGTATTTGTTTCTCATGTATTTACTATAGCCAAATTCAATTTATTCCTCACATGGTATACAATAACAGAATTCACCCACAATTTTGTAAAGATAAATTTGATATATTTCTCACATGGAAGACAATATAAAATTGCAGCCTAAAGAATTGAACATCACATTTGCATAATTGAACCAAATAGTTAACTGAAGATGACAACTAATTAACAAAACAGTTAATAAGTGAGCACCACACTGCACGACATATAAAACATATACACTAGAGCAACAGATTGCATGGTAAAATTAGATAGCACAATTCACTAGAATTTGTGAAGGAAAGGCAGGAACAACACACGCAACGGGTAAACCGAGCATGCTTAACCGGTGTAGCTAGCAAATGGCAAGGTGCTCCTTCAAGATCTGGGGGTCGGCACGAATGGCAGCCATCGCGACCTCCTCCGCGTGTGCGGCCGCGATTTGCTTCTTCGCTGCCAAATGCTCCTTGAGGTCCTGGCTATACTGCGTGCACCATCGCTTAGGCCGGCGCTTATTTGGTGGAGGGGTCGGTGATTTGGGTGGAAGGTGTCGCACTCGCAGTCGAATGATCCAAATTCTGATGACAAAGAAAATCTGCAGTTGGATGCTCAAGCAAAATATATCATCTATTGCAGTCTATCAAAAGACATCTTTCTTCGGTTCCAAAAGCGCGACACAACAAAGCAAATCTGGGATGCCATAAAAATGCTCATGAAGAATTCATTACCAGAATGGATCCCCACACTACTACCTCTTGAGCTTGCGTTGGTTTTTCGCTTGAAGAGGAAAGGGTGATGCGGCAAAGTAGAGTAAGTATTTCCCTCAGCTTTTGAGATCAAGGTATCAATCCAGTAGGAGACAACGCTCAAGCCACTGAATACCTGCACAAACAAACACCAACTTGCACCCAACGCGACAAAGGGGTTGTCAATCCCTTCACGGTTATTTGCAAAGTGAGGTCTGATAGAGATAGATAAACGGTAAAGTAATATTTTTGGTATTTTTGGTTTATGGAACGGAAAGCAAAAGATTGCAAAATAATGGAACGGCGACAAAAATTGGCAAGTTGACGGGAAACTAATATGATGTAAAATAGACCCGGGGGCCATATGTTTCACTAGAGGATTCTCTCAAGATAGAAATTATTACGGTGGGTGAACAAATTACTGCCGAGCAATTGATAGAAAAGCGCAAAGTTATGACGATATCTAAGGCAATCATCATGAATATAGGCATCACGTCCGTATCAAGTAGACCGAAACGATTCTGCATCTACTACTATTACTCCACACATCGACCGACTCATGTCTGCATCAAGAGTATTAATTTCATAAGAACAGAGTAACGCATTAAGTAAGATGACATGATGTAGCGGGATTAACTCAAGCAATATGATGAAAACCCCTTCTTGTTATCCTCGATGGAAACAATACAATATGTGTCATTTCCCCTTCTGTCACTAGGATCGAGCACCGAAAGATTGAACCCAAAGCTAAGCACTTCTCCCATTGCAAGAAAAACCAATCTAGTTGGCCAAACCAAATCGATAGTTCGAAGAGACTTGCAAAGATATCAAATCATGCATATAAGAATTCAGATAAGATTCAAATAATATTCATAGATAAGCTAATCATAAATCCACAATTCATCGGATCTCGGCAAACACACCGCAAAAGAGTATTACATCGAATAGGTCTCCAAGAACATCGAGGAGAACATGGTATTGAGAAACAAAGAGAGAGAAGAAGTTATCTAGCTACTAGCTATGGACCCGTAGGTCTGTGTTAAACTTCTCATGCTTCATCGGAGAGGCAATCGTGTTGATGTAGAAGCCCTCCATGATCGAATCCCCCCCCCCCCGGGCAGGACGCCGGAAAAGGCCCCTAGATGGGATCTCACGGGTACAAAAGGTTGCGGCAGTGGAAAAGTGGTTTCGTGGCTCTCTTGGTTGGTTTTGGGATATTTGAGAATATATAGGCGGAAGAAATAGGTCGGTGGAGTCACAAGGGGCCCACAATGGTGGGGGGAGCACCCTACCCCCTGGGCGCGCCTCCCGACCTTGTAGCCGCCTCGTGGCTTTCTTGACATGCACTCCAAGCCCTCTAGATGTCTTCTGGTCCAAGAAAAATCATCGCAAAAGTTTCATACCGTTTGGAATCTGTTTGATATTCCTTTTCTGTGGAACTCTAAAACAAGGAAAAAACAGGAACTGGCACTCGGCTCTAGGTTAATAGATTAGTCCCAAAAATCATATAAAATAGCATATTAATGCATATAAAACATCCAAAATAGGTAATATAATAGCATGGAACAGAAAATATTATAGATACGTTGGAGACATGTCAAGCATCCCCAAGCTTAATTCCTGCTCGCCCTCGAGTAGGTAAATGATGAAAATAGAATTTTTGATGTGGAATGCTACCTAACATATTTCAAGCACAAAGCAAAACAAAAATAAAGTTGGGTTGCCTCCCAACAAGCGCTATTGTTTAACGCCCTTAGCTAGGAATAGAACACGAATAGATCTAGGCATTATCATGTTTGGTATGCAATCCATAAGTGGCTCTCATAATAGATTCATAAGGCAATTTAATTTTCTTTCTTGTGAAGTATTCCATACCTTTCCTTAACGGAAATTGAAATATAATGTTTCCTTCTTTCATATCTATAATTGCACCAATCGTTCTAAGGAAAGGTCTACCAAGAATAATAGGACATGTAGGCTTGCAATCTATATCAAGAACAATGAAATCTACAGGCACATAATTCTTATTTGCAACAATAAGAACATCATTAATTCTTCCCATAGGTTTCTTAATAGTAGAATCCGCAAGATGCAAATTTAAGGAACAATCTTCAAATTCACAGAAACCTAACACATCACATAAAGTTTTCGGAATCTTGGAAACACTAGCACACAAATCACACAAAGCATGGCATTCATAATATTTAATATTAATCTTAATAGTAGGTTCCCACTCATCATAAAGTTTTCTAGGGATAGAAACTTCCAATTCAAGATTTTCTTCAAAAGATTGCATCATAGCATCAACAATATGTTTAGTAAAAGCTTTGTTTTGATTATAAGAATTAGGAGAATTCAACATGGATTGCAACAAGGAAATACACTCTATTAAAGAACAATTATCATAACTAAATTCCTTGAAATCCAAAACAGTGGGTTCATTGCTACTTAAAGTTTTGACCTCTCCAATCCGACTTTTATCAATTTTTGCATCAAGATATAAAAACTCTGAATCATTGGGATGCCTTCTAACTAAAGTTGACTCATCTCCAGTCCCATCTTTATCAAGATTTATATTGGAAAACAAAGATTCAATAGGAGTCACAACAATCACTTTAAGATCTTCATCATTATTTAAAGCCTCTGGTTTGGCGGCCATTTAGTTTACTAAAGTAGCTTGTTTATCAGAAATTTGACCTACTAAATTTTCAAGATGCGCAAATTGAGATCTCAATCCATAAAATTCCTTAGACATATCATCAAGCTCTTTATTCAAATATTCCATAAAACTTTTCTGCTCTTTGAGCTCGTTTCTGAAGAAATTGTTATGTTCAAATTGCAAAGACATGAAGCTTCTAACATTCTTTCCAATTTCCTCTAACCTCCTAAGGTGAGGGTCAACATTTTTTGGAGGGATCATTGCGACAAAGAAAGCAATACAACACACAAGCACACAAGAAGAAAACTAAGAAGACGAACGAAAGAGGGGTAAAGAAAAGGCAAATCTTTTCAAAAATCAATTTAGAAGTGGGTGAGAGGAAAACGAGAGGCGAATGGCAAATAATGTAATGAGAGAGATGAGAGTTTATGATGGGTACTTGGTATGTCTTGGCTTGATGTAGATCTCCCCGGCAACGGCGCCAGAAATTCTTCCTGCTACCTCTTGAGCTTGCGTTGTTTTTTCCCTTGAAGAGGAAAGGGTGATGCAGCAAAGTGGAGTAAGTATTTCCCTCAAAGATTTGAGAACCAAGGTATCAATCCAAGAGGAGACAACACTCAAGCCACCGAATACCTGCACAAACAAACACCAACATGCACCCAACGCGACAAAGGGGTTGTCAATCCCTTCACGGTTATTTGCAAAGTGAGATCTGATAGAGATAGATAAAAGGTAAAGTAATATTTTTGGTATTTTTGGTTTATGCAATGAAAAGTAAAATATTGAAACTAATGGAACGGCGACAGAAATTGGCAAGTTGACGGGAAACTAATATGATGTAAAATAGACCCGGGGGCCATAGGTTTCACTAGAGGCTTCACTCAAGATAGAAATTATTACGGCGGGTGAACAAATTGATGTCGAGCAAATGATAGAAAAGCGCAAAGTTATGACGATATCTAAGGCAATGATCATGAGTATAGGCATCACATCCGTATCAAGTAGACCAAAACGATTCTGCATCTACTACTATTACTCCACACATCGACCGACTCCTGCCTGCATCTAGAGTATTAAGTTCATAAGAACAGAGTAACGCATTAAGTAAGATGACATGGTGTAGCGGGATTAACTCAAGCAATATGATGAAAACCCCATCTTGTTATCCTTGATGGAAACAATACAATACGTGCCGTTTCCCCTTCTATCACTAGGATCGAGCATCGCAAGATTGAACCCAAAGCTAAGCACTTTTCCTGTTGCAAGAAAAACCAATCTAGTTGGCCAAACCAAATCGATAGTTCGAAGAGACTTGCAAAGATATCAAATCATGCATATAAGAATTCAGAGAAGATTCAAATAATATTCATAGATAAGTTGATCATAAATCCACAATTCATCGGATCTCGGCAAACACACTGCAAAAGAGTATTACATCAAATACATATCCAAGAACAACGAGGAGAACATGGTATTGAGAATCAAAGAGAGAGAAGAAGCCATCTAGCTACAATCAATGGACCCGTAGGTCTGTGGTAAACTACTCACGCTTCATCGGAGAGGCAATGGCGTTGATGTAGAAGCCCTCCATGATCGAATCCCCTCCATCAGGATGCCGGAAAAGGCCCCTAGATGGGATCTCACGGATACATAAGGTTGCGGCGGTGGAAAAGTGGTTTTGTGGCACTCCTGGTTGGTTTTGGGATATTTGAGAATATATTGGTGGAAGAAATAGGTCGGTGGAGTCACGAGGGGCCCACAAGGGTGGGGCGCGCCCTACCCCCTCGGCGTGCCTCCCAACCTTGTGGCCGCCTCGTGGCTTTCCTGACATGCACTCCAAGCCCTCTGGATGTCTTCTGGTCCAAGAAAAATCATCACGAAAGTTTCATTCCATCTGGACTCCGATTGGTATTCCTTTTTTGCGAAACTCTAAAACAAGGACAAAACAGGAACTGGCACTGGGCTCTAGGTTAATAGGTTAGTCCCAAAAATCATATAAAATAGCACATTAATGCATATAAAACATCCAAAACAGATAATATAATAGCATGGAACAATCACAAATTGTAGATATGTTGGAGACGTATCACACACTCAAATGCTTTGTGCCATGTTTACTGGCTTCAGAATTCTGCGTATGGAAAGTGCTATGGAACTCACTGATCGATTGGCAAACATTGTGGAAAGACTTCATAAACGAGGAGTGACTGATATCACCGATAGAGATGTTGTCAACAAGCTGCTGAGCGCTCTTGATCCATCTTTCAACTCCATTATAGCAGAAATCAAGCAAAGACCATATTATGAAGAACTTCACTATGTTGAGATCATGACGTTGTTGTCCATTCACGAAGAAAAGTTGGAACTAGAAAATGCAGATCAAGAATCTTCTTTGGAAGGTGAAGGAGAAATCCTCTCACAATATGGCGGTTCAGAGGAAGAAGAGGATGTTGAGAATCATCACACCATCACCAGAGAACTAGATATGCTAACAGAAAGACTGAGTGATCTCAGAAGACAAAATTTATACCTCACTAATGATGACGTATCTAACTTGCCTCAGACATCAAGAAGGTTATCTCTGAAAGTAATGAAGTGCTTCAAATGCAAACAATTAGGTCATCTCATTGGAGACTTTCCTTGCTGGGAAGGAAAAGCCAGTAACAGATGGAAATATCTTCATGCAGTGGATTCAGTCGAATGGATCGTCACACTAAGCTCTCGAAAAAAAATGAATCTCCATCATGTTCTTCGACGAGACTATTCACTGACTTAAATGCCAGATTAATCATTGAATCAAACATGAAGAGAATATCACAGCTGAGCCGAGCTTGTTCTGACTTGACCCTAGAATCTGAAGAGGAGGCAATAGACTCTCAATCTGATGATGAAGAGCATCAAAGAAGGATATGAAGGAGCAATGCTTTCGTCGCTTATAGATCATCAGACAACTCATTCGATTCAGATACTGATGATGATTCTTCAAGTGATGATGAAAAAATTGCATTCTGTCTCATGGCAAAATCATCTAAGGATCAGGTATTAGCAAAACACCAAAAATCCACGAGTGGATATTCTCCTGAATACATTGCCTATGCTAAACTCGTTAAGATTGCAAAATCTCAACATGATGAGCTTGAAATATTGCTGGAGAAAAATCTTAGGAAAACCGAAGGATTACTAGTCAAAGAGATGGAGAAGAATCAAAAGTTGATGGAAAAACATGAAGCTTTCTCTTCAACTATTGATGATCTTTCCAACAAGTATGATTCTCTTTCAGTGGACTTCAAATGATTATCTGATGATCTCCTTAACATGAATCAAGAACTTGAGTGACTAAAAGATTCTCATGACGCACTTGTGAAAGAAAAGGCTTCTCTCTTCACCAAGCAATCTATTCGACTTCCTGATGATTTTGTGCCTCCTTGTTTAAAATGCTTAGAACGTAGTAATACTGATTCTCATGCTGAAACTTCTAATGCTATCATTGAGAATATTGCATCTACTAAGCATGATATCACTAACCCCTCTTCCGAGGAATTTCCTACTATTACTGAGGAAAATTGCAGGCTAAAGGACTTGCTTGAGATAGGAATGCTAAGGAGCCTAAAAGGGCATCAAACACTATGTGATGTGCTCAAGAAGTCAATACTGCACAAAAATCCTCGAAAAGAAGGATTGGGTTTCGAAAGAAAACTCAACGTTGATGGAACCTACTGGACCCCTGAGCAATATCCTTGAACGACTTGGGTTTCTGCTAAGAGTAAAACCCTTGAACCTGAAATTCTTACTGGCTATATCTCACCTCTTTTTGTTGATACTGGCGAGTCTGATGACTCAAACTACAAAGTTTTCAAACAACAGAATGGTGAAGTTTTCGCTCGATATGTTGGGACTAACTGCAGGTCAAGATATCCCAAGAAGAAAATCTGGGTGAAGAACTGCATTATTGAAAATTTGTCTATCACTGCTAACCTGACTATGTAGGGCAACTCCCTTCGAGGAAATGGTTATCATTCACAGACTACTACAAAATTCCTCTCGAATGATTACCATCCAAACTTTTGACAGAAGGAGTACATGCGTACTTCTTCAAATCACTATATTCATGTCTCTAGAAATAACTTCAATGCATATTCATATGATTACTCTCGAGGTGCACAGGTGTCCGGCAGATCTCACCTTAAATTGCTCCGGCTTAGATGAAGCAAATGAGATCCTCGTTTCCCACTCAGATGTGGATTGCGAAGAAGTACTGATCTTTTCTTGCAGGAAAATCACTCAAGGATATCTCACGCTCATTATAAGCCCTAAGGTCAATTATTGTTGGTGCCTCGTTCTCAGCGTTTTCTCGTTCATTTGTCTCTTACTTTTTCGTTGTAATTGTTTATTTCTCCCATATGGCTGAGTGTTCTGTTTTGGACTCTATTCTTTCTTGTCCGCTTTGTGTTTTCTGTCATAAACATGCAATTTAATTTGAAGAAGATTTCAATCTGGCGTCCTTGGTCGCGAATGAAATCAACTTCGAACATTTCTCTGTTTTGGCGCTTGCCCTTCTTCAAACCCTTCGGCCTTCAATTCAGTTACCGAGATTTTCCCAGGAAACGGCTGACATGTGCCCACGGTCTCACGATCGTGATTGCGTCCGTTGAATGTGGAATGTCCCATGTTTTTTCGGCCGTAGATCTTCAATTCATGCTTTTATATTGATATTTATTGCATTATGGGCTATTATTACACATTATATCACAATACTTATGCCTTTTCTCTCTTATTTTACAAGGTTTACATGAAGAGGGAGAATACCGGTAGCTGGAATTCTGGGCTGGAAAATGAGCAAATATTAGAGACATATTCTGCACAACTCCAAAAGTCCTGAAACTCCATGAAAATCAGTTTTGGAATATATTCAAAATATTGCGCGAAGAAAGCACCAGAGGGAGGCCACCCACTGTCCACGAGGGTGGAGGGCGCGCCCTACCCCCATGGGCGCGCCCCCTGCCTCGTGGGCCACCTGGAAGCCCCCCGATGCCCAGCTTCTGGTATAAGGTGTCTTTTGCCCTGGAAAAAATCAGAAATAAGCTTTCGGGATGAAGCGCTGCCGTCTCGAGGTGGAACCTGGCGAAGCCAATCTAGGGCTCCGGCGGAGCTGTTCTGCCGGAGAAACATCCCTTCGGGAGGGGGAAATCGTCACCATCGTCATCACCATCGATCCTCTCATCAGGAGGGGGGTCAATCTCCATCAACATTTTCACCAACACCATCTCCTCTCAAACCCTAGTTCATCTCTTGTATCTGATCTTTGTCTCAAAACCTCAGATTGGTACCTATGGGTTCCTAGTAGTGTTGATTACTCCTTGTAGTTGATGCTAGTTGGTTTATTCGGTGGAAGATTATATGTTCAGATCCTTTATGCACATTCATACCCCTCTGATTATGAACATAAATATGATTCGTGAGTAGTTACATTTGTTCCTGAGGACATGGGAGAAGTCCTGTTATAAGTAGTCATGTGAATTTGGTATTCGTTCGATATTTTGATGAGATGTATGTTGTCTTTCCTCTAGTGGTGTTATGTGAACGTCGACTACATGACACTTCACCATTGTTTGGGCCTAGTGGAAGGCATTGGGAAGTAATAAGTAGATGATGGGTTGCTAGAGTGACAGAAGCTTAAACCCTAGTTTATGCGTTGCTTCGTAAGGGGCTGATTTGCATCCATATGTTTCATGCTATGGTTAGGTTTACCTTAATTCTTCTTTCGTAGTTGCGGATGCTTGCGAGGGGGGTTAATCATAAGTGGGATGCTTGCCCAAGGAAGGGCAGTACCCAAGCACCGGTCCACCCACATATCAAATTATCAAAGTAACGAACGCGAATCATATGAGCATGATGAAAACTAGCTTGACGATAATTCCCATGTGTCCCTGGGAGCGCTTTCCTTTATATTGAGTTTGTCCAGGCTTGTCCTTTGCTACAAAAAGGATTGGCCACCTTGCTGCACCTTGTTTACTTTTGTTACTTGTTACCCGTTATGAATTACCTTATCATAAAACTACCTATTACCGATAATTTCAGTTCTTATAGAGAATACCTTACTGAAAACCGCTTGTCATTTCCTTCTGCTCCTCGTTGGGTTCGACACTCTTACTTATCGAAAGGACTATGATAGATCCCCTATACATGTGGGTAATCAAGACTCTTTTCTGGCACCGTTGCTGGGGAGTGAAGCGCCTTTGGTAGGTGGAATTTGGTAAGGAAAATTTTATAAAGTGTGCTGAAATTTACTGCCACTTGTTATTATGGAAAATAATCCTTTGAGGGGCCTGTTTGGGGTATCTTCACCCCGACCAGTAGAGCACAGAGTTGCTCCTCAACCTACTGAACCTAATTAAAGTGTTTACTTTGAAATTCCTTTGGGTATGATAGAGAAACTGATAGCTAATCCTTTTTACAGGAGATGGAACATTACATCCCGATATACACCTAATCTATGTGGATAAAGTTTGTGGATTATTTAAGCTTGCAGGTATGCCCGAGTATGTTATCAAGAATAAGGTCTTCCCTTTATCTTTGAAGGTAAAGACATTGACATGGTTTAGGCTATGTGATGATATTTGGTCATGGAACACTACAACCGATTGAAATTGGAACTTCATCAGAAGTTTTATCCTATGCATCTGGTTTATCGTGATCGTAATTATATATATATATATATATATATATATATATATATATACAGACGGTCTATTCTGCTAATATTAGCAGAATAACTATTCTGCACACCACTTCGGCATTGCACGCTCAACAGAAGCGTACTGCATCATTTTGACGACGAGCACTGCAATAGAGACTAGTGAACTTCGTGTCGAAAAAAGTTGCACGCGGTGTTTTTTTTCGGTACTGTTTTCGCTCTAATTTTTTAACCGTTTATCGGAATGAAGCGTGTAATATACCATTGAAAAGCTATGGATTAGGCGCAACTTCTACATGTTAACACTTTTTGAGATTCCACACGGTTTAAGAGCAGTTTTGAAAATAGTGCGGCGGATGACGAGTGGCAGCGAGCGTTTTTTCGCGTTTTTTTCTTAACCGCTTGTCGGAATGAAGCAAATGATACGCCGTTGGATAGATATCGTCGAGGCGCATCTTTTTCATATATAAATCTTTGTCTAATTCATTACGGTTTAAGAGCAGTTTCAAATTTACTAAATCGCGGAACTCTGTTTTTCAAAATTTTTGAAATTTTCGGTACTGTTTTCTCTCCAGTTTTTGAACCGTTTGTCGGAACGGGGCGTGTGATACGCCGTTGGAAAGCTACGGACAAGGCGCAACTTTCATATGTTGAAATTGTTTTGAGATTCCTTACAGTTTTTAGTTAATTTTGAAAATCATGCGGCTGACTTCGAGAGGCAGCGGCTGTTTTTTCGTGAAATTTTTACAAACCGCTGGTCGAAATGATTCAAACGATACGCTGTTGGAAAGATATCAACAAGACGGAACTTTTTCATGTAGAACACACTCTCTAATTCTTTACAGTTTAAGAGCAGTTTTAAAATTAGTGAAAAGCGGACACTGTTTTTTCGCGACACCAAAATCGTCGTGGGACAAAAGAACGCACTGCTTCAAACGGAAAACCGCACTGCAACAGACAGTCAAGTGCACTGCATCATTTCTTTTTGTCGAATGCAAATTTTTCTTATACAAGTTTTGTTGTCTTTTTTTCAAACTTTTTGTGAATGAGACTGGACTGCAGAGAGGAGGCAAGTGACCCGTGACATATATCGAAGTGAACCTCATCGCTTTCTTTATTGTTGCGCTAAATTTTTAGCACTTTCATTTTGGGCACAAGTGAACAACACCACTCTAAAAAATGAACCACATCCGATGACCAAAAGCACTACATGCGCTGATGTAGTCGACTGATTTTTGAAGCACACGAAACAAATTGCACTTCATACATAGGTGTGATGAGCTGCTAAACTAATTGGAGTAACTACTTCAACCTTTTTTGTTGTATCTTTGTTCCATTTTTCAAAAAAAATACTGGTGATACCGCCTGCATGAACTGGTCAAGCGCCTTTGCTTTTAGAAAGAAAAGATTGAGTAATCCACACAAATAGTCATTTTTCTATCTCCACATTACAATCACACACAAAATACAACCCAACTACACTTTTTGTATAATGCAATGAACTGCATGCAAGCAAGATTGCAAATGCTTTGCGCTGCCGTCGTACTGCACGCACACGATTGCTTGAAATGCACGGAGGCGTTGCCCATGCACTATACGAGCAAGCGAGCTACAAACAAACTTTAAGTGAGCTGCAAAACAAAGTTCAGTGAGCTGCAGAGAGGTCCCCCTCGCCCTGGGCAACTGGAGCCATCGCCAACCTGGACCCATCATCCGTCCACTCCGGCGTCGTTGAGGAGCCCACGAAAAGGATCATGGCAAGGAGCTCACCGCACTTGTTACATTGGCACCACCACCGTGATCGCATTTAACGCTGCACTGCACTCCACGTCACATGCCGGAGACCGTGAGGGCTCCCTCTCAACACACTGCATCAACCCACTAGAAAATATACTCACCGGAAGCTTCTGAACTGCACTGCACCCAATTCACTCATCAGTTTTTCTGAAAAACACTAGAAAAAATAATATAAACAATAGCATCTTTGTCGACAATTTTTTTTAGAAATGTGTCTATAGCAGGGCACATTGGACCTTGGGCATATGAACATGCTCTAGTCAAAAAGACCAGACACAGGTTAAGAGGAACACAGGATTTGCCAACGCTGGCCGCCGCCGGAATAGGAGTGCAAGCCGGCATGCTGCCATACTTCTCCGGCGAGGAGAGAGCGGCGAGGGTGCTCAGGCTAAACGACAAAGTGCATTGCAAGAAAGGAAAAGGGATCAGAGGAGGAGGGACCCGTGAATGGAAACACCATGTTGCGGTGCAAGGTGGGCAGCTCCACCCGCCATCCGCTTCGGTATCTCGGCGCCCGATGCGAGACCGCGAGGTGGCCATGGATGAGAACCACATCGGGTGCACGACACAATGCTCAAGGGATCTAGGTGAACTGCACAAGCAAAATCCAGAAAATAGAAAGAAAAAACTCTTCCTAATAGCACTTCGCATGGTGAGGTGCATCGCACCATCGCGCTCTGGCACGCCGCCGCTGCGATGCACGCCGCCACGCCTGCAGCACGCCGCCGCTGCGGTGCACACCCTGCCGCCGCAGGCACGCCGGCAAAAGGTAGCCGGAAGAGGGGTCACTACCCTCTGTCGACGTTGGATGTGCTGCCGGACCTGCAAAAGCAGAGAGGAGGGGATGGATGAGTAGCACGGGCAAAGATGGCAAGCGACCCGGAGCTGGCCGCCAGAGAGCCCTACCACGCCACCACCGCCGGAGAGGACAAGGAGAAGGACCAGGGAGACGGCCACTGCCGGATCTGGCCGTGGAAGCAGCCTGCTGGCGCGCCATGGGAAAGGAGATGAGGAGGGCGAGCAAGACGGCGGATCTGGTCGGGGGAAAAGGTCGCCGGGTGGGGGCACGGAGGAGGCACGAGATCGAAGGGACGGTGCCGGGCCGCGCCCGGGTGACAAGTCATGGCAGCGCGCACCTCGATCTGGACTGAGCCGTCATTGGGGAGGTGGTCGCCCACCTGGATCCGCACGGGGAGGAGATTGGGGAGGAGGTCGGAGGTAGTAGGGGCGCGGCGGTCGGTGGCGGGGGTTGGGCGGAGGAGCTTGGCGCGCCGGCCACGGGGTGCAGGGGAAGGAGGGAGGAGGCCGACATGGGGAGGTGGGGTGGTGGCCGGGGGGAGGTTGGCGGTGCGGGGCAGCAGGGGAGGTGGCAGTTCAGCGGCGCGGGGGAGGGTAGCTGCGCGGCAGCGCATGGGTGGTTGCGGGCTGGGAGGCGGGGTTGTGTGGAGAGAGAGAGGGAGTGGGGGAGTGGGCACGAGAGGATAAGGTTGGCTTACGCGTCGGTGTTAGCAAAATAAGGTTCGGGTGTGCAGAATAAGGTCTTAAGGGGTGTCATCATAATAGTCCCACCCTATATATATATATATATATATATATATATATATATATATGTATGTATGTATATATATATATATATGTAATTTGGCCTCGCGAAGGAGAAAGTATCACTCAAGCTTGGGGGAGGCTTAAGTCAATGTTATATTCATGCCCCAATCATGAGCTCTCAAGAGTAATTATTATTCAAAAAATTTATGCTCGGCTTTCTCTTAATAATCGCTCCATGCTCGATACCTCTTGTACTGGTTCTTTTATGATGAAGACTATTGAATTCAAATGGTATTTATTGGAAAGAATTAAACGCAACTCTGAAGATTGGGAACTTGACGAAGGTAAGGAGTCAGGTATAACACCTAAGTTTGATTATGTTAAATCTTTTATGGATACCGATGCTTTTCGTGAATTTAGCACTAAATATGGACTTGACTCTGAGATAGTAGCTTCTTTCTGTGAATCATTTTCTACTCATGTTGATCTCCCTAAGGAGAAGTGGTTTAAATATCATCCTCCCATTGAAGTAAAAGTAGTTGAACCTATTAAAGTTGAAGAAAAAATTATCACTTATAAGGTTGATCCTATTGTTCCTATCGCTTATATTGAGAAACCACCTTTCCCTGTTAGAATAAATGATCATGCTAAAGCCTCAACTGTGGTTCATAAGAGTAATGCTAGAACACCTACATCCCCTGAGCAAATTAAAGTTGAACCTAGTATTGCTATGGCTAAAGATCTCTTGGTCGATAATATTGATGGGCATGTTATTTACTTCTGTAATGAAGCTGCTAGAATTGCTAGACCCGATACTAAAAATAAACATAGACCAGTTGTAGGCATGCCTGTTATTTCTGTTAAAATAGGAGATCATTGCTATCATGGCTTATGTGATAGGGGTGCTAGAAAAGTGCAATACCTTATTCCTTATACGAAGAAATTATGCATGATATTGCGCCTGCTGAGATAGAAGGTGTTCATGTTACAATTAAGCTTGCCAATAGAGATACTATTTCACCAATTGGGATTGTTAGAGATGTTGAAGTCTTGTGTGGGAAAGTTAAATATCCTACTGATTTTCTTGTTCTTGGTTCCCCACAAGATGACTTTTGTCCCATTATATTTGGTAGACCCTTCTTGAATACTTTTAATGCTAACATAGATTGCGAAAAGGATATTTTTACTATTGTTTTAGGGGATATGTCTCATGATTTTTGTTTTGCTAAGTTTCATAGACAACCGCATGATAAAGAATTGCCTAGTAAAGATGAAATTATTGGTCTTGCTTCTATTGTCGTGCCTCCTAATGATCCTTTAGAACAATTGTCGGTGTACTAAAGTAGGGGTACCTTAGTACCCCGAACTTGTGCACGGGCAGTCGCAGCGTCCCCGCGGCAAGCCTTGTCGGGCGTCCGCCAAGACCCTCCGCAGCCATTCTGAAGGCAAGACCCCGACAAGAGGAGCTTGTCGGGAAGGCCTCTCTAGGCAGATAAGGTCCCGACAAGAGGAGCTTGTCGGGAAGGCCGCTCCAGGCACGCAGAAGACAAGGCCCCGGCAAGAGGAGCTTGCCGGGAAGGCTCGGAGCGTGACAAGCCTCCGGGCGCGACAAGGATTCGGCCGCGGCAAGGTGCTTGCCGCGGCATGCAACTCCTCTCCGTCTCCGCTCCAGCTCACCCAGCGACGTGTCGCCATGGGACCGTTCCATGGGCGCGTGTCGGGCGGCTGTGCAGCCAGCGGAGAGCAGCGACACGCGGCGCAGACAGGCTCGCCATCGTGGCGAGCGGAGGCGCACCTGACGGTCTCTGTTACACTGTTTAGGCGACAACGACAGGCATTTATTGCTTTTGTCCCTTGCCGTCAGAGTTAGGTATTTTTGCACTGTACACTGTTCAAGTAGGTGTACCAACCCCTGTTTTTACGTTTGTACCCCCGCCTATGTTGCCACCGCCGGAGACCCCTTGAGAATATAAAAGGAGGCCCGAGTGCAACGTAGAGGGGGTTCCGCGGTTGGCCAAGTTTCGATTCATTCGACCCACCGTAGACTAGCCACACTCACGCTAGGTTTTGTAGCCCGCATTGCTCCCTAGCAAGCACACAATAGATCAAACAAGCAGCAATAGGAGTTTTATCTCTCCGGAGAGCTCCGAAGCTGGGTAAACCGCTCGTGGGCATCGCCTCGATCCGCTCTTCGTGCGACCTCCGCCCCCCTCCGAACCAAGGGGCCCGCTCCGCCGGCCCCATAGGTGTCCGTGGGTACGATCAGCATCCCCGACATCTCTGGCGCGCCAGGTAGGGGGCGTCGAGGCCGTGTGAATCCGATCCGACGTTCACACGAGCGGCGTCATCAACATCTTCCTCAACATGCCACCGAAGAAGAAGGCTTCGGCGGCAGCAGAGCCGTCCGCGTCGTGCCCACCCTCGCCGCAGCAAACGGGTGGTGGTACAGACGCTGGCGGAAGAACGGGCGCCGACGAAGGTGTTCGCGACGTTGCCAAGTCCAAGGACAAGGCACCGCAAACCTCGGCGTCGCGCATCCCCGCGCCATCTCAGAGACGCGGGACCAACAACGTCATGGCGCTCACAACACCATACGTTCGTTGGATCGAGACCCTCAAGACCAGCACGCGCCAACGTAGCCGGGCGCCAAGTGAGATCTGATGCGCCGGACGAGGCGCTGCTCCTTCTAACATAGTTAGAAGTCCGAGCGTGTCCCGCTCCTCACACCGTTCTCCAATGCCGCCTACTACTCCAGGAGAAGCTCTAGCGAGAGCCCAGCTACTCCTCGACTACCCTCCAACGGCCGACAAGGTCGACGAGTGGAGGGCCGCTATCCAGAGCCTCATCGGCTTTGCCAACAGCGACGCTCCGCGGCAACCAACGCCATCGCTGCCGCGACGCGATGACAAGGCACGAGCCGGAGGCGACGAGACTGTCGGAGGTGCAACCACCGTGCACTCTCCGCCAAGAAGGCCAAGATCGCCGACTCACCGGATCCACCTCGACAGCGACTCCACCG
This sequence comes from Aegilops bicornis, assembly GCA_021605145.1. Taxonomy (NCBI): domain Eukaryota; kingdom Viridiplantae; phylum Streptophyta; class Magnoliopsida; order Poales; family Poaceae; genus Aegilops; species Aegilops bicornis. Next base: position 315,270,604 of record CM038675.1, on the reverse strand, counting down.
CGTCGTCGGATCCGCGGACTCGCCGCGATCAACGCCAAGTTCTTCATGAGCGACAACAAGAGGACGCTCGAACCCGCATCGAGCGCCGAAGAGAAGCGCGACGTCAGTCCGACAAGCGCGCTGGGCCTTCTGTTGACATGCACGCGCCGGAGGGGCCAGGCGACTTGCCGTACGCGGTAGGTTGCCCTGCGTTCACTCATGAGCTGCGGCAAGTCCAGTGGCCCAGCCAGAAGAACTTCAAACCAGACGTGCCGGAGAAGTATGATGGCAGGACGCATCCGTCGGAGTTCCTCGCATCTACACCATCGCGGTGCAGGCTGCGGGGGACGGACGACAAGATCCTCGCCAACTACTTCCCGCCGTGCTCAAGCCCAACGTCGAGATCTTGGCTCATGCACTTGCCGGACGGCTCCATATCCTCTTGGGCGGATCTGTGACATCAGTTTGTTGGCGCCTTCACAGGTGGCCACAAACCTCATGGCCAAGAGAGCGACCTTCACTTGCTCGCCCAGAAGGAAGGAGAGTCCCTGCGCAAGTTCATTCAGAGATTCAGCCGTGTGCACTACAACATCCCAGACATCCACCCTGCCGCGGTAATCAGCGCATTTCATCAGAATGTGCGGAACCGTAGGATGAGGGAGGAGATGGCGATGTGCAAAGTCAAGGACGTCAGTGAGCTGTACGCCTTTGGCCGACAAATGTCTGCGCTACCGAGGAAAGGAGGAGACTCTCAGAGAGAATGCGAAACAGGATCTCGACAAGGATGACACCGCCCGGCAAAGAAGGGCGGCGGCGAGGCAACAAGAAGAAGAAAAGCAGGGAAGTGCTAGCTGTCGGGCAGTCCGGCAACGGAGGCGGCGACAAGAACACCAAGGCTGGTGTCTCCGGCAAGGAGGTTGCCACGACGCCAACCACCCGGTCGGTGGCGGCCGCCGACAAGCGGGACAGCTCCGGCAAGCGATCTGCAAGATCCACCGCACCAAGGGCCACGATCTCGAGCTGCAAGAAGGTCGAGCAACTCGTCGAACAGCAGAGAGCTGAGTCTGGCGGCGAGACAAGGAGAAGGCCCGAGGAAGGTCTTTGGGGAGCGAGCAAGAAACGTCTGGCCGGGGAGGACGCCTTGGCAAAGTCAAGCTGACGGGGAGATCGACCTCCCAGCGGCCGCGACAAGGATGGAGATGATGATGACGACGAAGATATGGAGGACGGCGACGCCGACGAGCAGGAGTTTGAAAGCCACAGAGATTCTGCGTTGACGGAGGTGCTTCCCGCATACCTCCCACCGCCAACTCAAGCTATGGATGCGGGAGGTCAATGCATGGAACCATCCATAGAGTCACGCAGGCCTATGAAGTGGTCCAAGACGCCTATCATTTTGATATTGAGGACCACCACGATTGCATAATCTGCGGTCGGGTGCTTGCCGATGTTGGTCTCTCCAACCATCCGCAACCTCAAGGTCACAAAAATGTTAGTTGACGGCGGGCCGGCTAGAATCTGATCTCCTCCGCGGTGCTCCGAAGCTTCAAATCCTCGACAATGAGCTCGAGGAGACCGGAACCTTCCAAGGAATCAATCCGGGAAGGAGCAAGCGAAGGGAAGATTACGTTGCGGTCACATTTGGCGGTGAGCGAACTTCGTGGATCGAGAGGGTTACGTTTGACGTCGCCGATTTCCCATTGCCTTACAATGGGATACTTGGCCGCCCAAAGACTCGCCAAGTTCATGGCAGCCTCTCACCACGCCTACAACCTTCTCAAGATGCCAGGACCGATAAGCGTCATCTCTATCCATGGCGGCGAAGGATGCCCTTATACGTGCCGACAAGATCTTCCGGACGCAGCAGCCGCAACAGATTGCCGACACTTGTCGCTGAAGCTCCCGGGGGGAAGAAGACCAAGTCCAAGTCCGGCAAGGGCTCTGATGCTCACTCCGGCAAGCGCACCTCTTCAGAGTGCTGCGCTACCGTCGAGGACGCACCATCAAGCTCCACCGGCAAGTGCAAGAAGATGGCGGCTCCGCCGAAGACCAAGAAGGTGCCCGCCAAGGAGGACAGCGCTGGTGGTACCTTCACCATCAGCGCCTCTCTCGACCCCAAATAGGAAGGCGCGCTCGTTGCTTTCCTGCGGGCGAATGTCGACGTGTTTGCGTGGCAATCGTCTGATATCCCCGGTGTTCCTGTGAAAGTGATTGAGCACCGCTGGCCGTTTAATAAATGCGTCGTGCGGCCCGTCAAGCAAAAAGTCAAAAAGCAAGCAAAGAGTGGCTGATGTACTTTGATGGTGCCTTCTCGCTGCAAGGCGCCGGTGCCGGCGTGCTGCTTATCGCACCCACCGGAGAGCACCTCAAGTACGTCGTCCAGATGCACTTTCCCAAGGAGCAAGCGACAAACAATACCGCAGAGTATGAAGGTTTGCTTGCCGGTCTCAGGATCGCCGTGGACCTTGGGATCAAGAAGCTTATTGTCAGGGGTGACTCGCAACTCGTCGTCCGACAAGTGAACAAAGATTACCAGAGTCCGTTGATGGAAGCCTACGTTGATGAAGTGAGGAGGCTAGAAGAGCACTTTGATGGCCTGCAAATGGAACATGTTCCAAGAGCCCAGAATGATATTGCTGACGGCCTGTCAAAGTGCACCGCGCTCAAGCTACCTGTGGAACCAGGGATCTTTGCGCTCAAGCTGACTCAACCGACCGTAACACCATCGACTGGAGAGAGCAAGAAGAGGAAGTTGGCCTCTGGTGACTACTTTCCGACAGAGCTTCCCGAAGCCGTCGTTGCAAAGGTCCCCAAGATCAACACCAACAGTGCTGAGGAGTAGTATGCTCTGGCTGCACCCGAGGTTTGTTCCGTTGAAGCAACGCTCCCGACAAGTCTTGCTCCGGCAAGCTTGTCGGGGAGCATCTAGCTCCGGCAGAGCCACAGGCTCTTGCCGTAGAAGTTGATGTTCCCGCAGCAGCAGATGTGCCTTTAGTCCTTGTTGTCGAGCCACAAGCTCCAACATGGGCGCAGCAGATTGTCCATTACCTTCAGACAGGAGAACTTCCCGAAGAGCAAGAAGAAGCGGAAAGAGTAGCCCGGCAGTCAAGTATGTACCAGTTTGTCGATAGCATCTGCATGTAAGAAGACTCAACGGTGTGAAATTGAAGTGTATTGCCGGGAAGATGGGCGGCTGTTGGCGAGAGATACATGGAGGCATATGTGGTCACCACATTGGCGCAAGAAGAGCACTTGCCGGCAAAGCTTTCCGGCAAGGTTTCTTCCGCCGAGCCCTCCGTGATGCAACTGCACAAGTAACCAAGTGTGAAGCGTGCGGTTCCATTCCAAGCAGATACACCTGCCACTCAAGCTCTCCAGACGATCCCTTTATCCTGGCCATTTTTGGTGCAGGGCTCGACATCTCGGCCCCTTCCCCGAAGTTGTCGGGGCTTTGAGTACTTGTACGCCGCCATCGACAAGTTCACAAAGTGGCGGAAGTGGAAGCGATGAGGAAGGTGATAGCACGGTCGTGATCAAGTTCTTCAGGTCGATTGTTTGCCATTTAGGAATCCCTAACAGGATCATCACCGACAACGGCACACAATTTACGAGCCGCACCTTCATGCAGTACGTCCAAGACCTTGGCGCCAAGGTCTGCTTCGCTTCCGTTGCTCACCCGAGAAGCAACGGTCTAGCTGATAGGGCAAATGCTGAAGTGCTGCGCGGGCTCAAGACCAGAACTTTCGACAGGCTGCACAAGTGCGGAAGAAACTGGATCGAGGAGCTGCTGGTGGTTCTTTGGTCGATCAGAACGACGCCAAATCGAGCCACTGGCCAGGCACCCTTTGCTCTAGTCTATGGAGCAGAGGCAGTTCTCCCCACGGAACTCGTGTACGGCTCGCCTCGAGTGCTCCCTTATGATGAGTTTGAGCAAGAGCAGCTGCGACAAGATGACGCGCTGCTCCTTGAGGAGGATCGTCTTGATTTCTTTGTCGCGAGCCGCCGCTACCGACAAGCCTGCGTCGCTACCATGGCCGCAGGGTTAATGCGAAGTCTCGAGGAAGGCGACCTTGTTCTTGATTGCACTCGATCGGCCAAGAATTCAAACAAGTTGGCCTTGAAGGGAAGGCCCTTATCGGGTGAAACGAGTCACTAGGCCTGGCGCTGTCCGCCTTGAGACCGAAGATGGCATTCGGTGAGCAACTCTGGAACATTGAACATCTTCGTAAGTTTTACCCATAAGGCGCGGTTGTCGGAATCCGCCCGGCAACCACCTTTTGTACAAGTCTTGCTGCTGTTGCATGTAATCCTTCGTACAAAGCCGGGCGCAGACCCCGTGCATCAGTAAAAGCCCATGTGTTGCGCACAGCTTGTCAAGTTCATGCTTTCATCAATTTATTGCATGCTTTGGCTAACACTTTGTGCAGCAACCACACCCGGTAAGCAGAATCGAGCCGCTAGGCTCCATAACGTTATTTCCTCTTCTTTTTCTTCTCTCAAAGAAAGGAAGGCTCCCTCGCGCACAAGTTAACCAGGGGGGAGAAGGAGATACTACTATGGACCAGGCACCGCTCGAGGAAGTTTCACCTCATCGGGAAGCAAGAAACAGAAAAGCTAAGTTGCCAAAGTTTGAGCAATCGATTTCTTTAAAATTTTCGTTATCTTCCTCGAACGATAGTACTTTGTATGGAAAACCTGTGCGCAGAGGAACCGAATCGTGACTGGTCGCGCCCTTACTTTGTTTCGAGTCCGCTCAACAACTTAAGTGAGCTGCGACTAGTCCGCGACAAGGTTGCTTGTCGGTAGCGACCCCGCCAACAGGCTGCTGAAGTTCCGCACTCGGCGCTCGCGGCAAGGGTGCCTGCACCGGCAAGTTTCCCTGAAAAGCGTAGGGCAATAACGTACAAAGGAAGGAATCGAATAGAGGAAATAACGTTGCATCGATTGATTCAGATCAGTAATAAATTTGTAAAGTTATCTTCCTTGAACGACCGCGCTTTGTATGAAAAAACCCGCGGCGGAGGAACCAAATCGCGACCGTCGCGCCCTTTAATTTGTTTGAGTCCGCTCAACAACTTAAGTGAGCTGCGGCTAGTCCGCGACAAGGTTGCTTGTCGGTGGCGACCCGCCAAAGAAGCTGCTGAAGTTCACTTTTCGGCGCCATGACAAGGGTGCCTGCACCGGCAAGTTTCCCTGAAAAGCGTAGGGCAATAACATACAAAGCCAAGAGTCGAGTAAAGGAAGTAACGTAGCAGATGTTGCCCAGCATAAAGTTATGTTACAAAAGTAACTTATCGCGGCACTGGCTGAATCGCTCTCAGAACTGAAATAACAGCGAAGAGAAGAAGAACGCGCCGGCACCCAAGCTGCGGCAAGCCAGAGTTGCCGGGGGCTGCGGCAAGCCAGAGTTGTCGGGGGCTGCGGCCAATCAGAGTGGCCGGGGGCTGCGGCAAGCCGGAGTTGCCGGGGGCTGCGGCAAGCTAGAGTTGCCGGGGGCTGAGATATCAGATAAGCCCTTCGTCCCTTTTTCAAACATCCCTTTTTCATTAAAAACATTCTACTCGGATATAGTCCGTGGGGAATGAAAAACGTGAAAGAGGGGATTACAAGCTCTAAATGCGGATAAGGCCCGAAGGCTTACAAATTAAAAAGATAAGATGCCCGTAATCCCTGTCATGTCCCTCTTTTCAGGAGGTAGATCAAGGAGGCGGGAAGGGCAAAAGAAACGCCTAGACGAGCTACGGGTGCCAGAAAACACCAAGAGAACATCCCGGGAGCTCCCCGAGGGCTTGACGGAGATGGCGGCACCGGAAGCGGGTTCAAGATGGGCGGCGGGGCGTCGGCCTGTTGTCGAGGGCACTACGCCCTCGTACTCCGACTTGACGGCCTTGTCGCCATCCCTCTTCCCCTTCCGCAGCCTCCCTACGCCAGTCGCCCAAGGAGACGACCCCGGGGAGTTCAGGGAGCCGGCGACACGGATGATGGGGTCACCGGTGACATACGAAGCGGCGCCCGACAACTAATCGGGCCCGCCAACCTCGTCGTCGCTGTCGCTCCCCTCCTCATCACTCTCGCTCGAGGGGGAATCTTCCCTGTCGGAGGAGCTGTCCACGCAGCACTTCGCCCGAGTGCCAAGATCCTCGAAGACCTTGACGGAGAGGAGATCACCCTCCATTAACTTAAAATGGAGGGTAAACCCCGCCCTCAGGCTGTGGATGCGGTGTCTCGGGCGGATCCGACTCCGTCGCGCTTGCAAACGCAGCTGGAAGCCAGAGGCGACGACGAGGCGCCCGGCGCAGCCTGACGAAGAACTCGCAAGGGTCATCCCCGGTATGGACCGTCGCAGGGAGGGGAACCGCCGGTGGAGGCGGAGACGGCGCGCCGCCCCATCCGCCTCTTCCTCGACCTCGTCCACGACCTCGTCCATGACCTCGCCCCCTCCCTCTCTCTCTTGGGGCTGGCTCTGCCGCCCCGGGCGTGGGGTTGGGAGGGGAGCGCTGCCTAGCAGCGACCCTTGCCGCCACCGATGAAGAACCAAGACTCTTTTTCTCCTTGGCGAATGAGGAAAGGAGGAGGTGGGAGAGTGCGGCCTTCTACGCTCCCCTTCCACTCTTTTTAAGGAAGCAAGGTGGGGGCTCAACCGCCCCGCTCGACGAATCAGGGCGTAGGAAGAGCAGGGAATCGGGGCCGACCTGCTGCCTCTGCTCGTGACGGCCCAGTTTCCCACTTCCACCGTCCGTGACCCCAAGAGCATGGGAACCACGTGGCGGGGATGCAGAACGGAGGCGACGGGTGGAGCGGCCCCGCACGCCGCCCACTTCCCCCACGACGCCGCAATCGACGCGTGCCGTTACGGGGGGACGCGGCGGATACGGAGTGAGTTAAGTTTGGGCCTTGAGCCGCGCGTGCCGATGCCTGTTTTGGGCCTGGCCCAACAGCGCTTCAGACCGTGTATGGCCCAGAACCGGGGCTCTGTCGGTGTACTAAAGTAGGGGTACCTTAGTACCCGAACTTGTGCACGGGCAGTCGAAGGCCCCCGCTGCAAGCCTTGTCAAGGCGTCCGCCAAGACCCTCCGCAGCCATTCTGAAGGCAAGACCCCGACAAGAGGAGCTTGTCGGGAAGGCCTTTCTAGGCAGATAAGGTCCCGACAAGAGGAGCTTGTCGGGAAGGCTGCTCCAGGCACGTAGAAGACAAGGCCCCGGCAAGAGGAGCTTGCCGGGAAGGCTCGGAGCGCGACAAGCCTCCGGGCGCGACAAGGATTCGGCCGCGGCAAGGCGCTTGCCGCGGCATGCAACTCCTCTCCGTCTCCGCTCCAGCTCACCCAACGACGTGTCGCCATGGGACCGTTCCATGGGCGCGTGTCGGGCGGCTGTGCAGCCAGCGGAGAGCAGCGACCTGTGGCGCGAACAGGCCCGCCATCGTGGCGAAGCGGAGGCGCACTGACGGTCTCTGTTACCTTTGTTTAGGCGACAACGACAGGCATTTATTGCTTTTGTCCCTTGCCGTTAGAGTTAGGTATTTTTGCACTGTACACTGTTCAAGTAGGTGTACCAACCCCTGTTTTTACGTTTGTACCCCCGCCTATGTTGCCACCTGTCGGAGACCCCTTGCATATAAAAGGAGGCCCGAGTGCAACGTGGAGGGGGTTCCGCGGTTGGCCAAGTTTCGATTCATTCGACCCACCGTAGACTAGCCACACTCACTCTAGGTTTTGTAGCCCGCATTGCTCCCTAGCAAGCACACGAGATCAAACAAGCAGCGGTAGGAGTTTTATCTCCGGAGAGCTCAAGCTGGGTAAACCGCTCGTGTGCATCGCCTCGATCCGCTCTTCGTGCGACCTCCGCCCCCCTCCGAACCACAAGGGGCCCGCTCCGCCGGCCCCATAGGTGTCCGTGGGTACGATCAGCATCCCCGACAACAATATTTGCTAGACCATAAAAATGATATGTTTATGAATGAACAAATGGAAATAGATGAAGTATTATTTAAACAGGGACCTATTTTGAAACACAATTTGCCTGTTGAAATTCTAGGGGATCCACCTCCACCCAAGGGTGATCCCGTGTTTGAGCTTAAACCATTACCTGATACTCTTAAATATGCTTATTTTGATGAAAAGAAGATATATCCTATTATTATTAGTGCTAATCATTCAGAGCAGGAAGAAGAGAAATTATTGAAATCTCTGAAGAAGCATCGTGCTGCTATTGGATATACTCTTGATGATCTTAAGGGCATTAGTTCCACTCTATTCCAGCACAAAGTAAAATTGGAGAAAGATGCTAAACCGGTTGTTGATCACCAACGATGGTTAAATCCTAAGATGAAAGAAGTGGTAAGAAATGAACTACTAAAGCTTCTGGAGGCATGTATAATTTATCCTGTTGCTGATAGTCAGTGGGTAAGTCCTGTCCATTGTGTCCCTAAGAAGGGAGGTATTACTGTTGTTCCTAATGATAAATATGAATTGATCCCACAAAGAATTGTTACAGGTTATAGAATGGTAATTGATTTCCGCAAACTAAATAAAGCTACTAGAAAGGATCATTGCCCTTTACCTTTTATTGATCAAATGCTAGAAAGATTATCCGAACATACACATTTCTGCTTTCTAGACGGTTATTCTGGTTTCTCTCAAATACATGTGTCAAAAGAGGATCAGGAAAAGACCACTTTTACTTGCCCTTTCGGTACCTTTGCTTATAGGCGTATGCCTTTTGGTTTATGTAATGCACCTTCTACCTTTCAATTATGTATGACTGCTATATTCTCTGACTTTTGTGAAAAGAATGTTGAGGTTTTCATGGAGGATTTCTCCGTGTATGGAACTTCTTTTGATGATTGCTTAAGCAACCTTGATCGAGTTTTGCAGAGATGTGAAGAAACTAATCTTGTCTTGAATTGGGAGAAGTGCCACTTTATGGTTAATGAAGGTATTGTATTGGGGCATAAAATTTCTGAAAGAGGTATTGAAGTGGATAAAGCTAAAGTTGATGCTATTGAAAAGATGTCGTGTCCTAAGGACATTAAAGGTATAAAGGGGGTCCTTGGTCAAGCCGGTTTTTATAGGAGGTTCATTAAAGACTTCTCAAAAATTTCTAGGCCTCTGACTAATCTCTTACAAAAAGATGATCCTTTTGTCTTTGATGATGATTGTGTAGAAGCATTTGAAATACTTAAGAAAGCCTTGATTTCTGCACCTATTGTTCAGCCACCTCATTGGAACTTACCCTTTGAAATTATGTGTGATGCTAGTGATTATGCTGTAGGTGTTGTTCTAGGAAAAACAGTTGATAAGAAATTAAATGTTATCCAATATGCTAGTAAAACTCTAGACTATGCACAGAGAAATTATGCTACTACTGAAAAAGAATTTTTAGCAGTTGTATTTGCTTGTGATAAGTTCAGACCTTATATTGTTGATTCTAAAGTAACTGTCCACACTCATCATGCTGCTATTAAATATCTTATGGAAAAGAAAGATGTTAAACCTAGACTTATTAGATGGGTTCTCTTGCTTCAAGAATTTGATTTGCATATTATTGATAGAAAGGGAGCTGAGAACCCCTGCTTGCACAACTTATCTAGGTTAGAGAATGTTCTTGATGACCCACTACCTATTGATAATAGCTTTCACGATGAACAATTAGCTGTCATAAATGCTTCTCGTCTTTGCTCCATGGTATGTCGATTATGCTAATTACATTGTTGCTAAATTTATACCACCTAGTTTCACATACCAAAAAAGAAAAAGTTTTTCTATGATTTAAGACATTACTTCTGGGATGACCCACACCTTTATAAAGAAGGAGTAGATGGTGCTATTAGACGTTGTCTACCTGAGCATGAATAGGAACAGATCCAACGCAAGTGCCACTCCGATGCTTATGGAGGACACCACGCTGGAGATAGAACTGCACATAAGGTATTGCAATCCGGTTTTTATTGGCCTACTCTTTTCAAAGATGCTCGTAAGTTTGTCTTGTCTTGTGATCAATGTCAAATAATTGGTAATATTAGTAGAAGTCAAGAAATGCCTATGAACTATTCACTTGTTATTGAACCATTTGATGTTTGGGGCTTTGATTATATGGGACCTTTTCCTTCCTCTAATGGGTATACACATATTTTATTTGATGTTGATTACGTTACTAAGTGGGTAGAAGCTACTCCAACTAGTAGTGTTGATCATAACACCTCTATTAAGATGCTTAAAGAAGTTAATTTTTTCGAGGTTTGGAGTCCCTAGATATTTAATGACTGATGGTGGTTCACATTTTATTCATGGTGATTTTCGTAAAATGCTTCCTAAGTATGATGTTAATCATAGAATTGCATCTCCATACCATCCACAATCTAGTGGTCAAGTACAATTGAGTAATAGGGAGATTAAATTAATTTTGCAAAAGACTATTAATAGATCTAGAAAGAATTGGTCCAAGAAACTTGATGATGCATTATGGGCCTATAGAACTGCATATAAAAATCCTATGGGTATGTCTCCATATAAAATGGTTTATGGAAAAGCATGTCACTTACCTCTCGAACTAGAACATACGGCATATTGGGCCATTACAAAGCTCAATTATGATTTCAAACTTGCTGGTGAGAAGAGACTATTTGATATTAGCTCACTTGATGAGTGGAGAACCCATGCCTATGAGAATGCCAAACTGTTTAAAGAAAAAGTTAAAAGATGGCATGACAAAAGGACAAAAAAGCGTGAATTTAATGTAGGTGATTATGTTTTGTTATACAACTCTCGTTTAAGATTTTTTGGCAGGAAAACTCCTCTCTAAATGGGAAGGTCCTTACGTTATCGAGGAGGTCTATCATTCCGGTGCCATAAAAATCAATAACTTCGAGGGCACAAATCCGAAGGTGTTGAACGGTCAAAGAATCAACCATTGTATCTGAGGTAATCCCATAAATGTTGAAACCAATGTTATTGATATCGTAACCCCGGAGGCGTACATAAGGGACACCTTCCAGAACATTTCAGACTCGGAAAAGAAATAGGTATGTGGTACGTAAGTAAACCGACTCCAAAACAGTTCTAATAGCAATTTGTCTCCATTTTGGAATATTTAAAAAAATAGTAAAATAAGAAGTAGTCCAAAAGGGACACGAGGCATCCACGAGGGTGGAGGGCACGCCCTACCCCCCTGGGCGTGCCCCCTGCCTCGTGGGCACCTCGTGTGCCCCCGGACTCCGTTTTCTTGCATGATACTTCTTTTGGTAGGTAAAAATTCACTATATAATCTCCTGAAGGTTTTGACCACCGTACCATGCAAATATCTCATGTTTTTGTTCCTAGCTGTTTTGTGCCAGAGTTTTCAAGGCCAGGCATCATGTCGTCCCCCTCCTCCAACAATGCGGGCGGCGATGCTTGGCTAATGAAGATAGAGATGAAGAGAGAAGAACTTGGGGAGATAAACAAGGATGATAGGATCAAGAAGGCCACGGAGGATCCAGCTCCGGTAGCAGAAGAAGAAGACATCCTTCAACCTTACTATAACCATCTTACCCCTACTGAAATAGAAGCTTTCAAGATGATTGAAATAGTTCGGGTGCAAAACAAGTATCTCACTCGTGAAAATATTTTGTTGCAAGAATACATCACCGCACTCAAGGGCATTATTCACAAATTGGAGAATATCCCTCGCTTTCGATGTGTGACACGACTTCATCAACAACTCCTTCATCACCACCTCGGAGAAAGCAGACATAAACACATGGGTATGGGCGGTCCCTTGGCAACTGCCAAGCTTGGGGGAGGTGCCCCGGTATCGTATCACCATCACACTTCTATCTTTACCGGTTTTCGTAGTTCGATCCTTTTGGTTATATCTTGATCTAGTAGAATGAAGTTTAGTATGATTTAGCTTTGAGTTTTCGTGTTGATCCTTATCTATGTATTTGAGTCTGTGAGCTATATATAATAAAGATCAGTCTTGAGTCGAGGGCTTGGTTATCTAGCTATGGTCTTGAGGGAATAAAAGGAAAAAAGAAAGAACAAAAAGAAATAAAGAGATCATATTGATCTTATGGAGAGTAATGACTTCACATATAAAGAGTATGATGAATAAAAGTTGTTGAGAGCTGACAAACATAGTTTTGGTCATCGTTGCAATTAATAGGAATTAATAAAGAAAGAGAGTTTTTCACATATAAATATACTATCTTGGACATCTTTAATGATTGTGAGCACTCATTCAAATATGACATGCTAAAAGGTTGATGTTGGACAAGGAAGACAATGTAATGGGTTATGTTTTCTTATATCCGAAATAAATTATATTGTCATGGAACATCCAACATGTTGAGCTTGCCTTTCCCCCTTATGCTAGCCAAATTCTTTGCACCAAGTAGAGATACTACTTGTGCTTCTAAATATCCTTAAACCCAGTTTTTCCATGAGAGTCCACCATATCTACCTATGGATTGAGTAAGATCCTTCAAGTAAGTTGTCATTGTTGCAAGCAATAAAAATTGCTCTCTAAATATGTATGATCTATTAGTGTGGAGAAAATAAGCTTTATACGAGCTTGTGATATGGAAGAAATAAAAGCGACTGACTGCATAATAAAGGTCCCTATCACAAGTGGCAATATAAAGTGACATTCTTTTGCATTAAGATTTTGTGCATCCAACCATAAAAGCGCATGACAGCCTCTGCTTCCCTCTGCGAAGGGCCTATCTTTTATTTTTTTCTTATACCTTATACAAGAGTCATGGTGATCTTCACCTTTCCTTTTTAAACTTTATCCTTTGGCAAGCACTATGTGTTGGAAAGATCCTGGTATATATATCCAATTGGATGTGGGTTTTCATAAAGCATTATTGTTGACGTTACCCTTGAGGTAAAAGGTTGGGAGGCAAAACTATAAACCCTTATCTTTCTCTATGTTCGATTAAAACTTCATACACATAAGTATTGCATGAGTGTTAGCAATTGTGAAAGACTAAATGACAGTTGAGTATGTGAACTTGCTGAAAAGCTCTTATATTGACTCTTTCTGATGTTATGATAAATTGCAATTGCTTCAATGACTGAGATTATAGTTTGCTAGTTCTTCAGTGATGTTTCTGATTCATACTTGACATTGTGAATAGATTGTTACTTTAGCATAAGAAATCATATGGCAATATATATATATATATATATATATATATATATATATATATCTGTGTGTGTGTGTATGTGTGTGTGTGTGTTGCTATTCTAAGAATGATCATGATGCCATCATGTCCGTATTTTATTTTATCGACACCTCTATCTCTAAACATGTGGACATATTTTTCGATATCAGCTTCCGCTTGAGGACAAGCGAGGTCTAAGCTTGGGGGAGTTGATACGTCCATTTTGCATCATGCTTTTATATCGATATTTATTGCATTATGGGCTATTATTACACATTATGTCACAATATGTATGCCTTTTGTCTCTTACTTTACAAGGTTTACATGAAGAGGGAGAATGCCGACAGCTGGAATTCTTGGCTGGAAAAGGAGCAAATATTAAAGGACTATTCTGCACAACTCCAAAAATCTTGAAACTCCAAGAAAGTCAGTTTTGGAATATATTAAAAATATTGGGCAAAGAAAGCACCAGAGGGGGGCCACCCACTGTCCACGAGGGTGGAGGGCGTGCCCCCCTGCCTCGTCGGCCACTTGGAAGCCCCCCGATGCCCATCTTCTGGTATAAGGTGTCTTTTGCCCTAGAAAAAAACAGAAAGAAGCTTTCAGGACGAAGCGCCGCCGTCTCGAGGCGGAACCTGGCGAAACCAATATAGGGCTCCGGCGGAGCTGTTCTGCCGGGGAAACATCCCTCCGGGAGGGGGAAATCGTCACCATCGTCATCACCACCGATCCTCTCATCAAGAGGGGGGTTAATCTCCATAAACATCTTCACCAGCACCATCTCCTCTCAAACCCTAGTTCATCTCTTGTATCCGATCTTTGTCTCAAAACCTCGGTTGGTACCTGTGGGTTCCTAGTAGTGTTGATTACTCCTTGTAGTTGATTCTAGTTGGTTTATTCAGTGGAAGATTATATGTTCAGATCCTTTATGCACATTAATACCCCTCTGATCATGAACATGAATGGGTTGCTAGAGTGACAGAAGCTTAAACCCTAGTTTATGCGTTGCTTCGTAAGGGGCTGATTTGCATCCATATGTTTCATGCTATGGTTAGGTTTACCTTAATTCTTCTTTCGTAGTTGCGGATGCTTGCGAGGGTGGTTAATCATAAGTGGGATGCTTGTCCAAGGAAGGGTAGTACCCAAGCACCGGTCCACCCACATATCAAATTATCAAAGTAACGAACGCGAATCATATGAGCATGATGAAAACTAGCTTGACGATAATTCCCATGTGTCCTTGGGAGCGCTTTCCTTTATATAAGAGTTTGTCCAGGCTTGTCCTTTGCTACAAAAAGGATTGGGCCACCTTGTTGCACCTTGTTTACTTTTGTTACTTTTTACCCGTTACGGATTACCTTATCACAAAACTACCTATTACCGATAATTTCAGTGCTTATAGAGAATACCTTACTGAAAACCGCTTGTCATTTCCTTCTGCTTCTCGTTGGGTTCAACACTCTTACTTACCGAAAGGACTACGATAGATCCCCTATACTTGTGGGTCATCACGCGCCAGTGCGGTACTTCTTCTTCTCCACATTTATGTAGTCGATCTCTGCTGCCAAGTAGGACACACAGAACTGGAGCTAGCCAAATCTTGTCCTCTATTCTAGGGTTGTTCTTACCGACACGATTTCTCCTGCTTTATTTTTCTTGCATTAGATCTTTGGGGCTCTATAAGTTATAACTAATGATCTTTGTAGTTTTCCCTCGTGCTAGTTATCCTGATCTAGGGTTCATGGGTATTCTCTCATAAGATTAGATAGGTTGTCACTTTATCTAGGCATGTTGCAAATATGTCAATGATATCTTGCATTCATACATATATACAATGGATTCCTTCGTTGCTTCCGAAAAACTGTTGTTTTCAGTCAAAAATTGCTTTTGTGCATGTTTGTGACCCCTTCCTGTTTTCCCTCGCCTTGTTCTTTTTCTCTCAGGATTGGTCATGGCTCTTTGTTCGGAAGAGCAGTCTGGGTCCAAAGAAGAAATACCTCAGTTGTTGCGCGTGGCTGAAAGAGCCAAGTTGGCTAGTGAAAGAAAAGCATCTAAGCCACCAAAGATTCCGAAGAAGAAACCTGAATATGAATCGAAAGACGAAGAAGAAGATGATATTCCCTCTGCTCATAGTCAGCCCGAGGGTGATCTGACCACCGATTCCAAGACCTTATACTCTGATGGAAATCCCAGAAGGGTGGTCGTGGAAGAGAAAGGAACACTGCTGCTGAGATGTCTGATCAAGAGACTTATAAAATGCCACCCGGTGTTGAAACCGCAACCGAGAGGTATAACCGACTTCAAAAGATTCGCCATCACTGGGGAAAGAAATGGTTCAATTATGAGAACGTTCGAAGGAAATATCAGATCTTGTTCGCATTCACTCCATCATGGAATGATTGTATAGCCGAAGGCTGCCTAGGCCCAAATGATGAAAAAGCAAGGCCGCCTCCACCTGCAAGTGCTCATGCTAACTCACTAAAAACAATTGTTGTATTTCCTAAAGAAGTGGAAAAGCGAGGCAAGGCTAAAGCCAAGCGTGAGGCCAAGGATGCGAAGAAAAATCCAACTGAGCATAAAAATGTTGAGTTGACTTGGCTAGATGTGCAAGAGAAGAAGGACAGGGCTTCTTCCCGAAAGGAAAAGAAGAAGAGGAAGTCTATTTCCCCTCGAGCTTCGAGAAAGAAACATGTTGCCCAAAAATCAAAGAAGGCAACTTCTGCCTCATCTGATGATTCTTCTGATGATAATGTTGCCAAAGAAATTCCAGCGTATGACCAACGAGCTCTTATGGACAAGCCGTATCAAACTCCCTCACCAGCTAAGGTTTCTCCTCCATTGAGGATGTCACCCAGACTTGCTCCTATCTCAGATAAACCTTCAGGTTATACCGCCCCGTCTATGAAGAGAAAGCGTTTGCCCGCAGAAATAGCCTCTGCTTCAGTTAAGAAAGCCAAATCAAGTGTTCCTGCTCCCATAGAGGAACTGAAGTATGACTTTGACCTTATCATTATTCTCGCTGAAAGTGCTACCTATCATACAAAATCAGCTGATCTGGGCAGTTTGGGTCTTCCTGTTGATGTTACCAAGCTGGTAGAAAAACATTTCACAGAACTGGGAGAGATAACCAAGGAACTAAACCAAGCTGTCGAGGATAAGAAACTACTCGAGAAAATGAGGAAGGATGCCAGCACTGATTCCGAAAGAAAAGAGCTGAACAAGGAGATTCTTGAGCTTAGCAAAGCCCTCACTGTCATGAGGACTAATAAGATTGAATGGCACTCAAAGCTAAATATAGATGTTTCTCAGCTTTGTGATCGAAGAAATGATGAAATCAAACGTCAAGCAGATCTTGCTCGACGAAGGATACAGGAAGAGAAGCGTTAGAAATCTAAGGCAAGAGCCAGCAAGCCGAAGGTAATCTCAGATCGCCATATTCAAACTGTAGCAACTGATGCTCCTGTTGACTCAAGTGCTCCACTGCAGCAGATACCACCGTCCCCTCTTCACGAGGAAGAAACCATGCAACAATCTGAGCCTACGGTAGTTATCATTCCTAACACTGTTGTTCAAGAACCTGATGTGGTGGATATTTTTCTGAACAAGAGGGACGAAGAAAATGTCGTGCCCGAGCAGCAAGCCTCTGAAGAGAAAGTTGACGAGGAGATAGAGGTTGAGAAGGCGGTTTCATCGCCTCACGAAGAATACGGAAGTTGAGCCCTCGGATCAACCAAGGAGGATGATAGAGTTGAGGGGAGCAAGATGCTTCACGACACGTCTCCAACGTATCTATAATTTTTATTGTTCCATGCTATTATATTATGTGTTTTGGATGTTTATGGGCTTTATTAAACACTTTTATATTATTTTTGGGACTAACCTATTGACCCAGAGCCGATGCAGTTCCTATTTTTCCCCTTGTTTGATGTTTGAAGAAAAGGAATATCAAACGGAGTCAAAACGGAATGAAACCTTCTGGAGAAGTTGTTTTTGGAAGGAAAGCAACCCGGGAGACTTGGAGTCCACGTCAAGGAAGCTCTGAGGAAGCCACGAGGTAGGGGGCGCGCCCTCCACCCTCGTGGGCCCCTCGTGGCTCCCCTGACGTACTTCTTCCTCCTATATATACCCATATACCCTAAAAACTTCGGGGAACAGGATAGATCGGGAGTTCCGCCACCGCAAGCCTCTGTAGCCACCAAAACCCAATCGGGACCCTATTCCGGCACCCTACCGGAGGGGGGAACCCTCACTGGTGGCCATCTTCATCATCCCGGCGTTCTCCATGACGAGGAGGGAATAGTTCACCCTCGGGGCTGAGGGTATGTACCAGTAGCTATGTGTTTGATCTCTCTCTCCCGTGTTCTTAATTTGGCACGATCTTGATGTATCGCGAGCTTTGCTATTATAGTTGGATCTTATGTTGCTTCTCCCCCTCTACTCTCTTGTAATGGATTGAGTTTTCCCTTTGAAGTAATCTTATCGGATTGAGTCTTTAATGATTTGAGAACACTTGATGTATGTCTTGCCGTGTGTATCTGTGGTGACAATGGGATATCACGTGACTCACTTGATGTATGTTTTGGTAATCAACTTGCGGGTTCTGCCCATGAACTTATGCATAGGGGTTGGCACACGTTTTCGTCTTGATTCTCCGGTAGAAACTTTGGGGCGCTCTTTGAGGTTCTATGTGTTGGCTGAATAGATGAATTTGAGATAGTGTGATGCATATCGTATAATCATACCCACAGATACTTGAGGTGACATTGGAGTATCTAGGTGACATTAGGGTTTTGGTTGATTTGTGTCTTAAGGTGTTATTCTAGTACGAACTCTAGGGCTGTTTGTGACACTTATAGGAATAGTCCAACGGATTGATTAGAAAGAATAACTTTGAGGTGGTTTCGTACCCTACCATAATCTCTTCGTTTGTTCTCCGCTATTAGTGACTTTGGAGTGACTCTTTGTTGCATGTTGAGGGATAGTTATATGATCCAATTATGTTATTATTGTTGAGAGAACTTGCACTAGTGAAAGTATGAACCCTAGGCCTTGTTTCCTAGCGTTGCAATACCGTTTACGCTCACTTTTACCGCTTGCTACCTTGATGTTTTTATATTTTCAGTTTACAAAAACCAATATCTACCATCTATATTGCACTTGTATCACCATCTCTTCGCCGAACTAGTGCACCTATACAATTTACCATTGTATTTGGTGTGTTGGGGGCACAAGAGACTCTTTGTTATTTGGTTGCGGGGTTGCTTGAGAGAGACCATCTTCATCCCACGCCTCCCACGGATTGATAAACCTTAGGTCATCCACTTGAGGGAAATTTTCTACTATCCTACAAACCTCTCGCACTTGGAGGCCCAACAACGTCTACAAGAAGAAGGTTGTGTAGTAGACATCAAGCTTTTTTCGGCGCCGCTGTCGGGAGGTGAGTGCTTGAAGGTATATCTTTAGATCTTGCAATCGAATCTTTTAGTTTCTTGTTTTATCACTAGTTTAGTTTATAAAATAGAACTACAAAAAAATGGAATTGAGTTTGTCTCAAACGATTCACTGTAACATCCCAAATTTCCCATTTGGAATGTTTTACAATTATAGCTAAGCATCTATGCATATTGTTTGAATTGAGTGACATTTGAATTATTTCAGAGGCTTTTGAGTTTGTTGGAATTTGAATTCAAATTGGCAGTTGAATTTATTTCAAAACAATGCACGACAAATACTTGAGAAAAAGTATGAGAGGAGTAAACATGACACTCCAAAAATGTCGAGAAGAAAAGTTTTGCCAAAAAGTTTGAATTCAAATTTGATTTTATTTGGGATTTCTAGAAAGTGTTTTTTTAGTTTGAGTTTTGCCCCTGGAAAAATGTCCGCGTTGTAGGATAAATTCCCCTGAGAATTTTGATATATATATATGTCCTATATAGAAATAATATATATTTTTCTATATTCTCTCTTCTCTCTAATTCAAAAAAAATGAAAAACCCAGGCGCCCGGCCGGCAAGCCTTGACCACCCGGGGCAGGCGCAGCCACCCGGCCTTGAGCCAGCCTGCCCCTAGCGCCGCACCCGAACCCTTTCCGCCTCGATCGCCCGCTCGCTCTCCTCCCTCCCTCTATCATCGACGCGCCGGCCCCACCCCTTCTCTTTCCTCTCACGCACATAAGCGCCGCCCAGGCCGCGACCGCCGCCCGCCCAGCAGTTCCGATCCTCTCGGGATCGTGATCCCGAGTCGCCCCTGCCCCAAGTTGATGCCCTATAAATACCTACGCCCTTCCTCCCCCGATCCCCCTAAAACCCTAGCCCAAAACCCACCGCAGCTCGCCTCCCTCGCCGAACGCATCTCGCTGCCGCCGCCTCGGTTCGCCGCCGTTTCTGCCACCGGTGAGCCACCCCTCGACCTCCAAGCTACTCCACCCGAACCGCCACTTCATCCCATACCTCCCTGACATCCTCTCTTTGCCCAGGAACCCCCGACGCCGTCGCCCTGAGCTCGTCCGCCGCCCGCCGGAGCAGGAGCTCACCTGAGCTCGCCCCGATCGTCTCTGTCATCCCCGAGCTCCAACAAGTCCACCACCACCTCCGCCTCGCTCCGCCGCATCGCCCCGACACCACGGCCTTCTTCCCCGACCACCGGAGCACCCCCGCCACCGTCGCCCGAGCCGCCGTCGTCCATCGTCGCCGCAGTAAGCCACCGGACCCCCCCTCCACCATTCGATCTGCAATGCACGGCTTAGATTAGACTAGCGAAGGGTTAGGTTTTATTTAGATTAGATCGATTTTAGTTGGTTTTATTCCGGTTTAGTTCCTGGTTTAGTTAGACCGGCCCGATTGGTTTATTTCTGTTAGCCCATGGACGTATTGGTCTATTAAGTGCTCATGCGCTGTTTAGTTTTAGAGCGCTCACTGTTTGGCCCGCTAGCGCGTTAGTTTTTGTTGAATTTTATTTTTTCGTTTCTGTTTTCAACAGAATAGTTCCAGTTTTGTAAAATCCGTATCTCTTAGGTTACTTAATATTTTTAGTTGATTCTTTTTTTGTTAGTTTGCAAATTTCCTATAGTTTCTGTTGAAAATATCTTCGGCCATGTTTAGGTTTTTAAAAGTTGTTTTATATTAGTTTTAATCAGACTAGTATTTCTGCTATAAATTGAGATAGGATTATTTTATTTTAGTGATTCTTTTTGTCACTGCCTTGTTTTGACTTTGCCTAGCAGTAGGAATTTATTTGGGTATTTATAGTCTTTATTAAAAATAGTTTTTATGCGAAAACAAGCTTTTCTAGTTTATTTAGCTTGCTGCTGTTTTCTGCTGTTCTAGGTATTTTTAAAATTTTATTTTACCTCTTTTATAATTTATTTTAGATTAGTTTCAGTAGTTTAGAACGTGAACTTTTATTTACAGAAAAGAAAAAAGTTTATTTTATTTTCTTGCTAGTTGTTGGCTTGGATTTCTTCGAGTTTTCTTTGGTTTTTGGTTCGATTGTTTTGTGTGTTTTATGTTAGCATGCTGTTATGTTAAGTGATTGTATGTTTGTATGCTTATATGATTATTTTTTGCTTCGATAGAATTTACGGAGTCTGAAGCCTGCTATTTAGTCGCTAGCTTTCAAGACCGTCGGCCGTGCAAGTCATTTGATCATGTTTTACAATACCTATGATTTTGTTGCATTAGAATTATGCCTCCCCACCATGCATGTGAGGAGAATTTTAAGTTATGTTCTTGAGTAGTATCATGAGGTAGGATGAAACCAATTCCTTGTTACCATTGCAGGACGATGTAGTTTATGTTGCTATGCTCAGAGAGCGGGTTGGTTGAGTGGTTCATAAGGGAGATGTGAGAGTCAAGATGATGACAACCCCATGACTTCAAGCTCAAGATGGACTTCAAAATTCACTCTTGGGTGGAGGACGGTTGTGGGCACCTGGAGAAACCAGCGGATGGTCGGGATGCATGGAGAAGCGCCATGACATCTTGCGGAAAGCTTCACCCAGCCACGAAGAGGCGGATGGATTCCCCATTGACCGGAAGCTTACATGCAGCCGCAAGCCATTATGGGCTCTGGCTTGGTCGACCCTAGGCGTGACTCTGGCGGACGGTGCTACGATATGTAGAAGAACGGTAGGATTGGATGGGCACCTAAGGTGGCGGAAGGAACTCTTGAAGACCCTATTTCGTTCGTCCCGTTTTCAAACACGAGCAATGCGAAGACTTAAAGGAGGGAACAATTCTTGCGGGTAAAGTGCGCAAACCTCTGCAGAGTGACGATCTAATCGATTAGCGGTGTCCCCAGTTACGGACAATTTGAGCCTCTGGGACTTGGAGTATTTCACATATCTCAACACCGAACTTAATAAATTAATTGAGGGGTTATTTAATAATTGGGAATGAGACATTGGTTGGCGGAACCATCTCAATAACTACCAATATTTTGTAGTATTTGCAAACAAGTCCTTGTTGTAGGGAAAAAGCGGCTTTTAGCAAAACAATGAAACTTAGAGCCCCACACCAAATTGCATATAGTGTTAGTAATTTTTATTGTTGTTCTCTCTTCATGACTTGCCGCATATTCAAATGCTGACCTACACGGCTGCAACGCCTTATGTTGCGAGAGGAGTTTTCCGATCGAGAGTGAGGCTACGATCCACGCTTGGCGATTGCCCTATGGAGTCGGATGGACTCGCTATTAAATCACGCTTCCGCAGCTTTATTTAGTTTATTTCTCATGAGTTGGCCTTCGGCCGAATTTATTCTATTGTAATAAAGACTCGATATGAGAATCGTGTAATAAATTCAGGTGTGATTGAACTTTGAATCTTTTCATCAATGTACTGTGTGTGCCAGCATGATCTTGGGATGGTAAAGCTACACAGAGACTTGACCGATTTTGGGTCGGGTCGCTACATTCACCTTTTTAATATCTTTCGTGAGTATGATGGAAAATAAAATTGTGCCAGAGTGTTAGAAGAAGAATGCATTAAATTGTTTGGCACTAAATCTTTGAATGATGAGCATGATTGCAATGTTGTTAGTATGAACTCCTTGAATATCCATAGTACTAATGATGATTGCACTAGTTATGATGAAAATGTCTCCTATAAACATGTCAATTTTGTGGAGTACATTGGGTTTGCAAGTACACACCAAATAGGGAAGATAGATATTGCAAGAGGCATAAGTATTTAGAAACTAAATTGTTGCAAGAAAGGCTAGATGTTTGTGCTGAAATTTTAAATTTTCTTGGCCATACTTGTGAACTTTGCCATGAACGGGGTCATTTAACTATCCGATGAAAATTGTTTCATGATCTAATCGTGTCCAAAAATTGTGATGACTTGATTTCCCTTGCATATTATAATGAACTTAGTTTGCTTATGGGCTACGAAGAAATGAAACGTATGACTAATTATCTTCCAGAATTTGCCCGTGATAAACTTCTTGGTTTTGATCTAGAGGAAATTTATATGTATTGCGCGGTGAATTGCTTTGAAAATCCTTATATTGCCAATTACATAAAGAAAAGAAGACAAATAGAAGATGAAGAGAATACTAACGAAAGGGAAGAGACTTCCCAATATTCTCCTATTATTTCTTATGATGAACCAGGTAACGAGGAGGAGCCTTCTATTCAACCAATCTCATTAATAAGGAGCTCCAAAAAGAGGATTGAACCCACGCATGATGTGGTGAAGAAGAAGAAAATAAAAAGGAAGAGAGGTAAAAATATATCTCTCCCAAATAATGTTGCTGCCATTATTGTTGTGCCTCATGAAAATGAATCAAAAATAATTGTGTAAGATGATGCACTTGATGATGATCTCATTATGCCTATTGCTTGTTGTGATGATTATGACTGGGAAGATAATGATACTTATTATGATCTTGAAAATCTTTTTGGCACTTGCTTGGAAGAATATGATAATAATGTTTGCTATACTATTGGTGCTATCCATACTATTGATGATGAGAGTGATTATGCTTATGATATGAAAAGGCCCAAGCTTGGGGAAGCTATGTCTGATGAGGATGACATATTTGAGAATATATTTGCTGAAATTAATGTTTGTCCCAAGCTTGGGGATGCTATGTTTAATGAACATGATATTTTTAGCCTCCCAAGTTTTGATATGCAAATGTATAGTGATGATAGCATGCCTCCTACTTATGATGATTATATTGATGAAAGTGGGTTTGGAAGAGTGTCAACTTTAGGAAGTAATGATCCCACTATTTTGGAGGATGTTGAATTTTATTATAATATTTATGAAAGTGGATTTGGAGAGGTCATGACTTTATTTAGTAATGATTCCACTATCTTGGAAGAGGTTTCAATTGATTATGATGAGAACAAAGTTGCTACTTATGATGATTATTGTGATGAAACATATGATATAAAGAGTAGTGATGATTATATTTATAAAACTTGTCATGATTATGAGTACCCTTTATCTGAACATTACTCTTTTAATGTGGAAACAATTTATAGATTCAAGTCTCTTATGATACTCCCACCATTCTGAATGAGAAGAATTTTGCTTATGTGGAGAGTAATAAAATTTCTATGCTAGTAGATCATGAAAAGAATGCTTTAGGTGTTGGTTATATTGTTGAATTCATTCATGATGCTACTGAAAATTATTATGAGGGAGGAATATATGCTTGTAGGAATTGCAATAATATCAAGTTTCCCCTCTATGTGCTTAAAGTTTTGAAGTTATGCTTGTTTTGCCTTCCTATGCTAGTTGATTCTTGTTCCCATAAGTTGTTTGCTCATAAAATCCTTATCCATAGGAAGTGGGTTAGACTTAAAAGTGCTATTAATATTCTTCATGATGCTCCCTTTATGTTTCAATTCTTATATTTTATGTGAGCATCATTGAAATCATCATGCCTAGCTAGGGGGTTAAACGATAGCGCTTGTTGGGAGGTAACCCAATTTTATTTTAGTTTCTTGCTTTTTGGTTCTGTTTAGGAATAAATAATCCATATAGCTTATGTTTATATGTGTTTTTGTGTTTTAATTAGTGTTTGTGCCAAGTAGAACCTTTGGGAAGACTTGGGTGAAGTCTTTATGATCATGCTGTAAAAAAAACAGAAACTTTAGCGCTCACGAGATTAGCTTCAACTTTTTACGGGAGAGTGATATTTAGTTGATTCTTTTTGCAGATGATTACTAGACAAATTCCTCAGGTCCACCAATTTATTTTAGAATTTTTGGAGTTCCATAAGTTCGCGTTAGTTACAGATTACTACAGACTGTTCTGTTTTTGACAGATTCTGTTTTTCTTGTGTTGTTTGCTTATTTTGATGACTCTATGGCTAGTAAAACAGTTTATAAACCATAGAGAAGTTGGAATACAGTAGGTTTACAACCAATATAAATGAATAATGAGTTCATTACAGTACCTTGAAGTGGTGTTTTGTTTTATTTCGTTAACGGAGCTTACGAGTTTTCTGTTAAGTTTTGTGTTGTGAAGTTTTCAAGT
The DNA here is from genome assembly GCA_021605145.1 of Aegilops bicornis. NCBI lineage: Eukaryota > Viridiplantae > Streptophyta > Magnoliopsida > Poales > Poaceae > Aegilops > Aegilops bicornis. The sequence goes on along the minus strand of CM038675.1, from coordinate 315,245,990 downwards.
TTTGGGTAAAGATTCGATGGACTACGGAATAAGGAGTGGCAAGAGCCTAAGCTTGGGGATGCACAAGGCACCACAAGGTAATATTCAAGGACAACCAAGAGCCTAAGCTTGGGTATGCCCCGGATGGCATCACCTCTTTCGTCTTCGTTCATCGGTAATTTACTTGGAGCTATATTTTTATTCACCACATGATATGTGTTTTGCTTGGAGCGTCATTTATTTTCTTTAGCTTTGCTTGCTGTTTGAATAAAGTATCAAGATCTGAAATTATTAAATGGGAGAGTCTTCACATAGTTACATATTTATTCAACTACTCATTGATCTTCACTTATATCTTTCGGAGTAGTTTGTCATTTGCTCTAGTGCTTCACTTATATCTTTTAGAGCACAATGATGGTTTTATTTTGAAGAAATAGATGAACTCTCATGCTTCACTTATATTATTTTGACAGTCTTAAACAGCATGGTAATTTGCTTAATCCTAATATGCTAGGTATTCAAGATTAGTAAAACATTCGTATGAGTGTGTTGAATACTAAGAGAAGTTTGATTCCTTATGATTGTTTTGAGATGTGAAGATGGTGATATTAGAGTCATGCTAGTTGAGTAGTTGTGAATTTGAGAGATACTTGTGTTAAAGTTTGTGATTCCCGTAACATGCACGTATGGTGAACCGTTATGTGATGAAGTCGGAGCATGATTTATTTATTGATTGTCCTCCTTATGATTGGCGGTCGGGGACGAGCGATGGTCTTTTCCTACCAATCTATCCCCTAGGAGCATGCGCGTAGTACTTTGTTTCGATAACTAATAGATTTTTGCAATAAGTATGTGAGTTCTTTATGACTAATGTTGAGTCCATGGATTATACGCACTCTCACCCTTCACCCATTGCTAGACTCTCTAATACCGCGCACCTTTCGCCGGTATCATACACCCACCATATATATTCCTCAAAACAGCCACCATACCTACCTATTATGGCATTTCCATAGCCATTCCGAGATATATTGCCATGCAACTTTCCACCATTCTGTTTATTACGACACGCTCCATCATTGTCATATTGCTTTGCATGATCATGTAGTTGACATCGTATTTGTGGCAAAGCCACCGTTCATAATTCTTTCATACATGTCACTCATGAGTCATTGCATATCTGATACACCACGGAGGCATTCATATAGCGTCATATTTTGTTCTAAGTATCGAGTTGTAATTCTTGAGTTGTAAGTAAATAAAAGTGTGATGATATTCATTATTAGAGCATTGTCCCAGTGAGGAAAGGATGATGGTGACTATGATTCCCCCAAAAGTCTGGATGAGACTCCGGACGAAAACAAAGAGAAAAAAGAGGCCAAAAAAAGGAGAGAAGGCCCAAAACAAAAAAAAATGAGAGAAAAAGAGAGAAGGGGCAATGCTACTATCCTTTTACCACACTTGTGCTTCAAAGTAGCACCATGATCTTCATGATAGAGAGTCTCCTATGTTGTCACTTTCATATACTAGTGGGAATTTTACATTATGGAACTTGGCTTGTATATTCCAATGATGGGCTTCCTCAAAATGCCCTAGGTCTTCGTGAGCAAGCGAGTTGGATGCACACCCACTTAGTTTCTTTTTGAGCTTTCATATACTTATAGCTCTAGTGCATCAGTTGCATGGCAATCCCTACTCACTCACATTGATATCTATTAATGGGCATCTCCATAGCCCATTGATACGCCTAGTTGATTTGAGACTATCTTCTCCTTTTTGTCTTCTCCACAACCACCATTCTATTCCACCTATAGTGCTACGTCCATGGCTCACGCTCATGTATTGCGTGAAGATTGAAAAAGTTTGAGAACATCAAAAGTATGAAACAATTGCTTGGCTTGTCATCGGGGCTGTGCATGATTTAAATACTTTGTGTGGTGAAGATAGAGCATAGCCAGACTATATGATTTTGTAGGGATAACTTTCTTTGGCCATGTTATTTTGAGAAGACATGATTGCTTTGTTAGTATGCTTGAAGTATTATTGTTTTCATGTCAATATTAAACTTTTATCTTGAATCTTATGGATCTGAATATTCATACCACAATTAAGAAGAATTACATTGAAATTATGCCTAGTAGCATTCCACATCAAAAATTCTGTTTTTATCATTTACCTACTCGAGGACGAGCAGGAATTAAGCTTGGGGATCTTGTACGTCTCCAATGTATCTATAATTTTTGATTGTTCCATGCTATTATATTATGCGTTTTGGATGTTTATGGGCTTTATTAAACACTTTTATATTATTTTTGGGACTAACCTATTGACCCAGAGCCCAGTGCGCCTTCTGTTTTTTCCCTTGTTTGATGTTTGAAGAAAAGGAATATCAAACGGAGTCGAAACGGAATGAAACCTTCTGGAGAAGTTATTTTTGGAAGGAAAGCAACCTGGGAGACTTGGAGTCCACGTCAAGGAAGCCACGAGGTAGGGGGGGCGCGCCCACCCCCCTAGGGCGCGCCCTCCGCCCTCATGGGCCCCTCGTGGCTCCCCTGACGTACTTCTTCCTCCTATATATACCCATATACCCTAAAAACATCGGGGAACAGAATAGGCTGGGAGTTCCGCCGCCGCAAGCCTCTGTAGCCACCAAAACCCAATCGGGACCTGTTAAGCACCACTGGGAGGGAACCCTCACCGGTGTCCATCTTCATCATCCGGTGTTCTCCATGACGAGGAGGGAGTAGTTCACCCTCGGGGCTGAGGGTATGTACCGGTAGCTATGTGTTTGATCTCTCTCTCTCTCGTGTTCTTGATTTGGCACGATCTTGATGTATCGCGAGCTTTGCTATTATAGTTGGATCATATGTTGCTTCTCCCCCTCTACTCTCTTGTAATGGATTGAGTTTTCCTTTGAAGTAATCTTATCGGATTGAGTCTTTAATGATTTGAGAACACTTGATGTATGTCTTGCCGTGCGTATCTGTGGTGACAATGGGATATCACGTGACTCACTTGATGTATGTTTTGGTGATCAACTTGCGGGTTCCGCCCATGAACTTATGCATAGGGGTTGGCACACGTTTTCGTCTTGATTCTCCGGTAGGAACTTTGGGGCGCTCTTTGAGGTTCTATGTGTTGGTTGAATAGATGAATTTGAGATAGTGTGATGCATATCGTATAATCATACCCACGGATACTTGAGGTGACATTGGAGTATCTAGGTGACATTAGGGTTTTGGTTGATTTGTGTCTTAAGGTGTTATTCTAGTACGAACTCTAGGGCTGTTTGTGACACTTATAGGAATAGCCCAACGGATTGATTGGAAAGAATAACTTTGAGGTGGTTTCGTACCGTACCATAATCTCTTCGTTTGTTCTCCGCTATTAGTGACTTTGGAGTGACTCTTTGTTGCATGTTGAGGGATAGTTATATGATCCAATTATGTTATTATTGTTGAGAGAACTTGCACTAGTGAAAGTATGAACCCTAGGCCTTGTTTCCTAGCGTTGCAATACCGTTTACGCTCACTTTTACCGCTTGCTACCTTGCTGTTTTTATATTTTCAGTTTACAAAAACCTATATCTACCATCTATATTGCACTTGTATCACCATCTCTTCGCCGAACTAGTGCACCTATACAATTTAACATAGTATTGGGTGTGTTGGGGACACAAGAGACTCTTTGTTATTTGGTTGCAGGGTTGCTTGAGAGAGACCATCTTCATCCTACGCCTCCCACGGATTGATAAACCTTAGTTCATCCACTTGAGGGAAATTTGCTACTGTCCTACAAACCTCTGCACTTGGAGGCCCAACAACGTCTACAAGAAGAAGGTTGTGTAGTAGACATCACTTCCCGAGGAAATACCACCCCGGTCACCTCATCTGGTGCTCCTACCCAGATGGAGATTAATCCTACTCCTGGTTCTATGGCTTCACAGCCAGAACAGGGAGAAAAAAAGCTGAAGACCCATGGCTCACGAACAAGAAGTACCACCAGTTGTACCACCATTTTTTCCTCTGCAGACCGAAGGAGAAGCGATTGTGACTCAAGTGCCCACAGAAGTTGTCGTGCCTCCCACTGTTGTGAGTTCACCGAAAGAAAAGGCCCTAGTGCCTAATAGCCACAAAGCCGTTGAAGGAGTTCGAGCAAAGGAAAATCAAGGTCAGACTAGTGCACCATTGCCATCTGCGTTGGAGAAAGTGAAAAGGCCTCTCGTTCCACTAAAGCCAATCGATGAAAATGCTCAGCATCTGATGATATTCAGCCGATGGCAGGAATCATTTCCTCTGTTTCCTGCCGAGTATGGCCCAAATGGTCCTGCATTCAATCAAGAGCTTCATCTTTCGAAGCTAGCCTTCTTTGGGTTCAGTCCTTATGAAGGAAAAAGAACCTCACTGTCACCCAGGTTTTGGACTGAAGGGAAAGTTGTTTATTATGCTCGGATCCTATTTGGCAATAATAGAATTTTTCAATCGCAAGATAGTAAACTTCGCTGAGCTCAAAGAAATGCCCTGTTTCCTCCATGTGATCGAGCAAATTGAACATGCCCTCCTGAAAGGATTCATTCATTTCAATCATGGATGGAATAGAGAAGATATCCTTCAGTTCTATGCCACGTTATATATCTCAGGAGATCTTGGAAATACCTCAACCTGGATTCTCGAGTGCATGACTGGCATATAAAAGATCAAGTGCTCGGCAGATCAGTTTTTGGCTATGATAAATATTCCTCAGTGTGAATTCAAAAAAGATAGAGAGCACAGGCTGCATTTTTGGGAAGTGTCCGAAGCACAACTCCACATTCTGATGGATCCCAACTTGGTTGGTGACAAATGCATTGATGTTGATCCCAAGAAGTTGGGCCTATGACAACAAAGTGATGTTTCACATTCTGTGCAATACTCTCACGCCAACGAACAAACCAAATTCCATCAATGGCATTGTGGGAAATGCACTTCTGGCCATCTCTCAAGGAATTAAGTTCAATATTCCTGATCTTTTCATTCGCAATATGGCGTGTGCTGCTGATAGCCCCCAATCATTGAAGCCATATGTTCCATGGATTATGTATGCAATTGAGCAATTCACCAATGAGAAATTCTTCTGGGCTTACATTCCGAAAGTTTTCATGCCACCAGTACGCGGTACTCTCCGTATGGTGAAGGTTATTGGAAAAGGGAATGAACCTGTTGATGCTACTGGCACTGTATCTGCGCCTGAAAATGCTCCTAAGGTCAAGAAGCCAGGGTTGAAATTCCTCCGAATGAAATTCCATATCTTTATGAAATTTGCATTCGCACACAACAGGCACTGGAGAGCCACATCAAGCTGGATCAAAAGGAAAAGCTGGAGTTGATGACTGAGCTGAATTTACTTCACAATCATACCATAAATTCTTCTGCATGAGAAGGAAGCAAAGAAGCGCTCATGGACTCTTCTCAGGCAAAATTATTCTCGCAAGCAGCTGGCTGCCAAACGAATCATGAAGGATTACGACTACCTGGACTTGATTGATATTCCCCGCGTCCGAAGACAAACTCCAGTGTTCCCACAGCGTTCTGCTTCAACTAATCTGTTGTTTGTCGGCCATGATGATGAAATTGAAGACACTGCTATAACACTCATTTTCAAGCCAGATGTTCATCGCACCAAGTCATCCAGAGCTCATCCTGCCACTCCTGCTTCTGCCTCGACCATTCATCGCTCGTCGAATTCTGATTCATTGAGTGGTTTTAATTCTGATTCTGAGGACTCTCCCATAGAGTAGTTCCTCATATGTTTTCTCATTCCTTTTTGCCACTTACTGACAAAAGGGGGAGAATTACATCGAGTGATAGTTTATCGGGGTATTTGCAGGGTGTTTTTCATTCGCCGTTTGGTTTTCCCTCAAACAATTTTCTTGATGAACTTAACGCACCGCTTGTGGTGTTGAAACAATCATCGCCATGTAATGTTAATAACCCCCCTGCTATGCTATTTGCTTCGCACTATCTGTTTGCAGGTACCATCAAAAGTTTCCCTGAAATGTTTTATACTCTATACTTATATATCTTGCAGGGAAAGTGTTTGCTCTACAAAGAATACAGGAAATCATCGTATGATGAACCATATCTGTCATGGTTGGATATGATATGATTATTATCCTTTGATTATCTAACCTTGCAAGAAAAGGGATGTCAGTGACTTGATAGCTGTTATTATGACTGACAAAGTGTTTTCATTTTCCTCACATATATTCTTCGTATCATCACTATTGCAGGAAAACTACATCTGAAGTTTATCCACTCAGAGCAATTCATTCATGCTTATTTTTTGCTTTGATCATACTCGAATATCTAACATGCAGGAAAATTACATCTCGTATGGATTCAAATTTTGTTCTTAGAAAACCTTCATGTTATATCCTTCGTCACAAATCTTTCATGTTCTATCTAATTCTTTTTGAAGATTTTGTGACAGGAATTACTTCAGACACCGTCGAGTGCATTGAAAGAAGTCAAGTATAAGATCTTTAGTCAATGACTCATACGAAGAATTACCTTACCTCCCTCCAGTTTACTCTATGCTCTGATGCATATCTTCAGGGGGGAGCATGTTTTATCTTCGTAAATATCTCTCGTCCATTATTATCCTTCTCATTACATTTCACTCATTATCTATCCTTTGACGTGATCTATTTTGTCAACAATCGTCCAGAAAAGGGAGAGATTGTTGGTGCAATATAAGCCTACCTTGTGTTTTGGAGATTGTTGACAGAAACAGTATGGACTGATTTGTTTGCTAGTGCATACAGAGAGAAATAGTCCATACACAACCGAAGAGAATGTTGTCTCCGGTGCTAAGTTCGAGGAACTTCATCGAAGTATATTTGCACTGCGGATAAGATCGAGCTATATCTGATGAAGTTATACAAACGAGATGTTTGATGTGAAGGAATTATCCCCTCGAAGCCTTACTGCTGAAGCAAAGCATACGTTTTGGTATGGTCGTCCGAAGAAATTGACTGCAGCGAATGGAAGTCGAAGACAAAGTGAAGACGTAGTATTCATTTCGTTGTTCTTCTTCTACTTATTTGAGTCATAGGACCTCCATACTATTAAGAGGGGTATAGGTTCTCGAGCTTAGATCAGTTGTGATGCTTAGCGAAAACCTATGAACGTTGCGAGAGAAATCTCTTTGTGTTTCGAGCAAATACTTGCTAGCAAGGGACCATGATCTTCTTCACTGTGAGAGATTTGGCTCAGACCGAGGAGTTAGCATTACTTGCTCCGTGTAACATCCCAAAATTCTAAATTTTGGAATGTTATATTAAATAAATAACTATGCTTGTTGTTTGATAGTTTGTTTGATTGATTGAGTGAAATTGAGTGGAATTTGAATTTTTTTTGAAAGTTGAATGAGAGGGAATGAAATGACTTTCACCGACTTTCACTTTGCCTTTTGATATCCATGAATTCAAATTCAATTCAAACACAAAACCCTAGAGAGAAGATGATATGACTTCTTCCATTTAAATAAATGAAAAGGGTTTTGAAAAGATTTGAATTCCATTTGGAAATATTTCAAATTCAGGAACTTTATGCAACTCAATGATTTTCATGAGAGAAGATAAAATGACTTCTTCAATTATATGAAATAAGAGTTGGAAGTTAAAAAGAATCAAACTGAAAATCATTTGAAAGTATTTTGAAACCCCTTTCAAATTTGGAATTATTTGGATTTTATTCAAATTATTTTTCTCCTAAAAATAAATAAATGGAAATAAGGGTAAAATGATTCCCTTCAATGGAAAATTAGGAGAAAATAATTTTGAAATCATTTTGGTATTTTTAAAATGATTTTTGTTGGGTTTTATTGCAACAACAACACTATTTGAGTTTTATATATTTTTGAGGATTTTATTTGAACTTGAAAAATAGTTCATGTTGTAGGAAATCTTTTTCTGAAAATTTTGATATATTATATGTCTATATATATTTTTTTATTTATTTGTGTTTGTTTTATTGTCTATGTTTTATAAAAAAAAAGGGCTGAAGCCACCGAGGCCCATCACTCCCTCTCTCTCCCTTCCTCGCTTCATGCTTGGCCCACTCGGCGCTCAAGCACCGAATCCCTTGGATCGGCCGCCCGCTCCTCCTCGCTCACCTCTCGCTGACAGTGAGCCCGCCTCCTCTTCTTCCCTCCACGCCAGATCGCTTGCCCGCCTTGCCGGAATCCCGTGATCCTCGGGATCGCATCTACGATCCGCCCCCTCCTCCAAGCACTCCCCCCCTATATATACCTCCTGCCCCTCGACCGATTCCGCCCCAAAGCCTCCTCCGAGAACCCCCGCCTCCTTCCCAATTTCTCGCCGGAGCTCCGCCTCCGCCACCGCGCCATTGTCGCTCTAGCCACCCCCTCCGTCGTCCCCGAGCCCCACCACCGCCACCAATCGCCTCAACCCCGTCCACCGCACCTCACCGAGGACTCGCCCGAAACTCCTGCGCCCTTGAACGCCACCGCCGCCGGCCCGACGCCAACGCCGCCTCGACCTGCCGCCGACCTCCTCCGTCCACCTACGCCACCATCTCGACCCTTCTTTGGACTTTCGCCGTGAACGCGTCGCTTGGTGCCCTCGCCGGAGCCCGCCGACGATCGGAGCGCCGCCGCCGCCGACGTCCGAGCCGCTCGCCGTCGACCTTCCCCACGGTGAGCTCTCTCTCCCTCCTCGTCCGTTCGATCTAGATTATACGGTCGTGATTAGATTAGATCGAATAGTTAGGTTTTTTTTATTAGATCGGTTTAGTTCCGGTTTATACGTTTTATGTCCGGTTTATTTCCTGGTTTATGTAGACCGGCCCGATCGGTTTATTTTCTGTTAACCTCGGGCACGCATTAGTTATATGTCGCCTGAGCGTTAGATAGGCCTGTTAGCGCGTTAGTTTTTTTTCCTTAGTTTTATTTTTACGTTTCTGTTTTAAAAAAAACAGAAAATGTTTCAATTTTAGATTTCTTATAACTTTTATATTTCAGATCCAAATTGAGTGATTCTTTTTGCATTATGTCACAAATTTGCTTAAGTTTCTGTTTGTGTACTTAGGTTTCAAATTTGAATAGTTTAGATTTGAATTTGATGAAATTTGTTCAAATCACTAATTTGGCCGTATCCTGAGTTTTATAAAATATTTTTGATTAATTCTTTTTGCTACGGTTTTGTTATTGTTTTGCCTATCCAGTAGCATATATTTATTTATTTTTAGTTTATTTTAAATTAGGTTTATTGCAGAACCAGTAATGTTTTGTGTATGTAGTTGTTGTAGACATATAATTAGTGTTTTTAATTATTTTCTTGTTATTTATTTTTGTAAATTTTTACATGTTGTTATATGTTTCTGTTATACTACAGTAGATAAATTTTGGTAGTTATTTATTAGTGTTTAACTACTGGTTTTGTGTTTGCTTGTTTAGTTCATAGTGATAGTTGATAAAAATAGTTTTATTAGTTTTAAAAGTAATTCTTTTTGACATTTCAATTTATGTTGTGATTGATTCTGTTATTTAGAAGTAATTTAGTTTTCATAATTATTTTAGTATTGTTTATTATTGTCTTAGTGTTTTGTTAGTTGTTATAGTTTTCTAGTGTTAACTAGATAGTTATAGTAGTTTTTATATTAGTTCTTTTGCTAGTTATTAAATTAGTAAATTATTTTCTGTTGTTGCATTAGAATTATGTTCTCTTTGCTGCAGAAAAATTATTAGAGTAATTTAGTGTTGCTACGAGAGTATGGACTATTACTGTGTGAGTTAGTTTCTTTTCCTTGAAGTTTTCTTTGGAATTTTATTTGGTTTTATTTGATTTCATTATGGATTTATTTATTGCTTTTTGATGGTTATGTTGATTGCTGGTATTGTTTGCTAGAATGATTGCTTATATGCATGTAATGTTTGACTATATAGATTTTCAACGGAGTGACGAATAGTTCTACCAAGTCATTATTCGAGAGTGTTGTTATCTTCATCAACTTACCAGGCAAGTTCACTTTGACCATGCATTCATACCTATGTTTTATTGCATTTAGTGGCATCTTTGCAACCACACTGCGGTAGTGATATTGAATTCTTGTAGTTGAGTAGTATGCATGAGGTAGGAACCCATCACCCTGTTACCAAGCCCGGGATGTTATTTATTTTAATGCTAAGCTATAGTAGACGGGGTTTGGTATGAGTGCACGAGAGTGGTGTGAAGAAGGAGGACTCTACCTCAATGACGACAACTCCATGATGACATTTGCAAGGACTGCATTTTCAAGGCCTCAAGACTTCAAGACTCGAGACAAGAATTCAATACACACTACTGGGTGAAGGATGGTTGTGGGCACCTGGAGAATCCGGTGGTTGGCGGGATGCATGGAGAAGCGCCATGACATCTTGCGGAAAGCTTCACCCAGACTCAAAGAGGCGGAAGAATACTTCATGCCGGAAGCTTACAATGCAACCGCAAGTCACTATGGGCTCTGGCTTGGTTGACCTTAGTTGTGACTCTGGCTGGGACGGTGCTAGCAGATGTAGAACTACGGTAGGATTGGATGAGCACCGGACAGTGGTCAGAGGAACTCTTCGGAAGACCTTGTTTCGGTCGTCTTGTTCTCAAACACCCTGAAGTGCGAGAACGTAAAGAGAGGGATCGAATCTTGCGGGTAAAGTGTACAAACCTCTGCAGAGGGTTAAAACCTAATCGATTAGCCGTGTCCCCGATTCACGGACAACTTGAGCATCTGGACTTGGATCTATCTCGGAACTCTCAACACCGGATTGATAACTTAATTGTGGGCAACTTATGATGATTTTGGGCTATGAGACATCGGTTGGCGGAACCATGTCATGATAGAAAACTCCATAGTACAGACTTCATTTATTCCTTTGATGTAGGGAAAATAAAACCAGCTTTTACGCAAACAAAACTCGAATCTGAGCCACAAAGCCATACTGCATATAGTATAGTTTATCATCTGTTTTCTCTTATTGTGATCTTGCCGGTACATTCAATGTCTTGACCTACACGGCTGCAACGTATCATGTTGCGTATATTTCCTCGACGAGTAAGAGTTACGATACAGGGTTACGGTCTACACTCAACTTTGCCGATGGCGTTGATGGGACTCCACACCCGTTGTTGTTTCATTGAGACATATGAGGTATATATCAGTTTTACGTTATTTATACATGTGATTGCACTTTGATATATACATTGATGTACTGTGTGTGCCAGCATACTGATCCAGGGATGGCACAAATACACAGAGACTTGACCGTCTGAGGTCGGGTCGCTACACTCCGCACGTAATGTTACCGTTGTGCTCAAATCCAACCGTTGAACTCGTGTCGTTCGGCCAATGGCTGCTCTCGATGTCCAATTTGGTCTTTTCCCATCAGGGAATGTTGCGTCTATAAATAGCCACCCCGCTCCAACATTGTCCGTTGGTTGCTCCGCTTGAGATTTCTAAGAAGATTGATTTGAGCAAGCCCTCTCCGACTTATTTGAGTTTAAGATCCACCGAGAGAAAATCAAGAGCCCTAACTTAGACAGTGGTTTAACATCACAGTAGTTCCGAGTCAGAGTTCTTGTACCTATTACTCTTGAGAGCTGCCACTCTCTATACTAATAGGTTTCCGCCCGAGTGTTGAAGAGTTGTTGCCTTCATCGAGCTAGATCTTCAGCAACCAAGAGTGATTGTGGTTCGCGAAGGTTGACCGAAGGTTTGGAGATCGCCGACAAGGATCTACCACGAGTGAAATCAACTGAAGTCTGGTCAACTTCGAGTTGAAAGAGGATAGGGTGAAGAGAGTTTATCTTCCATGCTAAATCACAACCCCTGCAACCAGACGTAGCCCTTTGGCAGAAGGGTGAACTGGTGTACCAAATATCTCTGTTGCCATCGAGCACCACTGGTTCATTCTACTTTACTGCAACTCCTTCAACAATTTTCACTCGTGCTCTGTGTCGGTAGATTACCTGATCGTTATCCCTCATTTCATTTTTCTATCTGTATCTATATTGCCCACTTGAGGTTATCTCTGTATCTCATTTCATTGCATTTTCATCACCAACATCATGCTATATCTCATTCTACCGCATCGGTTTGCTTGTTGCATTACTCTCATCGTAGTTAAACCTGTGATCTCCCATACTCATCTGTAATTGCTTCATTCATCGAAGAATATGCCTCTGACGAAGAAGATTGATTCAGCTTAATTCCTCCTTTACTTTATTCTGCTGTTGTGATTGAGATCGGTTTCAAAACATTCGAAAGAATTTTTGAATCTCCCAATCGAAAAAATTGCAACAACAACCACCCCCCTCCGCTCCGACCGTCACCTATCCGATTTCACTTGGTCATATCCTCTCTTCTCTCTCCCCGCTCCAGCCGTCTCCTAGCTCTACCGCCACCCTTGCTCCGCCTCCGTTCTCAGTCTCAGCGCCGCCAGCACCGGCACAACAGTCCTCCCATCCGCGCTTTGCAATAATGTAGAAATAAGTTAGGAAGGATGTAGAGAGGACTTTCAGAGTGCTTCAAGCTCATTGATGAATTGTTCGTGGAGCTGCAATTATGTGGAAATCAGAGACTTTGTGACAACTAATGATATGTGTCATTTTGCAAAATATGATTGTCGAGAACGAGGGTGTTGCGCTAGCCCAGACCAATGATTTTGAAGCGCGTGGAGAACAAGTTCACATCCCGAAAGATCAAGATGCAAACCAGCTTATAATTTTGTTTGTAGATGTATCAAAATATTTGAGATCATCAGATGGACGCGCAACTACTCAGTGATATTGTGAGCATATGTGGATCCACAATTAAAAGTAAAGAGATAATGTTTGAGTTGTGCACTTGAAATAAACTTTATGTTTGAACTATGTTTGAGTCTATCCCGCTATCATCATTTGTTATTTACGTGCGACATTGATATGTTTAATGGACGTGCATGATTTTGCATGAATTTAAGAGTCCGGATATGAAGTATATGGCTGCTGGGATAACATATGAGGGCTGACCAGCTCTGTCCGCGAACGTGTTCGGTCGCGCCCGCGAGTGTATAAAATAGCGAATTTTGCCAAGTCCGGCTGTAGATGCTCTAACCGAGGGAAAGAAAGCAGGCCTCACGGGTAAGTATCAGCTGATACCAACGCATAGATGCTACCATGATACAACCTTGAAAATTTTGAATTTAAACATTTCATAAAATTCTGAAAAGAAAATCATGGATGTTCACTACACATATGTTGACAACTCCTAAAAAAATCAGATTATAATTCAAAATACACGTCGAGAAACAAAAAAAGAAAAATCCATCATGAATAGTGTCAAAAGAAGACAAAAGCAGAAATGGCACTATTCACATCTGAATTTGTCTTTTTTGTTTCTCCATGTGTAATTCGAATTTTGGTCTGAATTTTTTAGGGTAGTCGACATATCCGTTGCGAACATCCATGATTTTTTCAGAATTTTTTGGAATGTTTAAATTTGAGTTTTCCATGCTTGTATCATGGTAGCCTCTACGGGTTGGTATCACTGAATATTTTCCCCAGGCGTCACATGCAAGAGAAAGCAGGCCTCTTTGCCTGATGAAGAACTGAGCGTGTGCGTGGCTGCAGGTCGCTTCAAGGGCAGCCCTTCGGTGGGAACGGAAGGCAAGGCAGGCGAAGTGATGACTTGATGAATCTTTTGAGCCCGCCCGAGGCTGCGAGCCTGCGACGCAGCTCAGCCCCCTGTTGCGGCAAATTTGATAAATTTAACCTGTAGATGAAATCAAATCATAGAATGAATTATTCGTAAAACTATTTCACGCGGCTGATCTTTTTGTGTGACGCCCGACTCGAAGGCGTCATACTACACTGTGCAACGCCTGAAAGATAGGCGCTACACGGCCAGCGTCGCACCCGTGTATTCAAAAAATTACTAAGACAGTGTGCAGCGCCTGAGAGCTAGGCGCCACACTATACAGTGTAGCGCCTAGCTCCTGGGCGTTGCACTAGTGCAGCGCCTAGCTCCCGAGCGTTGCACTAGTGCAGCGCCTGAGAGCTAGGCGCCACGGGTCAGCCGCGTGAAATAGTTTCACGGACAGTTCATTCTGTGATTTGATTTCGTCTATAGGTTAAATTTGTCAAATTTGCCCCCTGTTGCCTGCACGCTCGCGCCACCCCCACTCCACTCCACTCCACTCAGGGCATCTCCAGCCGCGCCCCCAGGAAGGCCTCCCCAGGCGATTTTTGGCGCCGGCCAAAAAACGGCCCGATCGCGCTCAGGAGCCTGATTTTCGCCGGCTTGGGCCGAAAACAGCGCCGGCGGACCCAGCCCGAACCCGGCACGCTGGGGGGCGCCCGGGGGCGCCGGGGTGAGCTGTTTTGGCGCGAAAAAGACGCGGGCCAGCCGCGTCAGCAACTCGACGCTCGTCTTTCCCCAACGGCCTCGGTTCCCGCGGGGAATCAATGGCAAGGCTGCCGCCGGTCAGCCTTGCGATTGATTCCTCACGGGCGGCGCTTCACGAGACGGCGCGCCGACGCGTCCCCTCCCTCACGCGCGTACACACGGGTGCGACCCGGCTATAAAAGCCAGCGGCCTCCACTCGCATGTGCCCACACCAGCCCCGCCCCTCGCCGCCGTCCAGCCCCTCCCTCTCCCTGCCTCTCCCGAGCGCCGCCGTCCAGCCCCTCCCTCTACCTCTCCCGAGCCCGCCCAGCTCCGCCGTCGCCATGGCAGAACGCTTCCCCGGAGACGAGGCGGCGGCCAACGGCTTCGGCCGCCGTTCGCTCATGACGAGAGTCCTGGCTCCTGTTCCAGGCAAACATCCCGGCGCCGCCGGACATGCGCGCCGGGCCAACGGGGTGGAGGCTCAGCGCCGGGGGAGTGCCCATTCCCCCGTTGCCAGTCCGCCATGGCGACGCCGGGTCCAGCAGGGGCGCCCGCGTCAAGGAGGAGAAGGCCGACGACGACGATGGCGGCGACGACTTCAGCCCCTTTTTTCTTTTTTAGATTAGGTTAATGTAATGAAAATGCGCGAATTTCACCGAAATTTACCATGTTTAGCCAAAACTTAACCAATTTTTATCATAACTTCGCCGAACGGCCCTTCTTCTGTTTTTTTAATACGCGCCTGGGGCGGCCTTGGGGGCCTGGGGACCGACTCGCCCCAGGGCCATTTTTTGCGCCGGCTCACCCCCAGGCGACGCTTTTAGACGCTCCCTGGGGCGAACGGCTGGAGATGCCCTCATGATCCTCTGCACTGCGCTCGTTGCCACTCGGTTCCGCAAGCCACCTCGTTCCGTAGCGCCATGCGAGGAGGCGGTTAATCTGGCCCCGCCCGTTTGGCCCGAGCAGATCGACGGCTCGGCTCTTCTCTGTGCTGCGCGGCTTCTTATCGCGCGCGCTTGCCCCTCGACGCTTGCGGCCGGGCAGCTGTCGCGCCGGGGCGGAAGGCAGCGAAAAGAGCGAGCTTCGAAACATTTGGTCTACCATCTTTCGAGGCACATGCCGCCTTGATTCACTAACTAGCACTCCCGTTCAAGAGATCAGCGTGGTAGCATAAAGGCAGGCCGTCTGGTAGGATCAGGACCAGTTGAACTGACCTCGACAAATGAGCGATGGGCGTGCTCCAATTTTATACCATCCCTTTGCTCGATATGCCACTGCCACCAGTATTAAACATTGCGTCAATTTTTATTTATTCATGTGACTAACCAAATATAATATATATTATAAAATTTGTTTTTTAACACGATACAGACGCAAATGCTCACATACACTCAACCATTATTGGAAATGCTTAGGACAGAGTTCATTCACTTGAACAGCAGCCCTTATTCCGCATAGTTGATCCGAATTTCTGAGGCATGCGTGCACATCCTACCCCTGTAAGGGCATCTTCAACGGCAACCCGCAAATCTCCTCCCGCATCCGTCGGTGGACAGGGGAACCAGTCTGCGGAGACAGATGCGGAAGGACGCCATCCAACCCTAGCCACATACATCTGGCCAACAATTTAAACCAACCCCATGAAATTTGATCAAACCGGACGGATTTCATTCAAGTTCGGATATATTTACATAAAAAGGTCAATATTTTGACTGTATAACTAAAAAGTTAAAAAAATAACCTAAACCCTATACCGGACGGCCACCTCGTATGTGTGGCCGCCCTGCCCTGCCACACCGCCATCTACATCGGTGTCGTCATCGTCGTTGTCCCTCCAACAGCGGAACAACGCCGGAGGGCCGCGACAACCTTGTCTGGCGGCTGCCTGCTGCTCGTGGAGGAGCCGCTCCGCCTCCTGCTGCGACGTGCGGAGTGCCGCCACAACCACTGCCGACATGGCCTTCGTTGCCCTGGCGGCGGCCTTGTCGCGACCAGCGTTGGCAGAGCAGTCGCTAAGCGACCACTCCTCAGCGATCTTGCCGAGCTCGCCATCAAGGCGGTGGCGACACATGGCGTCTGTCTCCATGGTGGTCACGGAGCGGTCGAGCGCCCACGCGGCGGCGAGGTCTGGATCGTCGCGGACCCAGTCCGGCGCCATGTCGCTTTTGGCGAATGCGGAGCGGCGATTAGCATTGCGTCGGTCGTTCCTCGCCTGTTGCCGAGCCGCACGCTCCGTCTCAGACACGATGGCCCTCGAGCCCGAGGGACCTCTATAACCACCTCCTCTGAGGTAGTGGAGGAGACAGCCCCGTACCTTCTTGATCGCGAGCAGCATCTCCTCCTTGACGGCGAGGCGGTGGCGGCGTCGCGGCGACAACGACGCGTCGATGCGGCCGTACCGACTATGTGGCAGGGACACAGACTCCTCCTTGGTGGTGTGAGGGCAAGGCCGACTCCTCCTTCATGCGGCATCTGATCTGGACGCCGCGATTGTGCCGAGGCAAGGCCGACTCCTCCTTCGCCGGCAAGAGCGTGGACGTCGGCTCGGGCTTCACGCGGTGGCACGGCGGGGACGGCGGCTCGTCCTTCACGCGCGCCAGCGATGGCGGCGACGTCCATGTAGCGGAGCGACCGCTCCGTCATTATCTCGACCTGATGAACGAAATCTTCGTCCGTCAGATCGGCCTCCTTGAGGAGTCGGGGCGGCTGCTGTTGTGGCTCATGCGGCTGCAGCGGTGGCGCCTGGTCCTCCTCGTCATTGGAGGAGATGATGATCTCCTCCTTGGTGGAGGAGCCAGACGCCACGGGCGCTGACAGGTTTTGAGAGGGTTGAGTGAATTTCGTAGTCATAGCATAGGATAAGATTTCTATAGGAAATTTTTTAGAGCCCTTTGATTTGTTGGAATGTAATCCTATTTTTATGGGGGAAATTTTCCTATCCTCCATATTTCATAAGAAATAAACATTAGCTAGACTTAATAAAAAAATCCTATGATGTGAATTATAGGACATCTCCTATCATATTCCTATTCATAGGATTTGAGATACATTCATCTCATTTCCTATGGTTTTACTATTCCTATAATTTTCCTACCTTATGAACAGAAGGATGCCTCTCAGAATGAAAGGATTTTCCCTTATTGGAGGTAGTGTTGCTATTAAATTTATTGTTGACATTGGCAACTATTTCCAAACGAAGAAAGGATTGCGACAAGGTGACGCAGTATCAGCCATGCTATTCAGTAGAGTAGCGGATATGTTAGCGGTCATGATTGAGCGTGCCAAGGTTGATGGCTAAATTGTTGGGGTAGTGAACCATCTAGTTGATGGTGGACTCTCTATCCTTCAATATGCAGACGATACGATTCTCTTCATGGATTATGACCACGAGAAAGCGAGAAATCTGAAATTAATTTTATTAGCATTCGAGCAACTTTCAGGGCTTAAGATTAATTTCCATAAAAGTGAATTGTTTTGTTTTGGTGAGGCTCAAGACGAGGCCCATCTGTATGCTGACCTATTCGGATGCGGGTTGGGCCAGTTTCCAGTCACTTATTGAGGATACCGATACACTATCGGGAACTCATAAATGTTGAATGGAAACACGTCCAGGAGAGACTACAAAAAAGACTAAGTAGTTGGAAAGGCAAACTGCTATCTCTAGGTGGAAGGTTGGTCCTCATAAATTCTGTATTGACTATTGAGTAACATGGTACTATATGTGATTTCCTTCTTCCAGTTGTCGAAAGGAGTATTACATAGATTAGATTACTTCCGATCGAGATTCTTTTGGCAAGGAGATAGCGAGAAAAATAAATATCAGCTGGCTAAATGCGCTGTGGTTTTCCGTCGAAAGGACGAAGGTGGGTTGGGCATTAAAGACCTTGAGGTTAAGAATTGGTCCCTCCTCGGCAAATGGTTGTTTAAGTTATTGACGGAAGATGGTGTATGGCAAACCCTCCTAAGGAGAAAATATGTGGGTTCAAAGGCGGTATTCCAAGTATACTGGAAGCCTGTGGACTCTCACTTTTGGGTGGGTCTAATGGCAACGAAGAAATATTTCTTCCGCTATGGTTCCTTCTCAATTATGGATGGTTCGAAATTAGATTCTGGGAGGATAAGTGGCTAGGTAATGCTACACTTTGAGAACAATATCCAGCTCTATCAATATTGTGCGTCACAAGGGTGATACTATCGCCAAGGTTTTGGAATCACTCTCACCAAATGTGATGTCCAGAAGATATTTAATTGGACCTAGATTCCAATCGTGAAACATACTGCTCCAGTGGTTAACCACGGTACAGTTGTCACAAGGGTTCGTTGTATTTCATTGGAACCGACATGGGAATGGGCAATTTTCAGTGGATTCTATGTATAGAGATCTGATCCAGTCTAATGTGCCAGTTGATAATAACAAGAAGATCTAAAAGATGAAGATACCTCTTAAGAATAAAATCTTTACATGGTATCTTCGTTGTAGAGTCATTCTTACTAAAGATAACCTTATTAAAAGGAATTGGCATGGAAGTATGTAATGTGTCTTTTGTCTACATGATGAGATAAAAAAACATTTGTTATTACAATGTAAATTAGCTTGTTCTATATGGTCAGTCATCCAAATTGCTTCTGGCTTGTATCCTCCTTGTAGTGTTGCTAATATATTTGGCAACTAATTACATGGGATTGATCACAGGTTTAGAATTCTTCTCAGGATGGGAGCGCTTGTAGTGAAGAGACTAGCCAATACATTTATACGTCAACACTCCCCCTTACGTGTGGCTCCCTCAGGCCTAAATATGGACCGAAAGTAAGCTGCAATTTAATTCGTTAGCCAGGTCCTGAACTCGGGAACTATTGGTTCTGATACCATGTAGAAGTGCATGCCATAGCCAATGCAACCAAAAAACCGATCTGATGCAAGAGACTAGGTAGTACATTTATACGTCAACATTTGGTCATTTTGGTTATGTAGAAATGATAAGGTTTTAATAATAAAAGTACTTCTCTTATGCAGGCTATCTACAGATGTACTGGGACTCTTCGTTTATGGTCCTCTCTATAAGTGGAGAATCGAGACCTATTTACGAAGGTGTGTACACAATTGGAGGCCACAACGAGTCATACTTTTACCCAACATTAGGATTGGGCCACCTACGATTTAGGCGTTATACAAAATTTAGTTTATTTGTATTTCGTCTTTTTTTGGCTTGGTGAGTCGACCATGTTGATTGTGTGCATCTTAGTTATGTAGAGGTTGTGTGTAATGCTTAAATCTTTTAAGTAATAAAACGCCCTTTTCGAAGAAAAAAAGGTAAACAGAAGGAGGCCTCAATAGGTCCCAGTCCGACCTTGTTTTGGCAGGCATCCACCCATGTGTATTTCTCACACTTGAAATCCTAGTTAATTCTTAAAAAAAATAGTTTACAATAAAGGAGGAAAACATCATTCATCTTTATTTTGCGGGGTAAAAACACCATTCATCTATAAGCGGAAAACATTGAACTTAAATCAACAAATGGGGAAAATGTACTAAAGTTTATTTTGCACCTCTATATATTGAAAAGAAAATTGCGGGAAATTTCTGGCTACACCTACCAAACTTAGGTTCACAAAAATGTGTAGATTTACTATTTTCTACTATATAATTAAATATAAAGATTTAAAAATTAAACAAATTTAATTTACTATTAAATTAATCAAAAATAAAATAATGGACTCAATTTTTTGGCACAATATATTGAAAGGTAATGTTGGGTAATTATCAATTAGCAGTTACCTATTTCTTAAACTAATGTTACATGAATAAAATGTCAAAAAAATTGTGAAAGGGAATGAAATGTCAACTTTAATATTTAGAAATCTACAGCTGGCTGGCTACGGAATTTTTCAAGAAAGAATTTAAACTTAACACACAAATCAATGTACTGAAACTATGCTACCCCCTTCGATCCATATTATTGACACTGTTTTAGTACAAAATTATACTAAAGCAGCATCAATCCATATGGATTGGGGAGAGTACTATAATATGAATAAGAATCAGATATGATCACACTGAAAAAGGACAATCATAAAACATCACGATACAACGAGAAAATTATTTTTGTTATGCAAAATAAAGGATAGTCGATGGAATGTTGTTAATTACCTTGTACACTACACAAAAATTCCCGAGGGTACGAACTCTAAAATAGAAATGAGCAGCCCGTCAGATGGCAGGGGCCATTAGTGGCTTACCGGGGTTTATGGCCCGCGGGAGGACGTGGCCAAGCTCGACTTCCTCAACGACCTTCGCGACATGCGTGATTCCCGCATTGGTCCTTGGCTTCTTGGGGGAGACTTCAACAAGATTGATGCGCCCGACAAGAAGAACAACTTGCATGTCAATCATCGTTGCATGAACAGATTCCGGCGGTTCATTGCTGACAAGGAGCTTCGTGACCTTTACCTCCACGGCCGTCGTTATACCTGGTCTAGCGAGCGTGACGCTCCGACGCTTGTCCGCATCGATCGCGTGCTTTGCACATCCGGTTGGGAGATCGCCCATCCAAACTGCTTGCTCCAGTGTCTTTCCTCCGCGGCCTCCGATCACTGCCCCCTGCTCGTGGATTGTGTCTCTCGCCCGCCCGGCGCTCGCCGCTTCCACTTCGAGCGCTTCTGGCTGAAGCTCGACGGGTTCAACCACGTGGTCTCCGAGGCGTGGAACTCCGTCCATCCAGACCCTAACCCCTACCGGCGCATCGTGGCGCGCCTCAAGATCACCGCTCGTCGCCTTCAATCTTGGAGTGCACGCACCATTGGCAACGTCTCCCTCCAGCTCAAGGTGGCTCGTGAGATCATCGCTAGACTTGACGCCGCCCAGGATTACCGGCCGCTCAGCCACAACGAGGCATGGCTGCGGCGGAAGCTTAAATGTTCCTACCTTGGGCTGCCCTCCCTCGAGCGTTCCATCGCGCGTCGGCGCGTCCGTCTCGCCTGGCTTCGCGGCGACGACGTGTTCGTCTCCTACCTGAAGATCCACGCCTCTCATAGGAAGCAGCGGACCGCCATTACCTTCCTCCAAGTTGGAGATCTGATTGTCACCAGCCACGACGCCATGGCCGAGGCCGCCTTCCACCACTTCTCGGGCGTCCTTGGCACGGCTGAGGAGCGGGAGTTCTCCATCGATCAATCACTCCTACGACAGTACACCTCCCCCCTTGATGACCTCGACGAGCCTTTCTCCGAGGAGGAAATCTGGCGCGCGGTTAAGTGCTTACCTTCCGGCAAAGCTCCAGGACCAGATGGCTTCACGGCCGAGTTTCTTCGGGCTTCCGGGGACATCATCAAGCAAGATATTTGTGACGTGTTCAACAAGGTCTACACCGCCAACGGGCGTGACTTCCAAAAGCTTAACGAGGCACTCCTCACCCTGCTCCCCAAGCGTGCGGACGCAGCGATGCTCTCAGATTATCGCCCCATTAGCCTCATCCACCTCATCGCCAAACTCTTCACGAAGGTTCTCTCGCTTCGCCTCGCACCGAATCTCGGTGCCATGGTTTCGACTAACCAAAGTGCATTCATCGCCGGGAGATGCATCCACGGCAACTTCCTCCTGGTTCAGCAGACGGCCCGCCTCCTCCACAACCTCAAGTCACCGTGCATGCTGCTCAAGCTCGACATTGCTAGGGCCTTCGATAGCGTCTCGTGGCCTTTCCTTCTGGAGACGATGCGACACCTTGGCTTCGAGCGCCGCTATAGGGACTGGATCTCGATCCTTCTCTCTACCGCCTCCACTAGGGTTTTGCTCAACGGACAACCAGGACCGCCAATCAACCACGCTTGCGGGCTACGACAGGGAGATCCTGTCTCACCTATGCTATTCACTATCGTCATCGACGTCCTCAACTCCATGCTTCTTCGCGCAGTCGATCTCGGACTCCTCCAACGCCTCACGCCCAGACATGCCAGTTCCAGCATCTCGCTCTATGCTGATGACGTCGTCATCTTCTGCCACCCCGATCGCCAAGACATGACGGCTATCAGGGAGATCCTGCGCGTTTTCGACGTCGCATCCGGCCTGCGGACTAACTTCGCCAAATGCTCCACCACTCCGATCAGGTGCATCGACGAGCACACAGCCCTCATCGCCGACGAAATGCACTGCACCGTGACACAGTTCCCTGTGCAGTACCTAGGCCTACCTCTCTCCATCCGTAAGCCGTCTTCTTCCAGCCTGTTGCCCATCGTGCTCAAGCTTGAGCGGAAGCTATCTACATGGCGCACCTCCATGCTCTCTCGTGGTGACCGGCTGGCTCTCGTTCGCCACGTCCTATGTGCTATCCCTACTCACTTCCTCACGGCCATCGCCTTCAACCAAACCATTCTCAAAAAGGTCAATCGCATCATCCGTGGATTCCTCTGGGCCAGATGCAAGGAGGCCAATGGCGGTCAATGTATGGTCAACTGGCAGCGGGTTTGTCGGCCTATCCATCTCGGCGGGCTGGGCGTCCGCGACCTGCAGCGTGTGGGCAACGCTCTCCGTGCTCGCTGGCTTTGGCTTCAGCGCACCGATCCCTCGCGCCCCTGGAGCCACTTGCATATCCCTCATGATGCCAATGTCAGCGCCATCTTCCATGCCTCGACCACCTGGAGTGTTGGCAGCGGCGACAAGTGCAAGTTCTAGACTGACCACTGGATTGATAGTCTTTCGGTCTCCGAGATTGCTCCTCAACCCTTCCAACTGATCCCGAAGAGATGGCGCAAGATTCGCACGGTCCGGGATGGTCTATCCCGGCACTCTTGGGTGCAAGACATCCACGATGCTCTCGGCCCGGAGGCCATGGTGCAGTACGTGCAGCTATGGCGGGCGCTTCGGCACTTTCAGCTTACTGACTCTCCGGACACCATCCGATGGCGCTGGACCTCTTCAGGCACCTACTCTGCCAGCTCTTGCTACCAGGCCCTCTTCCTTGGTGCCTGCGAGGAACCACACTGGAAGCTCAACGCTTCGCGTCATGTTCTTCATGTGGCTTGCTCTCCAAGATAGGTGCTGGACGGCCGAGCGTCTTGCGAGACATGGCCTACCCCATGAGCCCGCTTGTGCCCTCTGCGACCAGGAAGATGGAACGATGCAACACCTGCTGGCTGGCTGCTCCTTCTCCCGCCAGGTGTGGTATGATGTTCTTGCTTGGGCTCGCTCCCCTACAGATCTACCGACCGGAGACACCGACTTCCTTGCTTGGTGGGCTTCTTCTTGCGCTCTCGCGCCCGCTGCCACACATAAAGGCCTAACCTCCCTCATCATCCTCACCGCTTGGTGGATCTGGAAGCATCGAAACAGCTGCACCTTCGATGGGGACCGACCCTCTGTCTCCCACTTGTGTTCCACCATCAAGGACGAAGCGTGCCTTTGGGCCCAGGCCAGCGCCGGCGCGATCACCAACATCATCCTAGAGCGCTAGGCTAGGGTTTTTCTTGGGGATGAGCAACCCCGTCTGTTTGCTCGACGTCCACTTCCATGCCTTTTTTCTGTGTACATGGCATAGTGTGTCGTCCTAATCCCATTGAAAGTGCAACTATCCCTAGGTGGTTTTGGTAATTCATAACAACATATAGCTCACTGAGCTAATACTATTCCAAGATAAATATTTCAGGGAATCTCAATGAATGGCATGGCATGGATGATGAAAGTGGATCCCTCAAAATATTAAGGACAAAGGATTGGATCAAGCTCAAAATCTCAAGACTCTACATTTTACATTTTAGTGATCCAAGATCACATTGAGTCTATAGGAAAAGCCAATACTATCAAGAAGGGATGAGGTGTTGCTTAATGAGCCTCTTGCTCCATGTGCTTAGTGATATGCTCCAAAACCCTCCACTACTTTCTCACATCCACATATGACCTAAACCCAAAGTCAAACTCGGCCCTACCGATTCTTTCTATTAGCGCCACCGAGTTCAGATGTCATAGCCACTACCACAAACCCTAGGCAAATCGGTTTCACCGATAGGGATCTCGGTCTCACCGAGATGGGATTGTAATCTCACTGTTTCCTTCGTAATGTTTCGGTCTAACGAAGTGAGCGATCGGTCCCACCGAGATTACAATGTAAACTCTCTGTTTCCCTTTTGTAACTTTTCGGTCTCACCGAAGAGCAAATCGGTCCCACCGAGTTTACGACCAACTCTCTGGTTAGCTAATTACCAAATTCGGTCTCACCGAGTTTGTGTAATCGGTCTCACCGAGATTACGTTATGCCCTAACCCTAACCAAATCGGTCCTACCGAGATGCATGTCAGTCCCACCAAAAACCCTAACGGTCACTAGGTTTACTAAATCAGTCTGACCGAGTTTGATAATTCGGTCCCACCGAGTTTGGTAAATTGTGTGTAACGGTTAGATTTTGTGTGGAGGCTATATATACCCCTCCACCTCCTCTTCATTCGTGGAGAGAGCCATCGAACAAACCTACACTTCCAACTTACCAGCCTGAGAGAGAACTACCTACTCATGTGTTGAGGCCAAGATATTCCATTCCAACCACATGAATCTTGATCTCTAGCCTTCCCCAAGTTGCTTTCCACTCAAATCTTATTTCCACCAGATCCAAATCCTATGAGAGAGAGTTGAGTGTTGGGGAGACTATCATTTGAAGCACAAGAGCAAGGAGTTCATCATGAACACACCATTTGTTACTTCTTGGAGAGTGGTGTCTCCTAGATTGGCTAGGTGTCACTTGGGAGCCTCCGACAAGATTGTGGAGTTGAACCAAGTAGTTTGTAAGGGCAAGGAGATCGCCTACTTCGTGAAGATCTACCGCTAGTGAGGCAAGTCCTTCGTGGGCGACGGCCATGGTGGGATAGACAAGGTTGCTTCTTCGTGGACCCTTCGTGGGTGGAGCCCTCCGTGGACTCGCAAGAACCGTTACCCTCACGTGGGTTGAAGTCTCCATCAACGTGGATGTACGATAGCACCACCTATCGGAACCACGACAAAAACATCCGTGTCTCCAATTGTGTTTGAATCCTCCAAACCCTTCCCTTTACATTCTTGCAAGTTGCATGCTTTATTTTCCACCGCCAATATACTCTTTGCATGCTTGCTTGAATGGTGTGAAGATTGCTTGACTTGTTCAAAAATAGCTAAAATCTGCCAAAGTCTAAATTGGGAAAAGGTTAAGTTTTTATTGGTCAAGTAGTCTAATCACCCCCCTCTAGACATACTTCAAGGTCTTACAAGTGGTATCAGAGCTTTGGTCTCCATTTGCTTTGATTTCCATAGCTTTTGGTGGTCATAGCCTTGGTTTCAAAACCTAGGAGAGTATGGCGTCTAGCGAGGGAAATTATCACCGTAGAGGTCCTTACTTTGATGGCACTAATTTTGCTAGTTGGAAGCATAAGATGAAAATGCATATTCTCGGACAGAACCCGCTGCTTGGTCTATTGTGTGTATTGGCTTGCAAGGTGAATTCTTTGATGGGAGAGAACCGAACCGTGAAGCTAGTGCGGAAGAGTTGAAGATGTTGCAATACAACGCTCAAGCTTGTGATATCCTCTTCAATGGATTGTGCCCCGAAGAATTCAACAAAATCAGCCGTCTTGAGAATGCAAAGGAAATTTGGGATACTTTGATTGATATGCACGAAGGTATCGACTCCGTCAAGGAATCCAAGTTGGATGTGCTCCAAAGTCAGCTTGACAAGTTCAAAATGAAGGATGGTGAAGGTGTCGCTGAAATGTACTCTAGGCTTGCTCTTATCACAAATGAGATTGCCGGCTTAGGAAGTGAAGAGATGACCGATAGATTCATCATCAAGAAGATCCTAAGAGCATTGGATGGAAAATATGATACCGTGTGCACATTGATCCAAATGATGCCTAATTACAAAGATCTCAAGCCTACGGAAGTCATTGGAAGAATTGTTGCTCATGAAATGTCACTCAAGGATAAGGAGGAACTTCACAACAAGTCGAGTGGTGCTTACAAAGCCTGATGTGAAGCCCCCACATCATCAAGTGAGAAACAAACCTTCAATGAAGAATTGAGCTTAATGGTGAAGAACTTCAACAAATTCTACAAGAGTAGAAGCAAAGAAAGAAGCTCTAAGTCAAGGTCCTAAAATGACAAAAGATCTTCTAGTCGAGAGCAATTGCTACAATTGTGGGAGACCGGACACTATTCCAATGAGTGTACGGCACCCTACAAAAGAAGAGAAGATTCTCCCAAGAGAAGAAGTAGAAGAGAAGAATCACCACCAAGAGAGAGAAGGAGTAGAGATGATCGTTATGAACGAAGACCCTCACGGAGAAGCAAGGATTCGGAAAGGAAGGACAAGTCATCAAAGAGCTACACAAAGCGAAGACATCAGGCTCATGTTGGTGAATGGGTATCCGACTCGACTCCGACCATCACTCCGAGAGAAGCTATCACTCCGACTCGAATACACTCAAGATGAAGGTGTTTCCGGTCTAGCACTTGTGTGAACCAACTCCTACGACATATTTGAATCACCAAATGAAGGAATTGGTAGATGCTTCATGGCCAAAGGTCCTAAGGTAACACACCCAGTATGTTGATTTTGATGTTGATGAAGATGACTTGCTAGGTGATGATGATTTACTTGTTGACAACTCTAGTGATGAATACTATGATGAAACGTCAATTAATCATGCTAATCAAGCTGAAACGAGTGACAATGATAAGGAGAAAATTGAGCGTCTAACTAAAGAACTAAACACTCTTAAGTTAGCTCATGAAACTATCTTTGAAGATCATCGAGAACTTTTAAGGGCTCATGAGAAGTTACGCTTTGAAAAGCTCAATCTTGAGCAAGAGCATGAGTTCCTAAAAGCGATCAATGATGATCTTCGAAAGAAATGTTCTTCTTACATTGCCAAGCGTTTACTCTTATCTACCTACATGCCTCAAGTCAAGTCTAGTAACAAGAACAAGAAAGATTCTTCCTCTAGTAGTAACAATAATAATGCTAAATCCAATATTGTTTCTTCTAGTAGTTCTCTTGATTCCACTAATGATTCTCTTTGCCAAGTTACACTTGAGCAAGAAAACAGCTTATTGAAGGGAATTATAGAGAAAGGAGTATACAAGAGTCTTGCCGGGAGTAAGCAATTTGAGGAAATTGTACGCAAGCAAGGAAGGCACCGGAAGAATCAAGGTGTTGGTTTTGAACGGAAGTTCAATGCTAATGGAGTTGAGTGGGAAGAAGATCAATACCCCAAGACGAAGTTTGTTCCTCAACAAGAGAAGTATGATCCTACTTCCTTCAAGGGAACACAAGCACAAGATGATCTTCCACCACAAGACCACAAGAATAAAGGCAAGGACAAGCTTCAAGAGGAAATTGATGCATTTGAAGAAGCACCTAAGGCCTTGGTCAAGTGGGTTCCCAAGACTACGCCAAGTTCTACTTCATCAAGTACAACTACTACACCAAGGATTCCCATCAAGTTGATGTGGATCCCAAGAAGAAGAACTAGAGAGTTCTTGAGGGTGACTCCGCCAACATTCTTCACTCATATCATTATGGCAAGGACAAGTGCAATCAACTTCCATATCTTGCACTAGTTCAAGGAGTCACAAACCCTCATGTTGGTAAGGCAAGGGATAAGGTAACCTAATGTTTTCATGGACATCATTTTGTGTGTGCATCACTCTATGTCTATGGATATTCTTATTTGTTCCTTGTGGGACTAATCCATGTAGGTATTGAAAGTGCAACTCACTCCAAAGGATTGCTCCAAACGATCTACATCAACATTGAGCATCCACATCTTCAACACCTACATGAAGTCATCATCGACAAAACCCAAGGTTAGTTTATCCCTCTAAGGGGATCTCACATCTAGGGGAGCTTAGCTCTAAGAATTGAGTCAAAGCAACTCTAATGATGTGAACACATAAATGCTTTATGTAAAAGTGGTAACCCCACTTGAGCTTAAGCGATGAGTATGACCTATGATCAAATGTTCTCATTTGACTCCTAAGTCAATATACTCATATATAGATGACCTAGTCATCGCCAATTGTTTGATAGATGATAGAATTGGTTGTGCATGCTTTGACACATATTTCATTTGTCATCTTATTGTGTGAGCATGTTGGTTGCATATTTTACTCATTCGAGGACATCGACTTGTTGCTTTGATTGTTTGGCTTTTCTTTCTTTGGCCAAGTGGACGGACAAGAATGCCTAAGAACTTTCTCTAGCTATCTATGCTTTTCTCGTCTCAAACTCTATTCATGCTACATCACAAAATTTGATCAAGTCAGATTCGAACCACTCTGTGTGAGGAGCACTCGGAGTCCCCGATTCGTCATAGACTTAAACTTCCAAAACTTCTTTCTGATTTTTGGTCTGGCCGATTCCTCCATTTCAGTCATGCCGAGATTACTAAGTCGATCTAGGTTTTCATCTCGGTGCAACCGATTTGTACTTTTCGGTCACACCGAGTTGCAGTAATTGTTCACAGTTTAGCATCTCGGTGCCACCGAGTTGTACCACTTTCGGTCACACCGGCTGTGGTCGGGCTATATATATCGCACGGGCAAAATTTGGAAAAATTTCTCCGAATCTTCTCGCCCGCGCATAGCTCGCTCTGCCAACTTGGTCTACGGATCGTCGACTTCGTTGCCAACTGCCTCCTGTCGCTGGTTTCCGCCACCGTCAATGGAATTCTCCTCCGCTGTTGCCGCCGTAGCGAGTTCCCGCCGAACTAGGGTATGAACTCGATAACAGTGCTTTCCTCGTCCGATTCTCAGCACATTGTGTTCATTATGCATCTTTCCACGATTGAAACACTCCTATCCAGTCAAATCAATCCTTAGAATAGTTGCGATTCGAAAATTTAGGGTTAGGTTTCCTCCGAAACCATCTCGGACCCACCGAGTTGAAAAACTCGGTCCCACCGATTTGGCTAATGCCATTGCACTAGTAAGTCTCGGTCTGACCGAAAATTGCTAATCAGTGTGACCGATTTTAGGACTTTGTGAAACCCTAGCAGTCTCGGTGCCACCGAACTGTGACTCTGTCTGACCGAGTTCACTAGTTTAGGTTCCAAAACTGCTTCGGTATCACCGAGTTTGAAAATCGGTAGATCCGAAATGATTTCAGTGGGAAACTAAAACTAAGTTTTTTGAATCATTCTTTTGCAAAAACCTCTGCATTTTTTGATGCTCACCCACTCTACCTCATCAATAACTATTCACAGGGTCAGCAGTCAGTTGAACAACATGTCAGACCAAAGTGATAGCTAGAACAAATCTGAAGAGCAGATCCAATTGAGCGAGGGCACTAGTCCCTCAAGCAGCTCGGATGAGGGGAGCAGAAGCACTCCAAGCAATTTGCCCAAGGCTGCCACAAGGACAAGAAAGAAGAAGACCTCAGAGTCTGAGGATGAGGATTATGTGGCAGTTGAGGATGAGGCAAGCTCCAAGAAGAAAGTGCTCAAGAGGGAGTTCAGCTCATCTGCAGTGAAGCCTGGTTTGTAAATCTAAAGGCCAGCAGGTAGACAACCAATGTCCAAAGCCAGAGTGTCTACTCAAGCTCCTTTGGAATCTCAACCCAAAGAGCATGTTGCTGCAGAGGGAAAGAAAAGGAAAGAAAGGGTCAAGAAGACCATGGCAAGAGTGATTGGGAAGCCTTCCATGATGGAAGAGGAAGAAGAAGAAGAGGTAGCAGAACCCTGCACCCAAGGCACAAAAGGCGATGGGTGATGCTATCAAATCAGGGGCTGCAACTTCCAAGCCCAAAGCTGCCGCCAAGCCCAAGAATGCACCCAAGAGGAATACCAGGAGCATACCAAAGAATTTGAAAAGAACAAGGCCCCAATGCCTGAGGTTGAAGCTGAAGAAGATGAAGAAGGGCAGGTCCTAAGGAAGCTCAAACCCAAGATCCCAGACCACAATGATGCTCATCCTATGGCTGAAAACATGAAGATCATGAGAGATAATGGGTTGAGGCTATGGAGAGAGCCATATCCATATGCCATGAGGAGAAGGACTGCTGTGGATTACAGGTTCCACACCAAGGAGCAGCAGGACTTTTATGAGACTATCTTGCTGGATAAGAAGCCCATAGTTTGCGATATGAGATGGGTCAACTGTACCTACATGAAGGAGAACGCAGAACACTACCCTGGAGTATATGACAGCTTCAGTGCTTGTGGAGTTGCTGATTTTGTTGGGCAGAAGCTCACCAACTGGAACGATTAACTTATCATGCAATTCTACTCCACAGCACATTTCTATCCAGATGGCAGGATAGTGTGGATGTTAGAAGGAACCAGATATCAGTCTACCATAGAGGAATGGGCAAGTTTTATTAATGCCCCAAAGGAAAGTGAGGATGACCTGGACATTTATGAAAGAAGAAAATGGATCATAACTCTATGTCACACATGTACAAGGAGATCCCAGATGATGCACTTGAGACCTTCAAGTTTGGATCAGTCCATTTTCTGTCGGGGCTGCCTACGATCAACTGGATCTTAAGGCATACTCTATTGCCCAAATCAGGTGACCATAACATGATTAGAGGGAATGCAATCAATTTGCTTCATGTTTTGATGTGCCTCGAAATTCAAGGTCATGAGCCTCATAGTCGAGACAATTAAGAGGACAATGAAGCAGACGGAAGAGGAGTTGTGGTTATGCCCACAGATTCGTGGAGTTGATAAACTTCGAAGATGGGCACAGGAAAGTATCTATTGGATAAGGAACACATGGTTCTCTATCCTGAATTTGAGGACAATCGAGTTGTCATGACCGAGAATGAACCAACATCAGTGCAAGCTCAGGAGAGAAAGGAGAAGGCAAGGCAAGAGAAAGCTGCAAAGATGCCAACTCAAGCAGAGGCATCTGACTACTTTCTGAAGAACAAGCAGGAGCAGCTTGGTTACTTAATTGCATCAACTCTACAGATTGAGAAGGGGTTGGCCACCCTAACTCAAAACCAGGAGAGCCTGGAGAGAATCAAGGAACAAAAATTCTATGATCTTGATGTCAAAGTGACTGAGATTCGGCCACCGTGTGGAGCAGCGATTACAAGATGATATGCGTGAGAGGAAGGGCAAGACGACAACCGATGCATTTGCGAGTGCCTAGAGCTCAGAGGTCACCTTGCAGGTGCCAACTCCAGACACCAGAGCCACTTCTTCAGCTCCAGCTACAGCTCCAGCTCAACCAGCTCCAGCTCCAACTTCTTCAGCTCCTACCACGTCTACTGATGCGTTCATCCTTGGAGTCCTGTCTACACCACCACCAGAAGACCAAGCCTGAGAGACGACATAGTACTATGCATTTTCTAGGAACTTTTTGGTAACTTGTTGCCAAAGGGGGAGAAAAATGTATAGATCATAGGCTTCGAGAGAGAGATTTGCTTTTGTTCTCTCTTGTCTTCTTGGTTGAACCTTTTTGCGTTTGATTGCTTGAGATACTATGCATTACCTGAGACATTGATGATCATGTGTTTGATCATAAGCTACACTTATGCCTTTTATGATATTATCTTATTTATCCTTATATGATCATTCAACGTGCTTGGTGATGAGTGCATGTATTCAATCGTTATTATATTGAGCGCTCCACCAAGATGTATGTGACATGGGAGAGTAACCCATGAGCCTAATTTCTTGTGCATTTGCAGTCCAAAGCAAATCTTAAGATATGCACAAAGTTAGGGGGAGCTCTTGCTTATCACATACTTCTCAAAGCGACGATGTTTTTCAATTTTATTATCATTTGTCGAAGCTTTGATCTATATGTTGTCATCAATTACCAAAAATGGGAGATTGAAAGTGCAACTATCCCTAGGTGGTTTTGGTAATTCATAACAACATATAGCTCATTGAGCTAATACTATTCCAAGATAAATATTTCAGGAAAGCTCAATGAATGGCATGGCATGGATGATGAAAGTGGATCCCTCAAAATATTAAGGACAAAGGATTGGCTCAAGCTCAAAAGCTCAAGACTCTACATTTTACATTTTAGCGATCCAAGATCACATTGAGTCTATAGGAAAAGCCAATACTATCAAGAAGGGATGAGGTGCTGCTTAATGAGCCTCTTGCTCCATGTGCTTAGTGATATGCTCCAAAACCCTCCACTAATTTCTCACATCCACATATGACCTAAACCCAAAGTCAAACTCGGCCCTACCGATTCTTTCTATCTGGCGCCACCGAGTTCAGATGTCATAGCCACTGCCACAAACCCTAGGCAAATGGGTTTCACCGATAGGGATCTCGGTCTCACCGAGATGGGATTGTAATCTCTCTGTTTCCCTTCGTAACGTTTCGGTCTAACCGAAGTGAGCGATCAGTCCCACCAAGATTACAATGTAAACTCTCTGTTTCCCTTTTGTAACTTTTCGGTCTCACCGAAAGAGCAAATCGGTCCCACCGAGTTTACGACCAACTCTCCGGTTAGCTAATTACCAAATTCGGTCTCACCGAAGTTTGTGTAATCGGTCTCACCAAGATTACGTTATGCCCTAACCCTAACCAAATCGGTCCTACCGAGATGCATGTCAGTCCAATCAAAACCCTAACGGTCACTAGGTTTACTAAATCAGTCCGACCGAGTTTGATAATTCGGTCCCACCGAGTTTGGTAAATTGTGTGTAGCAGTTAGATTTTGTGTGGAGGCTATATATACCCTCCACCTCCTCTTCATTCGTGGAGAGAGCCATCGAACAAACCTACACTTCCAACTTACCAGCCTGAGAGAGAACTACCTACTCATGTGTTGAGGCCAAGATATTCCATTCCAACC
Source organism: Aegilops bicornis (assembly GCA_021605145.1). Taxonomy (NCBI): domain Eukaryota; kingdom Viridiplantae; phylum Streptophyta; class Magnoliopsida; order Poales; family Poaceae; genus Aegilops; species Aegilops bicornis. The sequence continues at coordinate 315,212,834 of CM038675.1, read as the reverse complement.
ACATGAATCTTGATCTCTAGCCTTCCCCAAGTTGCTTTCCACTCAAATCTTCTTTCCACCAGATCCAAATCCTATGAGAGAGAGTTGAGTGTTGGGGAGACTATCATTTGAAGCACAAGAGCAAGGAGTTCATCATGAACACACCATTTGTTACTTCTTGGAGAGTGGTGTCTCCTAGATTGGCTAGGTGTCACTTGGGAGCCTCTGACAAGATTGTGGAGTTGAACCAAGGAGTTTGTAAGGGCAAGGAGATCTCCTACTCGTGAAGATCTACCGCTAGTGAGGCAAGTCCTTCGTGGGCGACGGCCATGGTGGGATAGACAAGGTTGCTTCTTCATGGACCCTTCGTGGGTGGAGCCCTCCGTGGACTCGCGCAACCGTTACCCTACGTGGGTTGAAGTCTCCATCAACGTGGATGTACGATAGCACCACCTATCGGAACCACGACAAAAACATTCGTGTCTCCAATTGCGTTTGAATCCTCCAAACCCTTCCCTTTACATTCTTGCAAGTTGCATCCGTATTTTCCGCTGCCAATATACTCTTTGCATGCTTGCTTGAATTGTGTGAAGATTGCTTGACTTGTTCAAAAATAGCTAAAATCTGCCAAAGTCTAAAATTGGGAAAAGGTTAAGTTTTTATTGGTCAAGTAGTCTGATCACCCCCCCCCCCTCTAGACATACTTCAAGGTCCTACACCCATGCTGTAAAAACTATCCTTCTATCAATGGAAAGATACGCATCCTTAGCGTATTCGTGAAAAAAAAATACTGACATAAGGGATGGTTTCCTGTGGGAGGAACCAGGGACCGAGCTAGCCCTAGAGCACTAGTGTTAGATGAAACTCATGAAATTATACCTGCATTACTATGCGTTCTACGATATAAATTGTGTTTTTAAGAAGGGCAACCCTTTCTAACTTTGATCAAAGTTGTACGAAAAATATCAACATCTACATAATAAATAAATAATACCTCCGTCCCACAATATAATATCTGGTGCACCGGTGCTTGTGGTGCTGGCGGTGCACCGAACTTTGTTTGGTAGGATTTACATAACAGACTTCACATGCCTCTAGTATTCATAGATGACACGGACCGAGTGATGGCAATTGTGCTCTTTGCGCAGCACCGGAAGATGTCAGCCATATTAAGTTTCCTACCTCGTTGCACAGTTCTTCTGGAGTTGTGTCCATGAGAGCTTGTCATTCGCTTGGAACCCCAAACATGTAACAGTTTCGCTGGTATGGTTTGCACTTTGCGTGGTCCTAACGTAGAGTTGTTTGCAGTGCCTTTACAACACAATCTTGGACCCTTTTGCGTCATGCGCAATAACCTTGCGATTGGGATAATCATCTCTGACCAACCAACTGAGTGTATCTTTAAAACCAACTCTTTCTTTCAGTTGCAGCTACCTTTGGGCAAAGAGAAGGACAATGCACTGGCGGACGCTGCATTATCAAAGATTAGGCTCATTCACACAATCAACAGGTAGCCCACAGCGAACATAAATTATGAGGATCATATTTCTTAGGTGTCCTATTTGGGCAGTGTCAAGGGTTCGATTGTGGGCATCGTCAACAGAGGGCATGGTGCCTCCATGGAGGCTGCGACGGCCAAAGGATTCGACATTGCCATCCTGACCATGTCGAGAAGGTGTTAATTCAGGTACGTTCGATGCTGTGAGCACCTTCAAAAACCCAGCAAGGGCCCACTTACCGCCGTCAAGGATCCCAAGCCAATCGTCCGGATAGCCATGATGCGGCTTGAACTACGTCGGTATTTTCCCAAAGAGGAAGGGATGATGAAACACAGCTATGATAGGTATTTCCCACAGTGATGGGACCAAGGTTATCGAACCAGTAGGAGAACCACGCAACACTATGTAAACGGTACCTCCACACAAAGAACAAATACTTGCAACCCAACGTAAAAGAGGGGTTGTCAATCCCTCCTGGGTAAAAAGATAGATAAAATTGTAGTAGATTCGATAAATAGATCTCGCGGGAACGCGAGATAAAATAAATAACAAAAAAATTGCAGCAAGGTATTTTTAGGTTTTTGGATTAATAGATCTGAAAATAAAAGCGAATAAAAATAGATCTCGAAGGAAAATATGATAAAGAAGAGACTCGGGGGGGGGGGGGTGGGCGTAGATTTCACTAGTGGCTTCTCTCGAGAAAAATAGCATACGGTGGGTAAACAAATTACTATTGGGCAATTGACAGAACTTCATGGATAAAATAGATCTGATCATAAACTCAAAGTTCATCGGATCCCAAAAAACACACCGCAAAAAGAGTTACATCAAATAGATCTCCAAGAGACCATTGTATTGAGAATCAAAAGAGAGAGAGGAAGCCATCTAGCTACTAACTACAGACCCATAGGTTTACAATGAACTACTCACGCATCATCGGAGAGACACCAATGAGGATGATGAACCCCTCTGTGATGGTGTCTACATTGGATCTACGGTTTCTGGAACTTGCGGCGGCTGGAATTGTTTTTCGTCGACTCCCCTAGGATATTTTGGATTTTGGGGGTATTATAGAGCAAAGAGGCGGTGCAGGAGGCGTCTGAGGTGGGCACAACCCACCAGGGCGCGCCCAGGTGGGTTGTGCCCCCCTTGGGGCACCCCTCTGGTACTTCTTAGGTCCATCTTGTGTCTTCCGGTCCAAAAAATCTCCAAAAAGTTTTGCTGCGTTTGTACTCCATTCGGTATTGATTTTCTGCGAAGCAAAAAACAGCAACTGGCACTGGGCACTATGTCAATAGGTTAGTCCCAGAAAATGATATAAATTTGCTATAAAATGAGTGTAAAGCATCCAAGAATGATAATATAATAGCATGGAACAATAAAAAATTATAGATACGTTGGAGACGTATCAGCATCCCCAAGCTTAATTCCTGCTCGTCCTCGAGTAGGTAAATGATAAAAACTGAATTTTTGATGTGTAATGTTGCCTAACATGTTCATCATATATTCTTTTCTTTTGTAGCATGGAAATTTGGACTTTTATATGATTCAAAGCAATAGTCTAGTTTTGACATGAAGATTTCAATACTCAATCATATCAACAAGCAACCATGTCTTTCAAAATATCAACACTAAAGCAATCTATCCCTAGCCCATTATGCTCAATCATTGATCCATTTATGAAACACACTCGCATATTAGCTACACCCAATGGTCAAGTACGATCATAGTGCCCCTTAGTTGGTGCTTTATAAGACAAGATGGAGACTCAAATAAAATAAAAAATTGCATAAAGTAAAAAAAAGAAAGGCCCTTCGCAGAGGGAAGTAGGGATTTGTGGAGGTGCCAGAGCTCAAAGCAAAAAAGATAGAGATAAAACAATTTTGGGTGGCATGCCTTTCCTGTCAACAAAAACGATCGAGTAGTTCCCAATACTTTCCATGCTAGATATATCATAGGCGGTTCCCAAACAAAAAATAAAGTTTATTCCTTTTTCACCATACTTTAACATTCCACGGCTAACCGAATCCACGGGTACCGTCCATACCAACACTTTCCAAGGAATTTATTATTTGACAACATAAAGTAAATACATTTTTCATTTCGGGACTGGGCATCCCTAATACCTTTGTCGTACTCTCGTGCAATGACAAGTGAATAAACACTCATATTGAGAATAACACATCTAGCATGGAAAAATATCAGCCACCCCCTACCGTTTCATGAGCGGTACGAGCACACAAAAAGAAATTTATTTTGAAAATTAGAGATGACACATACAAATTTGCTTAGAACGGCACGGAAATACCACATATAGGTAGGTATAGTGGACTCATATGGCAAAACTGGGTTTAAGGATTTTGGATGCAGAAGTAGTAATCATACTTAGTACAAGTGAAGGCTAGCAAAATATTGAGAAGCATCCAACTAAGAAATGAAAAATATCATAAGCGAGATTTAAGCATAACTAACACTGGATAATGCACCACAAGTAGGATGTAATTTCATTGCATAACTATTTACTTTCGTGTTTGCATAGGGAATCACAAACCTTAACATCAATATTCTTACTAAAGCATAATTACTCATAAACATGACTCACATATTATATCATCATATCGTCTATTAAAAAGAATCAAGTTTTTTTGTCCAATGATCTTCATGGAAGTTTTTATTATATCCCTACTGAATATCTATCACTTTGGGACTAGTTTCATATGTTGCTTTAACAGCTCAAACAAATCTAAGTGAAGAACCTGAGCATAAAAATTTCTTCTCTCAAAATAATATAAGTGGAGCATGAGAGAATTTCTTTAAAAAATTTACCAACTCTCAAATAAATCTAAGTGAAGCATGAGAGCATTTCTTCAAAAATAATAAAGCACACCGTGCTCAAAAAGATGTAAGTGAAGTACTAGAGCAATTCCATAGCTCAAAAAGATTTAAGTGAAGCACATAGAGCAATTCTAACAAATCATAGCAAATTTTGGCTCTCTCAAATAGGTGTGTCCAGCAAGCATAGATGACACAAAATAAAAAGCAAAACAAACAAAGACTCATATCATACAAGACGCTCCAAGCAAAACTCATGATATGTGATGAATAAAAATATAGCTCCAAGTAAAATACTGATGGTTGTTAGAAGAAAGAGGGTATGCTACTCGGGCATCCCCAAGCTTAGTTGCTTGCTTCTCCTTTAGATAATGGCTTGGGATGCCATGGGGTATCCCCAAGCTTAGGCTCTTCTTACTCCTTATTCCTTCATCCATTGTGATCTCACCCAAAACTTGAAAACTTCAATCACACAAAACTCAACAAAACCTTCGTGAGATCGTTAGTATAACAAAGCAAATCACTACTCTAAGTACTGTTGCAAACCCATTCATATTTTATTTTTGAATTATATCTACTGTATTTCAACTTTACCATGGCTTATACCCTCCAATACAAACCATAGATTCGTCAAAATAAGCACACAATGCAAAGAAAACAGAATCTATCAAAAACAGAACAGTCTGTAGCAATATGAAAACTTTGAATACTTTTGTAACTCCCAAAATCAATATCAAGAACAATAAAATCGATGGGTACATAATTCCTATTTGCAAGAATAAGAACATCATTAATTCTTCCCATGGTTTTTTAATAGTAGAATCCCCCAAGTGCAAATTTAAAGAATATTCTTCAATATCGGTAAGACCAAGCACATCACATAAAGATTTCGGAATTGTAAAAACACTAGCACCCAAGTCACATAAAGCAAAACACTCATAATTTTTAATCTTGACTTTGATAGTAGGTTCCCATTCATCATGTAATTTTCTAGGGATTGAAATCTCTAATTCCAACTTTTCGTCCAAAGCTTTCATCATAGCATCAACGATATGTTTAGTAAAATATTTATTTTGTTCATAAGCATGGGGTGAGTTTATCATGGATTACAACAAATAAATACAATCAATCAAAGAACACTTATCATAATTAAAGTCTTTGTAATCCAAAAGAGTGGCCACATCACTAGTTAAAGTTTTGACCGCTCCAAACCCACTTTTATCAATTTTTTCAACAAGATTTTCACTCTCCAAATTATCGGGACGCCTTCTAACTAAAGTTGACTCTTATTCAGTCCCTTTATCATCAATCTTAATTCTACTCACTACTACGGGATGCTGCTAACGCGACACTATGATCAGAGACCCTTCGACGAAACTGTGTGCGATGCAATAATCGCAAACGGTGGTGTAAAAGAACCGTCAAAAAAGGTGCAAAACATTTGCGATGGCGGAGCCATCAAACACGGTTCAAATTTTAGTTGCATGTGCGATCTAGGGCATACGGTTTAGTCCAATGAACTGTTTGCGATCAGGCGGAACAAAAGAAACGGGCAGCTTGATGAAGGCGTGTGCGATATAGAGCATACGGTTCACTCGGATGAACTGTTTATGATTAGGCAACACAAAAGAAACGGTCGGCCAGATCAAGGTGTGTGTGCTTGAGGGCATACGCTTCAGAAGCATTAACTGTTTGCGATTAGGCAACAGAACATAAACGGGTCAGCCAGATCAAAGTGTTTGCGATTGATGGCATACACTTCACATGGATGAACTGTTTGCGATTAGCCACAACAAACTGAAACAGTTAGATAGATCAACGTGTGTGCGCTAGACGGGCACACATTCTAATTAAAAGAAGCATGCGTGATAGTAATAACGAGCGGGCACAGTTGTTGGAACAAGACGTGTGCTGGCATTGCCTATTGCGGTGCACCCTATGGTGCAAACGCCACGTACGCGGCCGAGAAGGCGTACGTGCCCATGTTGCGCCTTTCGGGAATAGTGCCGCACTTATAACCGTCAATAAATTTTGAGCATGCGTCCCGTCACAATTTTTTTAGAAGAACAGGGAGGCCGCGTCCCGTCACATTCCAAATTGCAAACCTGTTCCCACCGATCAAAACCTAAACGGTTTCCCACTTAGGAGCATATTACTACTCGGTTATAAATACTACTACTCCAAGATGACTGCACATTCCTCCTCAACTCCTCATCCACAAAAATAAACAAGTCATTCATCATCGTTCCCTTGCGTCTGCCATGGCCAGCGTGAGTTCTGGTCGAGATTGCCACCGTGGAGGCGAGCACGGAAGCGGAAGCACGAGAGATGTCCCGCCTCGCCGAGAAAGCAGCCAACATGTCTCGCCGCACGACCGTAGCAGCAGAGAGGTCCTGCCGCACCGCCGAAGCAGCACGGAGGTCCCGCCGCGCTGTCGATGCAGCAGACTGGTCCGGTCGTGCCGCGAAAGCAGAAGAGATGTCCCGCCGTGCCGCGAATGCAGCAGAGATGTCCTCCCGCACCGCGGCGGCCTGGGAAAATGTCTCGCGGGTAGGCGAGGACTCTTACAGGTGCATGCATGCCCTCGTCCTTAGGCAGATGGATCAGATCTCCAGGTGGGGGAGGTTGCAGGATGACCTGAAAGCCTCGTTTGAACAGTCTACTGACGTCATCCGACAACTAAATGAGAGCAATGCGAAGCTCCGGGCCGAGCGCGACCTGCTGAGGGCGAAGATTGTCGGAAGTGCGGAGCAGCAGGAGCAGACCACTGCCTTGTTGAAGAGAACCGGTGTCATTGTCGAGAAACTTATGGACGAGAATGCCATGCCGTGCATCGAGCATAGAAGGCTGGTGGAGGAATCCATGGATGCTCTCAAGCAGCATCTTGAGGACAAGAAAGAGCTAAATGCGCCGCTTCGCGCGGAGACTAGTTCCATGACCTACAGCAACGCATTAAGAAAGTAGAGATCAGCGAGCCAGATCGTTGTCTTCCTTCTTCTTTTGCCCTTGTGTATTTCGGGAGTTGCCGCATGTGGCTTTTTTTCATTATGTTTCTAAATATGTAAGACAATTATTATCCACTGTCATCGTCCTTATATTCATCATGGTTGTTATAAGTCGCAGTCGATGCTATATAGGTCCGTTGGATCTTACTCAAAATCCGTGCAAAACTTTCTTTTCAGATTTTCATTTTTCTCTCTTAAATCTCAATCCAATGAGACATATAGCCACGCCGTAGAACAGGTGCTCGGGCGCCATTAATGGAGCGTTGGGAGGGAGGTGTGCGGCAGGTAGCGGTCAAAGGGCTTTCCTCCCGATGAGCACGCGCAGGGGTCTGATCGCAAGCCTTCCGTACTCAAATAGCTACCCCGCACGGCACCTCCTAGCCAATAAAAAAAGGGGACGCGTGGCCGCACGTAATTGGTAAGTAGAACGCCCACGGTTTCAATAATACTTGTGTTTCCGATTTGTAACGTGACAACACTTGTTCCAAAATGACTTTGTTGATTGTTAATGTGTGTGCCTTCGCAAATCGGACAGAAAAATAACCACAGCATGTTGGTGCCATGTCATGACACCATGCCAAGTTTCATGATTTTCAGGCGTGTTTTGGATTTACAGGAATTAAAAAACCAAGTTTCTCAATCTTTCCGGCTGAGCCACGATGCCCAGATGTTTGAATTTCATTCCCATCTATTACATAGAACCTAGAAATTCACCCAAGGACACACATGTGATTTATCAAAAAACTTTGGTGCACTGGAGCCTGTGCTTGTAGTTCAAATTTGAATTATGCACATTAAATACGCAGAAACTCAATTAATGTATAAAAAAGGCCAAACGAACCTGGAATAATTCAAAATTTTAGCACGATACTTCTATTTGGTCTAATCTGCTTGTGCAAAAAAAATAAAGGCAGGAGAAGGCAGTGTACGTATGTCGTTTCGCACATGGAGGTGACACGTTCCCTCTCGGAACCACGAGCCTTCTTGAGGGAAGGTCCAGTTTGCAAGAAGCTTACACCAAATCTTGTCCCAATTCGGAAAAAATTACCGCGGCATGTTGGTGCCATGTCATGACACCATGCCAAGTTTCATGATTTTCAGGCGTGTTTTGGATTTGCAGGAATTAAAAACCAAGTTTCTCAATCTTTCCGGCCAAGCCACGACGCCTAGCTGTTTGAATTTCACTCCCATCTCTTGCATGGGACCTAGAAATTCACCAAGGACACACATGTGATTTTTCAAACAACTTTGGTGCACTAGAGCCCGTGCTTGTAGTTCAATTTTGAATTATGCACATTAAATGCGCAGAAACTCAACTAATGTATAAAAAAGGCCAAACAAACCCGGAATAATTCCAAAATTTAGCACGATACTTCTATTTGGTCTAATCTGCCTATGTAAAAGAATTAAGGCGGGAGAAGGCAGTGTACGCATGTCGTTTCGCACACGGAGGTGACACGTTCCCTCTCGGAACCACGAGCTTTCTTGAGGGAAGCTCCGGTTTGCAAGAAGCTTACACCAAATCTTATCCCAATTCGGCCCCAAAAAATACCGTAGCATGTTGGTGCCATGTCATGACACCATGCCAAGTTTCATGATTTTCAGGCATGTTTTGGATTTACAGGAATTAAAAACCTAGTTTCTCAATCTTTCCGACCGAGCCATGATGCCAAGATATTTTAATTTCACTCCCATCTCTTGCATGGGACCTAGAAATTCACCCAAGGACACAAATGTGATTTTTCAAACAACTTTGGTGCACTGGAGCCTGTGCTTGTAGTTCAAATTTGAATTATGCACATTAAATGCGCAGAAACTCAATTAATGTATAAAAAGGCCAAACAAACCCGGAATAATTCCAAAATTTAGCACGATACTTCTATTTGGTCTAATCTGCGTGTGTAAAAAAATTAAGGCGGGCGAAGGCAGTATACGTATGTCATTTCACGCACGGAGGTGACACGTTCCCTCTCAGAACCACGAGCCTTCTTGAGGGAAGCTTCGGTTTGCAAGAAGCTTACACCAAATCTTGTCCCGGTTCGGCCAAAAAAAATTACCGCAGCATGTTGGTGCCATGTCATGACACCATGCCAAGTTTCTTGATTTTCAGGCGTGTTTTGGATTTACAGAAATTAAAAAACCAAGTTTCTTAATCTTTCCGACCGAGCCGCGACACACAGATGTTTCAATTTCCCTTCCATCTCTTGCATGGGACCTAAAAATTCATCCAAGGACACACATGTGATTTTTCATACAACTTTGGTGCACTGGAGTCTGTGCTTGTAGTTCAAATTTGAATTATGCACATTAAATGCGCAGAAACTCAATTAATGTATAAAAAAGGCCAAACGAACCTGGAATGATTCCAAAATTTATTATGATACTTCTATTTGGTCTAATCTGCCTGTATAAAAAAATTAAGGCGGGAGAAGGCAATGTACATATGTCGTTTTCGCGCACGGAGGTGACACGTTCCCTCTCGGAACCACGAGTCTTCTTGAGGGAAGCTCCGGTTTGCAAGAAGCTTACACCAAAGCTTGTGCCAATTCGGGCAAAAAAATTACCGCAGCATGTTGGTGCCATGTCATGATACCATGCCAAGTTTCATGATTTTCAGGCGTGTTTTGGATTTATAGGAATTAAAAACCAAGTTTCTCAATCTTTCCGGCCGAGCCACGACGCCCAGATATTTGAATTTCACTCCCATCTCTTGCATGGGACCTAGAAATTCACCCAAGGACACACATGTGATTTTTTAAACAACTTTGGTGCACTGGAGCATGTGCTTGTAGTTCAAATTTGAATTATGCACATTAAATGCCCAGAAACTCAATTAATGTATAAAAAAGGCCAAACGAACCCGGAATAATTCCAAAATTTAGCATGATACTTCTATTTGGTCTAGTATGCCTGTGTAAAAAAATTAAGGCGGGAGAAGGCAGTGTACCTATGTCGTTTCGCACACGAAGGTGGCACGTTCCCTCTCGGAACCACGAGCCTTCTTGAGGGAAGCTCCGGTTTGCAAGAAGCTTACACCAAAGCTTGTCCCAATTCGGCCAAAAAAATTACCGCAACATGTTGGTGCCATGTCATGACACCATGCCAAGTTTCATTATTTTCAGGCGTGTTTTGGATTTACAGGAATTAAAAAACCAAGTTTCTCAATCTTTTCGGCCGAGCCACGACGCCCAGATGTTTGAATTTCACTCCCATCTCTTACATGGGACCTAGAAATTCACCCAATGACACACATATGATTTTTCAAAGAACTTTGGTGTACTGGAGCATGTGCTTGTAGTTCGAATTTGAATTATGCACATTAAATGCCCAGAAACTCAATTAATGTATTAAAAAGGCCAAACGGGCCCGAAATAATTCCAAAATTTAGCACGATACTTCTATTTGATCTAATCTGCCAGTGTACAAAACTTAAGGCGGGAGAAGGCAGTGTACGTATGTTGTTTCGCACACGGAGGTGACACGTTGCCTCTCGGAACCAAGAGCCTTCTTGAGGGAAGCTCATGTTTGCAAGAAGCTTACACCAAAGCTTGTCCCAATTCGGCCAAAAAAATTACTGCAGCATGTTGGTGCCATGTCATGACACCATGCCAAGTTTCAGGATTTTCAGCCGTGTTTTGGATTTACAGGAATTGAAAAACCAAGTTTCATAATCATTCCGGCCGAGCCACGACACCCAGATGTTTGAATTTTATTCTCATTTCTTGCATGGGACCTATAAATTCACCCAAACACACACATGTGATTTTTCAACAAACTTTCTTGCATTGGAGCATGTGCTTGTAGTTCAAATTTGAATTATGCACATTAAATGCCCAGAAACTCAATTAATGCATAAAAATGCCAAACGAACCCGGAATAATTCCAAATTTAAACACGACACTCATGTACTAGTTGCATGTTCACTATACGTAAATGTTCTAGCAATTCAAACACCATCCTTTTCCTCCGTAACACCATTTTGTCTTTCAAAACATAATGAAAAAATCAGGTATACCACAAACAATTTACTAGAAAGAATCGTGTGGGATGCGATATAAAATATCTTGGCGCACTGTCTTGTTTGGCTTACTCAGGAAGCTTCATCGTCTACAGTCCACCGCCCCCGCTTGAACCACACTTGCTCGCCAGTTTCTCGCGGCACCAAGCGAAATTTTTTTGCCACCGCAAAAATATCTATCTCCCCGCCCCCCCCCCCCCCTCCTACCAAAAGCCACATTTCCACTGTTCCTCCTTGCTTTCCAAGTTCAAACCTTCACTGCTGCTTACTGGCAGCTCAGCCTCCTCGCCGGCGACCATTCTTCTTGCAGCACCACCTCCTCGCCGGCTACCCTTCTTCTTGCAGCACCGCCTCCTCGTTGATACGTCCATTTTGCATCATGCTTTTATATCGATATTTATTGCATTATGGGTTGTTATTACACATTATGTCACAATACTTATGCCTATTCTCTTATTTTACAAGGTTTACATAAAGAGGGAGAGACCTATTATGCACAACTCCAAAAGTCCTGAAACTCCACGGAAGTTATTTTTGGAAATAATAAAAATACTGAGCGAAGAAAATACCAGAGGGGACCCACACCTTGGGCACGAGGGTGGGGGCGCGCCCTACCCCCCTGGGCGCGCCCCCTGCCTCGTGGGTCCCCTGGTGGCCCTTCGGTGCCCATCTTCTGCTATATGAAGTCTTTCGTCTGAAGAAAAATCATAAGCAAGCTTTCGGGACGAGACTCCGACGCCACAAGGCGGAACCTTGGCGGAACCAATCTATGGCTCGGGCGGAGCTGTTCTGCCAGGGACACTTCCCTCAAGGAGGGGGAAATCATCGCCGTCGTCATCACCAACGCTCCTCTCATCGAGAGGGGGCTAATCTCCATCAACATCTTCACCAGCACCATCTCCTCTCAAACCCTAGTTCATCTCTTGTATCCAATTCTTGTCTCTAAGTCTGAGATTGGTACTTGTAGGTTGCTAGCAGTGTTGATTACTCCGTATAGTTGATGCTAGTTGGTTTATTTGGTGGAAGATCATATGTTCAGATCCTATATGCATATTAATACTCCTCTTATTATGAACATGAATATGCTTTGTGAGTAGTTACATTTTTTCCTGAGGACATGGGAGAAGTCTTGCTATTAGTAGTCATGTGAATTTGGTATTCGTTCGATATTTTGATGAGATGTATGTTGTCTTTCCTCTAGTGGTGTCATGTGAATGTCGACTACATGACACTTCACCATTATTTGGGCCTAGAGGAAGGCATTGGGAAGTAATAAGTAGATGATGGGTTGCTAGAGTGACAGAAGCTTAAACCCTAGTTTATGCATTGCTTCGTATGGGACTGATTTGGATCCATATGTTTCATGCTATGGTTAGGTTTACCTTAATACTTCTTTTGTAGTTGCGGATGCTTGCAATAGGAGTTAATCATAAGTGGGATGCTTGTCCAAGTAAGGAACGCACCCAAGCACCGGTCCACCCACATATCAAATTATCAAAGTACCGAACGCGAATCATATGAACGTGATGAAAACTAGCTTGACGATAATTCCCATGTGTCATCGGGAGCGCTTTTCTCTATATAAGAGTTTGTCCAGGCTTGTCCTTTGCTACAAAAAGGATTGGGCCATCTTTCTGCACTTTATTTACTTTTGTTACTTGCTACCCGTTACTAATTACCTTATCACAAAACTATCTGTTACCGATAATTTCAGTGCTTGCAGAGAGTACCTTGCTGAAAACCGCTTATCATTTCCTTATGCTCCTCATTGGGTTCGACACTCTTACTTATCGAAAGGACTATGATAGATCCCCTATACTTGGGGGTCATCAAGACTCTTTTCTGGCGCGGTTGCCGGGGAGTGAAGCGCCTTTGGCAGGTGGAATTTGGTAAGGAAAAATTTATATAGTGTGCTGAAATTTACTGTCACTTGTTACTATGGAAAGTAATCCTCTGAGGGGCTTGTTCGGGGTATCTTCACCCCGACCAGTAGAGCAAAGAGTTGCTCCTCAACTTACTGAACCTACTGAAAATTAAAATGTTTACTTTGAAATTCCTTCGGGTATGATAGCTAAACTGCTAGCTAATCCTTTTGCAGGAGACGGAACATTGCATCCTGATTTACACTTAATCTATGTGGATGAAGTTTGTGGATTATTTAAGCTTGCAGGTATGCCCGATGATGTTATCAAGAAGAAGGCCTTCCCTTTATCTTTGAAGGGAGATGCATTGACATGGTATAGGCTATGTGATGATATGGGATCATGGGACTACAAGCGATTGAAATTGGAATTTCATCAGAAGTTTTACCCCATGTGTCGTGGTTTTGTCACGGCAGATGTCCTCATGAAAGGACTTATTCGTGGAGCCATCGCTTCTGGTTAGCTTGAAGGGGTTAAAGCGGACAAGGGACGTAAGAGAGCTTATACTAGTTCGGCCCCTTCGATGAAGGTAAAAGCCTACGTCTAGTTGTGATGGAATTGATGGGGTTTTGATGACCAGGGAGCGAATATGCTTCGCCTAGTCCTCCAGTTGTTGTCTGTTGGCCTGAACCGCCACCAGGTTGTCCCCTTATATACATGGGTGACATTCATCGGTTTACAGAGTCCCGAGACCGGCTCATAAACGTGTCCGGTTTGGTCTCCACTCTTTCTATCTTACAACACAAGTTTACATACTAATGCTGGTTTTACGGCTACAGGCCTAAAACCGGTTCTGGGCCTTGGGCCCTTATATAACATCCTCATCTGCTTTCATGGGCTTCAAGCATACTTGACTACTGATGAAGTTAACCCGGCCTGTCCTGGCCGGTTTACGCCCAGTAGTAATATCCCCAACATTAGGCCCAGATTGATTTGAACAAGTTCATGTCAATCCTTAGTAAAAACTTCGTCTTCAACATCTTCTCATAACTTGGTAAACCGCCGTGACGTCATCTTCTCAGATCATGGTGAACCGGCGTGACGTCATCTGTTAAAAAACTGTGTATGACACATCTTCATTAATGGGTCACCGACAATCGAGGCGATAGCTGCGCCTCACTTCCAAATTCACGACCCCTTGATTTTCGCGCCTGACACTTATCTCCTGCCTTTATAAAAAGGACCGAAGGGTCATTTTCTCTTTTCCCCTCGTGCCTCTTCGCGTCATCTTCCTTGCGCCGCTCAGCTTGTGGAGTTCCGCCGCCACCGTCGACCGTCGTCTCTGCTTAGACCTTGGCCGCTGCATCACCCTAAACGCACCAAAACACTGCGGCGGCCTTCCGCTTCTTCCTCAGCTCTGATAAGTCTTCTGCCCTTTCTGCCATAGATCTGTTCTAGGGTTTCCTGGTTCTTCGGTGTTCATCATTCATTTCTTGTTCATATGATGGTTCTTTGATGAACTCCTGAACATCTGCTCTGTGTAGTGGTAGCCTTTAGCCTCCGTTTCCACTTACGCATCTCAAAACCATAGATCTTATCTCTTTTTTTTGCGAAAAAACCATAGATCTTATCTGAACCTTTACTCATTGGTTCGGCACTACTTCTTTAGGCTTTGAATATATTTCCCTTTTCTGACATGCCCCAGATCCAAAACTGCAACATAACCTTGTGAAACCTGTTTTCATTCAATTACTCATCTGCAATCTTGACTCTTCAATGCTTAGACTAGGCGGTTTAACTTTGTAGAAAAAATGACAATCCGGTATATACCATTAGTCCCCTTGTTGAACCGCCAAATCCTTTACCAGGGCACTGTTGCATTGTTGAACTCCGGTTTTTAAATAGCTGCCTCCGGATTAGCAAATATGCATCATCATCATATAACTACCCAACGTATTCTTAAACCGGCAATTACTGTATTGTAGATCTTGCCATGGCGAAACAAGTGTATGAGTGCAACTGGGTCCCTTCTCGAGTGACTAAAGATCAGCTGAACAATCTGGTCAAAACGGGCGCTTTAAGTAAGAAAGACGCCATTCACTGGAGAGTCCCTAGCACGGAATGTCCACCTACCCCTAGAGAGGGAGAATTTATTGTCTTTACTGGTCATTTAAGCCGGGGCTTCAACCCTCCCGGTTCAAAAAATTTCCGGGATGTCTTAGCTGACTTCCAACTGCACCCACAAGATATTGGTCCTAACTCCATAACCAATATCTGCCACTTTCAAGTCTTTAGTGAGGTTTACCTTCAGGAGGAACCTTCAGTAGAGCTATTCAGGGACTGTTTTCACCTGAACCGTCGCACAGAGTTCAAAGACGGATCCAACACAGAACTAGGCGGTGTGGCGATTCAGAAAAGAAAAGAAGTCACCTACCCTCATGCCAATCTTCACAGCCACCCCAAAGAATGGAACCACACATGGTTTTATTGCAAGGACACCTCTCCTTCTGAGGAAAATCCCCTGCCAGGTTATCGTCCGGAACGTTTGAGCAACACACACCCTTTCCCTCAGAGGCTAACTGCTAAAGAGAGAGTCAAATATTCTCACCAACTATCTAAGCTTAGGGCCTTTATGGCCAACGGGTTGACAGGGGTTGATTTTGCACGCTGCTAGATCTCTTGGAGCATACTACCCTTAAGCCAGCGCCCCGGTTTGATGTGTGAGTACACAGGAGATGTAAAGGATGCTCAGCGGCACATTGATATTCAGTACACAGGAGAAGTTACCGAAGCTGTCAAAAAGATGCTGAATGAACCGGAAGAAGTCTGTGCTCAAACCGGCCTACCCCCTTTCTGCGCCATTAACAAACCGCCGGCTGTAAGAATCATACTTTCTGCTTATCTGAAATTGCCTTTGTCCAAATGTCGTCTGAAAATATTATTATTTTTAACAGGGCGATGATCCATTCTGGAACAAGAAACCTTTGCAAGATAAACCGTGAAGCCAACCCGGCCAAAGACCAAAGCTGTGAAGAGGCCTGCTAACAGGAAAAGAACCACCGCATCCTCCGATCCACCAGCTGACGATGATGTGGGTAACCCGGATCTTGAGGTAGAACTTGACTCACTTTGTTCATTTTTCATACGCCTTATTGATGATGATTATTCCCAGGACGACGCTGAAGTCGATCCGCGATGTCAGAGGTAATCGTTCTTTCCTCCGATTCAAACCCTTTGCCTTCACTAAAAATCCATCGGGCAAACCGGAAAGTTAAATTTCTCATCCTCTTGCTTACTTGGACCCGAACTTTCTTGTGAAGACACAACATCACGAGGTTTCGCCAGACAACCCAAGACAACAAGCCAGTAGTTACCTCCGCCGGTTTACCGAACAGTCCGGTTCGGAAACACCGTTCAGAGGTCTCTAACTCTCTTGTCAATGCATGCCCTAAAGCGGGTTGTTTTCGTCAACCTCTTAATCCGTCCGATTCCAATTATCAAGGCACTTCTCATTCATCCTCTGGCGAGTCATCAGCCACCAAGCTTCCACCGCTCAAAACGGTGCTTGGGTAAGTCATATTCCTTCTTACATCTTTGACATATTATCTTATATGCGCTGAACTGGTCTTTTTTAATTCAGAGCCAAATCGAGACCCAGCAAAAAGGCTCGTCTGAATAAACCGGCAGAAGAAAATACGGCTGCTGAACCGGAGAAAATACCGGACCCTAAAGAGGCCAACCTAGATGATGTGTTGGATGACCCACCACCACAAGACCATGATTTTGTTGCTGAACAAGCAGAAGTTGACATCACAGGCCCTGTCGATCAGCCGACCAGCTCTATCCAGACTGATAAGCCGGCGAGTCCAGCGAAGAATAATGACAAACCGGCAATTTTGCACGAACCGGTGAAGAAAAAGATGATGATGTCCTTATTACTAGTGTTGGCCATACAGATCCAGGAAACCCTGTCGCTTTATCCAGGCACACTGCTAAAGAAGAATTCTCCGCAATTGGTAAAGGCAAGTGGAATGCCGATTTATCAACTTATGCCGCTCTGAATGCTCAAGATCTCCATTCTGGCTATCTGAACCGGCTGTACACCAGCCGTGATTATGAAGCCGGTCTGGTCAATATGATGAAGGAAAAATATGAGGTAACCTCTTATATGCTTCTCTACTTGTATTCTTTGGTAGCTTTAGCAACTCAATAGCCCCCAAGTGACGGTTTAAGATCAACTTAATCCGGGACTTGAGTAAGTTTTCAATGTGAGCCTCAATTCATATGAACTTTGATGACGTAGCCCCCAAGTGTCGGTTCAACTTTGCGAAGTTAAACCGGGACTTTATAGAATAAAAATTCTTGTATCAGTAGTCTAAGAACAAATAGCCATTAGCCCCCAAGTGCAAAGCTGAATACTTGTATTGAGCTTGGGACTTTGTAGAAACTGTAGGACGAAGAGCAAATATGCATTAGCCCCCAAGTACCAAGGGCATAACTTGTTATGTGGTTGGTACTTCAACTTTTGTACAGTCATTTCATCATGTAACTATCTCTGTGCAGGCTGAGCTGAGCAAGAGAGGAAGTCAAACCGTCGATCTGCAGGAGAATCTTAAGTTGCAATGGGCAGAAACTTCCAAGGCAAAGGAAGAACTGATCAGCGCTTTAAGCGCTATGGAAAAACTTAAAGAAGGCTTCAAGAAAGAGCGGGCGGATTGGGCGTCGGAGAAATCCGCCTTAACGCAGAGGGCTGAAAAAGCAGAAACCGCTCTTAAACTGGTGGTTGATGAATTGACCAGCGTGAAGCGACAAGTTCATGCCATGACTGCAGCTGTATTTGGTAAGTATTCTTGTTTTCCGAATTGAGCAGAACTTGTCCTGTAACTGTCGGTTTATTAACCCTTGCAATGATACAGGAACTCGTATTGGCCACTTGGGATCAGATGTGCGGAAAAAGTTAAAGGCTGCTTACACTTTGATAGAACAACTGTACTCTGGTGCACAACGGATGATCTACACCGCTTCCCACAACAATAATCCGCCCACCTTGATCAAAGATACTCTTGAAAGGTTATCTATGCTCCCTGCCCGGGTAGAAGAGCTGAAGAAATCTGCTGCTAGAACGGGTGCTTTGAATGCCCTAATCCGGGCAAAAGCGTGGGTGCCTGACTTTGATCCTGTGTAAGCGGCCCAAGGCTATCCCAGCTTGAAGGAAGACGGGACAGAATTTGATGAAGAGGATCTCCGAACCATAAACCGGGAAGTTCGCCCTCTCGCTTGTCAACTGGTTGAAGAGGCAGATTTGTCCCACTATCAAGCTAACTATGATGATCAAAACAAGTGGGTTCTTTGCACCAATTCACAAGCGGAAAATCTTATCCTGCCAATCCGTAAGCACACTTACGCTCCTGACATTGAACTGTCCCTGCTGATAAGTGATGAAGCTGTATTTCAAGCCTTAACTGGGATCGACTGGGCAACTGTTGATTTCCAGCCACTGGGTAGGGAGGAAGAGGTTGAACCGGCGCGAGATGATCCGCAACCGTCAGGTCAAGCCGACGACCAAGCGTGAACCGGAGGCCGGTTTAAACTATTGCATGCTGTGACCTGTATTTGATAAAAACAATGATCTTTTTGGGCACCGAACGCCTTGTAATAGGCTAGTTCATATACTTGGTCTGGTATGCCTTCGTGCATATTTATCTTCAACTGATGCTTGTTTGATTCATATTTATCCAAACTGTTTCTGCAGTCAAGAAGCTTAAAATGCCCTGGCGGTTTACCAACGGGCGGGTCGTGACACCCATGTATGTAAAACCAAAGATGATAACTTAGGTTTAGAATATATAACCAAATATGGAAACATACAATACCTGCCACCGTTGGGCATGATGTTGGCTGACCAACCTTGTACTGGGGCTGACAACCAAACCTTGGAGGAGAAAACAGCTCCTGTTAATATAAGGCCGGTTTACAATGTAAACCGCTCCGGGTTATAATAAACACCGGTTTGCTCCATAATAGGATGGTAACAGAAAATCAGACCGGGCAGATAGTCTCCGGATTAAGATTTGACCGTGTTCCGTCAATTTGTAATTGGCAGTCGAACCGGATTAACAATGTCGGTTTGAAAACGCAACAAAAGAAATGTTTATCAAAAAAAAAGAAAAACGTAATTCAAGCGAAGGCAGAGATAAAACCATTGCAAATGAGGCTTTGAGCCGATCAAGAGGCATTACCATGGTCGGACACGATCAAGCCCCCAAAAGGCGTAGCTATGGTTCGAGTCAGCCAGGTCCCCAAATGATGCCTTGGCATTACGCCGATCAAGAGGTGTAGCTATGGTTCGGGTTCGACCAAGCCCCCAAGTGATGCTATGGCACTAGGCCGATCAAGAGGCGTGACTGTGGTTCAGACGTGACCAAGTCCCCAAGTGATGCTGTGGCTTTGCGCCTATCAAAAGGTGTTGCTATGGTTCGGACACGACCAAGCCCCCAAGTGATATAATATAAAGCTTTTGAGAAGCTAACTCAAGGGGTAAACCGGACGCCGCTTTAAGAAACAGAAGCTCCATGTAACCACACATGAGGTAAAAATAACAGAGACCCCGCTTTAGCTGAGGTTCCGGTTTATTGTATTGATCATAATATATACATTGTCATAGTATGTACATAAGTAGAGCCTATAGCTCAAGTATAATAGGGCCGAAGATGAGCAATATTCCACGGACGGTTGGTCTCCTCCTCCGACTTACGTGAGTCTTTGCGCTCTCGAACATCGATTAGGTAGTATGACCCGTTGTGCAGATTCTTGCTGACCACAAAAGGTCCTTCCCAAGGTGGGGATAACTTGTGCACATCCGTCTGATCTTGGATGAGCTGAAGCACCAAATCTCCTTCTTGAAAGGTTCTAGTTCTAAACCGGCGGCTGTGATAGCGACGCAGATCTTGCTGGTAAATCGCCGAACGGGCAGCCGCTACGTCACGCTCCTCATCCAACAGGTCAGGAGCTTCTTGTCGTGCCTTCTCGTTGTCTGCTTCAACATATGCTGCTACACGAGGTGAATCATGAAGGATGTCACTGGGAAGAACCGCCTCCGCTCCATAAACCATGAAGAACAGCGTGTATCCTGTCGATCTGTTGGGTGTGGTGTTGATGCTCCATAACACAGAAGGTAGCTCCTCGACCCAACAACCCGGCGTCCGCTGCAAAGGAACCATAAGCCGGGGTTTGATGCCTCGAAAGATCTCTTGATTGGCCCTCTCTGCTTAACCATTGGACTATGGGTGAGCCACTGATGAGACGTCAAGCCGGATGTGCTCACGTTGACAGAACTCTTTCATGGCACCCTTGGACAGATTGGTACCATTGTCAGTGATAATGCTATGTGGAAAGCCAAACCGGAAAATCACCTTTTTGATGAATTGAACCGCCGTGGCCGCGTCACATTTGCTAACAGGCTCTGCCTCTACCCACTTTGTGAACTTGTCAACCGCCACCAGAAGGTGGGTCTTCTTGTCTTTGGACCTCTTGAAAGGCCCAACCATATCCAGCCCCCAAGTTGCAAACGGCCAAGTAATTGGAATCATCCTCAATTCTTGAGCCGGCACATGAGCGCGTCTTGAGAACTTCTGACAGCCATCCCATCATCTGACCAAGTCCTCCGCATCAGCATGAGCAGTTAACCAATAGAAACCGTGACGAAACGCCTTGGCCACCAAAGATTTTGAACCGGTGTGGTGACCACAATCTCCTTCGTGAATTTCATGCAAAATTTCACAGCCTTCCTCAGGAGACACACAGCATTGAAACGCCCCTGACACACTGCAATGATGCAACTCTCCATTGATAATAGTCACGGACTTGGACCACCGGATTATCTGCCTGGCCAGAGTCTCATCCTCTGGTAACTCGCCCTGGTTCATGTACGCGAGATAAGGAACCGTCCAATCCGGGATGACATGAAGAGCCGCCACCAATTGAGCTTCCGGATCAGGAATAGCCAAATCCTCTTCACCAGGGAGCTTGACGGACGGATTATGCAGAACATCCAAGAAGACATTAGGCGGGACCGGTTTACGTTGAGAACCCAATCGGCTCAAAGCGTCCGCCGCTTCGTTCTTCCGTCGGTCCACGTGATCCACCTGATAACCTTTAAAGTGACCTGCAACAATATCCACCTCACGCATTTAATGCTGCCATGAGCGGGTCCTTGGAATCCCAAGTGCCAGACACTTGTTGAGCCACCAGGTCCGAGTCTCCGAAGCACTTAACTCGGCTTAGATTCATCTCCTTAGCCATCTGAAGACCATGGAGTAAAGCTTAGTACTCAGCTGCATTGTTAGTACAAGGGAACATTAAGCGGAGAACATAACAGAACTTATCACCTCGTGGGGAAGTTAATACGACTCCAGCCCCCGAGCCCTCCAATTTCCTGGACCCATCAAAATGAATAGTCCAATAGGTGTGATCCGGCTTCTCTTTAGGTGCTTGCAGTTCTGTCCAATCGTTGATGAAATCCACAAGTGCTTGAGACTTGACCGCCGTCCGAGGTATGTATTTCAACCCATGAGGCCCAAGCTCTATAGCCCACTTGGCAATCCGGCCAGTTGCTTCCCTGTTCTTGATTATATCTCCCAAAGGAGCAGAGCTGACCACTGTGATGGGATGACCTTGGAAGTACTGTTTAAGCTTCCGGCTTGCCATGAAAACTCTGTACACCAACTTCTGCCAATGCGGGTACCTTTGCTTGGACTCAATAAGTACCTCACTGATATAGTAAACCGGACGCTGAACCGGATATTCCTTGCCTGCCTCCTTGCGCTCCACCACAATAGCCACGCTGACTGCTCGAGCGTTGGCTGCCACATATAACAACAATGGTTCTTTGTCAATCGAAGCAGCAAGAACCGGTGGATTAGCCAGCTGCCGCTTTAAATCCTCAAACACCTCATCTACAGCAGAACTCCAGACGAAGTTGTCGGTTTTCTTCAGCATCTGATACAAAGGAATCACCTTCTCACCGAGGCGGCTGATAAACCGGCTCATCGCGGCAATCCGGCCAGCCAAGCATTGAACGTCATTGATACACTTCGGTTTAGCCAAGGAGGTGATGGCTGTGATCTTTTTCGGATTAGCCTCAATGCCCCTGTTAGACACCAGAAAGCCCAACAGCTTGCCTGCCGGTACACCAAAAACGCACTTGGCCGGATTGAGCATCATCTTGTAAGTCCGCAGGTTATCAAAGGTTTCCTTCAAATCATCAACCAGAGTCTCCTTCTTCCTTGACTTGACCACAATATCATCCACATAGGCATGAACATTACGGCTGATTTGCTTATGAAGACAATTCTGCACACACCGTTGATAAGTCGCCTGGGAACTCTTGAGCCCAAAGGGCATAGACACATAACAGAAGGCTCTAAAGGGATTTATGAAGGCCGTCTTCTCCTGGTCCTTAACTGCCATTTTGATCTGATGATAACCAGAATATGCATCCAAAAAACTCAAACGCTCACAACCTGTCGTAGCATCAATAATTTGATCAATACGGGGGAGGGCAAAAGGATCTGGCCGGACAAGCCTTGTTGAGATCTGTAATCCACACACATACGCCATGTGCCATTCTTCTTAAGGACCAGCACCGGATTAGCTAACCATTCAGGATGGAAAACTTCAACGATAAATCCAGCCGCTAAGAGCCTGGCCACTTCCTCTCCAATAGCCTTGCGCCTTTCTTCGTTGAACCGGCGGAGAAACTGTTTCACCGGTTTACACTTAGGATCAACATTAAGAGTGTGCTCAGCGAGTTCTCTTGGTACACCTGGCATGTCAGAGGGCTTCCACGCAAAGATGTCCCGATTCTCAAGGATGAACTCGATGATCGCGCTTTCCTATTTCGGATCCAAGTTTGCACTGATGCTGAACTGCTTGGACGAATCGCTAGGTACGAAGTCAACAAGCTTAGTCTCAACAGCCAATTTAAACTTCAGGGCCGGATCATGCTCCGTAGTTGGCTTTTTCATCGGAGTCATGTCTGTCGGATCAACATTATCCTTGTAAAATTTTAACTCCTCCGTGGCACAAACGGACTCAGCATAGGCCGCATCACCTTCTTCACACTCCAAAGCAATCTTGCGGCTTCCATGGACAGTTATTGTTCCCCTGTGACCCGGCATCTTGATCTGCAAATAGACATAGCAGGGTCGTGCCATAAATTTGGCATAAGTCGGCCGTCCAAACAGGGCGTGATACGGACTCTGGATTTTCACCACCTCAAAGGTCAATATTTCTGATCTGGAGTCATGATCATCTCCAAAGGCCACCTCCAGAGCTATCTTGCCAACAGGATATGCTGACTTACCAGGTACCACGCCGTGGAACACCGTATTGGATGGTTTAAGATTTTTATCTGTTAACCCCATACGACAGAAGGTTTCATAATAGAGGATGTTAATACTGCTTCCTCCATCCATGAGTACCTTGGTGAATTTATAACCTCCTACCTAAGGCACCACCACCAATGCCAGTTGACCCGGATTGTCAACCCGGGGAGGATGATCCTCTCTGCTCCACATGATTGGCTGCTCGGACCAGTGTAAGTAACGGGGCACTGCCGGTTCAACAGAGTTCAATGCCCGCTTATGAAACTTTCGGTCACGCTTGTCCAAACTAGTGGTGAAGACATGATATTGCCCACTATTTAACTGCTTCGGGTTGCTCTGATAACCCGATTGCTGCTGCTGCTGCTGATTGTAGCCACCCTGGCTGCTCTGATTACCTTGATTGTTGTGTCCGCCCTGATTACCATTGAAGCCTGAACCGGAATTTCCTCCACCATAACCCGGCCCATGAGATCCGGATCCTGAACCGCCACCTGATCCGTGATCATACCGGAAAGCATTAGAATTTTTGAACTCTTGCATGATGTAGCAGTCCTTCCAAAGGTGGTTGGCCGGCATCTCCTTCGTCCCATGTTTTGGACAGGGCTGGTTCAACAGGTAAGACAGGCAGTCCGGGTTAGGATTAGGTGCTTTCTATACTGGACGATGCATTTACCCCTATGCCGCTGGCCCTTATCTGCAAGACCTTCATTAGCCACAAAGTCCAAGCCGTGATCCGCCTTACGTTTGCCACCGTTCCCATGACCCGCCGGGTTGTGGTGCTGCCCCTTGACGTTGCTGCTCTTCTTTCCCTTCCCTGTCTTGTCATCGTCAGACTCGGGATCCTTGGTACTATCAGAGTCAGCATACTTTACTAAAGCGGCCATGAGGGTCCCCATGTCATTGCAATGGCGTTTCAGCCGTCCCAACTTCAACTTCAGCGGCTCAAACCGGCAATTGCCCTCCAAGGTCAGAACTGCCGTATCCGCATTGATGCGGTCTGATGAATGCAAAATTTTCGAGACCCGGCGCACCCAATGGGTTGTCGACTCTCCTTCCTCCTGGACACAGGCAGCTAAGTCTAGTATCGACATAGGTTGCTTGCATGTATCCTTAAAATTCTGGATAAACCGGGCTCTCAACTCGGCCCATGAACTGATAGAGTTAGCCGGTAGACTCTTTAACCAAGTACGGGTCGTTCCTTCTAGCATCATTGTGAAATACTTTGCGCACGCCGCATCATCCACATCAAGCATCTCCATAGCCATCTCATAGCTTTCCACCCATATTCAGGGGATAAATCGGCAGTGTAATTCGGCACCTTATGCGGACCCTTGAAATCCTTGGGCAGACGCACATTACGTAATGCTGGGACAAGGCATGGCACCCCCAAAGAGCTGGCGGTAACCCCTGGCTCAACTGATGTGGTCGGATGAACTGGAGTGAGTTGACGAGCTTAATACTGCGCTACTAACTCAGCCTCCCTGCGCGCTCGGGCCCGGTCTACCACCTCCTGAGCATTGATACGTCTCCAACGTATCTATAATTTTTTATTGCTCCATGCTACTTTATCTACTGTTTTGGACTATATTGGGCTTTATTTTCCACTTTTATATTATTTTTGGGACTAACCTATTAACTGGAGGCCCAACCCAAAATTGCTGTTTTTTGCTTATTTCAGTGTTTCGAAGAAACAGAATATCAAACGGAGTCCAAACGGAATGAAACCTTCGGAAACGTGATTTCCTCACCGAACGTGATCCAGGAGACTTGGACCCTACGCCAAGGAACAAGAGAGGCGGTCATGAGGGTGGGGGCGCGCCCCCTGGGCGCGCCCATACCTCGTGGGCCCCCTGTTGCTCCATCGACGTACTCCTTCCTCCTATATATACCTACGTAACCCCAAATGATCAGAACAGGAGCCAAAAACTTAATTCCACCGCCGCAACTTCCTGTATCCATGAGAACCCATCTTGGGGCCTGTTCCGAAGCTCTGCCGGAGGGGGCATCCACCGCGGAGGGCTTCTACATCATCACCATAGCCCCTCCGATGAAGTGTGAGTAGTTTACTTCAGACCTTCGGGTCCATAGCTAGTAGCTAGATGGCTTCTTCTCTCTTTTTGGATCTCAATACAATGTTCTCCCCCTCTCTCTAGATGGCTTCTTCTACTAGATTGGTAGTTCTTGCAATGGGAGAAGTGCTTAGCTTTGGGTTCAATCTTGCGGTGTCCTTACCCAGTGACATAAAGGGTTGCAAGGCACGTATTGTATTGTTGCCATCGAGGATAACAAGATGGGGTATTTATCATATTGCATGAATTTATTCCTCTACATCATGTCATCTTGCTTAAGGTATTACTCTATTTTTAACTTAATACTCTAGATGCATGCTGGATAGCGGTCGATGAGTGGAGTAATAGTAGTAGATGCGTAATCGTTTCGATCTACTTGTCACGGACGTGATGCCTATATACATGATCATACCTAGATATACTCATAACTATGCTCAATTTTGTCAATTGCTCAATAGTAATTTGTTCACCCACCGTAGAATACTTATGCTCTTGAGAGAAGCCACTAGTGAAACCTATGGCCCCCGGGTCTATTCTCATCATATCAATCTCCATCACTTTTATACTTGCTTTGTTTTTACTTTGCTTTTTACTTTTTTCTTTGCATCTATATACCAAAAATACCAAAAATATTATTTATCATCTCTATCAGATCTCAATCTCGTAAGTGACCGTGAAGGGATTGACAACCCCTAATCGCGTTGGTTGCGAGTAGCTATCGTTTTGTGCAGGTACGAGGGACTTGTGCGTGGCCTCCTACTGGATTGATACCTTGGTTCTCAAAAACTGAGGGAAATACTTACGCTACTTTGCTGCATCATCCTCTCCTCTTTGGGGAAAACCAACGCAAGCTCAAGACGTAGCAAGAAGGATTTCTGGCGCCATTGCGGGGGATTCTACGCAAAAGTCAACATACCAAGTACCCATCACAATCCCTATCTCTCGCATTACATTATTTGCCATTTGCCTCTCGTTTTCCTCTCCCCCACTTCACCCTTGCCTTTTTATTCGCCCTCTCTTTCCCAATCTCCTCCTCTTTTTCCCTTTTCCTTTTGTTTGCTCGTGTGTTGGATTGCTTGTTTGTCGCGATGGCTCTACCTAGATTTGGTGATCTTCACCTTAAAAGGCTAGAGGAGATCGAAAACAATGTCAGAGAGTTTATGGTTTTGCATTTTGAGCATAATAATTTCTTTAGAAACGAGCTTAAGGAACAAAAACGTTTTATGAGTTATATGAATAAAGAGCTCGATGATATGTCTAAAGAATTTGATGGTATAAGATCCCAAATTGCTCGTCTTGAAAAGTTGACCGCTGAAATTTCGGATATGAAAGCTACCTTAGTCAATAAGATGGCTGCTAAACCAAATCCCTATGAAAAACAAGATGAAGATCTAAAAGTTATTGATGTGTCCCCCATTAAATCTTTGTTTTGAAATATAAATCTTGATGAAACTGAATATGATCTTCCCTTACCTAGAAGGCGTTCTAAGAATTCGGAGTTTTTAGATCTTGATGATGAAATTGATAAAAGTGGGATTGAAAGAAATAAAAATCTAGATTTGCTAAACCCACTATTTTGGATTTCAAGGAATTTAATTATGAAAATTGCTCTTTAATTGATTGTATTTCCTTGTTGCAATCGGTGCTAAATTCTCCTCATGCTTATAGTCAAAATAAGGCCTTTACCGAACACATTGTTGATGCCTTGATGCAACCTTATGAAGAAAAACTTGAGTTGAAAGTTTCTATCCCTATAGAACTCTATCATGAGTGGGAACCTACTATTAAAATTAAAATTAAAGATTATGAGTTTCATGCTTTGTGTGATTTGGGTGCTAGTGTCTCCACTATTCCCAAAACTTTGTGTGATTTGCTAGAATTCCGTGACTTTGATGATTGCTCTCTAAACTTGCATCTTGTGGATTCCACTATTAAAAAGCCTATGGGAAGAATTAATGATGTTCTTATTGTTGCAAATAGGAATAATGTGCCAGTAGATTTTATCGTTCTTGATATACATTGCAATCCTTCATGTCCTATTATTCTTGGTAGACCTTTCCTTGGAACGATTGGTGCAATTATTGATATGAAGGAAGGGAATATTATATTCCAATTTCCATTAAAGAAAGGCATGGAACACTTTCCTAGAAAGAAAATAAAATTACCATATGAATCTATCATGAGAGCCACTTATGGATTGCCTACCAAAGATGGCAATACCTAGATCTATCCTTGCTTTTATGCCTAGCTAGGGGCGTTAAACAATAGCGCTTGTTGGGAGGCAACCCAATTTTATTTTTAGTTTTTTGTTTTTGCTTCTGTTTAAGAATAAATAATCCATATGTCCTCTATTTAGATGTGGTTTTATGTTTTAATTAGTGTTTGTGCCAAGCTAGACCTATTGGATCTTCTTGGATGATAGTTATTTGATCTTGCTGTAATTTCCAGAAACTTTGCGCTCAGTGCCCGAATTGTTAAAAATCACCAGAACGTGATAAAATACTGATTCCAATTGCTTCTGATCAATAAACAAATTTTCTAGGTCTTCTAATTTTGGTAGAATTTTTGGAGTTCCATAAGTTTGCGTTAGTTACATATTACTACAGACTGTTCTGTTTTTCACAGATTCTGTTTTGCATGTGTTGTTTGCTTATTTTGATGAATCTATGGCTAGTAAAATAGTTTATGATCCATAGAGAGGTTGGAATACAGTAGGTTTAACACCAATATAAATAAATAATGATTTAATTACAGTACCTTAAACTAGTCTTCTGTTTTCTTTCTCTAACGGAGCTCACGAGATTTCTATTGAGTTTTGTGTTGTGAAGTTTTCAAGTTTTGGGTGAATTCTTTTGATGGATTATGGAACAAGGAGTGGCAAGAGCCTAAGCTTGGGTATGACCATGGCACCCCAAGATAAGCCAAGGACACCAAAAGTCAAAGCTTGGGGATGCCGGAAGGCATCCCTCTTTCGTCCACTTCCATCGGTAATTTACTTGGAGCTATATTTTTATTCACCACATGATAAGTGTTTTGCTTGGAGCGTCTTGTATCATTTGTGTCTTTGCTTGTTAGTTTACCACAATCATCCTTGCTGTACACACCTTTTGAGAGAAGCCAATTTGATTAGAATTTGCTAGAATACTCTATGTGCTTCACTTATATCTTTTGAGCTCGATAGTTTTGCTCATAGTGCTTCACTTATATCTTTTGAGCGTGATAATTTTTGCTCTAGTACTTCACTTAGATCTTTTAGAGCATGGTGGTGGATTTGTTTTAAAGAAACTATTGATCTCTCATGCTTCACTTAGATTATTTTGAGAGTCGTTAATAGCATGGTAATTTGCTTAATATTAATATACTTGGTATTCAAGATATGTGAAACTTTCTTTTGAGTGCGTTGAATACTAAGATACATTTTATGCTTGATAATTGTTTTGAGAAATTCTTGTGTTGAAGTTAGCAAATCCCGTAGCATGCACGTATGGTTAAAGTTGTGTAACAAATTTAAAACATGAAGTGTACCTGGCTTGTGCATCCTTATGAGTGGCGGTCGGGGACGAGCGATGGTCTTTTCCTACCAATCTACCCCCCTAGGAGCATGCGCGTAGTACTTGATTTTTGATGACTTCTAAATTTTTGCAATAAGTATATGAGTTCTTTTCACTAATGTTGAGTCCATGGATTATACGCACTTTTACCTTTTCGCCTTTGCTAGCCTCTTCGATACCGTGCATTGCCCTTTCTCACCTTGAGAGTTGGTGCAAACTTCACCGGTGCATCCAAACCCCGTGATATGATACGCTCTATCACACATAAACCTCCTTATATCTTCCTCAAAACAGCCACCATACCTACCTATTATGGCATTTCCATAGCCATTCCGAGATATAATGCCATGCAACTTTCCACCGTTCCGTTCATCATCATCATGACATACTTTACTTTTGTCATATTGCCATTGCATGATCATGTAGTTGACATCGTATTTGTAGCAAAGCCACCATGCATTATTTTTCATACATGTCACTCTTGATTCATTGCACCATCCCGGTACACCGCCTGAGGCATTCATATAGAGTCATATCTTGTTCTAGTTTCGAGTTGTAATCCTTATGTTGTAATCAATAGAAGTGTGATGATCATCATTATTAGAGCATTGCCCAAAAAAAAGAGAAAGGCCAAAAAGAAAAAAAAGGCCCAAAAAAAGAAAATAAATAAAAAGGGCAATGCTACTATCTCTTTTTCCACACTTGTGCTTCAAAGTAGCACCTTGTTCTTCATGTAGTGAGTCTCATATATTGTGCTTCAAAGTAGCACCATGTTTTTCATATAGTGAGTCTCATAAGTTGTCTTTCATACTAGTGGGGATTTTTCATTATAGAACTTGGCTTGTATATTCCTACGATGGGCTTCCTCAAAATGCCCTAGGTCTTCATGAGCAAGCAAGTTGGATGCACACCCACTAGTTTTCTTTTGTTGAGCATCCGTAGCTCTAGTGCATCCGTTGCATGGCAATCCCTACTCCTCATGTTGACATCAATTGATGGGCATTTCCATAGCCCGTTGATTATCCTCGTCAATGTGAGACTTTCTCCTTTTTTGTCTTCTCCACACAATCCCCATCATCATATTCTATTCCACCCATAGTGCTATATCCATGGCTCACGCTCATGTATTGCGTGAAGGTTGAAAAAGTTTGAGATTATTTAAGTATGAGACAATCGCTTGGCTTGTCATCGGGGTATAGAAGTTGGGAACATCTTTGTGCGATGAAAATGAAGCATAGCCTAACTATATGATTTTGTAGGGATGAACTTTCTTTTGCCATGCTATTTTGAGAAGACATGATTACTTTGATTAGTATGCTTGAAGTATTATTATTTTTATGTCAATATGAACTTTTGTCTTGAATCTTTTGGATCTGAATATTCATACCACAATTAAGAAGATTTACATTGAAATTATGCCAAAGTATCACTCCGCCTCAAAAATTCTCTTTTTAACATTTACCTACTCGAGGACGAGCAGGAATTAAGCTTGGGGATGCCTGATACGTCTCCAACGTATCTATAATTTTTTATTGCTCCATGCTACTTTATCTACTGTTTTGGACTATATTGGGCTTTATTTTCCACTTTTATATTATTTTTGGGACTAACCTGTTAACCGGAGGCCCAGCCCAGAATTGTTGTATTTTGCCTATTTCAGTGTTTCAAAGAAACAGAATATCAAACGTAGTCCAAACGGAATGAAACCTTCGGAAACATGATTTTCTCACCGAACCTGATCCAGGAGACTTGGACCCTACGCCAAGGAACAAGAGAGGCGGTCACGAGGGTGGGGGCGCCCCCCTAGGGCGCGCCCCCCTGCCTCATGGGCCCCCTGTTGCTCCACCGACATACTCCTTCCTCCTATATATACCTACGCACTTCAAACGACTGTAACAGGAGTCAAAACCTAATTCCACCGCCGCAACTTCCTCAGATCCACGAGATCCCATCTTGGGGCCTGTTCGAGCTCACGAGGGGGCATCCACCATGGAGGGCTCCTACATCATCACCATAGCCCCTCCAATGAAGTGTGAGCAGTTTACTTCAGACCTTCGGGTCCATAGCTAGTAGCTAGATGGCTTCTTCTCTCTTTTTGGATCTCAATACAATGTTCTCCCCCTCTCTCGTGGAGATCTATTCGATGTAATCTTATTTTTGTGGTGTGTTTGTTGTGACCGATGAATTGTGGGTTTATGATCCAGCTTATCTATGAATAATATTTGAATCTTCTCTGAATTCTTTTATGTATGATTTGTTATCTTTGCAAGTCTCTTCGAATTATCTGTTTGGTTTGGCCAACTAGATTGGTAGTTCTTGCAATGGGAGAAGTGCTTAGCTTTGGGTTCGATCTTGCGGTGTCCTTACCAAAGGATGTAAAGGGTTGCAAGGCACGTATTGTATTGTTGCCATCGAGGATAACAAGATGGGGTATTTATCATATTGCATGAATTTATTCCTCTACATCATGCCATCTTGCTTAAGGCGGTACTCTGTTTTTAACTAAATACTCTAGATGCATGCTGGATAGCGGTCCATTTGAGTGGAGTAATAGTAGTAGATGCAGAATCGTTTCGTTCTACTTGTCACGGACGTGATGCCTATATACATGATCATACCTAGATATACTCATAACTATGCTCAATTTTGTCAATTGCTCAATAGTAATTTGTTCACCCACCGTAGAATACTTATGCTCTTGAGAGAAGCCACTAGTGAAACCTATGGCCCCTGGGTCTATTCTCATCATATCAATCTCCATCACTTTTATACTTGGTTTGTTTTTACTTTGCTTTTTACTTTTTTCTTTGCATCTATATACCAAAAATACCAAAAATATTATTTATCATCTCTATCAGATCTCACTCTCGTAAGTGACCATGAAGGGATTGACAACCCCTAATCGCGTTGGTTGCGAGTAGCTATCGTTTTGTGCAGGTACGAGGGACTTGTGCGTGGCCTCCTACTGAATTCATACCTTGGTTCTCAAAAACTGAGGGAAATACTTACGCTACTTTGCTGCATCATCCTCTCCTCTTCGGGGAAAACCAACGCAAGCTCAAGACGTAGCAAGCATCGCCAACGCCACCTGCTGGGTTGTTGCCACGGGGCGCTTCACAGTTCCGTGCGTTGCTTGACATGGTCGGTTCATCCATACGCCTGCTGTAGCTCCGGCTTGGACGAGGGGTTGAATGAATTCGATCACGGCTGTATGAATACGCCTCCTGTTGAACCAAAGCTGTTCGAAGAAGCTCCTTAACCCGGCGCGTTTCCACCGCCGCCGGAGAATCGCCTTCAATTGGGATGGCCTCCAGTCATGAAGCGGCAGCAACAAGATTGTCCATCGGATTAGAGTAATGACCCGGAGGTGACTGGACGGGCTGAGGCACAATATTGCTCTGACGAGGTGGATCCATCAAACGTGGCTGAACCGGCGCGCCTGCTCCAGGTGCTTCCGCCCGGTTTACTGCCGGCGGGTTACTGGTCCCTTCTCCGGGGGTGTTAAAGAGGTTCCTAGCCTCGTAAACCAGAGGTAGACGAGACCGGTGCTTTCTCTTCAGGACTTCATGCGATGCGTTCTGATCCAGCATAAGCCGATAAGCCTGCGCGTCCACAGCGGCCCGTTCTGCGGTCATCCTGGCATCCTCAGCCGCTAAATCAGCTTTGGCATGAGTAATCTCATCCTTTACTTTTGCGATTTCTGCATTGTGGGCATCCTGATCCGCCGGGTTAACCTTGCCATGAGCGTAGCCAACGCATCGAATAGATCAGATAAAACTTGAGCTGGCGGGCGCACATGGCCTCCTGCCCCGGCTGCCGTCACCGCTACTGATCCGGAGATCATTGTTGTTGCGGTCGAAGAGTGGATCGCCGCTTGTGTACCGGCCATGAATATTCCAACACGGTTCGGCAGATCAGAGGGGTCCGAAATACTGTCACCATCGGAACAGCCCCAATCTGGCCATCTTGTAATTGATATAACGACTCGGTCTCTCCGGTCAATGACTCGTCGCCGGAATAAACGACGGTCTCACCACCAGATTCCGATCTATCCTCGTATTCTCCTCCATGGATGACTCCCACAAAGGCACGCTTCACAGTAGGCTTGACCCGGGCAGATCGCACATGCTGAGCCGTCTTGACGAGGTCGGTGCAGATGTCTGGCTCAGGGCCCGGTTCGCCAATCTTGCCGATGAAGACGTGTATTCCACCAAAGGGGACCCGGTACCTGTACTCGATTGAGCCGGCCTCGGGGCCCCAGCCTGCATCGTCGATGTAGAGCTTGCTGCGATGACTCTTGGTCATCCGGCCCACGGCGTAACCCTTAAGTCCTTCGAAGTTGCGCTCCAAGAACTTGAAACCATCATGCGATAGCCCCACGGTGGGCGCCAACTGTCGTGGTTTTGTCACGGCAGATGTCCTCATGAAAGGACTTAGTCGTGGAGCCATCGCTACGGGTTAGCTTGAAGGGGTTAAAGCGGATAAGGGACGTAAGAGAGTTTATACTAGTTTGGCCCCTTCGATGAAGATAAAAGCCTACGTCTAGTTGTGATGGAATTGATGGGGTTTTGATGACCAGGGAGCGAATATGCTTCGCCTAGTCCTCGAGTTGTTGTCTGTTGTCCTGAACCGCCGTCGGGTTGTCCCCTTATATACATGGGTGACATCTGTCGGTTTACAGAGTCCCGAGACCGGCTCATAAACGTGTCTGGTTCGGTCTCCACTCTTTCTATCTTACAACACAAGTTTACATAGCTATAGGCCTAAAACCGGTTCTAGGCCTTGGGCCCTTATATAACATCCTCATCTGCTTTCACGGGCTTCAAGCATACTTGACTACTGATGAAGTTAACCCGGCCTGTCCTGGCCGGTTTACGCCCAGTAGTAATATCCCCAACACTATGCATCTTGTTCGTCGTGATCGTAATTATATATATACTTTTTGGCCTCGCGAAGGAGAAAGCATCGCTCAAGCTTGGGGGAGGCTTAAGTCAATGTTATATTCATGCCCCAATCATGAGCTCTCAAGAGAAATGATTATCCAAAAGTTTTATGCTCAGCTTTCTGACAATAATCGCTCCATGCTCGATACTTCTTGTACTGGTTCCTTTATGATGAAGACTATTGAATTCAAATGGAATTTGTTGGAAAGAATTAAACACAACTCGTAAGATTGGGATCTCGATGAAGGTAAGGAGTCAGGTATAACACCTAAGTTTGATTGTGTTAAATCTTTTATGGATACCGATGTTTTCCGTAAATTTAGCACTAAATATGGACTTGACACTGAGATAGTAGCCTCTTTCTGTGAATCATTTGCTACTCATGTTGATCTCCCTAAGGAGAAGTGGTTAAATATAATCCTCCCATTGAAGTAAAAGTAGTTGCACATATTAAAGTTGAAGAAAAGGCTATCACTTATAATGATCCTATTGTTCCTACTGCTTATGTTGAGAAACCACCTTTCCCTGTTAGAATAAAGGATCATGCTAAAGCTTCAACTGTAGTCAACAAAAGTAATATTAGGACACATAAACCCCCTGAGCAAGTTAAAGTTGAACCTAATATTGCTATGGTCAAAGATCTCTTCGCTGATAATATCAATGGGCATGTTATTTAATTCCGTGATGAAACTGCTAGGATTGCTAAACCTAGTGCTAAAGATAAACACAGACTGTGGTAGGCATGCCTGTTATTTCTGTTAAAATAGGAGATCATTGTTATCATGGCTTGTGTGATATGGGTGCTAGTGCTAGTGCAATACCTATTCACTTATACAAAGAAATTATGCATGATTTTGGACCCGCTGAGTTAGAAGAAATCGATGTTACCATTTAGCTTGCCAATAGAGATACCATATCATCAATTGGGATTGTTAGATATGTTGAAGTCTTGTGTGGAAAAACTAAATATCCTGCTGATTTTCTTGTTCTTGGTTCCCCCCAAGATAGATTTTGTCCCATTATATTTGGTAGACCCTTCTTGAATATTGTTAATGCTAAGATAGATTGCAAGAAGGATGTTATTACTATTGGTTTGGATGATATGTCTCATGAGTTTAATTTATCTAAATTTCGTAGACAACCTCGTGATGAGGAATTGCCTAGTAAAGATGAAATTATTGGTCTTGCTTCTATTGTCGTACCTCCTAGTGATCCTTTAGAACAATATTTGCTAGACCATGAAAATGATCTGTTTATGAATGAAAGAAGGGAAATAGATGAAGTATTCTTTAAACATGGGCCTATTCTGAAACACAACTTGCCAATTGAAATCCTAGGGGATCCTCCTCCACCCAAGGGTGATCCCGTGTTTGAGCTTAAACCATTGCCTGATACTCTTAAATATGCTTATCTTGATGAAAAGAAGATATATCCTGTTATTATTTGTGCTAACCTTTCAGAGCATGAAGAAGAAAAATTATTGAAAACTCTGAAGAAGCACCGTGCTGCTATTGGATATACTCTTGATGATCTAAAGGGCATTAGTCCCACGCTATTTCAACACAAAATAAATTTGGAGAAAGACGCCAAACCAGTTATTGATCATCAACGACAATTAAATCCTAAGATGAAAGAAGTGGTAAGAAAGGAAATATTAAAGCTCCTTGAGGCAGGTATAATTTATCCCGTTGCTGATAGTCAGTGGGTAAGTCCTGTCCATTGTGTCCCTAAGAAGGGAGGTATTACTGTCGTTCCTAATGATAAAGATGAATTGATTCCCCAAAGAATTATTACAGGTTATAGGATGGTAATTGACTTCCGTAAATTAAATAAGGCTACTAAAAAGGATCATTACCCCTTACCTTTTATTGATCAAATTCTAGAAAGATTATCCAAACATACACATTTTTTCTTTTTAAATGGTTACTCTGGTTTCTCTCAAATACATGTGTCAGCTGATGATCAAGCAAAGACCACTTTTACTTGCCTTTTCGGTACTTTTGCTTATAGACGTATGCCTTTTGGTTTATGTAATGCACCTGCTACCTTTCAAAGATGCATGATGGCTATATTCTCTGATTTTTGTGAAAAGATATGTGAGGTTTTCATGGACGATTTCTCCGTTTATGGCTCCTCCTTTGATGATTGCTTGAACAACCTTGATCGAGTTTTGCAGAGATGTGAAGAAACTAACCTTGTCTTGAATTGGGAGAAGTGCCACTTTATGGTTAATGAAGGTATTGTCTTGGGGCATAAAATTTCTGAAAGAGGTATTGAAGTGGATAAAGCTAAAGTTGATGCTATTGAAAAGATGTCGTGTCCCAAGGACATCAAAGGTATAAGAAGTTTCCTTGGTCATGCCAGCTTTTATAGGAGGTTCGTTAAGGACTTCTCAAAAATCTCTCGGCCTCTGACTAATCTATTACAAAAAGATATACCATTTGTCTTTGATGATGATTGTGTAGAAGCATTTGAAATACTTAAGAAAGCATTAATCACTGCACCTATTGTTCAGCCACCTGATCGGAATTTACCTGTTGAAATTATGTGTGATGCTAGCGATTATGATGTAGGTGCTATTCTAGGGCACAGAGTTGATAAGAAATTAAATGTTATTCAATATGCTAGTAAAACTCTAGACAATGCCCAAAGAAATTATGCCACAACTGAAAAATAATTCTTAGCAGTTGTATTTGCTTGTGATAAGTTCAGACCTTATATTGTTGATTCTAAAGTAACTATTCACACGGATCATGCTGCTATTAAATATCTTATGGAAAAGAAAGATGCTAAACCTAGACTTATTAGATGGGTTCTCTTGTTACAAGAATTTGATTTGCATATTATTGATAGAAAGGGAGCTGAGAACCCCGTTGCAGACAACTTGTCTAGGTTAGAAAATGTTCTTGATGGCCCACTACCTATTGATGATAACTTTCCTGATGAACAATTAAATGTCATAAATGCTTCTCGTACTGCTCTATGGTATGCTGATTATGCTAATTACATTGTTGCTAAATTTATACCACCTAGTTTCACATACTAGCAAAAGAAAAAGTTTTTCTATGATTTGAGACATTACTTTTGGGATGACCCACATCTTTATAAAGAAGGAGTAGATGGTGTTATTAGACATTGTTTACCTGAGCATGAACAGGAACATATCCTACACAAGTGTCACTCCGAGGCTTACGGAGGACACCACGCTGGAGACAGAACTGCACATAAGGTATTGCAATCCGGTTTTTATTGGCCTACTCTCTTCAAGGATGCCCGTAAGTTTGTCTTATCTTGTGATGAATGTCAAAGAATTGGTAATATTAGTAGACGTCAAGAAATTCCTATGAATTATTCACTTGTTATTGAACCATTCGATGTTTGGGGCTTTGATTATATGGGACCGTTTCCTGCCTCTAATGGGTATACACATATTTTAGTTGCTGTTGGTTACGTTACTAAGTGGGTAGAAGCTATTCCAACTAGTAGTACCGATCATAACACTTCTATTAAGATGCTTAAAGAAATTATTTTTCCGAGGTTTGGAGTCCCTAGATATTTAATGACTGATGGTGGTTCACATTTTATTCATGGTGCTTTCAATAGAGAACTCAAATTAATTTTGCAAAAGACTGTTAATAGATCTAGAAAGAATTGGTCCAAGAAACTTGATGATGCATTATGGGCCTATAGAACTGCATATAAAAATCCTATGGGTATGTCTCCGTATAAAATGGTTTATGGAAAAGCATGCCACTTACCTCTCGAACTAGAACATAAGGCATATTGGGCCATTAAAGAGCTCAACTATGATTTCAAACTTGCCGGTGAGAAGAGGTTATTTGACATTAGCTCACTTGATGAATGGAGAACCCAAGCCTATGAGAATGCCAAGTTGTTTAAAGAAAAAGTTAAAAGATGGCATGACAAAAGAATACAAAAGCGTGAGTTTAATGTAGGTGATTATGTGTTGCTATCCAACTCTTGTTTAAGATTTTTTACAGGAAAACTTCTCTCTAAATGGGAAGGCCCTTACATTATCGAGGAGGTCTATCGTTCCGGTGCCATAAAAATCAACAACTTCGAAGGGACAAATCCGAAGGTGGTAAACAGTCAAAGAATCAAATATTATATCTCAGGTAACCCTATAAATGTTGAAACTAATATTATTGAAACCGTAACCCCGGGGGAATACATAAGAGACACTTTCCTGAACGTTTCAGACTCCAAAAAGGAATAGGTACGTCGTACGGTAAGTAAACCGACTCCAAAACAGTTCTAATGGCAAATTTTCTCCGTTTTGGAATATTTAGAAAAATAGGAAAATAAGAAGCAGTCCGGGAAGGACACGACGCCTCCACGAGGGTGGAGGGCGCGCCCTACCCCCTGGGCGCGCCCCCCTGCCTCGTGGGCACCTCATGCGCTCTCCGGACTCTGTTTTCTTGCATGATACGTATTTTGGTCGGTAAAAATTCATTATATAATCTCCCGAAGGTTTTGACTCCTGTATCACGCAATTATCCTCTGTTTGTGTTTTGAGTTGTTGCTGCTGCAGATTAGAGCAAGATGTGTTCTCAAGAGTCAGTTGGGGAGAGCCGGGTGTCTCATCCGGCATCGAGATCAAGGACAAATAGCGATGCTGGCCACTTTGGGCCAGCAACGGAGGAAGAGATGGAGGCTGGTTTGAGGAGGATAGATGCCATGGAGGAGGATCAAGAATTCACTTCTCGCTTCCGAGCTGGATTCACGATGGGGGAACTACAGAGCTCGGCTATTCCAAACTCGGTTATCCCTTCCAATGTTAGATTTCTTTCTTACGAGAATATGAAAAAGAGTGTTACTTGTTCCCCCGTAGCTATGCAACATCCATGGGTGCAAGGAGCTTTAACCGTCATGGGTAAGCTTCGCAAGGAGATAATGGATCTCAAGCAGCAACTCAATAAGCTCGAGGAAGAGAAGCGTATTCTGAGGAGTATCATCGCCAAGAATATCACACCATCACCTCCGAAGAAGGAGATATAATCACATGGGTATGGGCACTCCCCTTGGCAACTGCCAAGCTTGGGGGAGGTGCCCTGGTATCGTATCACCATCACACCCCTATTTTTACCATTTTTCTTAGTTTGATCCTTTTAGTATTATCTTGATCTTGTATAATAAAGTTTTAGTATGATCTAGTCGTGAGTTTTGCTTTATGATCCTTCTATGTAATTGAGTCTGTGAGCTATATAATAAAGATTAGTGTTGAGTCAAGGGCTTGATTATCTTGCTATGATCTTGAGTGAATAAAAGAAAAAGAAATAATATAAATAAATAAAGAGATCATATTGATCTTATGGAATGTAATGACTTCACATAGAGAGAGTATGATGATTAAAAGTTGTTGAGAGTTGACAAACATAGTCTTGGTCATCGTTGCAATTAATAGGAAGTAATAAAGACAGAAAGGTTTCACATATAAATATACTATCGTGGACATCTTTTATGATTGTGAGCACTCATTAAAATATGACATGCTAAAGAGTTGATGTTGGACAAGGAAGACAACATAATGGGTTATGTTTTCTTACATCTGAAATAAAGTATATTGTCATGGATCATCCAACATGTTGAGATTGCCCTTCTCCCTCATGCTAGCCAATTCTTTGCACCAAGTAGAGATACTACTTGTGCTTCCAAACACCCTTAAACCCAGTTTTGCCATGAGAGTCCACCATATCTACCTATGGATTGAGTAAGATCCTTCAAGTAAGTTGTCATCGGTGCAAGCAATAAAAATTGCTCTCTAAATATGTATGAATTATTAGTGTGGGAGAAAATAAGCTTTATATGATCTTGTGATGTGGAAGAAATAAAAGCGATTTTGACTGCATAATAAAGGTCCATATCACAAGTGGCAATATAAAGTGACGTTCTTCGCATTAAGATTTTGTACATCCGACCTCGAAAGCGCATGACAACCTCTCGCTTCCCTCTAAGGGCCTATCTTTTACTTTTACCTCTTACCCTTATGAAAGAGTCATGGTGATCTTCACCTTTCCTTTTACATTTTATCCTTTGGCAAGCACGTATGTTGGAAAGATCCTGATATATATATATATATATATATATATATATATATATATATATATATATATATATATATATATATATATATATATATATCTACTTGGATGTAAGCTAGCATGAGCTATTATTGTTGACATTACCCTTGAGGTAAAAGGTTGGGAGGCGAAACTATAAGCCCCTATCTTTCTCTGTGTCCGATTAAAACTCCATAACCACTAGTATTGCGTGAGTGTTAGCAATTGTGAAAGACTAAATGATAGTTGAGTATGTGGACTTGCTGAAAAGCTCTTATATTGACTCTTTCTGATGTTATGATAAATTTCAATTGCTTCAATGACTGAGATTATAGTTTGTTAGTTCTCAATGAAGTTTCTATTTCATACTTGACATTGTGAATAGAGTATTACTTGAGCATAAGAAATCATATGACAATATCCATATATGTTATTGTTATAAGAATGATCATGATGCCCTCATGTCCGTATTTTATTTTATCGACACCTCTATCTCTAAACATGTGGACATATTTATCGTTATCGGCTTCCGCTTGAGGACAAGCAAGGTCTAAGCTTGGGGGAGTTGATACGTCCATTTTGCATCATGCTTTTATATCAATATTTATTGCATTATGGGTTGTTATTACACATTATGTCACAATAATTATGCCTATTCTCTCTTATTTTACAAGGTTTACATAAAGAGGGAGAATGCCTACTGGAATTCGGGTGGAAAAGGAGCAAATATTAGAGACCTATTCTGCACAACTCCAAAAGTCCTGAAACTTCATAGAAGTTATTTTTGGAAATAATAAAAAATACTGAACGAAGAAAATACCAGAGGGGACCCACACCCTGGGCACTAGGGTGGGGGCGCGCCCTACCCCTAGGCACGCCCCTACCTCGTGGCCCCCCTGGTGGCCCTCTGGTGCCCATCTTCTGCTATATGAAGTCTTTCGTCCGAAGAAGAATCATAAGCAAGCTTTCGGGACGAGACTCTTCCACCATGAGGCGGAACCTTAGCGGAACCAATCTAGGGCTCCGGCGGAGCTGTTCTGCCGGGGACACTTCCCTCCGGGAGGGGGAAATCATCGTCATCGTCATCACCAACGCTCCTCTCATCGGGAGGGGGCAAATCTCCATCAACATCTTCACCAGCACCATCTCCTCTCAAACCCTAGTTCATCTCTTGTACCCAATTCTTGTCTCTAAGTCTGAGAGTGGTACTTGTAGGTTGCTAGTAGTGTTGATTACTCCTTGTAGTTGATGCTAGTTGGTTTATTTGGTGGAAGATCATATGTTCAGATCCTATATGCATACTAATACTCCTCTCATTATGAACATGAATATGCTTTGTGAGTAGTTACGTTTGTTCCTGAGGACATGGGAGAAGTCTTGCTATTAGTAGTCATGTGAATTTGGTATTCGTTCGATATTTTGATGAGATGTATGTTGTCTTTCCTCTAGTGGTGTCATGTGAACATCGACTACATGACACTTGACCATTATTTGGGCCTAGAGGAAGGCATTGGGAAGTAATAAGTAGATGATGGGTTGCTAGAGTGACAGAAGCTTAAACCCTAGTTTATGCGTTGCTTCGTAAGGGGCTGACTTGGATCCATATGTTTCATGCTATGGTTAGGTTTACCTTAATACTTCTTTTGTAGTTGAGGATGCTTGCAATAGGAGTTAATCATAAGTGGGATGCTTGTCCAAGTAAGGACAGCACCCAATCACCGGTCCACCCACATATCAAATTATCAAAGTACCAAACGCGAATCATATGAACATGATGAAAACTAGCTTGATGATAATTCACATGTTCGGGAGCTCTTATCTCTATGTAAGAGTTTGTCCAGGCTTTCCTTTGATACAAAAAGGATTGGGCCATCTTGCTGCACTTTATTTACTTTTGTTACTTGCTACCCGTTACAAATTACCTTATCACAAATCTATTTGTTACCGATAATTTCAGTGCTAGCAGAGAATACCTTGCTGAAAACCACTTATCATTTCCTTCTGCTCCTCGTTGGGTTCGACACTCTTACTTATCGAAAGGACTACGATAGATCCCCTATACTTGTGGGTCATCACTCGCCGGTGACCGTTCTTCTTGCAGCGCCGCCTCCTCGCCGCCGACCCTTCTTCTTGATGCGCGGCCTCCTCGCCGCGGACCCTTCTTCTTGTTGCGCAGCCTCGTCGATATGGTAAGGTAATCCACACCCCACCCACACCATCTATTGGGGAACGTAATATTTCAAAAAAGAAATCCTACGATCACGCACGATCTATCTAGGAGAAGCATAGCAACGAGCGGGGAGAGTGTGTCCATGTACCCTTGTAGACCGAAAGCGGAAGCGTTTAGTAACGCGGTTGATGTAGTTGAACGTCTTTGTGATCCAACCGATCAAGTACCGAACGCACGGCACCTCCTTGATCTGCACACGTTCAGCTCGTCGACATCCCTCGAACTCTTGATCCAGTTGAGGCCGAGGGAGAGTTTCGTCAGCACGACAGCGTGGTGACAGTGATGATGAAGTTATTGATGCAGGGCTTCGTCTAAGCACTACGACAATATGACCGAGGTGGAAAACTGTGGAGGGGGGCACCGCACACGGCTAAGAGATCAACTTGTGGTTCTATGGGGTGCTCCCTCCCCCGTATATAAAGGAGGGGAGGAGGGGGTCGGCCGGCCTCAAGGGGCGCGCCCAGGCGGGGAATCCTACTCCTACTAGGAGTAGGTTCCCCCCTTTCCTAGTCCAACAAGGAGGGGAAGGAAGGAGGAAGGGGAGAGAAGGAAGGAGGGGGCGCCGCCCCCACCCCTTGTCCAATTCGGATTGGGGGGCGCGCGCCACCTCCTGGCCGGCCCTCTCTCCTGTAAGGCCCATGGTGTCCCACTAACTTCCACGGGAGTTCAGGTAACCCTCCGGCACTCGGGTTTTATCCAAAACTATCCAGAACACTTCCGGTGTCCGAACAACATGGTCCATGATACGTCTCCAACGTATCTATAATTTTTGATTGCTCCATGCTATATTATCTTCTATTTTGGACATTATTGGGCTTTATTATACACTTCTATATTATTTTTGGGACTAACCTATTAACCGGAGGCCCAGCCCAGAATTCCTGTTTTTTTGCCTATTTCAGAGTTTCGCAGAAAAAGAATATCAAACGGAGTCCAAACGGAATGAAACCTTCGGGAACGTGATTTTCGGAATGAACATGATCCAGGAGACTTGGACCCTACGTCAAGAGAGCTACTAGGAAGCCATGATGTAGGGGGCGCGCCTACCCCCCCCCCCCCCCAGGCGCACCCTCCACCCTCATGGGCCCCACATTGCTCCACCGACGTACTCCTTCCTCCTATATATACCTACGTACCCCCAAACGATCAGATACGGAGCCAAAAACCTAATTCCAACGCCGCAACCTTCTGGACCCATGAGATCCCATCTTGGGGCCTGTTCCGGAGCTCCATCGGAGGGGCCATCGATCACGGAGGGCTTCTACATCAACACCATAGCCTCTCCGATGAAGTGTGAGTAGTTTACCTCAGACCTTCGGGTCCATAGTTATTAGCTAGATGGCTTCTTCTCTCTTTTGGATCTCAATACAATGTTCTCCCCTCTCTTGTGGAGATCTATTCGATGTAATCTTCTTTATGCGGTATGTTTGTTGAGACCGATGAATTGTGGGTTTATGATCAAGTTTATCTATGAACAATATTTGAATCTTCTGAATTCTTTTATGTATGATTGGTTATCTTTGCAAGTCTCTTGAATTATCAGTTTGGTTTGGCCTACTAGATTGATCTTTCTTGGAATGGGAGAAGTGCTTAGCTTTGGGTTCAATCTTGCGGTGTCCTTTCCTAGTGATGAGGGGCAGAAAGGCACGTATTGTATTGTTGCCATCGAGGATAACAATATGGGGTTTATATCATATTGCATGAGTTTATCCCTCTACATCATGTCATCTTGCTTAAAGCGTTACTTTGTTCTTATGAACTTAATACTCTAGATGCATGCTGGATAGCGGTCGATGTGTGTGTTGGAGATATGCCCTAGAGGCAATCATGTATGATGATATTTCCTATGTGTTTATGAATAAAGATAGTC
This sequence comes from Aegilops bicornis, assembly GCA_021605145.1. Taxonomy (NCBI): domain Eukaryota; kingdom Viridiplantae; phylum Streptophyta; class Magnoliopsida; order Poales; family Poaceae; genus Aegilops; species Aegilops bicornis. The sequence goes on along the minus strand of CM038675.1, from coordinate 315,168,511 downwards.
CTTGGACATTATCAATGATGTGTATCAGCAAGTATGTGACTTGTTTGTGGGACTATGCATTGTATGATGACTATCCTAAAAGGTCCCTAGTCAAAAGGGTTGTGTGGACGCGCAGCCGACTAGATCGGCATATGACACGGTCGATGGCTTGGTCTCACTAGCCATGGAGCATTGGATGCTAACCGGATAATATGGACTTGAAAGGTCTGGTCGGATTCGACATAGTCGGATCCGAAGTCGAGATAAGGTCTCGAGTCGGACAGACCCAACTATGAGACGCAGCGATATGTCATCTGTGAGTCTCTAGTACAACATACGTTCTATGTCCTAAGACCTGAGTGACACATGTACTCGGATGGTGACAGACTTGCTTTGGGCCGACCAAACGCTACTCCGTGGATCGGGTAGTTACAAAGGTAGGTTTCGGGTTTGTCGGTCCCATCTTTGCGAGACACGGTCGAGCAAGATGGGATTTGCCCTCCGATCAGAGAGATATACTCTGGGCCCCTCGTGTGATCTCGACCAAGAATAGCATGGCCATGCGACAAGGATTATGAGATAATCCGGATTGTGGTCAGTATCACCGAACGAGAAAGAGGTCGGGTTAGCACAAGGATGACAGTCTCGCCTTGAGCCCGACAACATATATCGTCGGCGCAAAGGGAATGAAGTGTGACACGTTATGCAGTGTTCGCTTAACCAGCTTCATCGCTTGGTGGTCGGCACGCCTTGCTAGAGGCCGCTACCAACCGCATGGTCGGAGGTGATCCGAATCGTGACCAAGCCGACTTGAACCTAAGGGGTCGCGCGCTTAAGGAAGGAACCTATGAGGTCGGTTCAGGACACCGGTCGGATGTGATCCGAATCGGACTAGGAACGTGACCGAATAGACTTTGTTTTAGGGTCCGTGACGAGGCCCAAGTGTTGAGCCTTGACGGACGCCTATATAAAGTGGAGGTGCAGCACACTCAGGCAGTTGATCGCTTCGCGCTGCGACTAGGGTTTGCATGTGTTGCGAATAGCCACCTCCACTCGCCGCCGATCGTGTGATCGGACCTAGCGATCTGCCGCGACGACGTTCCTTCCCGCACGCGCGGATACCGTTAGAGGCGGTGCACTTGCGCCATTCCGACGAACTTCGTGACGTGGGATCGGACGACCGCCGCTCGAGGGAGATCGAACGAGGAGGAGCGATCCACGCAGACGCCGCTGCCCCAACTCTTCTTCTTCTGCTGCACGGCATCGCGCTGCCTAGTGGTAACGAACTGTGATCCATCTCCCGTAGCATGTTCCTGGATGTTCTGCGCGTAGGAATTTTTAATTTGCAGTCGACGCACCCTACCGTAGAACCCAACAGTGTGGAGTAATAGTAGTAGATGCAGGCAGGAGTCGGTCTACTTGTCTCGGATGTGATGCCTATATACATGATCATACCTAGATATTCTCATAACTATGCTCAATTATGTCAATTGCTCAACAGTAATTTCTTCACCCACCGTAAAATACTTATGCTCTTGAGATAAGCCACTAGTGAAACCTATGGCCCCCAGGTCTATCTTCCATCATATTAATCTTCCAACACTTAGCTATTTCTGTTGCCTTCTATTTTACTTTGCATCTTTATCATAAAAATACCAAAAATATTATCCTATCAGATCTCACTCTCGTAAGTGACTGTGTAGGGATTGACAACCCCTTATCGCGTTGGTTGCGAGGATTTATTAGTTTGTGTAGGTGCGAGGGACTCGCGCGTAGCCTCCTACTGGATTGATACCTTGGTTCTCCAAAACTCAGGGAAATACTTACGCTACTTTGCTGCATCACCCTTTCCTCTTCAAGGGAAAACCAACGCAGTGCTCAAGAGGTAGCGGTCCAACATATCAATCTTTATGTATCGACCATTTCGAGACTCCTCGTCATGTTCGTGATCTAACCCGGGACTCCGCACAACCTTCGGTACATCAAATCACATACACTCATAATACCAATCGTCATCGAACGTTAAGCGTGCGGACCCTACGGGTTCGAGAACTATGTAGACATGACCGAGACTCATCTCCGGTCAATAACCAATAGCGGAACCTGGATGCTCATATTGGCTCCCACATATTCTACGAAGATCTTTATCGGTCAAACCGCACAACAACATACGTTGTTCCCTTTGTCATCGGTATGTTACTTGCCCGAGATTCGATCGTCGGTATCATCATACCTAGTTCAATCTCATTATCGGCAAGTCTCTTTACTTGTTCTGTAATGCATCATCCCGCAACTAACTCATTAGTCACATTGCTTGCAAGGCTTATAGTGATGTGCATTACCGAGAGGGCCCAGAGATACCTCTCTGACAATCGGAGTGACAAATCTTAATCTCGATCTATGCCAACTCAACAAACACCATCGGAGACACCTGTGCAGAGCATCTTTATAATCACTCAGTTACTTGTGAAGTTTGATAGCACACTAAGTGTTCCTCCGGTATTCGGGATTTGCATAATCTCATAGTCATAGGAACATGTATAAGTCATGAAGAAAGCAATAACAATAAACTAAACGATCATAGTGCTAAGCTAACGGATGGGTCTTGTCCATCACATCATTCTCTAATGATGTGATCCCGTTCATCAAATGACAACACATGTCTATGGCTAGGAAACTTAACCATCTTTGATTAACGAGCTAGTCTAGTAGAGGCATACTAGGGACACTCTGTTTGTCTATGTATTCACACATGTACTAAGTTTCCGGTTATTCTAGCATGAATAATAAACATTTATCATGATATAAGGAAATTTAAATAACAACTTTATTATTGCCTCTAGGGCATATTTCCTTTAGTCTCCCACTTGCACTAGAGTCAATAATCTAGATTACATAGTAATGATTCTAACACCCATGGAGTCTTGGTGCTGATCATGTTTTGCTCGTGAGAGAGGCTAGTAAACGGGTCTGCAACATTCAGATCTGTATGTATCTTGGAAATCTCTATTTCTCCCTCCTTGACTTGATCGCGGATGGAATTGAAGCGTCTCTTGATGTGCTTGGTTCTCTTGTGAAATCTGGATTCCTTTGCCAAGGCAATTGCACCAGTATTATCACAAAAGATTTTCATTGGACCCGATGCACTAGGTCTGACACCTAGATCGGATATGAACTCCTTCATCCAGATTCCTTCATTTGCTGCTTCCGAAGCAGATATGTACTCCGCTTCACACGTAGATCCCGCCACGACGCTCTGCTTGGAACTGCACCAACTTACAGCTCCTCCATTTAATATAAATACGTATCCGGTTTGTGACTTAGAGTCATCCGGATCAGTTTCAAAGCTTGCGTCGACGTAACCATTTTCGACGAGCTCTTTGTCACCTCCATAAACAAGAAACATATCCTTAATCCTTTTCAGGTATTTTAGGATGTTCTTGACCGCTGTCCAGTGATCCATTCCTGGATTACTTTGGTACCTCCCTGCTAAACTAATAGCAAGGCACACATAAGGTCTGGTACATAGCATTGCATACATGATAGAACCTATGGCAGAAGCATAGGAAATGACTTTCATTTTCTCTCTATCTTCTGCAGTGGTCGGGCATTGAGTCTGACTCAACTTCACATCTTGTAACACAGGCAAGAACACTTTCTTAGCTTGATCCATTTTGAACTTCTTCAAAAATTTATCAAGGTATGTGCTTTGTGAAAGTCCAATTAAGCATCTTGATCTATCTCTATAGATCTTGATGCCCAATATATAAGCAGCTTCACCGAGGTCTTTCATTAAAAATTCTTATTCAAGTATCCTTTTATGCCACTCAGAAATTCAGTATCATTTCCCATCAACAATATGTCATCCACATATAATATCAGAAATGCTACAGAGCTCCCACTCACTTTCTTGTAAATACAGGCTTCTCCAAAAGTCTCAGATAAAACCATATGCTTTGATCACACTATCAAAGCGTATATTCCAACTCTGAGATGCTTGCACCAGTTCATAAATGGATCGCTGGAGCTTGCACACTTTGTTAGCACCTTTTGGATCGACAAAACCTTCTGGTTGCATCATATACAACTCTTCTTTAAAATATCTATTAAGGAATGAAGTTTTGACATCCATTTGCCAAATTTCATAATCATAAAATGCGGCAATTGCTAACATGATTCAGACGGACTTAAGCATCGCTACTGGTGAGAAGGTCTCATCGTAGTCAACTCCTTGAACTTGTCGAAAACCATTCGCAACAAGTCAAGCTTTGTAGATAGTAACATTACCGTCAGCGTCAGTCTTCTTCTTGAAGATCCATTTATTCTCTATGGCTTGCCAATCATTGGGCAAGTCAACCAAAGTCCATACTTTTTTCTCATACATGGACCCCATCTCAGATTTCATGGCCTCAAGACATTTCGCGGAATCTGGGCTCATCATCGCTTCCTCATAGTTCATAGGTTCGTCATGGTCAAGTAACATGACTTGCAGAACAGGATTACCGTACCACTCTGGTGCGGATCTTACTCTGGTTGACCTACGAGGTTCGTTAGTAACTTGATTAGAAGTTTCATGATCACCATCATTAGCTTCCTCACTAATTGTTGTAGGAATCACTCGAATTGATTTCTGTGATGAACTACTTTCCAATAAGGGAGCAGGTACAATTACCTCAACAAGTTCTACTTTCCTCCCACTCACTTCTTTCAAGAGAAACTCCTTCTCTAGAAAGGATCCATTTTTAGCAACGAATATCTTTCCTTCGAATCTGTGATAGAAGTTGTACCCAACAGTCTCCTTTGGGTATCCTATGAAGACACATTTCTCCGATTTGGGTTCAAGCTTATCAGGTTGAAGCTTTTTCACATAAACATCACAGGCCCAAACTTTAAGAAATGACAACTTGGGTTTCTTGCCAAACCACAATACATATGGTGTCATCTCAACGGATTTAGATGGTGCCCTATTTAACGTGAATGCAACCGTCTCTAAAGCATAACCCCAAAACGATAGCGGTAAATCAGTAAGAGACATCATAGATCGCACCATATCTAATAAAGTGTGGTTACGATGTTCGGACACACCATTACGCTGTGGTGTTCCAGGTGGCGCGAGTTGCGAAACTATTCCCCATTGTTTCAAATGAAGACCAAACTCGTAACTCAAATATTCTTCTCCATGATCAGATCGTAGAAACTTTATTTTCTTGTTACGATGATTTTCCACTTCACTCTGAAATTCTTTGAACTTTTCAAATGTTTCAGACTTATGTTTCATCAAGTAGATATACCCATATCTTCTCAAATCATCTGTGAAGGTCAGAAAATAACGATACCCACCGCGAGCATCAACACTCATCAAACCGCATACATCAGTATGTATTATTTCCAACAAGTCTGTTGCTCGCTCCATTGTTCCGGAGAACGGAGTCTTAGTCATCTTGCCCATGAGGCATGGTTCGCAAGCATCATGTGATTCATAATCAAGTGATTCCAAAAGCCTATCAGCATGGAGTTTATTCATGCGCTTTACACCAATATGACCTAAACGGCAGTGCCACAAATAAGTTGCACTATCATTATTAAACTTATATCTTTTGGCTTCAATACTATGAATATGTGTATCACTACTATCGAGATTCAATAAAAATAGACCACTCATCAAGGGTGCATGACCATAAAAGATATTACTCATAGAACAAACATTATTCTCTGATTTAAATGAATAACCGTCTCACATCAAACAAGATCCAGATATAATGTTCATGCTCAACGCTGGCACCAAATAACAATTATTCAGGTCTAAAACTAATCCTGAAGGTAGATGTAGAGGTAGCATGCTGACGGCGATCACATCGACTTTGGAACCATTTCCCACGTGCATCGTCACCTCGTCCTTAGCCAATCTTCGTTTAATCCGTAGCCCCTGTTTCGAGTTGCAAATATGAGCAACAGAACCAGTATCAAATAAACAGGCGCTATTACGAGCATTAGTAAGGTACACATCAATAACATGTATATCAAATATACCTTTCACTTCGCCATCCTTCTTATCCGCCAAATACTTGGGGTAGTTCCGCTTCCAATGACCAGTCCCTTTGAAGTAGAAGCACTCAGTCTCAGGATTAGGTCCAGACTTGGGCTTCTTCACTTGAGTAGCAACTTGCTTGCCGTTCTTCTTGAAGTTCCCCTTCTTCCCGTTGCCCTTCTTCTTGAAACTAGTGGTCTTGTTGACCATCAACACTTGATGCTCCTTCTTGATTTCTACCTCCGCAGCCTTTAGCATCGCAAGAGCTCGGGAATTGTCTTATCCATCCCTTGCATGTTATAGTTCGTCACGAAGCTTTTGTAGCTTGGTGGAAGTGATTGAAGAACTCTGTCAATGACACTATCAACCGGAAGATTAACTCCCAGCTGAGTCAAGTTATTGTGGTACCCAGACATTCTGAGTATATGCTCACTGACAGAACTATTCTCCTCCATTTTGCAGCTGTAGGACTTATTGGAGACTTCATATCTCTCAATCCGGGCATTTGCTTGAAATATTAACTTCAACTCCTGGAACATCTCATATGCTCCATGATGTTCAAAACGTCGTTGAAGTCCCGGTTCTAAGCCGTAAAGCATGTCACGCTGAACTATCGAGTAGTCATCAGCTTTGCTCTACCAGGCGTTCATAACGTCCGGCGTTGCTCCTACAGCGGGTTTGGCACTCAGCGGTGCTTCCAGGACGTAATTCTTCTGTGCAGCAATGAGGATAATCCTCAAGTTACGGACCCAGTCTGTGTAGTTGCTACCATCATCTTTCAACTTAGCTTTCTCTAGGAACGCATTAAAATTCAATGGAACAGTAGCACGGGCCATTTATCTATAACAACATAGACATGCAAAATACTATCAGGTACTAAGTTCATGATAAATTAAAGTTCAATTAATCATATTACTTAAGAACTCCCACTTAGATCGACATCCCTCTAATCATCTAAGTGATCACGTGATCCATATCAACTAAACCATGACGATCATCATGTGAGATGGAATAGTTTTCAATGGTGAACATCACTATGTTGATCATATCTACTATATGATTCATGCTCGACCTTTCGGTCTCAGTGTTCCGAGGCCATATCTGCATATGCTAGGCTCGTCAAGTTTAACCCGAGTATTCTGCGTGTGCAAAACTGGCTTGCACCCGTTGTATGTGAACATAGAGCTTATCACACCCGATCATCACGTGGTGTCTCGGCACGACGAAGTGTAGCAACGGTGCATACTCAGGGAGAACACTTGTACCTTGAAATTTAGTGAGAGATCATCTTATAATGCTACCGCCGTACTAAGCAAAATAAGATGCATAAAGGATAAACATCACATGCAATCAATATAAGTGATATGATATGGCCATCATCATCTTGTGCCTTTGATCTCCATCTCCAAAGCACCATCATGATCACCATCGTCACCGGCTTGACACCTTGATCTCCGTCGAAGCATCGTTGCCGTCTCGCCAACTATTGCTACTACGACTATCGCTACCGCTTAGTGATAAAGTAAAGCAATTACATGGCGATTGCATTTCATACAATAAAGCGACAACCATATGGCTCCTGCCAGTTGTCGATAACTGTTACAAAACATGATCATCTCATACAAAAATTTATATATCATCACGTCTTGACCATATCACATCACATCAAGTCCTGCAAAAACAAGTTAGACGTCCTCTACTTTGTTGTTGCAAGTTTTACGTGGCTGCTACGGGCTTAGCAAGAACCGTTCTTACCTACGCATCAAAACCACAACGATTTTTCATCAATTGTGTTGTTTTAACCTTCAACAAGGACCGTGCATAGTCACACCCGATTCAACTAAAGTTGGAGAAACAGATACCCACTAGCCACCTATGTGCAAAGCATGGCGGTAGAACCAGTATCATGAACGCATTCATGTAATGTTGGTCTGGGCAACTTCATCCAACAATACTGCCGAATCAAAGTATGACATGCTGGTAAACAGTATGACTATTATCGCCCACAACTCTTTGTGTTCTACTCGTGCATATAACATCTACGCATAGACCTGGCTCGGATGCCACTGTTGGGGAACGTAGTATTTCAAAAAAATCCTACGATCATGCAAGATCTATCTAGGAGAAGCATAGCAAAAAGCGGGGAGAGTGTGTCCATGTACCCTTGTAGACCGAAAGCGGAAACGTTTAGTAAGGCGGTTGATGCAGTCGAACGTCTTCGCGATCCAACCGATCAAGTACCGAACGCACGACACCTCCATGATCTGCATACGTTCAGCTCGGTGACGTCCCTCGAACTTTTGATCCAGTTGAGGCCGAGTGAGAGTTTCGTCAGCACGACGGCGTGGTGACGGATATGATGAAGTTATCAACGAACGACTTCGCCTAAGCAATACGACAATATGACCGAGGTGGAAAACTTTGGAGGGTGGCACCGCACACGGCTAATAGATCAACTTGTGTGTTTATGGGGTGCCCCCTCCCCCATATATAAAGGAGGGGAGGAGGGGGCCGGCCGGCCTCAAGGGGCGCGCCCAAGGGAGGGGGATCCTACTCCTACTAGGAGTAGGTTCCCCCTTTTCCTAGTCCAACAAGGAGGGGAAGGAAGGAGGAAGGGGAGAGAAGGAAGGAGGGGGGTGCCGCCCCCACCCCTTGTCCAATTCGGACTGGGGGGCGCGCGCCACCTCCTGGCCGGCCCTCTCTCCTCTAAGGCCCATGGTGGCCCACTAACTTCCCGGGGGGTTCCGGTAACCCTCCGGCACTCCGGTTTTATCCGAAACTATCCAGAACACTTCCGATGTCCGAACAACATAGTCCAATATATCAATCTTTATGTCTCGACCATTTCGAGACTCCTTGTCATGTCCGTGATATCATCCGGTACTCCGAACAACCTTCGGTACATCAAATCACATAAACTCATAGGGACAATTGCATTTTTACCCCTAGTTGGTTCCTACCCACGGGTTTTGCCCTTACTTTTTGAGCTTGCTCAGTTTTGACCTTACTTTTTCTGTCGAGGTCCCTCGAATGCCCTTTGACCGTTTGACCAAAACTTTGAAAATTCATAACTAATTCATATGAACTCAGAAAAATGCAAATAAGATATCAAAATGTTCAGATAAACATTACCTTTATGTGCATATCATTTGCATTCAGGACAAAAGCACCATTTAAAATGCCCGAGGTAATTAATGTTATTAACATTATTAAAAATAAAAAGGTATAAAAATATATTTTTTCATGAATAAAAATTACATGCAAATGTAGGTGATGTTTTCTGAACATCCTCATATCTTATTTGCATTTTTCTGAGTTTGTATCAACTTGTTATGAAGTTTCCAAATAATGGTCAAAGTCGTTAGAACATTCATAACAAGTTGATACGAACTCAGAAAAATGCAAATAAGATATCAGGATGTTCAAAAAACATCACCTACATTTGCATGTAATTTTTATTCATGACAAAAATATTGTTTATACCTTTTTTATATTTAATAATGTTAATAACATTAATTACCTCGGGTAGTTTAAACGGTGCTTTTTTCCTGAATGCAAATGATATGCACATAAAGGTAATGTTTATCTGAACATTTTGATATCTTATTTGCATTTTTGTGAGTTCATATGAATTAGTTATGAATTTTCAAAGTTTTGGTCAAACGGTCAAAGGGCATTCGAGGGACCTCGACGGAAAAACTAAGGGCAAAACTGAGCAAGCTCGAAAAGTAAGGGCAAAACCTGTGGGTAGGAACCAACTAGGGGTAAAAATGCAATTGTCCCAAACTCATAATACCAATCGTCATCGGACGTTAAGCGTGCGGACCCTACGGATTCGAGAACTATGTAGACATGACTGAGACTCATCTCCGGTCAATAACCAATAGCGGAACCTGGATGCTCATATTGGCTCCCACATATTCTACGAAGATCTTTATTAGTCAAACCGCACAACAAAATACGTTGTTCCCTTTGTCATCGGTATGTTAGTTGCCCGAGATTCGATCGTGGTATCATCATACCTATTTCAATCTCGTTACCGGCAAGTCTCTTTACTCGTTCCTTAATGCATCATCCCGCAACTAACTCATTAGTCACATTACTTGCAAGGCTTATAGTGATGTGCATTACCTAGAGGGCCCAGCGATACCTCTCGGACAATCGGAGTGGCAAATCCTAATCTTGATCTATGCCAACTCAACAAACACCATCGGATACACCTGTAGATCATCTTTATAATCACCCAGTTACGTTGTGTCGTTTGATAGCACACTAAGTGTTCCTCCGGTATTCGGGAGTTGCATAATCTCATAGTCATAGGAACATGTATAAGTCATGAAGAAAGCAATAGCAATAAACTAAATGATCATAGTGCTAAGCTAATGGATGGGTCTTGTCCATCACATCATTATCTAATAATGTGATCCCGTTCATCGAATGACAACACATGTCTATGGCTACGAAACTTAACCATCTCTGATTAACGAGCTAGTCTAGTAGAGGCATACTAGGGACACTCTCTTTGTCTATGTATTCACACATGTACTAAGTTTCCGGTTAATACAATTCTAGCATGAATAATAAACATTTATCATAATATAAGGAAATATAAATAACAACTTTATTATTGCCTCTATGGCATATTTCCTTCACCATCCTCCTCCTTTCCCGTCCCACATACCCCGACCGACGGAGCGACACCTTCCACCGAAATCACAACCCCCTCCTCCAATTAAGCGCCGCCCACAGCCATTTTACATGCAGTATAACGTGCAACTGAGTAGCATGTGGCCGCACGCGCGAACGAGGTCGCTATGGCTGCCATGCGTGTCGACCGCCAGATCTTGGAGGAGCACCTCGTCTTCGAGGCCACCGTCGACACCGCCACGTGGTTGTCTACTTTAAAATACATTTCCTGATGTTTTCTCGAGGCCACCGCATGTGCCTTCTAGTGATTTGTCCTCTGTAATGTTAATATGCAATCTGATATTCAGTTAACAGTTTGGTCCTCTGAAATGTAATGTTTAGTTAACACTTCTGTCCAACAATTGCTACACTTCGTTGTACTGTTCTCAAGCATTCTTTGTTTTGTTAACTGTCTTATCTTCTAGTACATGTTTCTATTCTGCAATGTCGTGCTCAGTTAACTATTTTGGTTCATCTGGTCTGTTGTCCATTTAACTGTTTGGTTCAGTTCTGCAATTTGATTTTCATTTGCTGTGGGTACAATTTTGTATTGTTATGCATGTGACACCAATCGAATTTGGATGTACTCAATACATATTCTAATTATAGTATGGCAACTCTTAGTTAACCTGATCAAGATCTTCCTTATGTGTGTTGTAGGGAAACAATGGGAGATACTGCGGTTTACCATCGAGGTTTGTTCAAGCAGGGTCCTTTGGCTAATAGCACATTATTATGCAGTTGCAAGAATCATTCTAATATTTAGGTTTCTTATAATTTGGTCTTGCACATATAGGTCCTGCTATCAGAGGCTTAGACCCACTGTTCGACCCATTTTGCATATGGGGAAATGAGATGTCCATGAATATCAGTCAAGTCAAGAAACCCAGAAAGATTGTTAGGATGAAGAAACTTGCGACGAATAACAGCAAGATCTTTGTTTGCACAATGAAGAAGACATCAGTCAACTATAGGATGGTACCAACTCTTTTACCTTGTTTTTACCCCTTGCGCCATTTCAAAATTTACAACATCGATTTATGCATAGCTTTGTTTTCAGTACTTTTCAAAGCAGTTCACCGATGATTACCTCTCAAACCACCTGCATGGTCAAGAGGCAAGGAAGATATTCATTCAACACCCACGGTACAATATTGAAGTCTTCTTGAAGAGGACGAAGGTTGGGCGGGCAATTATCCATAGCCACTGGCCTAAAGTTGCAAGGACATTCAACATCACTGAAGGCTCAATATTTGCCTTCCGCTTCTGTAGTTTCCTAGATGAGATTCATCTGTCTATTTACCGTGTATGATGCTACTTTCCAAAGGTTTTTGATGCTGCATGTGAAACTTGGTGCTTTGTTGTGTAATGGCGAATCGAGTGCCGAAGCTATCTGATGTAATTCGATTGTGAAATCCTGGTTGCTTTTATACGGATATGAAATATCTGGCGTGTTTTATAAGAAATATCAGTTTGATTAGTACATGGATTATCAATAATAGGCTAATTACCCTGCTTATTGGGGTTTTCTATTGCAGACGGTTACTCAGACGGCACAGTGGGCGATGAACTCAAACAACCCATACGGTTTCTAGAAGGTAGGCGTGTTCAATCAACTAACAATCACACACGGCTTCCAGCAGCGAACTGTTTGCGTTAGGCTACCTTGCACAAATGTTTCCACACAAAGAACTGTGTGTGATATACATACCTACGGAAATGTTTTTCTAGGATTCACCGTGTGGGATGTACATACCTACGGAAATGATTTTATGGGATTCACCATGTGGGATGTACATACCTACGGAAATGATTTTCTGGGATTCACCATGTGGGATGTACATACCTACGGAAATGATTTTCTGGGATTCACCGTGTGGGATGTAACTACCTACGGAAATGATTGGGTTTTGATGCCTCGCTCGATCGCATATGGCCCCAGCCTGGGTCCTAGGAGGGCCTATCCCCGAGTGGGAAGGACACCCTATCGCACACACTCACTTGGCGACGGTTCCAAATGCCGTCGCGGAAAGGGGTTAAAAACCGCTTGTTTAGCACGTCGTTGTACTAGTGACTATAAATGGAATTAATAGAAGAAACACCAATCACTTTAAGATCTTCATCATTTTTATGAAAGCAATCGCTAGAAAATTCTCTTTTAGCTCTAAGCATAGCGGTTCTTTTCTTACTTTCATCCATAGAAACATATAAAACTTTAATTGATTCTTCAACCTTAGGCATAGAAATTTTCATCTTGATATTTTCTACATCATGAGAAATTCTATCAATGCTTCTAGACATGTCATCAATCTTACTCAACTTTTCTTCTATCGTAGTATTAAAATTCTTTTGACCACTGATAAATTCTTTAATATTATTCTCAAGATCAGAGATGTTCCTATTATTATTATGAGAAGAATTACCATAGGAATTACCATAATTATTATAGGAATTTCCCGGAAAAGCTCTAGGATTAAAATTACCTCTATAAGCTTGTTATTAAAATTGTTTCAATAGACAAAATTCACATCTACAGAATCACTATTTTCCTCAATCAAAGTAGACAAAGGCACATCATTTAGATCAATAGGAGCACTTTTATTAGCAACCAATTTCATAAGAGCATCAACTTTTTCACTCAAAGAATTTATTTCCTCAACGAAATTAACCTTTTTCTTTCGGTATGCAATTGCGAATAATTTGCCATAATATTATCAAGAAATTTAGTAGCTTCACCCAAAGTAATTTCCATAAAAGTACCATCCGCGACGGAATCTAAAAGATTTCTAGAAACAAAATTTAATCCCGCATAAATTTTTTGATCATCCAAAGATTTAAACCATGAGTAGGACAATTTCTGAATATCAATTTCATTCTTTCCCAAGATTGCGCAACATGTTCATGCTCAAGTTGCTTAAAATTTATAATTTGTGTTCTAAGGGAAATAATTTTTGCGGACAAAAAATACTTAGTAATAAAAGCGTCTTTGCACTTATGGGATAAGAATCGATACTATTGCGAGGCAAAGAAGAAAACCAATTTTTTGCATGATATCGCAAAGAAAACGGGAATAATTTCAACTTCACAATATCATCGTCCACATCTTCTTTCTTTTGCATATCGCATAATTCCATGAATGTGTTAAGATGGGATGCGACATCCTCATTAGGAGTACCGAAAAATTGATCTTTCATTACGAGATTCAACAAAGCAGCATTAATATCACAAGACTCCGCACTAGTGGTGGGAGGAGCAATCGGAGTGCTAATAAAATCATTATTATTGGTATTGAAAAAATCACACAACTTGGTGTTCTCTTGAGTCATCGTGACTACGCAAACAAGATTGCACACAAAAACAGATCTGACGAGAAAACGACGAAGGAAAAAGATGGCGAATAAAATGGCATTTTTTGTGAAGTGGGGGAAATGAAAACGAGAGGCAAATGAAAAATAATGTAAATTGCAAGGAGATGAGATTTATGATTAGGAACCTGATAGATGTTGATGATGTCTCCCTGACAACGGCACCAGAAATTCCTTTTGATGCGGCTTGAACTACGTCGGTATTTCCCCAAAGAGGAAGGGATAATGCAACACAACTACGGTAAGTATTTTCCCTCGGTGATGAGACCAAGGTTATCGAACTAGTAGGAGAACCATGCAACACTATGTAAATGATACCTGCACAAAAAGAACAAATACTTGCAACCCAACGTAAAAGAGGGGTTGTCAATCCCTCCCGGGTAAAAAGATAGATAAAATTGTAGTAGATTGGATAAATAGATCTCGCGGGAACGCGAGATAAAATAAACAACAAAAAATTGCAGCAAGATATTTTTGGGGTTTTGGATTAATAGATCTGAAAATAAAAGCGAATAAAAATAGATCTCGAAGGCAAATATGATAAAGCAGACTCGGGGGCCGTAGATTTTACTAGTGACTTCTCTCGAGAAAAATAGCATACGGTGGGTAAACAAATTACTGTTGGGCAATTGATAGAATTTCAAATAATTATGATGATATCCAGGCAATGATCATTATATAGGCATCACGTCCAAGATTAATAGACTGACTCCTGCCTGCATCTACTACTATTAGTTCACACATCGACCGCTATCCAACATGCATCTAGTGTATTAAGTTCATGGAGAAACGAAGTAATGCAATAAGAACGATGACATGATGTAGACAAGGTCTATTCATGTAGGAATAGACCCCATTTTGTTATCCTTAATAGCAACGATACGTACGTGTCATGTCCCCTTCTATCACTGGTATTGAGCACCGTAAGATCGAACCCATCATAAAGTACCTCTTCCCATGACAAGAAAAATCGATCTAGTCGGCCTAACTAAACCAAAGATTCGAAGAAGAAATACGAGGCTATAAGCAATCATGCATATAAGATATCAAAACTCAAATAACTTTGATGGATAAAATAGATCTGATCATAAACTCAAAGTTCATTGGGTCCCAACAAACATACCGCAAAAGGAGTTACATCAAATAGATCTCCAAGAGACCACTGTATTGAGAATCAAAAGAGAGAGAGAGAGGAAGCCATCTAGCTACTAACTACAGACCCGTAGGTCTACAATGAACTACTCACGCATCATCGGAGAGGCATCAATGAGGATGATGAACCCCTCCGCGATGGTGTCTAGATTAGATCTGTGGTTTCTGGAACTTGTGGCGGCTGGAATTGTGTTTCGTCGACTCCCCTAGGGTTTTTGGATTTTGGGGGTATTTATAGAGGAAAGAGGCGGTGCGGGAGGCGGCCGAGGTGGGCACAACCCACCAGGGCGCGCCTGGCCCAGGCTCGCCTAGGTGGGTTGTGCCCCCCTCGGGGCACCCCTCTGGTACTTATTTGACCCATCTTGTGTCTTCTGGTCAAAAAAATCTCGAAAAAGTTTCGCCGCGTTTGGACTCCGTTTGGTATTGATTTTCTATGAAGTAAAATTAAGTAAAAAAAAAGCAACTAGCACTGGGCACTATGTCAATAGATTAGTCCCAAAAATGATATGAAGTTGTTATAAAATGATTGTAAAACATCCAAAAATGATAATATAACAACATGAAACAATAAAAAATTGTAGATACGTTGGAGACGTGTCAAGCCACCGGGGTAACCCCTACATCGCTGCTCACTTAGCGATCTATCCAAGCCAACCAAGACTGCGTCTACTAGTCAGGGACTGAGAAGCCGCGGGAGGAGGAGGGCGGAAGCGACAACGAGGACATGACCATCCCCACTACGTTTGAGTCGGACCAGCCCAAGCTACGACATGGAGCTTCGCTTCGAAAACCTTCTTTGCCAAGCAATCGGTCAAGACCACAAGCTGACATAGCCATGGAAAGGCCACCGCCTAACGGATCGAGATCCAGTGACTTGCTAGTCACGGTCACCCGATGAATAGTACGGTGACTTGCCCTCTCCACATCGTCCGATCTAAAATCGGGCGGACAGATCTGGCGTGAACAGTACAAGATCTACAATGCTCGGTCAAGAGTATTTCCTGCTACAATGTTTGATCTGTGTGCCCCTACATCCAACGGCAGGCTACCCGCCACATTACCGACTTGGCAGAGGCCAATCATCTGGACCTCGGTCCGCTAACGCACCAAATCCACACGCGACTGCACCAGGTCCATCTGATTTTGGGTGCGTGTGTGGTGGCACGGGTAGAGCTATAGGTTAGTGTTTGCTATCGCCCTCAGGCGTGCCCCTCGGAAGCAACCTTGTACGCCTAATTCACAAAATAACATGCATCTCGGTTATAAATTCAAGATTTTTGTACACAAAACATTCTCAATTTAGCTTTCCATTTTCTAGCTAGTTTTCAGAATTATATTCTTGTG
Source organism: Aegilops bicornis (assembly GCA_021605145.1). NCBI lineage: Eukaryota > Viridiplantae > Streptophyta > Magnoliopsida > Poales > Poaceae > Aegilops > Aegilops bicornis. Next base: position 315,151,957 of record CM038675.1, on the reverse strand, counting down.
TTCAAAGAAGAAGTTCTTGTGGTTGTTGCAGAATACAGTAGTACGTACGTACAACTCTTCCACGTCAGTTGATGCCTTGATGATTACCGTCTCAGCACCAGTGGCTCCCCGCCGTCACCACCACCAACTCCAGAGTCCAACTCCCGTCTCCGCCGCTCTCCCTACTCATCGCCACGACCTCCCACCCTTTCTCGTCAAGGGGAGCGAGGGCTCGATGGGGATCGCTCCCATGGCTGGACTCACGAAGATTCTCCTCCCTCTCCTCCTCCTCTCCGTCGCCGCGGCCGCTTCGCGGTCGTCGGACGCCGAGGCTGTATCCCGGTTCCAGGAGTACCTCCGCATCGACACGGCGCAGCCGACGCCGGACTACGCCGCGGCGGTGGCCTTCCTCCGGGACCAGGCGGCGGCTGTCGGGCTTGAGGCGCGGACGCTGGAGTTCGCCGCCGGCAAGCCCTTGCTGCTGCTCCGGTGGCCCGGGCGGCGGCCGTCGCTTCCTTCTATTCTTCTAAACTCCCACACCGACGTCGTGCCGTCGGAGCCCAAGAAGTGGGAGCACGCGCCTCTTTCTGCCACTCTTGACGAGGCATCCGGTCGCATCTACGCGCGCGGCTCCCAGGCAAGATTGCTTTCAGCCGCGATTTTTTTGTAATTGTTTCGTTTGGGCTGCAAATATGGATATACTTATCATATAATGTGTAGACTACACATAACACGAAAGATAACTGCTTTAGGCCGTGTGCAGTCTCTGTTAGTATATCACAGGCAAGCTTCTTGGTTGATTTCAGTGTTCTTTCATCGACGAGCATGCTTGAGTAATCTGTCCATCTTTAATCTTTTTGGGCCTGATTTGTGGTCTGTAACTTGACTAATAAGTGAATTTTTAGCACTGAATCCAATCACAGTGTTCTCTTTTGTCGCTATTGATGATGTTGAGAACTTTTGAGTTGTGACTAGATTCACTGTAGCTGTAGAGATCTATACTCCATGTGGACATAGTTCGATGCAACCTATATTACCTGAAATATATGAATTCCACTACTAAGATTGCTGTTTCCCCTTTATAGTCCAGTAGTATTTAGCTGCATTTAGATGATATGTATGGCTTGATGTGCATGATCCATCCGAGTGACCTTCGCAAACACTGCGAGACTGCTAAAAGCTACATGTGGTGTGATAAGCTGTCACTTCTACATGTTTATCTTATCTAAGAGAACTTCGCTATGGTTCATGAATGTAGGACATGAAGTGTGTGGGGATGCAGTATCTTGAAGCCATTCGGCGTCTCCGTAATGCGGGCTTTGTCCCAGATCGGAACATATATGTAATATTTGTTCCCGATGAGGAGATTGGTGGACATGAGGGTGTTGAGCTATTTGTTGCATCGAAGGAATTCAAGGAGCTGAATGTGGGATTGGTTCTTGATGAGGGCCTTGCATCCCCTAGGGAGGAGTACCGGGTGTTCTATGCAGAACGTAGTCCTTGGTGGCTTACTATTAAAGCAAAGGGAGCGCCAGGGCATGGTGCAAAATTGTATGATGGTAGTGCAATGGAGAATTTAATGAAAAGTGTGGAGGCTCTTCGGAGGTTCAGGACAGCTCAGTTTGATTTGGTTAAGTCCGGAGAGAAAGCTGAAGGGGACGTTGTATCGGTGAATTTTGCGTACTTGAAGGCTGGGACACCTACACCCACGGTTAGTTTATCCAAGTTCCTGTTTACAATGTGCTAAGTGTAATTTACGAATTGCTATTGGATCCTTCACAACATCAATTAAAAATATAAGCAGTTTGAGTACTTGCTCGCTTGCTCATTTGCTAATGTGATGTCCTTTTTCTTGATTAACCTATGTATTTTAAAACTTATTTTGAGATGACACAGTGCATAGGTTTCATATTTGATGTTTGTTCAAATTGAACAATCAGTTCCTTTGACTAGGAATTATTTATTCTATACTGAATATCTGTTTAGTATTGATTTTATTTAGTCTTTCATGCCTAAGAATCTCTGACATGTCTGGTAGCGTGATGAGATAGGTAATCCACCTGCTAAAAAAAGAGGACCATATGATTTCAGCATTTCTAAGGCTTGTTTTCTTCTTAGTTGGTGCTGGCCAGTAACGTTATGTCTCATGTTTTTTAGAATTACCATAGTTAATCACTTACATAGGACCTGATACTATTGTGTTCTGTCCATTCTTCGAGTCAGAGAATTGTAAGTCAGTTCTTGAAGTTCATTTACTTCAAAATGTACCACGGAGTTCACAATCATGATCATGTAGACTCTGATGCTTTTATGTACTGTAACATCTTGAATTCATTGCAATTAGTATTTGCTACCTTAGTCGTGTAGTTTTTGTTAAAAGGATAACACTTTGCCATCAAGTTCACCCTGATTGACTCATGTTTTCAGTTAATAAGTCTATTTTCACTCTTATTTCAGGGTTTTGTGATGAATCTACAACCATCTGAAGCAGAGGTAGGAATTGACATTCGAATCCCTCCTAGTGTTCATACTGAAGCACTAGAGAAGCGTCTTGCTGAAGAATGGGCACCTTCTTCACGCAACTTGACTTTCGAGGTATGATGTTCTTGACAGGGCAATTACTTATGCCTTGTCAACATATATAATCATCCATGCTGTGGAGAGCTTACATTATATTTGATGTTTCTTGAATCGTGTTCTTTGTCATGGGGGATACCCATTTGAAATGAAGGTTAATTTATCATTCCTCTTCTGCACTGTAAATCTTTTGATTTGTCTTTTAAATTATGAAAAAGGAAAGAAATATCTAACACAAAATATAGGTAGAAAGTTTTCTAGAATAATTGAAGAAGGTTAATTATCTTGTAATTATTCATTCAGTTGAAGGGTTGAAGTAATTATTGAGGTTTGCTGTGTTAGTTTGTATTAGCTACTCCCTCCATTCCTTGATATAAGGTGTATATATTTTTGAGAAAAAGTCCAAAATATAAGGTGTATTGAGTTGCACCACTCGTTTGGATAACTTTTTTAGGGATTCGATTACATTTCCTTATATCAGGCAAGCTCCTCTATTTTCTCATGTCAATTAGTGAGGTGTAATCTCGTCAAAAACTTGTGAAATTTTCCCTCCACATGCATTCTTTAATTTCCGTGCCAAAAACTATACACCTTATATCTAGGAACGGAGGGAGTACTTTTTATTGGGTACTGGGGGTTGAGGGTGTTTTTTCTGACTGTCTAGTGTGTTAAATGACTGTAAGATAGGAGTATTTCATTTGGTGTACTAAAGCCTGAGCTTCTATTGGTGAAAACTGATTCATGTTCAGTTTGTGCCTGCTACAAATACTTTAAAGGCAATGCATGGCTGAAAATTTGCGAAAGGCAGATAAAAAAAAGCTTGTAAACGAATAATGCTAGTGTAACACATTGATGAGCAAAACGAAGGAGCAGTTGAGCTGAGAGTTTCCTTTTATTTTAATTTCGGCAATCTTGTAAGGATAATATTACATGGTGCATAAGTTTTGTAATCAAGTTTCTTCTTGATGTCTGTTTGACAGTTCAAGCAGAAGGGCTCTGTCCTTGACAAGTTAGGGAAGCCAGCGATGACAATTGCCGACAGCTCGAACCCATGGTGGCCTGTGTTTGAAGAATCTGTGAAGAGAGCTGGTGGCAAACTTGGCAAGCCGGAGATATTTCCGGCTTCTACTGATGCTCGTTATTTCCGGGAAGTTGGGATACCAGCTTTCGGCTTTTCGCCTATGGCGAACACACCAATACTGCTCCATGATCATAACGAGGTTTGTGCCACCAAGCTCCATTTAATACATCAAGTCATCAACTTACCGAAAAATTCGATTGTCTTTCTCATATCGAATAGCATAGCTTTAGAAGTAGACACATCAACATGCACCTACAGTACCCGACAACTGAAATAGCAACATATTGGTCATGCTCTTATGTTTATACACAAGAAAGTACCAATGTCCTTTACAAATACAGTACTTAAGATCAGTGCATATCTCGCAGTTCCTGAGCAAAGATGAGTACCTCAAAGGAATTGGGATATACGAGTCCATTATAAAGGCGCTGGCCACACACAAAGATGACGGCATCGACGAGGAGTCTAGGGCAGAGCTGTGAGGAAAGCTGATCTTATCTTGCCACGGCGGATATCTTGCCTCTTTGACGTGCAGTTCTAGCGCAGCAGAAGGTTTGGACAGATACATGGTTCTGTTTCTGCTCCGGCAGCCAAAGCAAAACCACAGATACGGTCCTTGTACATCTCTAATAATTTGATCTGAAATAATTAATGATACTGCATCTGTAGTTTCTCCGCATATTATGCGAGTAATGACATCTGTATACTTAAATAAGTGATGGCATTTCATCCGTTGTTCATCGGTTCTTTTTCTAGGTGTGGCGGTTCCTCGCTACTTTGATCTGTCAGTGAGATACTATGCTGAAGCTGGGAAGGATCTTGAGACTTGGATCCACGCAGCTCCTCACTTTTCTCCGCTTCAAGTTCTCTTTCTTTCTATGCCTAGCTTGGAAGGCACGACATGCCAGGCATGTGTTGTGCACAACAGAGATCCACTCGCTTGTCTCAGCCTGCGGTTTGCGCTTGCGCTGGATCAGGTGGAATTCCTGGCCTGAGTAGCAAACATGTTACCGACGCCTCCTATGCCCATTGCTACACTGCTCTTGTCCTTGGCCTGCAGCTCAGCTCACTTTCTCTGCCTTGCTCTTCTTCTCTTAGCCTATGGATCCATCACTCCCTAGCAGTGTTATATATAGCCATCTATACATTGCATCAATGTGGTGCAAAATAAGATGGTCACGCCTACCTTATGTTGTACGGTTGGAACTAAATGTAAGGCTTGTTACGAGCCACCTACCTTGACATCATCTACATTCACGCCTGCATTCAACTATACTTGGTAGAGTGTAACTGTGCCACGAACTCTTTCTCCTTTGTAGTAGCGGCAATTATCACAATTGCCAATTGAATTTTAAAAAGCACAAATTGTACTACATAAAAGTAGCAGTACACTTCATGGATGGAACACAGTCATAACATCACGTCTACAACTCCATGGTAAAGGAACCGGCGAGTACCTGAGCACAGATGGGCACCTCAAAGGGATTGGGATATATAATTCGATTATAAAGATACTGGCCAAACACAAAGATGACTGCATTGACGAGGAGTTAGTGTCTAGGGCAGAGCTGTGAGGAAAGACGATCTTGTCTTGCCACGGTGAAATTCTTGCCTCTTGACATGCAATCATGGCGCAGAAGTAGGTTCCGACGAATCAATGCTTTGCTTCTGCTTCCGCAGACAAAGCAAAAAACAGAAACTATGGCCCTTGTACATCTCTAATAATTCGACCTGAAATAATGGATGATATTGCATTTGCAGTTCATCGGCATACTTACCCGCAAAAAAAAGGTTCATCGGCATATTATTATACTTATTATAGATTAAATACTTGGTGCGTCAGTGAGGAGACCCTGTCTCCTCTCTTACTTGCATAAACTTCTTGAATTTTTTTGCTGTCTCGATGCTGTCAAATGTCTTAGAAGCTTGGGTGGATCACGACTTGGATCTAGCTAGGCAGCCACGCAGCTCCTCTCTTCTATCCTCCTCTAGTCATCTTTCTCGACAAAACAGAAAGTGAACCTTAACAAATAAATTGCAGTAGAGCGCACATAAGTTGTTCGATTTCCCATCAACGCTCACTCCTACTCGGCTACTCTCCTACAACTTTTACACATGAACCATGCTTGACTCTTTCTCACCATCAAGCCGCCACCCTGCCCGTCGCTTGTCGTAGCTAAACGAACGCCAGCAGGTATGAAGAAGTGGCGGTGAGACATCGACGCATTCCATGCTAGTGATGAGGTACATCCAGACAAGATGCATCTGGAATGAATGACCCAGTGGCGTAGGGAAGAGGGGTTGATTTAGTGGAGGAAGACGTGATGCACAGCGCAGCCGAGCAGGCAGATCGGAAGGCGCGACACCACCGGCATGCCTTGTGCACAACAGAGATCCATTCGCTCGCCTGAGATGCTTCCTCAGGTCAGGATTTTGAGGGGCATTAGGTGGAATTACTCACCTGCGTAGCAAACGTGTTACTGACACCTCCCACACCCATTGCTACACTGCTCTTGCCCTCAGCGCGCAGCTCGGCTCACTTTCTCTGCCTTGCCCTTCTTCTATTGGCCTATGGATCCATCACTGCCTAGCAGTGTTATATATAGCCATCTACGTTGCATGAATTAATGCGCCGCAACATAAGATGGTGAGGTGATTCTTGCATGGCTGAAGCTGAATGTAGGCATGTGACGAGCCACCCACCTTAACATCGTCCACGTTAACGCCCGCATTCAACTTCTTGTGTAGAGTGTAACTGTGCCACCAACTATTTCTCCTTCGTGGTAGTGACAATTATAGCAATTACTAGTTGAACTTTAAATAACACAAATTGTGTATAGAAGTAGAAGTATACTAGATGCATGAATGGAACACCATCGTACATCACGTGTACAACTCCATTGTAAGCACATCTAATTCATGTGATATGGATATCCTCACAAGCCCACATGTATTATTTCATTCATGATATTTCACATATACACATTGCACTATTTTGCTCCTAGTTATGAATGAATTAAGAATATGAAACCATCAGATCTGAAATAATACATTAATACGAGCAAAGTAAAGCTATGAAATTTCACGCTTTATATTAGCATTTTTAAATCCAGCCGTCTTTGGCTTTTCATTTCATTAGTAGCAGTATGTGCGCACCGCATTAGCGATGCGGAAGAAATAGAATAAATGGCAAAGAAAAGGATTGCCTTATTACCTGCATAACACCCTTGCCTCGAAGGATTTTGGAGTCAAAACCCCCTTCTGCATTTTTCAATCCATACCTCTCAGGAAACCAATATTAGTAATCTTATTAACTTGTGGAGTAGAGTTTATATGAGTTGTTGTTTTTATTTTGTGGGAGAAAGCAAGATCTCTATTACTCATATAAAGGGTTACACTCAGTTATCAGTAGCTGTGAGCAAAGTCTGAAACATGACACAACCAGCAAGTGAGCCACCTCTAGTCCTGCCACGATTAGATAAAAGTGGGAACCCTATTTTTTTGTTCTCAATTAATTCCCTTGAGTATGATCGATTGTAACACGATAAGTCTTTGACTTCCTTGAATATAATCTCTTAAGTTGAACCGTCTTTTTCAGCAGACGACACCAGGTTCATCACAAATCTTGAGGAAATCAGGGGAACCAAATGATGGATTTACTCAACTTCAGCTAGCTCAGCCCGTCGAGGATGTCTGGAATTTTATATTCAGCCATTCTCCATCTGGGTGAGGTAGGAAATTTGTCATAGACTCCCAACATTGTCCCCGTGCCTTCCATTCGTACACACGTGATCTAGCATCCCGTCGATCCCATGCCCTACCCAATTGAAGTCCAAATTTTGAGATAAAGGATTGAACTGGAGTACACCAGATGCCATAAGACAATGCATGATATAGCATGTTTGCTACTTGTGATGACTTGTATATATGCATCCTTAAAAGTGAAGGGCTCGTCTGATTGGATTGAACATAAAGGTAGTAGTACAATGTTAAACACGTCTGATTGGATTGATCGAGATGCAAGTCAACATCAAGTGTATTGTTGCCTTCAATGCACGAGATTCTTTTAGATAGTAGGTGCATCATCCAAATGCCTGGCTTTTGAAGGGCCTAAGGTTCATGCATTGCCATAGCAGACTGAGGTTCAAGGAATGCAATTGAAATCCGGAGCATGTGCATCATATGGAAGGGAAAGGAAGGACAATATATGTTCACATCGGCGGCACAAAGATCTTGCAAAGGAAGCTAGAAGTTGTGTTCTAACCGCTAGGCCATTTACAGAGAGCTGGACAACAAAATTGAACATCGTGATGCATGTTGTAACTGCTGAGGCGGCCAAGTTTCAAGAGCAATGGTACACATACATATGATATGGTACAAGATTAACGGAGTGGTTTCTGTGGGATCCTGTGGTTGGGCAGAAATTAGGGAAGGGGCACTCAGTTGAATTCGGGAGGGGGGTGGGTGGGGGTAGGGGGTGGAGCGTTCAGTAAGGAATGTCCTGTAATAATTTTGTAGATTGACCACATGTGTAGCATTTTCTAGGTTTTAATGTGTTCATTTTATTTTGTTAGCGTCATGCTTGCTAGGATAGTTCATTGGAAACATATGAGCACAAGTAGATTTGAGAACTTGTCGTCTCATACTTCTTATACAAAATTATAGATGAAAGTGTCAATTTTTTCAAAGCTATAGATGAAAAATGCAAGTTCCATGATGCAAATCCAAGTTTGTTTGGGAGCAACTGTATGTTACATCTAATTAACATGTTCAATTAAGAATCATGTAATTCTCTATGTTGTCATTTGCATGTTTCATAGTCAAAACTTTGTGATGGAGATTCCGCATGTTTTTTTACTGAATAAGTTGTGAAATAATAATAGTCAGCGTTATTATGTATTAAGATTTGGATGGATAATTATATAAGTATGGAATGTGTGTTGCGGGTGTACATCTACTACCTACTAGTATGTTCTCTGTGCAGCACCGGTATGAGATCGGTATTTGTTATGGCCCTGGTGACTAACTAAAAGCCGACTAGGAAAATGCCTCTCGGCTGAATACTACTAGGATCCATCCAAAATAGGAGCTTATATCAAACGTATATTCACTAGGAATTAACAGAGGTATGCGGAGTTCCACTGGGTTCTCTTTGAAAGCCAAAAGAGGTGGCTTCAAGAATTGGTTGAAATGGTATTTCTCTAGCGGTGGCCTGTCCAACTTTTCTTCTTCGGTGGCATATACTACGAAATACGTGCAGTCATCTCCTTTTCTAAATTTGAGTCGGCACTTCCGGTCCTTATGATCAATGATGCCACACACTTAGCAGCGATCATTCATAAATGAACGACAGCCGAGCACCTAGCACCTTACATTCCTCTTCTACATGAAGTATACCTCCAAGAGAGGTTTCTCAATGATTTTTTACTTCCAACGCTTAGAAACCACCCACCATACAACCCTCCATATATCTTCCACACGAAGTATGCTGCCATGAGAGGTTTCTCAATGAAGTATGCTGCCATGTGACGTTTCTCAGTGAAAATTTTCACCTTAACTCTCAGCAACCACCCACCTTACAACTTTCCATTCCTCTTCTACATGAAGCATGCTGTCGTGAAGGGTTTCTCAATGGACGCGAAGTATCTACACCCCGAGCTCAAATGCGCCCTGATGAACAGTAAAACCAGGAAAAAAAAGTAAAATAAATCAAAAAATCTGAATCTTTTTTTGTGCAAACTTTTATGTGCGTGCAAAAATTTATCATAAAACAACACTCTTGGAAGTCATGGTAAAAAAAACAATATTGATGCTCCAACAATGCTATTTTTGAAAGCATTTTGGAGTGCTGATTTTTTTCTTTTTTTGCCATGCCTTCCACAAATGTTATTTTTGGGCTCAAAATTTCCATGCACTAAGAAAATTTGTGAATGTTTGCACCAAATTTTTTTCATACTTTTTGAAGTTTATTGTTCATCCCGAGCTCAAATGAGCTCAGGAGTAGAAGGGTACTTTGAAAATTTTCATATTAACTCCATACTCGTCACTTACATATATTGCCCTACAAAAAACATGCATACATTGAATGTGAACCAACTACGATGATAGCTTCAATTCGTTTTGCTTTGGTGAAAATACAAGGCTACCATTTGGGTCCGCCTCTGTGAGCATGAGAGTGCCCTTGAGACTATCCCTAGGGTGGTAAAAGGCGCATCGAAGTAGATATCTAACCAATTTAACAAACCGAAGAAATTATTTTGAGGGAGAAAAATCTTTTGGTTTGATCCAACAAATTTGTTAAATTTCAAGCAATACCATGTTCCATGTGGAACTCCTTCCCTCCCTCCCCGTTTCCGTTGTTGCTCTATCTCCATTGTTGATTAAAAGGTTGTGTAGGGTCAAAAATTAGGACATTGCAAAGGTTAGAAAACTAGTGTAAAGCATCTGCTTTGCTGCAGGTACGATTAGATGATTTTAATGAGTTTATTTTAGATATTTTATATAAAAATGTTGAAATTTTAAGCATAAAATTATGAAGTTGAAACGGCATTGAAATATATAAACAAATTGAACTGTTAAACTACATTACCTTTTTGGTACGGTTAAAGGAAATTTCAATGGCCACATTTTTTGGGAAGTTAAAAAATGTTTCTTGTAACCTGTTAATTTATAATTATTGTGATTATTTTTATCATTTTCTTACATGTATTTTCATGAAGATGCATCTTTTCATCAAGTGCGTGTCTTTTCATAAAGAGACATATTTTTACCAAGGAACATGTTTTTTCGGTGAAGAGACATCTATTCACAAGTGACATGTCTTTACAAAGATACATTCTTTCTCCTAAGAACAGGTCTTTTAGCTAATGCCATCTTTCAATCAAGTGACGTGTCTTTTAAACCAAAAGACATGAGTGTCCATATGCCCCAACCATCCACTGAATCTAAGAGCATCTCCTAAAACGTCAGTTGTGCCCAATAAATTATCGTTTAAAGGACTTTAGGTGGAAAAAACTGCTCTAGCAAATGATGTATCTCTATATAGTGCCCAGAAAGTTTATATCACGCCCAAAAAATTGCTACACATGGTGCAAATACACATCACCTCTAGCTGCTGGCCTAAAACAAAACCTGCCTTGGCGGAACCCAACCGCCACTGTGAAACTTTCCCGCCGCCGACTGTCGCCACCCCACACTGATTCTGGACGATTGTCGCCGTTGTTGTGACTCTGTCGGTGTCAAAACCGACAGACCTCGGGCGGGGGGCCCGAGCTGTTAGATCGGATAAATGGGTAACAAGAGATAGATGACACGGTGTTTTTACCCAGGTCCGGGCCCTCTTTAAGGAGGTAAAATCCTACGTCCTGCTCTTGCTTATATTATGAGTGTATTAAAGTACAGAGTTGATCTACCTCGAGATCGTGAGTTGTGGACATGATGATGATGAATGTATGAATGGCCTCTACAGACCAAACCCTCTAGTTTATATAGACACCAGGGATATCTAGGGTTACACATGGTCGGTTGTCATCTAGGGATTATATGCCGAATCTAATAGATCTTCTTAGAATACACGCCAAGTCTTCGGCTGGATACACATGGGCTGGAGGCCTCCGAAGTCCTTCCTCATTGATGGGCCATCAGTTCGGCCCACGGTCTAGGTCCACTAGGCTAGGACCCCCTAGTCCAGGACACCGTCGGTAGCCCCTGAACTTGTCTTCGAAGTCGAGGTCAATTAGTGGCCAAGAGGGACCTCCAATCAATCGACGCGACGACCGTCGAGCCGTGGCTCTGTTCAACGCTCGGGCGGCGCAACACCACTGAGGTTGGCCACACCCCTATCCCCCCCCCCCCCCCCTCCGACCCCTTGTCCCTCTCGACTCCATCCCTAGGCGGCTCGACGACCGTCTTGGCCCCGGCGAACTACGCCGGCCAAAATTGAGGTCGGTGCCTGACAACCATCAGATCCGCCTTTCAGCCTTCCAACTGTTGAATCCTATGAGAGTACCCAAGCTGAATTTTTTGGGCACCGGTTTTACATCATTTGGAAAAAGCAACAGCAGAAGCGGTGTCAAAAAACCTTCTTTCTCCTTGGCTAATTGTTTTTAGGGCATTAAGTTTTACATCATTGATTGAAGATGCTCTAACAAACTTGAATGGTCCTTATTATTCTTTAATGGCTATTTTCTTAAAGGTGACGTGGTTGAAGCTGCATTCGGAGTTAGTTTTAGAATAAGTAGAGAACAGGACATACATATGGTGACCGTGTTCATTCTGTTTTGTTTTTGTTATTAATATAGGTTAGATCAAGAAAAATAAAATGACCCTTTTGGCTTTTCATGATTTGCCTTTGTTACGTTGATTCGGTTCCATTTCCCACAGTCGAGTCGATCTTAGCCCAGCGGAACTCGAGCCGTCTCCGGCCACGAGCCCTTTTGCCACATATGAGATCGCTGTTCAACCGCCTGCCTTGCAAGCGTCTCGCCGCAGCTCGCCGGAGTTGCCGCTGCCTCCACTCCCACTCCCAACCGCACCCTCTCCTCGCAACCTTCTCCCGCCTCTGCGACGATGGCCCCCTCCCGGCCGCGCTCGCGCTGCTCCCCGACCTCGCCGCGGCCGGCGTCCGCGCGGACCCCATCTCGCTCTGCCGCCTCATCAAGCTGTGCGTTCGCCACGGCACGGCCAGCGACGGCCGTCTCATCCATGACCATGTCTCCCGCACGGAAAACAGTGGAGGAGAAGCGCCCCACACCGGCCTCTTCGTCTCCAACTCTCTCATCTCCATGTACGCCAAATTCGGCTTGCTCCACGACGCGCTCGAGTTGTTCGGCGGAATGCCTCACAGGAACGTCGTCTCTTGGACGACTGTCGTGGCGGCTCTGGCCAATGCAGGCGGGAGGAAGGAGGAGGCGCTCAGATTTCTTGTGGACATGAAGAGTGACGGTGTGGCTCCCAACAGTTACACATACTCGAGTGTCCTTGGTGCCTGCGGCACATTTGGGGTGCTCGCAGCTGTGCACGCGAGCATTGTTAAGGTTGGGCTGGATTCGGATGTGTTTGTGCGGAGCTCCTTGATTGATGCGTATATGAAGCTTGGGGATTTGGGCAGCGGGCGCGGGGTCTTTGACGAGATGGTCACCCGTGATTTGGTTGTGTGGAATTCGATCATCGCGGGGTTCGCACAGAGCGGTGATGGTGTTGGGGCGGTAGAATTGTTCATGAGGATGAAGGAGTCTGGTTTCTCAGCTAACCAGGGTACCTTGACCAGTGTCCTCCGGGCGTGCACCGGGATGGTCATGCTCGACTTGGGAAGACAGGTACATGCTCATGTGCTCAAGTATGAGAGGGACTTGATTCTGCACAATGCACTTCTGGACATGTACTGCAAATGTGGGAGCTTGCAGGAGGCAGACGCCTTGTTCAACAGAATGCCTCGTAGGGATGTGATCTCATGGAGCACCATGGTCTCTGGTCTGGCGCAGAATGGGAGAAGCGCCGAGGCGCTGAAGGTTTTCAACTTGATGCAATCTGAAGGACCTACACCAAACCGTATAACAATGGTTGGAGTTCTGTTTGCATGCAGTCATGCTGGCTTGGTGGAAGATGGTTGGTATTACTTTAGGTCCATGGAGAAGCTCTTTGGCATTCAGCCTGAGAGGGAGCATTGCAACTGCATGGTTGATCTCCTTGGTCGGGCAGGGAAGCTTGATTTAATCTGTGAAGTTCATCAGTGAGATGAACTTTGAGCCGGACTCGGTCATATGGAGAACTCTTCTTGGGGCCTGCAGAATGCACAAAAACGCTAACCTTGCAGCATATGCAGCAAGAGAGATCCTTAAACTTGAGCCGGAAGACCAAGGTGCACGCATATTGTTGTCAAATACATATGCTGATTTGCGACAATGGTTAGATGCCGAGAAGTCATGGAAGGTGATGAGAAACCAAGGGGCCAAAAAAGAGCCTGGGCTCAGCTGGATCGAGCTGGGGAAACAAGTCCATGTGTTCATTGCTGGTGAATTGTCACACCGATGCTCAGCTGGCATAGTTCAGGAACTGAACCGACTAATCAGGCGGGTCACAGACCTCGGTTATGTCCCGCTGACAGAGTTTGTGCTGCAGGATCTTGAGAGTGAGCAGAAGGAAGATCTGCTGAGATATCACAGCGAGAAACTGGCTGTTGCATTTGCAATGATGAATTCAAAGAAGGATAAGCCTGTAAGGATCATGAAGAACCTCAGGATCTGTGGTGACTGCCACTCATTCGTGAAGCTCGTCTCCAAGAGTGAAGGCAAGGTGATCATAATCAGGGATCCGGTTCGGTTCCACCATTTCCAGGATGGAGTTTGCTCATGTGGCGACTATTGGTAGAGAAGGTAACACACACTGCCAAGGCTCCTGTGCCGACTAATGGCTTGATCACAAGTTGTTACAGCAGTTTCTTTGGAACTCAGATGCTTAACCACATTTATATTAGTATCTTGTGAAAGAAGAGTCAAGAGTAGTAATATATACAATTTTTTGTGAGGGAGTAGTATGTATACCAGCAGTCAAAAGAACAAAGGGAAAGGAGAAAAAAAGGTAAGAAAAGAAAAGGAGAAAGGGAAAGAGGGGCAAGTGATCAAAATAGCGGCCATAAAGAAGCCCACTGGGCCGTATCTCTTTCCCAGCTCATCCGCCTCATCCACGCAAAGCCGAACAGGAAAGAATCGCGCCCACGGGGAATTCCGGCGTCCTCTTCTCGCGAGCCCTAGAACTAGAAGCCATGGTCCGTGGAGGCCGCAAGTGACCGGCGCCGGTAGCAAGAGGCGCCAGGAGGAGTGGTGGCGGCTGTTGAGGCGCGGCAAGATGTCAGTGCGGATAAAGGCGGTGGTGGACAGGTTCGTGAAGGAGCTCAAGGAGGCGCTGGACGCGGACATCCAGGACCGCGTCATGAGGGAGCGCGAGATGCAGAGCTACATCGAGGAGCGCGAGCGCGGGGTCGCCGAGCGGGAGGCCGCGTGGAAGGCCGAGCTCTCCCGCCGCGAGGTAACGAGTCCCCAAATCCGATTCATGGCTCGCTTAATTCATGCCCCCCGTTCCGTCCTCCCCTGCCACCCTGATCAGCACTTTGCATCATCTTTTGCACGATCGAGAATTGGTGGTGGGGATATGTATGCTGCAGCGGCATTATTTGACTCACGGTATCACAATTCTTGCTCGAAACGTGAGCTTTTCTTGATGATTTCGTGTCAATGTCTTTCAGTTTCTTGTGATGTTAAACTGCAGAAGTACAATGTAAGAGATTATTGCTTGTTTTATGCCGTGGTATCCACAAGGGCGTCAGCGGAATAAAGTTGGCCTCTTCAGTTACGTAGAGAATATAGTCAATCGTAGAAAGGTGACTTACAGGTGAAGATAAGAATGTAAGATATGTCTGAGAAGCATTGGTCCTCAGGTGTTCTTGTGTGACTAGAATAGAGCATATTAGACTAGCATTCTTTGTGCTCTGTAGTTCCTTGTTGCTTCGTATTGTCTAACTTCATTATCAGTTGTCAGATCTTTATGATTGTGCATGTAAATATGGTTACTTAGTCCAGAAATTATATACCTATTCAAGTGATGCGTAGTAGTTGAGTCTTGGTGAGACTCTTCTAAGGAAAGATACAAATTGATAGCTAGGAGACAAATGCACTAGATATGGTCCTAGTTTTGGCAATACCCTACACTGTGAGATGCACAACACAAGAAAATGACACTGCAACGTATGAAGCACCTCCTCTGTGTACTGGGAGTGTGGGATTGGTAGAGGTGACAAGATAGATTAGGTGGAGGGAGGTGACAAAGCGGGGATGGACATGTGTACCCTCCTTGGGCTACACCAATCCCATTTTTGGTACATAATCTCATAGACTCATACACCCTAACAGTTGGTAGGCTCTCTTCGTGAATCTGACCAGTTAATCATTTAATTAGAAAGTTAGGTTAGACAACCACATTACATAATTGTGCTATACATTTTGTTCTTGCCGTTATTGTTTTGGCTATTATTTTCCATGGTATTCCCTCTGTAAAGAAATATAAGAGTGTTTAGATCACTATCTAACGCTCTTATATTTCTTTACAGAGGGAGTAACTAGTAAGTGCCAACATAAGATGCAGATCTTCCTAAGTTGCTTGCTGACTATGAACTTAATGAATTTGATATCATTATCTTGCTTGCTTAGTTGGTGCTTCTCCAATTAAGTATCCGTATAGTTTGTTGAGCACATATTCACAGGTTGTAATCGTAATGAACAAACAGTGTCTTTGCAGGCGCACCAGAAGATTGTCTCCAGAGATCATAACCTAAGAGCCAAAACTAAATCATAACCTGAGCTCATGAAAGTTGAAACGTGGTGGTGAGGTCTTCAAACTAATAAATCAAATCGATATGGTAATCTCCAATTAGAGCAAACCATAGTGTGTAGTAAACTAAATATTTTCTCTATTAAAATCATCGAAAGATGCCAACAGACTAACTCAAGGACCCTTTGGGTTTCAAACATTTCCTATGTTATCATTGCTTCGTTTCTTTAGGGAATGTCATTATTGCTTCGTAGTTGATCATGCTTTGGGGACATTTAACATGGAATGCTGCAATCTTCCTTTTGCAGGCTGAAATTGCGCGGCAAGAGGCAAGACTGAAAATGGAAAGGGAGAATCTGGAGAAAGAAAAGAGTGTCCTGATGGGAACTGCTTCGAATCAGGATAACCAAGACGGAGCCCTTGAGATCACAGTCAGCGGTGAGAAGTATAGGTGCCTGCGCTTCTCCAAGGCGAAGAAGTAAGGTATGAGCTAGGGTGGCACCAGTAGTGCACCGTTATTTTAAGCCTCGCACCTGATCCAAATTGGAGCAGCACAAGAAATCCCCATGTGTCCCCTACCAAGTAAAGGATTCTCCTTTGATCTGTTTGTTAGGCACCGCTGCCTCCTTCCTGTTCCCAAATAATCAGGTGATTGAACGCCACATGAGATGATGCCTACTTGCCTGCCGATCGAGCGTCCAGGCCTGCAGTAACATGAATGGCTTCCAATTATCATCACAGTACAGGAGCCATGTTAGGTCCAGCTTCTGATTGCCAGCGTCGGTTCACTTGAAAGAACAATTAAGGAGATTGCTTTTCTTTTCTCTTCCCTTCAGAACTTGGGGCTGGAGCTATCTGTTCTGCCCCCAGTCAATAAGTTTTGGTTCCAATTTTCTGTCCAAGATTCAGTTGTGCTCCTACAGTTCAATTATTTTCATGTGACTCTGATTAGCATCGGGACACTCAATCATTGTGCGGGATTCATGGATAATATGCACGGGGTCACCATGTTAGTGATAATAATTTCTTGTTAACTGGTCAACCTAATGAGAATTCAAGACTATTAGAGCAACTTCAATGGGGCGACCCATTTCGTCCGCGGCCGTCCGTTTGGGTCGGCGTGGACACAAAAGGCGGCCCAACGCGCCGACCCAAACGGATGCGCGTCCGTTTTTCGTCCGCGGGTGACTCATTCCCGGCCCATTTTTGAGCCGGATTTGTGTTGGCGCGGACACGTGACGGACGCTCGCGCTCGCCTACTCCTGTCCCCGGGCCCATTGGTCTGTGGCACATTGGCCTCCCGTCTCACCTTCCGGCCAATAAAAAACCCTCACCCGCCTCCTTCGACGCCGCCGCCCATTTTTTCCGACGACTCTTCCAGCTGCCACCGCCTCCACATCCGCCAAAGAACGCCGCCTCCCTGCCGCCTCGCCGCCGTTTTGCCACCGGGAGCAAATCGCTTCCCACCGCCGCTTTCGCTGCTTACCGCGACCAAGAAGCCGCCGCCCGCCACATCCGGCCAAGACGCTTGTTTGACGCCGTCACACTCGTCGGACGCCGGCAGGGCAGCTAGCTGGTCTGTGGGCACCGCGACTCCCCTTGCCGGCCATCTCCTTCGTCGACGCCCGCAAGCAGTTCGACAGTTTGCCAAGGTATGAAATGGACTCAGCCGACGAGTTCTTTTTCCACAATTTCCTTTGCGACTCCGACGATTCGTCGTCCGACGACGAGGAGGAGATATTGACTGCCGTGTTGGTCCATCATCACCTCAACGACCCAATGACGTTGTTCCGTGGCTCCATTCCGGGCCACCTTTCGGCGTTGAATCGTTCGGCATCCTGCTAATACTTGGAGCACGTAGAAACTATGGGAGGTGATGACTGCTTGTGTGATCATGCATAATATGATCTTAGAAGACGAGCGCCCGGAACGCATGTACGATCAAGGCTTTCAGTTTCAGGGTGAGAATGTTGTGACTGAGCATGGAGTAGCGGCAACATTTGAGCAGTTCACTCAATTTCATAAAGACATGCGTGATTGGGAAACTCACGTGCAACTGCAAAATGATTTGGTTGAGCATATGTGGGCTCATGTTGGCAACCAATAGATGTATCTATTTTTATTCGTTTGCAAAACTATGTGAAACATTTTTATTTGTATTTGGTTTGTAAAACTATACTATTTATTTGGGCGGCCAGACTAAACATTTTCATTTGATAATATGTTGAATGCAAATCAATGTACAATTAGGCGACCAGCCAGCCATGCCGGCACATATGAATCGGCGCGTTGGATGCACTGCCGGCTCAAATGCAAAATTAGGCGGGCGGCCGACTCAAACGGACAAAAAACAAACAAATGCGCCGTTTATTTAGGTCGATCCGTTGAAGTTGCTCTTAGTGATAACCTACCTGAGGCGGAGAGCGGGAGCTAACTTTCCCAAGTGACCGCCAGATGCATTAGGGTAGATAGGTAGAAAGAAGGTAGCTGCTCCTGATAACGACTGTTACCTGAAAAGGCAGAGCCTGTCCTACAGAAGAGAACTTTATGCAAGTGCCTGATGTGCCCTACTCAACCGGTCTGCCCTCCCAATCCGTTCATCTCCCCTTTAAAAACTCCCAAGATTGTCGTTGCATCCAGGGCTAATATTGTGAATCCAGTGCGCAGTAGTAATAAGTAGACAGTCCTGAGAATGCAATTTTGGTTGTTATTCTTCATATGAATATGCTAGTAGATCTTTTTAATTTTTTTGTTTTTGCATTATATGTAGTACTATGGTTTTTATTTGGCTAACCTTATTTATATAAGTATATATATTAGGTGGAACCGGCGGCACAATTTTTAGGCTGTCATTTATTTTAGTATATGCAATATATTGAGTGAGATGGATCAAGTGACTGCTGTTCCTTCTCAGATCTAGTAGGAGGCTGCTGAACTGACTGAAACGGATGGAGTGAGTGTTACTTGTGCGCAGATACATGAGTGCCCGCCTGCACAGCACATACACTGTGATCTGCATATGTCCAGCCTAGGCTGTACTGTACTCTACACCAACAGCCTCTTTCTTTCTGGATCTTATCTCATTTCCATCTCATCCTATCTGTGTTTGGAAGCAGCCATGTGCATGCACACAGGTGGTAGATATAGAGAAAAGAAAAGGAAAGGAGAAACAGTGACCAGCTACTAGGCTCGGATCGTCAGCAGGAGAAGCTCTGCACTGTTCATCTGGCATCTTATCGTCTCATGATCTGCGTGCAGTTAGTCGGTCCCACGTGTCAGCGAGCAACAGGAGCCCAAGGGTGGCGTGCACGGCTGGCAGCAAGATGGCGTTATTCGTGGCCGCGCCATGCCGGGCCAGCCCAGGCCGGCACGAGCACGTACGCACGCATGCAACCGCTTATCCGAAACAAGCACGCACGAAAAATAAATCGAGACCTGGTAATGGCGCGAGAGCATGTTAGAGGCTTCCATGCACACGTGGCCGTGCTGGCTTGGACTGGATCGGTCAGTTGTTCGGCGTGGATGTTTCAGAGTTGAAGTGAAACAGATATCATGTGGGACTGTTTGACCCCACTTCCTTCATTTCCTGTGCGCTTGGTTTCAGGCTATGCTTACGGTGGATTGCAGGTACAGCCCAATCTAAAACACAAGCACTCAAAAGTGTAAGAGCATGTACAGCCGGCGCCCTAAGAGGCTAAGACCCGCCTCAAACGCTCGGTCCAACAACCCAGTCAATAACCGGTCAAAAAACCCGACCAAAACGGGCACCTCAAATGGGCCTCATATCCAGCTCACATATGAGGTGGATATGAGGAGACCCCCCGTGCGCGTTTGTCACGTTGGACCGATGGTCTGGTCCCATATAGAATCGCCCAGAAACCCAACAGTCTGACGGGCGTATCCTTCGATGAGGGTGTGAACGCCATGTGGCACCGTTCCGGCTCGCCGTTTGAGGCCAGAGTCTGATTATTTAAGTCGGCCGGCGTCCCTAATCCTAGCCAGAGCCTCTTCCTCTTCACGCCGTCAGCCCGAGCACATTACTCTTCGTCTCCACCTTCCTCTTTCCTCGCCATCCGACATGGCCTGAAGAAGAAGACCACCTATGCTATGCTAACACCGGAGCGCTTCCAGACCGAGGAGGAGATCCGAGCGAGGCATGTGGCCCGGATCGCAGCCGCCCTGCCTACGGACTCGCCGGAGCTGGAGGAGAAGGAGGAGGAAGGGCAAAAGCAGCCAAAGCCCATGGAGGGGCGGATCCCGAGGAGCCGGGGCCGGTTGGGGGCTTCACCGTAGAGGAGGCCATGGCGGAGTTTGCCATCGCCCAAGCGGCGGAGATGGCGGAGTAGACAACCATCCTGGAGTCCATCCCGCATGAGGCGTACGTTGAGTCCCACGGCGCTTCCTCGGCAAGACGAGCAGGCGGAACCGACGCGCTCTTCGACAAGGTGGAAGCGGAAATGGAGGCGGAGGCGGAGGAGTAGCCGGAGTTGTATCTGCCCCCCATGTACTCGGGGCCCGAAACGGAGATAGTGGACATATCCGACGACAATGAGTAGCAGGGTCGAGGATTAGTTGATCTACGTAATATGTATATCTTTTCTTTGCATGGTTTTTATGGCTTTAAGATTTCATATATGAGGTATTCAGATGCAAAGATGGTTATTTGAGGACTGCACGATAAGTGCCCACAGGCGCGCCTGGGCGCATCCGCGGGCGTTTGAGGGGCCGGATTTGTCAAGTCCTGTTGTAGATGCTCTAAGGGCATCTCAACACTGACCCGCAAACTTGCTCCGGCATCTGTCGACGGACAGGGGACTAGTCCGCGGACACTGATGTGGGAGCCGGCCATCCAAATTTATTACATTTCGGACATACTTCAACTAAAAGCAAAACTCGTTTGACTTTGGAGGTATAATTTCGAATATACTTCAACTAATCACCTAGTCTAATGTCGGTCAAGGCGGATCTCCATTCCCATGACATGGCTACCCTCCGTGGCTTCTGCCTCCATGGCCTCTGGCTCCACCATATCTTCCTTATGTATGGTTGCGCCACTCATCGGAGTGGCCATGCTTCAGCCGGAGGGGAAGAGTGCCTACTCTGCTTCCGTGAAGCCGAGGCGGGGGTCGACGACGGTCTGCGCTGAACCGGGCAAGAAACCGGTTGTGTATGCCGACGACACGGTGGCGATGGTGAAAGGATCGATATGGTTGACTAGAGGGAGGGTGAATAGGCAACTACCATTTTTAGCTTTTCTTAGCAAATTAGGTTAAGCAACAAATAGGTTATCTAGATATGCCACTAGGTGAGCAACCTATATGATGCTAACAACAACAACCACGCAAGCAAGGAAGATATACAACACAAGTAAAGCTTGCACACAGTAAAGGTAACAGATAACCACAAGTGGAGTCGGGGGAGACGAGGATGTGTTACCGGAATTCCTTCCCTTTGAGAGGAAGTACATCTCCGTTGGAGCGGTGTAGACGCACAATGCTCCCCAAGAAGCCACTAGGGCCACCGTATTCTCTTCATGCCCTCACACAATGCGAGATGCCGTGATTCCACTAGTGGTGCCCTTGAAGGCGGCAACCGGGCCTTTACAAACAAAGTTGGGGCTCTCTCCACAACCGAATTGGAGGCTCCCAACGCCACCACGAAGCTTCACCACAATGGAATGTGGCTCCGAGGTGACCTCAACCATCTAGGATGCTCAAACACCCAAGAGTAACAAGATCCGCAAGGGATTAGCGGGGGAATCAAATTTCTCTTGGTGAAATTGTAGATCTAGGCCTTCTCAAGCAATCCTAAAGAATCAACAAGTATGATTGGCTAGGGAGAGAGATCACGCAAGAATGAGCTTGTGAGCAACAATGGAGCATGGGGGAGGAAGAGGTAAGTCAACTTGGAGAAGATGACTCCCTTTTATAGTGGGGAATGAAATCCAACCATTATGTACTCACAACCCGTGCATAAGCGGTAGTACCGCTCGGGCGAGCGGTACTTCCGCTGGCACGGAAGTTCCTGGCGCATAGTTCAATTGAGCAGATTAGGGAGGTGGCAGTGCCGCCAGAGCGGTACTACTGCTCCCACTAGCGGTACTACCGCTTAGTATTGAACAGCAGCCGGGAACAACGGTAGTAGAGAGAGGTAGGGCGGTAGTGCCGCCCGGGGCGGTACTGTTGGGAAACATAGCATGCAATTTCAAAAAAATTCTTGTGCTCAAGGAAGATCTATCTAGGAGATGCATAGCAACGAGAGGGGGAGAGTGTGTCCACATACCCTCATAGACCAAAATTGGAAGTGTTTGACGATGCGGTTGATGTAGTCGAACTTCTTGTTCCGACCGATCAAGCACCGAACGTACGGCACCTCCGAGTTCTGCACACGTTCAACTCGATGACGTCCCTCTGATACGTCTCCAACGTATCTATAATTTTTTATTGTTCCATGTTGTTATATTATCAATCTTGGATGTTTTATAATCATTTTATATCATTTTTTTGTACTAACCTATTGACATAGTGCCAAGTGCCAGTTGTTGTTTTCTGCATGTTTTTTACATCGCAGGAAATCAATACCAAACGGAGTCCAAATGCAACGAAACTTTACGGAGATTTTTTATGGACCAGAAGACACCCAATCGGCCAAGTGATAGAGGCAAAGGTGTCCCATCTTTCGATGTGATGGTGGCTATCGTTTTGGAGGAAGTCGACTTTGACGATCCGACTACGAACGTGCGAGGATGTCGCGCCTTAGCAATCGCTAAACCAACTCTGAGAGGATATTGACCACGCCATGAGCAGGTGATCAACGACCACGAAGGTCTGCATTTCCTGCAGGAAAAGCGAAGAACAAGCAAGAAACTAAGATTTGCAATCTGGATATTGCGAATATAAGAGGAAAGCTTTATTGATCAAGGTGGGGTTACGTGGACGCCTTTATGCAGTCGTTGAACACAAACGAAGTACGCGAAGTTGCAGCTATGGCGAACTTTAATCTAAACAAAACACGAAGTCTAAACAGTGCCCTAAGGGCTGTATATATGGAGGAAGAGGGGGGGGGGATTTCGTGGCCCTTGGGGAAGAGGTCTGAAACCAACCCTATCTCTCTTGTTTCCCCACACATACAGACTCTAAAAACAGCCTATACTTATGTATTTCGAAATTACATGGGCCTGGCCCAATAATAAGGTGACACAGCACCTAGAATAGCCTCTGGACGAAATTTATGAAGTGGAATCTTGTATATTTTATCCAAGGCTTCATGCACTCATTATGGTTGCTTCAAAGTCCTGAAATCATCACTTGTAACTCCGTTCTTGTTCCCCTTGCGCATGTCATCCTCTCCATGCTTGGTCTTGCTCCAGTGTTCATCCCTCTTATCCATGCCAGGCCCTTCATTTGTAAGCAAAACAAATGTATCCAATTTAGGCAGCATCGTATTCTCATGAACATTAGAATCATACCAAGAAATGAAAGTACCTAAAAATTTAATTGGCGTGCGTGAGCTCTAGTAATTGGTCTAGTATATGTAGCAGCAGGGGTTGTGGGTGTACTAATGGTATTGATGTCCTCATCATCCTCCCCTTCTTGAAAAGAAGTCGTCATCGATGGAAGCACATCTTCCTCACCCAAATAGGGCTTCAAATCTGCAATGTTAGAAGTGGGACTAACCCCAAAATCTGCAGGCAGCTCAAGTTTATATGCATTATCATTTATTTTCTCTAACACCTTAAATGGACCATCAGCACGTGGCATTAGCTTTGATTTGCGCAAATCAGGAAATCTATCCTTACGCAAATGTAACCAAACAAGATCTCCAGGTGCAAAGACAACACGTTTTCTACCCTTATCTCCAGCAAGTTTATATTTAGCATTCACAGGCTCAATGTTTTCCTTAGTTAACTTGTGCATTTTTAAGATCAATTCAGCACGTTGTTTAGCATCAAAATCAACCTTCTCCGAAGATGGAAGAGGCAACAAATCAATGGGTGCACGAGGTAGGAAACCATACACAATTTCAAAAGGGCACATCTTAGTAGTAGAATGCAACGAACGATTATAAGCAAATTCAATTTGAGGCAAGCATTCTTCCCACATTTTCTTATTATTCTTCAAAACAGCCCTAAGCATAGTAGACAATGTTCTATTGACTACTTCAGCTTGACCATCGATTTGGGGTGACAAGTAGTACTAAAAAGCAGTTTAGTCCCCAACTTAGCCCATAAACATCTCCAAAAGTGGCTAAATATTTAGTATCACGATCTAAAACAATAGTATTTGGCACACCATGCAAGCGAACAATTTCACTAAAGAACAAATCAACAACATTAACAACATCATCGCTTTTATGACATGGTATAAAGTGTGCCATTTTCGAGAATCTATCCACGACAACAAATATGCTATCCCTCCCCTTCATTGTTCGAGGTAAACCTAAAACAAAGTCCATAGATATATCCTCCCAAGGAACACTAGGTACAGGCAAAGGCATATATAAACCATGAGGATTGAGTCATGACTTAGTTTTTTGACATGTAGTGATGCGAGCGACAAAACGCTCAACATCCCATCTCATCTTTGGCCAAAAGAAATGTGTAGCTAGTACGTCCTCCGTCTTCTTCATGCCAAAGTGTCCCATTAATCCTCCTTCATGCGCCTCCTACAACAACAAAAGACAAACATAGCTAGCTGGAATGCATAGCCTGTTACCACGGAACACAAAGCCATCATTAATAACGAATTTGTTTCATGTTCTTCCTTCTTTACAATTCTGCATTACATTTTTAAAATTAACATCATGCACATATTGATCTTTGATGGTCTCCAAACCAAATATTTTGAAGTCAAGTTGTGAAAACATAGTATAGCGACGAGACAATGCATCAACAATAACATTTTTTTACCCTTCTTGTGTTTAATGATATAAGGGAAAGTCTCAATGAATTCAACCAATTTAGCATGTCTACGATTCAGTTTAGCTTGACTTTTAATATGTTTTAAAGATTCATGATCAGAATGTATAAAAAATTCTTTGGGCCATAAATAATGTTGCCATGTCTCTAAAGTCCGAACAAGAGCATATAATTCTTTATCATAAGTAGAATAATTGAGACTAGGCCCACTCAATTTTTCGTAAAAGTATGCAACAGGTGTTTTCCATCTTGTAATAACACACCTCCTAATCCAATTCCACTAGCATCACATTCAAGCTCAAAAGTCTTATTAAAATTAGGAAGTTGGAGTAAAGGAGCATGTGTCAACTTATCATTCAACACAGTGAAGGCTTCTTCCTGTGCGGTACCCCAAACAAAAGGCGCATCCTTCTTTGTAAGCTCATTGAGAGGTGCAGCAATGGTGCTAAAATCTCTCACAAAACGCCTATAGAAACCAGCGAGACCAAGAAAACTCCTCACTTGTGTGACCGTTTTGGGCTGCGGCCAACTCTCAATAGCTTCAATCTTGGCTTTATCAACTTCAATTCCCTGTGGAGTAACAACATAGCCAAGAAAAGATACTCGATCGGTGAAAAAGGTGCACTTCCCAATGTTACCAAACAAACATGCATCACGTAGAGCAATAAAAACAGCACGTAAATGTTCCAAATGTTCTCCCAAAGATTTGCTATAAATCAGTATATCATCAAAATAGTCTACTACAAATCGTCCAATAAAAGCACGTAAACTTCGTTCATTAGTGTCATGAAAGTACTAGGTGCATTAGTTAACCCAAAAGGCATGACTAACCACTCATATAAACTAAACTTAGTTTTAAATGTTGTTTTCCATTCATCTCCCAATTTCATACGAATCTGATGGTATCCACTACGCAAATCAACTTTGGAGAATATTGTAGAGCCACTCAATTCATCAAGCATATCATCTAGCCTAGGAATAGGATGACGATAACGAACAGTAATATTATTAATGCCTCTACAATCAACACACATACGCGAAATACCATCCTTTTTAGGCACTAGTATAATAGGAACAACACAAGGACTAAGAGATTCGCGTATATAACCTTTATCGAGCAGCTCCTGTACTTGATGCATAATCTCCTTCGTCTCCTTTGGTTTGGTATGGTATGGTGCACGGTTGGGTAGCGATGCACCAGGAATTAAGTCAATTTGATGCTCAATCCCTCGAATAGGTGGTAATACCGGTGGCATGTCTAGTGGGAAAATGTCAGCAAACTCCCGCAAAATGTTAGTGACAGCAGGGGGCAAAGAGGAAGGCATGTCCTCAAATGAAAATAATGCCTCTTTGCACACAAAAGCATAGCAAACATATTTGCTAAAATCTAGCTCATCAATATCAGATTTGGTGGCAAGTAAACATGCACTTTTCAATTTAATTTCAGAAGCAACACTAGATGGTTTATTATTAGGCTTCATTTGTTGCTCAAATTCTTTTGCCACAATCTGATTTTCATTCTTATTTTTCTCCTGTTTTGCTTTATTAGCTCTATTAATATCATCTTTCAAAATGGAATCAGGAGTCATAGTAAGCAAAGTAATATTTTTATCCTTATGAACAAGAGTATACTGATTGTTTCTACCATGGTGTACATAATTTTTATCAAATTGCCATGGTCTACCAGGTAATAAGGAACATGCTTGCATAGGTACCACATCACAATCAACATAATCAGCATATGTAGAGATACTAAAATGCACACGAACAATACGTGTTACCTTAACCTTGCCGCTGTTATTGAACCATTGGATGTAGTAAGGATGTGGATGTGGTATTGTGGTGAGAGATAGCTTCTCCACCATCTTCATGCTAGCCAAGTTGTTGCAGCTCCCTCTATTTATGATGACATGAATAGAACGTTCCTTCACAACTCCCTTTGTATGGAACAAATTATGCCTCTGATTTTGCTCGACTTGTGTAACCTGCAGTCCAAAACACGTTGAGCAACTAAACATTCATACCACAAGATCTTCAGGAG